>OZ034801.1:28991044-30221019 GCA_964028335.1 Altica lythri | reverse complement strand
CTAATAACACGGACATATTAGCCTGTGACCATTACGACGAGGATATTAATCAGACCATCACCGTCGTATCGCTAGTATCGTGTCGTACCGTTCACTAAATAACTATACACGCTTTTTCAATGAGTGAATATCTTTTCACTCAGTAGGTACCTACCTACTGTGTATACACTGCCCTACAAATTCAAATAACGTTGCTTCTCCAAGAATATTCACTCGTACATTTCATTATTAATTGGTTTTTTAAAACGGTACAGAACGATTCAATACACTTGAAAAATCAAATCATTCTTGTTTCTACAAGGCTTTTTAAAAAAATTGTGTTAAAATGCAGAAAATTTGTAAAAATGCTCTTATCACGCAAATGCATGGGTCTAAAAATAATAGTACTGATACATAAATGTAATTACAACACTTGTCACATAAGAGCAACAAGAAATATACTAGCATCATGTGTATAAAATATCTCAAGTAAAGAGAATCAAATGGGGATATACACGAAAAAAATAAATTTAAAGATAGACTTCAAAGCAGAAAAAGAACTTCACACGACTCCTTTATGTAAATATTTGGTCATTAAAAAGATGTTGGGAATATTTTACGCAATTTACAGGCGTCAAAGATTGATATCTAATTTTTAACTTTAAATATTTTATCAATTGCGATATATTCTAAAGGCTAATCAAACCTAATATTCCTATTTGCTATTATAAAATTAACACAAGGTATTATTTACTAAACCTTACAGAAACAACGACCGAAGTTTTTATATCCCAAAGTATAAGCGGACTGAGCTGTATTTTTTTGAGTAGTGTATTTTAATTCTGTGGTATGTTTATTGAATAATATTGATAAAAGTTGTATCATGCACATTAATATCATCTTGAAAAATTATCTTGACAGAAGGATTATTTTTATGAGAGCTGGCAAAGAGGCGATCGTTTTATTGGGACTTTTTATGAGACCCGTAATATATTACGGTGTTGATTCTAAAGTCTGTAATTCGTTTATCTTCGGTCTCTGTTTCCAGCGATACGATTGCAAAGCAAAAAAATATATATGAATACTATTGGTTAAAACATTTAGTTTAGTAGAATGTTTCACTTCGACAATTTATGTAAAAATATATAAAAAAAAGTCCAATAATTACAATTAAAAGCTTGATCACCGTTGCCTTTTGTATATGGATTTTTCTTCGTGGCGCACGTTCCTTCAATGGAATTTTGGAACCTGATTTACTATTTGTTAATTGGTTGTCTAGATTAAGTAAATGTTTGAATTGATATTTTTGTTAGTTTTTTTTTTGTTGATTAGTTAGTTGTTTTGTGTTGATATAGCGATATAATATATTGATGAGATTGTAATAGAATTTGTAGAGAGAATTGTCATTAAAAAAAAATTATGAAACCAAATTAAAGAAATTTTCTTTTTAAAAGTAAATAAAAAGAAATAATTATATTAGAAGAATAATAAAAGTATATAAATAGGAACTTTGAAGGTAGAGCATCGGAGAGAAATAGTTGAAATAACAAGGGAAGAAGGAACAAAGAACAAGATAGAAGGTATAGTAAAGCAGGAAGAAGGAGCTAAGTAATATATAGAAGAGTGGATAGAAGACAAGGCAGAGGAAGAAAGGAAGTTATTTTTATTGTGTATTTGTTTGTAAAGACAATCAATTTGGAAATATCTGAATCCACGACCGATAATTACATTGAAGGAGGGTGTTCCAGCAGGAAGATCCTTAACAATATACATAAATATTGAAACACTTATGGGGACTTTTACACAATTTATTTACAAAATTGTTAAGATTCACTGAACTCTGCTGGATAACGTCTAACTACTTGACAATACAATGAACTCTTGTGAATACTTGAACTTGAACTGACGTAAACTGCCCATGCATCCCCTTATATACAACATTATTTAATCTAGTCAGTGTGTTTAGAAGTTTCTAGAATTTTCTAGAAACATTATTTAAAATGGTCTGTTGATTTTTTTACAAACTTCTAAAAATCAACTGTCAACAACAATCTTTCAAATTAAGGTCCCTTCCTTTACGGTTATCCCGTTACACTGCCCCCTCCTTAGATTCATTCCTCCTGGAATGTTATTTCCTACATCGGAATCCCGCACACTCCCTGAGCCAGCCAAACCATCTTCTTGGAGTTGCTGCGCATCTCCACTGTGGTTTCCCTGGTAAGGCGCCAAACGATCATGATGGACCACGACGGGTTTCCCTCTGGGAATTTTCACGATCCGATAAATGACATCGTTAATCTTCTTCTTGATGGTGTATGGACCTTCCCAGTTCTTCTGTAATTTGGGACAAACACCTCGACGCCCTCGGGGGTTATAGAGCCAGACTAAATCTCCAACTTGGTAACTCTTTTCCATTGTCCGTGTGTCATAGTACCTCTTCATCCAATCACTAGATAATTGTAGTTTTCCACGCACCAGGTTGTGTATATTCTCCATTCGATTCTGAAGATCGACTAAATATTGTTCACGGGCCACTTCTTCAGCAGGTTTACAACCAAACATCAAGTCACATGGTAGCCTCATTTCTCTACCGAACAGGACCTTCGCAGGCGTTTGGCCAGTTGATTCGTTAATGGCCGATCGAATTGCCATTAGAAATAGTGGAATATGTCGATCCCAATCCCTCTGACAATCTGACACCACTTTTGACAGATAGTTGGTTATAGTCCGGTTCATTCGTTCCACCATTCCATCAGACTGAGGATGCATCGCTGTGGTTCTTGTTTTGTAGATGCCTAATCTTTGGCAAACTTCTTGAAACAGCTTGCTCTCAAAATTTCTCCCTTGGTCTGAGTGTAATTCTAGTGGTACCCCAAATCGGCTTACGAATTCTTCAACTAATATATCTGCTAAAGTGATGGCTTCCTGATTGGGAACTGCATAGGCTTCAACCCATTTAGTGAAGTAGTCCATGACAACAAAGATGTACTTGTTTCCTACATCGGTCTGTGGAAGTGGCCCCAATACATCTACTGCGATTCTTTCAAAAGGACTTCCAACCAGGTATTGCTGCATTTCCGCCTTCGGTTTTCGGTGCAGACCGTTACTGGCAGCACATGTAGTGCATTTACGACACCAATCTTTAACATCATTAGTGCAATTTACCCAGTAAAATCTATCTCGGATCTTTTGCAGCGTTTTCGTGATACCCAGATGTCCTCCAGAACTATCATTATGCATTTGTTTTAAAATTTCCGGTACAGCATTTCTTGGGACCACAATTTGTTTCCTTGTTTCCGCGCCATCGGAATTTTCTACAAGTCTTTTAACGAGCCCACCGTCCAGAATTAAAGAGTTCCATTGGGACCAGTATGCTTTTAAAGCCGGAGAGGATGAGGATATCTCTCTCCACAACGGACGACGGTCCATTCTCTTCCACTCCCGAATCTTTCTCAGAACGGGATCGTTTTCTTGTTGCTTTTCCTGCATAGAGTTTTCGTCTTCTGGCACAACCTTAACTAAGGCAAGTTTTTCCTCGTTCTGCTCCATACGGGTACAATGGGGGCAATCAGGTCGACATGGTCTTCTGGAAAGTGCATCAGCATTACGATGTCTTGTTCCAGGTCTGTGCTCGATTTCAACATCATATTCCTGCAGTTTTTCGAGCCATCTTGCTATCTGTCCTTCTGGGTTCCTAAAGCTAAGTAACCACTTTAAACTAGCATGGTCTGTTCTGATCAGGAATTTTCTGCCATACAGATATTTATAAAAATTTTCGACGGATTTTACAACTGCTAACAGTTCCCTCCGAGTTACACAGTAGTTCTTTTCAGCTTTCGATAAAGTTTTGCTGAAGTAACCAACCACTCTTTCCTTACCATCTTGTAGCTGTGACAAGACGGCTCCAATTCCCACATTGCTGGCATCGGTGTCCAGAATAAGCTTACCATCAGAAAGTGGATAAGCAAGAACAGGTGCTGACGTAAGCTGTTTCTTCAATATTTCAAACGCCTCTTGACATTCCTGATCCCAACAGAAGGACTTATCTTGTTCTGTCAAACGTATCAAGGGTTTGGCGATGTCTCCAAAATTCTTGACATATCGTCGGTAATAGGAACAAAGACCCAAGAAACTCCGGAGCTGATGTTTGTCGATAGGGATTGGCCATTCCTGAACGGCTTGTATCTTAGCGGGGTCAACAGCAACGCCATCCTTGCTTACGTTATGTCCTAAATAGTTGACCTGTCTCTGGAACAAGTGGCATTTCTTAACATTCAATGTTAGATTAGCGTTCTGTAATCTTTTAAAAACTTCTTCCAGGTTAGATAAATGTTCCTTAAAGGTCTTACCCATTATGATGATGTCGTCTAGATAAACTAGACAAGTTTCCCATGACAAACCCCGCAGGATGTTCTCCATTAGTCGTTCAAACGTTGCCGGAGCATTACAGAGGCCAAATGGAAGGACCGTGAATTGCCACAACCCTGATCCACTGGTAAAGGCAGTCTTTTCTTTGTCTGCAGGATTTAGGTATTTTAACTTGCCAGTATCCGCTTTTAAGGTTCAAGGTAGAAAACAGAGTAGAACCCGCCAAAGCGTGGAGGGCATCATCAATCCTTGGCAGAGGATAACTGTCCTTCTTAGTGACATCATTTAGCTTTCGATAGTCGACACAAAACCGCATTGATCCGTCTTTCTTTCTCACTAATACCACAGGAGAAGTCCACGGACTACTGGATGGTTCGACTATGCCATTTTGAATCATTTCTTCAAGGGCTCTGTCTGCTTCTTCCTTCTTAACTTGAGGCATCCTTCGGGGTACCTGTCGAATCGGACGTGCATCACCAGTGTCAATTCTATGTTGTGCAACATCAGTTCTTCCCAGTTTACTTTCAGAACCAAATACAGGTTTATAACGGTAAAGTAGATTTCTTACCTGTTTCTTTTCTAATTTTGACAAAGAGGGATCTAATTTTGTCATTAATTGTTCAATTCCGTTGGTCTCATCTGTTTCCGTAGCGTTTACCTTGTGAATTATGGCCGTTACTGGTTCTAAACTTCCCATTTCCGTGTCCTTTCGGAGAAGTACTGGATGATCGTTCAAGTTTATAACTCGTATGGGTACCTCTTTGGCGGATCTAACAAGAGTCTTACCCACAAGGAGTCCTTTTCCCAATTCATGGTCATGGTTCTTCGGCTCTATCATGGCTGGTGAACCATCTGGCTCCAGTCCATCCAACCGCACTGTGACTGTCGTACCATTCTTGCTACTTCCGCCTCAAATTCCTGGATAGTCTCTCCATTTTTTTGCTTTCGGCTCTTTAACTGCATTCGGTACACCGGTTGTAGATGAGTTTGACCATAACGCATCTCTAGACGATTCACCAATAACTCGAAGTTGTCAGCTTCATCCAGTGTCAATGATTGCAAGACGTCTAAAGCTTCGCCTCGCAGAGCTACGGTTAGGGACAATGCCTTCTCCTGGGATGACCATCCATTAGCTCTGGCCGCTGCGTCGAATTGTTTTAGGTAATTTGGCCAGGAAGTCTTCCCGTCGAAGGTCGGGGGTTTCATCGTCGTTCCTACCTGGGTAGTCTCCCCATTTCCTCGTCGGTCGACGTCTACGTGGCAGGTCTCCATCCTTTCTGCATCTCCGTCGCCGTGGTGGATGGGCTGGTTTCGACGATAAGCTTCCTGTTCTTGTTGAAGCTTCCTTATTTCGGACTGCATTTGCTGGTTGATCTCGTCTCGCAAGTTGGCAACTTGCTGATTTTGCTCGTCTCGCATGTTGGTCACTTGCTGATTTAAGTTGTCCACTTGCTGATTTAAGTTGGCCACTTGCTGATTTTGCTCGTCACGAAGATGTGATATTTGCTGGGAGAACGAACTGGATAACTCATCTGATAGGGTAGACATTCGTTGCGATAGCTGGGACATATCTTCGCGCTAGCTGTTTATCTGACTGGACGACTGGGTCAGTTGTTGTGACTGTTCGTCTTGTTGGCTCGTCATTCGTTGCGACAGCTGGGACATATCTTCGTGCTGGCTCTTCATCTGACTGGATAGCTCCTCTTGTTGGTTCGTCATTCGTTGTGATAGCTGGGACATATCTTCGCACTGGGTCTTCATCTGACTGGATAGCTCCTCCTGTTGGTTCGTCATTTGTTGTGACAGCTGGGACATATCTTCGCGCTGGCTCTTCATCTGACTGGATAGATCCTCTTGCTGGCTCTTCATCTGACTGGATAGCTCCTCTTGCTGGCTCGTCATTCGTCCTGATAGCTCCTCTTGCAGCCTGAAAGTTGTTGAGTTTGTTCTTCTTGTTGGCTCGTCATTCGTCCTGATAGCTCCTCTTGCAGCCGGGAAAGTTGTTGAGTTAGTTCAATTAGTTAGTTTAATTTTTGAACTGGGTCTTCAAACTCCACAGCGTCAGTGTCCAAATTATTATTTAGGTAGTATTCACGGAGCCTTCTCAACAATACGGATTTGCTCCCAGTAGTTTCCAACTCTAATTCTTCGAGCTCTCTTCTGAGCTCAACCACCAATAGTTCATTTATCTTTTTTCCAGGCATTCTTATATCTTCACCCCACACCTGACACCAATTTGAAGCACTTATGGGGACTTTTACACAATTTATTTACAAAATTGTTAAGATTCACTGAACTCTGCTGGATAACGTCTAACTACTTGACAATACAATGAACTCTTGTGAATACTTGAACATGAACTGACGTTAACTGCCCATACATCCCCTTATATACAACTTTATTTAATCTAGTTAGTGTGTTTAGATCTTTCTAGAATTTTCTAGAAACATCATTTAATTTAGTCAGTTGATTTTTAGAAACTTCTAAAAATCAACTGTCAATAACAATCTTTCAAATTAAGGTCCCTTCCTTTACGGTTATCCCGTTACAATATATATGAGAAACTGTCAAAATACATAAAGACCGACACCAGGTAAAAGAATAAAATATATAAAGGAAAAAATTTATAACAATAATAAAAAATACGAGGATTATCTTTTTAGTTTTGCTTATAGCCGCTGAGAAGGCGCCACCAATAAAACCTTCATACATTAATGATGACATAAATCCAGAGTTTCTTTAGTATTGAAATTTACAAGTCGGTCGAAAACATTTTCGAGTAATAATTTTTTCCAATTCTCGGAGAGGTTTATCCTAACAGCAATGTCTCCCTGAAATGTTTTCTGTGTTTGGGAATAAAGCACCACACCAGACAACCAGTTCTCGTTGATATTTCGAATTTCAACGTGGTCGCTTCAATCTCAACAACGAATCCAACCTAGGTCCACTCAAAACCGCACAAAGGCATCTTTGGGCATTTCAAAGACCTCGATCCACAAGATCCTATATGAAGAACTGGGTATTACGAAGTAGGTTTCCCATTGAATCCCTTATTTGCTAACAGAAGAGCAAAAAGAGGTTCGCGTCAATTGGTGTCGGAAGACATCAGTCGAACAAAGGAAGCTCAAAAACCGTTTTTAGTATTGTTAGTGGCGATGAATCTTAGATTTACTCCTACGAACCGGAAAAAAACACCAATCCGCTGTGTGGGTGTTTTACGATGAGGAAAAACCAACAAAGTGATCCCGAAGTGTGTCAAAATCAAATGGTCGCAAATTTGTGTCAAAATCTGGTCATGTGACAATAATTCCTTTAGAAGATCGAAGAACGGTTACTTCCGATTGGTATATAAAGGTTTGTTTACCAGAAGCTATCGCGAAACTCTGACAAAGCAACAAACAAAGGCGAATCATCCTACATCAGGATCATGCTCACAGCGCCCAAAAGACAATCAAGTTTTTGGAGCTTAAAAATATCGAATTGTTCGACCATCCCCGTATAGTCCCGATCTAAGTTCCAACGACTTTTTAACGTTCCCCAAAGATCAAGAATTCAATGTGTGGGCATCCATTTCACTCGTCAGAAAAAGCCAATGATTTTGCAGGTTGTCGATTGAAGACTGTTTTACCGATTTATTTGAACAAATGCAAAAGAGTATCGATCTTGGTGGGATATATTTTATAGATTTTCTGTCTTTATGGCTACATGCAAAAAAAAACTCACGAAAATGAAAAGAATCAATGTGCGGAATATGGGTAAGGACATTTCACACCCTGGCATATTGCTAAAAGAGGTTCGCAGCGAGTATTTTGAACATTTACAAAAAAATAAATAATTACAGGAGGTTGCATTATAAGAATAAGAAAATGTGCATTTGAAAATACAAATCGACGTGTCCAATCGTTTTTTTCACAACTCGGACTCATTTATTCATTATCGAATTTATTCCATTTGGCTGTTCCACACTCTCTTTCTCTTTTCATTATCTTTTATTCGCATACATTTTTATTTAGTTCTACCAATCCTCAAATTTACCTAAGCAAAGTATAAAATGATTTAAAATAAGTTTTACTATCTGACTGTACGTACGATTCATCCAAATTTTGAGAGGAAAAAGAACATCATCAAAAAACATAAAGATATATAAACATTTACTGAACCATAAAATTCACTGAATACAATTAAGATAATCTAATAATGGCAATCAACATGCCACTAACACCACAAGAAATAAATGACTTGAAAGCAAAGACTATTATATAATTTGTGTGTATTTGAAAGCTGTCTTTGTCGAGGGAAGTGTGCTTGCATCTGTTTATTGCTGCAAGATGCCATGTGGCGTTTATATCTTAAATAATTTATTTTTCTTTCCTTTAATTTAAATATGATTAGGAAAGATTCAATTCAAGTTGATCTGCATCATTTTTTAGAAAGTTTTTTATATTTTCGCCGTGTTCTGTGTCTCTGTGTCATTCCGTGGAATTTGTAATCGAATTTAAACCTATTTCCCGACTACCTATAGCTCTGAAATTTTCAGGATAGCTAAGAACTGGATGACAATGCATGTTTCAAGTGTATTTAGGCATATACATAGATTTCGAAATTTATACCGAATTGATATCAAACATGATCTAAGTTGTGTATAGATAATATTATTTTGAAAGTTATTAAATAAATCGTTCGTAGCGTAGTTGGTTAGGCGGCGAGTGAGTCCACTTTTGACAGTTCTGTTATGTTATCATAATGGGATCGATTACGCTACAGAGAAGTTTTTTTTTTCTTTTTTTTTTGTTCTTACATGTGAAAACAGTAATTATTATTTTAACTGGTAATAAAATAAACTGTTTTAGAAAGTTTTTAGATACAACTACCCTTGATTTTGTTAACAAGGAAACAATCTTCTCTATGATCAATCACAGCGTTGTATGACTTAATATTTTTGCAAAATCAGGGATGCTGTGCATTGTTGAGATGACACAAAATATGACCTATAAATCAGTAAAAAACTTTCTATTATAAAAAGTTCTTTTTGTAAATTGTGCTTATTTAAACAATAATTATTTATTATTCAAAGTATTTAACAAAAAAGCCGATATGCATACTTTTTTAAATTATACATATTATGATCATAGATACTATTCAGGTAATTAAAAAATCAGTGATGGCGTTAGGGAGTGGCGAAGAGGGTACTTATTGTTAGAAAAAAGCTGTTAATATTTTGACAAAAAATTTAAATGTGAAACCTATGTAGAGCATAAAAAAATAGTACTAAATAGTAAAAATACCGATATCTAAAGCTGACGAAAAGTGTTTATCGAGAGATAAAAATGCCGAAAAAAATTGTACCCAAACTAATTAATACCGAATAGACCAGTCGGTATTTGACGAAATGCAGACGCAGACCTAATCGACATTTTCCATCGAAAGGTATTTTGGAAAGAGTTTGACGATCCCTGCGGCGGAGATGTCGTAGCTGCATTGAAATTGAGGGGGGACACGTTGAACATCTTATTTGACTCTATGTGTCTTTTGTTTGTTAATAAATATCATGTTTTTTTAGGGTACCGGACAGTAATCGAAAAAAAATCTTAGATGTGTTTTAAAATAAAGTTTGTTATACAACAATATCACTCAATAAAGATTTTTAAGAAATAACAATGACTCATATTTTTAAATCAATAAATAAAGTTGCGTAAATTATCTGTGACGTATAAGAACCCAAACGCCAATCACAGTGCGTAACGTCATATGGAGGTAGTCGTAAGTAAACAACACTGCCTAGTATGTTATTTCGCGTTTTTCTCATAGAGATATAAGATATAGAGCACGGGAGCCAGCCGATACGACCAAGACGAAATAGAAAGAGAGAGGACAACTAGTGCATCGGTGCCGATACGACCAGCACGAAATAGAAAGATAGAGGACAACTAGTGCGTCGGTTTATCTTTGTCTAATCACATGCGCAACAGGCTAGTCTCTCTCTTTCTATTCCGTGCTGGCTTTCACTTGTGTGCGTTCCTATGGCTCACGTGCTCTATATCTTATATCTCTATGGTTTTTCTACGATTTATTTGCATTTTTCTAAAAATATTTAATTGTAATTAGTTACGAATTGAAGGACTATAGTCATAACAGAACTTTAGTTATACATTATATCTCTAGTATAAGTGAATTTTGGAAAAACATATATTCCCTATTTTATATGAAAGCACTAAATAAAATAATTATACACAATTTGTCAATGGTTTTATTTATTAACATTCTCAATATAAAGTAAAATAAAATGTATATAAAAGATATAATTAAGTTTATATATTCTCTATAGCTTCTTTGGCAGCTAAAACACAAATACAAGATTGTTTATGCACACGTAAAACATTCTAAGTAAGACATAACCTATAACACCTACATTACATATACACTAAATATGATTGTTTGTATTATGGGCTGTGTAATAACACTCTAGATACAGTACTTACATCAAAGTGATCTTCACAAAAGTAAACTGCTGAAGTAACAGACATTCCATCGCACTTTCGTCTTGCTAGGTCTAACCATTTCTTTCGTATGTCTGGTTTTCGAGGTACATCAATAAAAAAATTATTTGGAGTAGTTACTGATGTATTTCCACATCGAGGTACAACGATATTTTTTTCGGTCCATAATGATTAAGAAACACAAAATACTTAATTTATCCAAGCACTGATCACTTTTACCTCTATATGACGTCACGCGATCTGAATTGACATGAAGTGCTGTTTTCGCGGCAATTTGAAATAAATTATGTTTTTGACGTTTTCAAGTACTCCAGAGGATTTATTTAATTAAAATATTATTTTTTATGGCTATATATATGAATAAAGGTTATTTTTACACACTATTTGAAAAGTTGTCCGGTTCCCTATAAAAAATTGTTTTGAACGCAAAATGGTCCGTATCACTGAAACCGTTAATTTGCGGAAATATGCTTTATTTTGCTTATCAGGTTTTTTATTTTGTGACACTTTCTTTAACCATGTATAATTGAGTCATGCGACCTATTTAAACATAAAATTATTAGACTTTTTGTGTATGAAACTACAAAAATTGCATTTTTAAAATGTTTCATGAAACACTTGTCACTATACCGGTAAAATTATGTCCTAGATTATTTTGTAAAACGCGAGAAGTGACCTGAAGAAAATGTAATTTTGTTCGTCACCAGTGTACCGTCACACGTAAATGTACATACCGTATATTTTTTACTTCAGTGCCTAAATGAGTTAAATTTTTCAATATGATTCCAGTATACTAACAATGTTGTCTAACAGTGGAATAATATTAATGCTTTTAGTTTCTAATCGATTTAACCAATGTTTTTGTAATGAAAGTTTTAATGTATTTAATAAAATAAAATCTGGTAAGTTAATATTTTATAAAAAAAAGTAGGTACCTATATCATTTCTGTAAACTAAAATCTTTTCTAGAATAATAAACTGTTAAATCTAGAATACGAATGATGCGCAAAAATTTGAAATATTATTTTATTATAGTATATTATCTATATTGATACTTTTAGGTTTTAAATTGGCTGGAGAATTTTTTTCATCAGATCATGCAACTAAAGTAGCAAATTTAGTAAGTGAAGCTCTTGGAGCAAAAAGTACCAATGGAAAATCGGATGAACATTCAGGCAATATATTTTCTGGATTTTTGAGGCTTTTTGGATTTGAATCCCGACAAATCAACGCTATAGCTGTTAATGCCATAATCCTACTAGCACAATTGGTAAGATTATTTTTAATTAAAGAATAGCTCATATAATATTTTTTTATTCCATATAAACTTTTTAAATATACACACGCAGTATAATCGATATACCAACTCTTATACTTTCAATTTATTTTATTCACTATAACTACCCTGATAAACGAATTATGATCAAAATTAGGGATAACACATACACCTGCGACCTATAAAATCTATTGTGTCCCCCTTTTCTTGCTTTAATTCTGATATTTCCTCAGACTTATACCAGCTCTTGTAGTCCTATCTTTGTTAGAAAGTTTAGGATATCATTGGGCTTCAAGTTAGGTAGGTCTTTCTCTTCTATTTCGTACGACCCAAGAATTACGTAATGCAATGCATTCTGAAAACATGAGGTTTTATCCGCTACCTCACAGAATCTGCACTTTGCTTCATCTACCAATCCTAGTTTCTTCATGTGTCCTATTAATCGGCAGTGTCCAGTTTATATTCCCGTTATAATACAGAGGTTCTTCTTACTAAGGTTTAGACAGCTGATAGTTCCTCTTCTGGTTAAAGTTTCCCAGGAGCGTCGTCCATCGTTGTAGTCCTTCTAGATCGTTTTAGTACTTAAATTTTTCTCAATCCACTTCTTTCCTTAGTTTTTCTAAGACTGTACTACAGCTGATTCCACAAAATCGTTCTAGTTCCAAGTATGTGGTTTCAGCTCATTTTTTTGTCAGCTTATCTGCTGTTTCGTTTCCTTCTATTACTATGTGTCCTGGAACCCATAAGAAGGTAACAGTGTTATTTTGTCCTAATTCATTTAGTATGCGTAGGCATTTCCAGACCATCTTTGAACTTAGACTTAATATGGTGTCTGTTTCCTATTCAGATTTAGGTACTATCCAGTATTGTGGTGAATTTTCTCACAAAGTTAAATTTCTTTGGCATGTCATCTTGGGGCATTTACCAAGTTTGATCAAATTGAAGTGATCGAAGTCTTTCCTTGATTGTTCCTTCTTTGACTATTATATATATTGTTTTCTTCCTTATATTTTCTACTTGAATGTGTAGTCTCCTATGTGATCATTTCCTTGTCTTGTAATATTAACTAATTAACAGAGCCCTATTTAGAATAATTATTTTAAAATAGTTTATAACGAACCAATCTTAAAATAGTTTGTTTTACTGTGAACGAACCATGAGAAATTTATACAACTCATAAATAAACGTAGGTAATACTTTATTTTCAAATGCAATAAACTTAAAAAAGCATACCCTAAAAAATCTTAGAAAGGGCAATTTATAAATGTTGTTCTCTAGTTCACTGTCACTATCGTTTTTATTTAAATTATTAATAAGGGGTGCTACATAAGCATTTCTGTTTATGAGTCTTCACCATCTGCTGCAAAACTTTTTCAGCTCCCCATCGTAAAATTATTTGTCACATATCTGTAAAGTCTGCCCCTATCAGTGATACAATCGGTTTATAAAGATATGGAGACAAAGAATAAAACTTTATCTTGTGCAAATTTTAATAAAACATAACTACCTACATGTGCAATAATATTTTAAAAAGCTGCAATATCTTTTTATAGATTGGAACATCACTGATTCCTATCTCAAAGATTGAACAAAGAAACACGGCAGAAGGTACTCCTTATGAGTGGATGCTCAAAAACAATGTAGTTTCCGATTTAATTTCAGATGCCAAAGAACAAAAATTATCTGATAAAATTATAGAGTATCTTACCGAAAGAAGCATGGATGAAGAAACAGGATGTATTCAATTGTTAATTTGCAAAATAAAGCCCTTTATAACAGAAATGCAACGAGCGATTACAGAGAGGGGTTCTCAGAATAAAAAGGGGTTTAATGTTATTTATAATTATTTTCCTAATGCAAGTGTTATTGCTGAAAATGGAGATAGATGTGAAAAAAAATATGTTTATTGTACCGTACCTTTATAAAAGATCCTGTTTATATTTATTCATGATACATCCTTTCGTCGATTTATTGATTATTCGAAAATATAAATATAATATTTGTCTACACTTTTTTTCCTTATCCTAGTAGTCCAATCAATAGAAGAAAAAAATGCCATTAAGAGCATAAATTCAGGAGTGGATAAACCATGTGCGGTTTTGTTAAGGACAATAAATAAACATACCCATATATAAACTCCTAGTATTACGAAAGGAGCCAGCAGGAGGTGTGCAAATGGACCAAGACAGGTTTTTTCATTCTACAGGCTAATGTATATTTTCTGGTTAAAAAGATTAGACTTAAGTGTAGGAGCATTTTATTACTAACCATAATTTAAATGAATATCTTTTAAACGTAGGCATAGAAATTTTCCTCCAGTACCAAAAGTAATTTTTTTATTCACTATTAAAGCTGTAATTGAAAATTGAAAACTGTATTGGATGACAAAGAGTTATAAATTCGAAAAACAAAAAAGTTCATAAAAAAATCATGAAATACTTAAAAAAATTTAAAAAACGTGAAACTACAATAAAACTCTTGAAAAATCGTTATTTATTCATGTTTTTGTAAAAAACCAAAATAATGAATATATAAATAGCTTTTTTTAGCATTTTTCCGATTTTCAGGAACTCTCTCTAATAATAAATAATAAATCTTTTCATTATTTTTTTATTTTTATTTTTTCACGATTCCTATGATTTTGTTTTTCTCATTTTATTTTTATTTATTCCACGGAGAAGGTTTATATGATATGCTCATTGATGCCACTCGCCACCAGGTGGCGCTGCAAAGTAGCAACTTCTGTCCCGTTCAACCGATTGTCATGAAAATTGGTATGTATATGTATTTTTTCACGGAGAAAACGAATATGCTATGCTCATTGATGCCACTCGCCACCAGGTGGCGCTGCAGAGTAGCAACTTCTGTCCTGTTCAACCGATTGTCATGAAAATTGGTATGTATATGTATTTTTTCACGGAGAAAATGAATATGCTATGCTCATTGATGCCACTCGCCACCAGGTGGCGCTGCAGAGTAGCAACTTCTGTCCTGTTCAACCGATTGTCATGAAAATTGTATGTATATGTATTTTTTCACGGAGAAAACGAATATACTATGCACATTGATGCCACTGCCCACCAGGTGGCGCCGCAAAGTAGTAACTTTTGCCCCGTTCAACCGATTGTCATGAAAATTGGTATGTGTATGTATTTTTTCACGGAGAAAACGAATATGCTATGTACATTGATGCCACTCGCCACTAGGTGGCGCTGCAGAGTAGAAACTTCTGCCCCGTTCAACCGATTGTCATGAAAATCAGTATGATCAGTATTTTTAATGGGTAAGATGAATATGATATTCGTATTAATGGAAGTTACTTCCAGATGGCGCTTTCAATAAACGAGCAACCACTACTTATTTGATTACTTTATATCACGCCACCGTAAAGTGGCGCAGTTAATATCACATATATTTAAACGAGCAATCCTTACTTAAGTATTGTGACGCCACCGGAAGGTGGCGCAGTTAATATCACTTATATTTAAACGAGAAATTTTTACTAAATTAAGTATTGTTATGCATCTTATATGTTTTATCAATAAACTACAAAATAAAACGAAAAAAAATAGTATAAACCTGATAAATAACGAGAAAATGTGATGAAAACGATAAAATCAAAATAAATTGAAAAAACGAAAATTTGAAGAATGACATAAATGATCCGCCGGGTCAGCTAGTTCAGTATATATAAACAACGCCTTGGAGCAGAGTTATTAAGTTTAACTTTATATTGAATAGATTGAGCAAGTCGGCAGTTTGAAATGTTAACAACTAATTTTATTTATCTCCCTATCAATGGAGGTGAGAGTCTCCATACAAAAACACAAAGACCGGATGGATTCAAGACAGATAAAGGAACAGGAGCAGGGGTTTTTCGACCTAAAGCCAAATACTCAGAAAGCCTGTGCCATTGAAAGATGTGTAGTCGTATCAGATAGTCAAGCCACCAAACCTCTGAACTCACACACAATCAGTTCAAAGATGGTCTGGGAATACCTAGGCAAACTAATTAAACTAGGACAAAATAACACTGTTACCCTCTTATGGGTTCCAGGACACAAAGGAAAAGAAGGAAACAAAACAGCAGATAAGCTAGCAAAAAAAAAATGAGCTGAAACCCCATACTTGGGACCAGAACCATCTTGTGGAATCAGCAGTAGTACAGTGTTAGAAAGACTAAGGAAAGAAGTGGATTGAGAAAAATCAAGTATTGGAACGATCTAGAAGGATTACGACAATCGAAGACGCTCCTGAGAAACTATTACTAGAAGATATCTTTCAGCTGTCTAAACCTTGATAAGAACCTCCGTATTATAACGGGAATATTAACCGGACACTGCCGATTAAAAGGACACATGAAGAAGCTAGGATTGATAGATGAAGCAAAGTGCAGATTCTCTGAAGTAGAGGATAAAACCTCAATACACATATTTTCAGAATGCATTACATTACGTAATTCTAGGGTCAGATACATAGGGTCATACGATTTATAAGATAAAGATCTACGTAACTTGAAACCCAACGATATCATAAACTTTCTAAAAAAGTTAGGACTAAAAGAGCTGCTATAAGTCTGAGGAAACTTCAGAATTATAGCCAGAAATGGAACACACAAGAGATCTTACAGGTCATAGGTGTATCTGTCACCCCTAATTTCGCTCATACATACATACATAAAAACACAGAGACAGAGGGAAAAAGTTAAGAATGATGGTCCCTTCACTTTCTCTGATAAAATGCTCAGTAGACTTTATGTATATCATAGCATTCACTACACTACTTTGTACGACTTCGCTTCGCCTCGGGCTTCTTCTGTTCTTTATCGTTATTTTGAATTCGAGTGAAAGGGCCCGAAGTGTCACAGTACATAAGCCGACTTCAGTTCAATGGATGTCCTTGCCAGTGCATGTCGTGTGAATTATAAATGTGTGCTCACAGGGACAAACTCTCTTGTTCTTAGAATTATTTTAAGAGGGATTTGTAACATGGGACGCTAAACATGCTGGTCACAAAGACTACGAGGATTGGATGCGTATAAAAGAATTGATGAATGAACTAAAAAAAGAAAAAAGACCCTTTGGTAGCCACCTACCGGAGCTATTGTAGACAAGTACAAACATCAATAAGATCTAGTGCTGGAGCGGAAGATGTCTATATACCAAACTGGTGTAACATGCACGTCATCCATCTTTAAAACCAGCCTAGCAACTGAGGTTTTTCGAATATTCAGTGAGTCTCCTCGTCTTGGCTAACTTTACTTTGACACTTTGAATAACTTCGACAAAAGAGTGTAATGGGCGCTTTCACATGAAAACTACTGATCCGATTCGAATGCGGTTTTCACAGATGTATTTGTCTTCTTTCAACTTAACATCCGGTGTATAAAAATTTCTCTCCCATTCCTTAAATGGAGTGGGGTAAGAAATTTTTATACAACAATAACACGACACGCGAACGACGTTGCGAGTACAACTAGTTTTGGATATATTGAAAAGTTACAGTGATAATGTAATTGACAATATCCTTAAAATAAATTAAAATTCAAATAGAAATGGTTACCTTATATTGAATTAGGAAAACTAGTGGACTAATAATTAAAATATATTTATTAACTACTACAACAACTGTGTCAAATATACTAAAAATATGCACATCTACAATTATTATTACAAAAAACAAATTAAAATAAAATCTAATTATCCTTAGTAAGGTAGTTATCAAAAATTTGTATAAATATTCCAACCAAATAATATAATTTTACACAACATCAACGGAGTATTAACCAAATAGCTAACCCGTAAATAGAATTAATATTAAAATATTATTACAAGAAACTGTATTTAATAAAGCGAGTTATCAATCAACAAATGTTGCAGAATGCAGAATATTAATTATTCTATCGGTTTACGAGTTTTTGAAAAACATTTTCAAAGACATTGACCATTTAACTAAGAAGAAACAACTACTTCCCGTCTATGTGCCCCGACGGATATTGAATTATACTTCAAAGTCAAACGGGGTTGGCATATATAATAGATAATTTAAACCAACCATTTTGGTCTACAAGTTATGTTGTCCCTTCTAACTACAAACCAAAATGGTTGGTTTAAATTATCTATTAGATATGCCAACCCCGTTTGACTTTGAAGTATAATTCAATATCCGTCGGGGCACATAGCCCGGGAAGTAGTTGTTTCTTCTTAGTTAAATGGTCAATGTCTTTGAAAATGTTTTTCAAAAACTCGTAAAGCGATAGAATAATTAATATTCTGCATTCTGCAACATTTGTTGATAGAATTAATATTCTTTCAGTTCTATTTTTATGCTTAATATCTATATTGAGGAATAGTGTTGACGAATATACAAAACAGTCAAATTATACAACAAAGGAGAAAAAAATCTATTAATTTATAATCAATATTTACGATTTTAATGTAATAAATGTTACATTGTGAACTAGTCGTTTCAAATATTTATAAAAAATATAATTTCTGCAAGGCACTATGGAAGGCAATTATTGTCGTTGCCATTTATTATACTAGTTTTTAAACCTATGATTATTCTTAAAAATAGTGTGGTAAGTGTCTTTTAATTCCATGCCATCTTAGAAATAGAAAATGTATCTTCATGAAATCATTCAATACATAGTTTATCATTGTTAACAAATTAACAGAAACATGGCAGTAGAATACCTGACTTTTAAACATTTACCATCCTTTTTTATATCACAGAAATCTTGTTGCACAACGCTAATTTAAAACTTGGTTCTCCAAAATTTGGTAAAAGTTTTTTTGTTATTTTATTGGACATTTTAGAGAACGCTTTCTTCTTTTTTTAAATATCTTACAACCTAAGTTCAGCTTTTTGTAGATCACATGTGAATTGTCGCAGCTGTGTATCGGGCTTCACCTCTTCTCCATCTCCACTGACTAGGACGATACTACAAAATATACATATTTTATTTACTTAAAGGAAATAAATAATTTTGTAAAACTAATAAAAGTACTTTTTTAAAAGTGAAGCTTTTAATGTTAGGATCAAAACAGGTATTGCGACAGAAAAATCGTGACAAAAATAAGTAATAAAACTTCCTCTAGTCCTTTGTTCCCTTTTTCGATTACAACAAGCATGCTTAAATTTTTAATACCGTGTCGTGTGTATCTTGCATGTAACTATTTTAAAAAAACAGGCAATTCACTTGGCAATTTTTTTTAAATAAAATGATTCATAACGATCTTTTTAAGTTTCCCCTTCTGCACCAAATAGAGTAAAAGCTTCACTTTCATCGGATTTCCCAGAATTCCATACAGAGATTGAAAACTTAAAATTTTCGTTAGATAATGCTCTCCCTTTAGGATACTTTCAAAAAGGACGGTTTAAGTTTCACGTAAATTTATCTTAACAGAACATACAAAACTTTGACCCATTACGAAGAAACATAAGCTGTACGTACCCAATATATACTCAGTGACATTAGAAGTGTTGCACCCAGAAGGAATAATTTATTAATCTTAATTTTTTGGCAACATGGTAGATTTACATCGACAATAAAACAATAACATTTTCAAGAATTTTTAATAACGTATAACAAAAAAAATTAATATTGTGTTTGGCGACCCCGTAACTGAATACACTCATGTACACGTCTAGGCATTGACAAAATGAGAGGATAAATGTCTGCTTGTGGTATCTCGTTCCATGCAACTTGAACTTCATGGATTAACTGTGCCAGAGTTTGTGGAGGATGGTGTAAATTGGGCAGTCTTCTTCCCATCATATCCCACACATGTTCGATGGGATTTAAATCTGGTGAACGGGGTGGCCACGACAAAACATTAACGCCAGCTTCTTGGAGAAAGTCCATAGTATGACGAGCAATATGGGGACGCGCGTTATCTTGCTGAAAAAGGACGTGTCGACGGCCGTCTAGATAAGGCAGTAAAGTGGTTTGTAAGACATCATCAACATAACGTGAAACTGTTATACTGCCTCGAATAAAATTGGTGATCGGCTACCATAGGCAATAGCCCCCCAAACCATTACTCCAACTGTCCTGTGTACATGTATTTCAAGAACAAATCCGGTATCTCGTCGCTCTCCACGGCGGCGTCTTACCCTTCTACGGCCATCGTGCATGCCTAATCAAAATCGCGATTCATCGCTTAATGCTACATTATGCCATTCTTCCACCCATTGCTGCCGTTCTCTGCACCAATTCAAACGTTGATGGCAATGGTCCTGGGACAAAGTTAGCACTAGTCGTGGGCGGTATGAAAACAGTCCAAAGGCTCGAATGCGACGGTATAGTGTACGCATAGTAACAGGTCTACCTTCCTCTCCAAACCATTGATCAGCGATTTGACGCGTAGTAGCAAAACGATCTCGCAGAGCAAGTAGTCTGAAGCGCCTATCTTGACGCTCTGTGGTACGTCTTGGTTGGCCAGTTGGTCTTCTTCGTGTTCCTCTACCTTCGTTTGTCCAAAGACGACACACATGCTAACAGTCATTGCCATACAATTAACACGATGGGCAATTTGGCGATACGACAAACCCATATCTTTATAGGCAACAATTCTACCCCTGTCAAAATCTCTAACATGGTGGTAGTTTTGATGTCCTCGAACTCGAGGCATTTTGTTACACTGACTAGAATTAGAATGAAGAACAATAATTAAAAATTTCTTTACCACCCGGTCTTCATAAATAGTTTTTTTTTAATTTAAGATAAAATTTTATTTTTACAAAAACTATTAAAGATAAAACATTGATATTATCATAGCATTCTTTAAATATAGTCATTCTGTTGTCAAAAAATTAAGATTAAGAAATTATTCCTTCTGGGTGTAACACTTCTAATGTCACTAAGTATAACTACACCGACGGACCGAAAAAAAAGTGGTTTACAATTTTCATAAGAAATAGCAGAATAATAATGGATTTGATATTTTTATATAAAATCTGTAACAATGCATTTTTAGAACTTACCCTAATTAAAATTTGACCACTTGTAGTATGTGGATTTCTATATGCATAAAATACCCAAATCGTTAGTCCGGACACCATTCCTACCAAAAATAATACAGCTAATATTCCTGAAAATCCACTATCTCCTTTTGAATCTATAATTTTCCCGGCCAAAGCCCTCGGTTTATCTTCAATCGTATTAGGATTATATACGTTCGAATAGTCAGACAAATCATCTGTTTGATATGTAACCACTGAACACATAGATTGGTTTGAAAAACTGGTTTTATCACAACCATGTGCTAACCAGTTTTGTCGTTCTCTGTCAAACCCTTGTGAACATTTTTTCATCGCAGGACACCAGAAACACTAAAAAATATAACCATAAATACACGTTTATAAGCCTCTGTATTACCAAATACATACTTCAAAAGGTAGTTTCCTTTTGAGACACAACTCACAATCATGAGCATCTAGACATGTAGGAAGCGCTTTTAAATATATTATAGTCCAGTTCTTGATATGTGATTTATTCAAATTGACTCTATCGTATTCATAAATTGTTTTTCGGCGAACCACTAAAAAAAAAACAAAAGTTATTGATATATATTCGAATTTGTTTTCTAGAAATGCATAATGCGTTGATTTGATATTTATTTTTAATATTAAATTATGGAAACTACAAGGATATGCTATTCAGGTAGTACGAAACTGTTCAGTTTTTTAAAACGGTTTTATTTAGCTTGCCCTGTTTGTTTATATATTGGCGTAAAATCTGCTAAGTGAAATTTGACATTCTTCCTTGTTGACAGATTGATCTGAAATTGGGTACACACCTTCAGGTGACCGCCGCTACAAAATGACAGTTTACAAATTTTGTCACAACAACCTTAATATGGCCACGAAGTATAGATACTCTACACGGTATAGGCTTTTCCATAATATATCTGGTAACAGTAATTAACCCAGATCATATTTCTATTTTTTGTCACTGGCGGCGCGAGTAATCAGGAGAACAGATGTTTATGACATTAATGCCATTTAAATGTCGCGAAATTAAATTCAATATATAATATTAATTTATTTATTTAAAATTAGTTGTCATAAAAGCCGTCAATAGCAACAAAACTTCCCGCGTAAGGATTTAAACTAGTATCTCTTGAACACGGGCGCACTCTACCGGCAATAGTTTTGTCCCCTAAATTGAGACCATTCGTTCAACATTACGTTTAGACTCCTGGTATCTATACTTCGTGAATATGGCTATCAAATGAAAATGGCTTGACTAGTAAAACACAGTTTACTATAAAAAAAAAACAGGATGGCCGCCGCTACAAAATGGTGGTTTACACATTTTGTCACGTCTACCACTATATGGGTACAAATGAAAGGGCTTGACGTAGAACACAGTTCACTATGAATATTAAAATTCAAAATTGTCTTTAGCACAATGGCCGGTTGAATATTTTCAAAATTTTTAATATGGGTATTAAATTAAAACAAAAAAAGTTTAAAAATAAAAAAAGAACTAATAACAAAATTCAAATTTAAGAAGAAGGGCCATATTTTATATTTGTTTACTATTTAATGAAATTAAAAACATAAAATTTGAAAATAAATTATGCAAAAAAATGGATTCAAACGGTTTTATTGAAAAAAATTCGAAAACAGGTTGACCTTAAAGGCCATCCTTGCAACTTCCCGCTAGTTTTAACCGCAAAGCTTAACAACGTGACGTATTTTGACGTTTTTGACTTTTTTTGAAATGTTTTAAAACCATAACTTTTTAACGCCTTATTCGATTTTGATGTTCAAGATGGCATTCGACGTAGTTTTTTGAGACCTAAAAACGTTACTGGGAGTGCAAAATCGGTTAGTCAAAAAATCTCTAATTTATTGAAAAAAACACTTTTTTTGAAATTTTTCGACAACGATATCTCACGAACGAATCAACCGATTTTAATTTGCAAAACGGCATTCGACGTGGCTTTCTAAGCTTGAGAGCTGATTAGGTTATGAAATTGATCGATGCAATAGCTAAAAAGATATGCCCAAAAAACATCATTTTTACCAATTGTTTTTTTCGGTTATTTTAAAATTTCTCGAAATCTACGGGCTCGAATCGATTCAAACTTACAGGGAATCTAAGTTAGATGGAACTTTTTGGAATGCTTTTTATTTCATTCCGATCGGTCAAGCCATTCAAAAGTTATAAGAGGTTTACATACATCCACACACACACACACATCCACACGTACATACAGACACCCTCGTAAAAATAGTCAGGGGAGGTTCCTAAGACCTCAAAACGTTGAGATCCGATGAAAACTCGATTTTCGAAAAACGGGGTGAAACCAATAACTTCCCGATTTTAAAAAAAATTGTAATTTTTTTTAGCGGGAAGTTAAAAAAAAAGGAATAAAAGCTAAAAAATAATTCGTTAGGTCCCAGGTTCCAGTCGTCACACCCCTCTCCCTCATCAATCTAAGGCATTGGTCAGACAGAAAAATAAAATCGTTGGGCCCGTGTTTCAATCCATTCAACTCAGTTTACGCTACTGCCAACGATTTTACTTTTTTTGCCTGATCATTGCCTTACATTGATGAGGGAGAGGAGTTAAGACGACTGGAACCTGGGACCTACCGAACTATTCTTTAACTTTTAGTACATTATTTGCAATAAAACCATTTAAATTATTTTTTTTACATAATTTATAATTTATTTTATGAGCATAAACTTATGTAATTAAATTTTACAAATCAATCATCATAAATATTTCAATGCACTGAAAATATGTTAATGACAGATTCAGTTTTTACTATATATAATTAAAATATGAAAACAGAACATTTCTTATATTAATTATATATTTTCCACACCTTATTAATAAAAAAATTATTATGTTTATCAAAGCAATAAATTGATTACAATTTAATCGACGGAATCAACAATAATTTATGATTTTATTTTGCAAGTGTTTTTATAATTATGTAACATATCATTATATATTAATAGTGGCAATAAATTAGTAAAAAATGTTTAGAAATTTAAAGCATTAGTTATTGTAAAATAAGAAAATTTATTTTACCACTATTAAAAAAAAACATTTTCTCCTAGCATTTTGGAACGGACTTCATAATGGGACGATATGTGAACTGGAGCTAGCCAGCAAAAATGGTACATGATCGAAATTAGTGACCGGAATGCCTTAACTAGTATGCTATAGTTATTATACAGATATGCCAGCAGTATACAATAGGTATGTTTATACACGCATAAAACATTACAGTCCGGTAATAAAACACATAAAACATTAAAATACTAGCATATTCTTGGTGTTTTGTGTATTACTAATAAATAAATAAATTAATTCGTTAATTTTTTTGTATATACTTATATTTATAAGGCAGGATAGTCCCCAGGTATAACTTTGCGAGAAACTTTCGAGTAGAATTACTGGAAACGGATTTATGGAACCATGGCACCCCAATTCAAGGGGAGTCAATCTGGTATACCGATGGCTCAAAGACTAAGAAAGGCACAGGTTCGGGTATATATAGTAAAAGACACAGTCCAATTAAGTCTAGGTGCGTATACTACAGTGTTTCAGGATGAAGTAATGGCCATAGAACACTGTGCAACGGAGATTGTAAGTCAGTGTATAACGGTAAAACCGTAGTCATTTACTCGGACATCCAAACAGCTCTGAAGGCAGTCTCGGCACAAATAACCTCACAGCAAGTGTGGAACTGCATTAGGGCCCTGTCACATGCCACAAGTCGAAATTCTCTGACACTGACATGGGTACCAGGACACTTAGAGCGGGTGCTAATATCCCAATGACTTGACCGGAACCATTTAGCAGGATTGCTGACATCTTCAGAAAGACAGGCATTGAAAAATGTAGGGCTAGAGAAGGCACAGAACTGGAGTGAAAAATCACCGGGCAAGCAACAAGCTAAATCTTCATAAAAAGACACTCGGCGACATTTAATGCAGAGTTGTTATCACAAAGGCAAAACGATGTCAGAATGATTGTCAGTCTATTGAAAGGACATCGTCGGCTCAGAAAGCACATGAGTCATCTGAACTTGGCAGATAAAGACATCTTTCGATATTGCCAAGAGGAAACCGCATTTCTTGTCCTATGCCAATGTAAAGGTCTTGCAACGACGTGGGAAGGAAAAACCGGCTGCTCCAAGTTACGTGGAGAGGCTACTATCAAGGCTATTAAATCTCATTAAGAGGACAGGGGTAGATAAAGTACTTTAACCATATTCTAAAAATGATGAGTGTTCACAATAGATCTGTAAAGGTCGCAGTGATACAGGCTAACAGCCAACCCAATGAATATCTCATATATTTATAATTTATCATAATATTTAACATATTATTATATCTAATTCTTAATTAAGAATTAAAAATAATTACTTTTTAAAACAACTTAACAGATAAGTCACTTATTATCAACCTTTCAGTCTGGTAATAAAATACAAAGATTATGCTTGTTATTTATTGTTTTGTATATTTTAAGAAATAAAATAAAATAATAAATACTATTGCAAAATAAGTTTTATATTTCATTACCAACGATGCCTTTGTAAATTATGTATTTTTTCTGGAAAATATAATGGACGAAATTTGTAATTATAATTTGACGATTAGTTTGAGGTAATTCGTTCCTTCCAGCTGTCTCACGAAAGAACACGGTATTTTTTATACAATAGTTTCTTATTTCAAGAAATAGTGATCTGCTTGATTCAGGCTTTATAAAACTTTTTGTTATTTCATACTTTAATTACAATATCTAATTATTCTATA
The DNA here is from genome assembly GCA_964028335.1 of Altica lythri. Taxonomy (NCBI): domain Eukaryota; kingdom Metazoa; phylum Arthropoda; class Insecta; order Coleoptera; family Chrysomelidae; genus Altica; species Altica lythri. The sequence goes on along the minus strand of OZ034801.1, from coordinate 30,195,111 downwards.
GATTTCTTAGTTATTTGTCAGATTTCACATTTAATTAAAGTCGGTTGGTAAAATTTTCCAAAAGGTAAATATTCGGAGTAGATCATTTGTGAGCCTTGATGTCATATTTCTACTGAATATTTACGGTCCTAAATATAAAAAAGCTAAATAATGAGTCAGTTATTAAATTGTTATTTTATATATATTATAACAATTTAATACACAACAATGGATTCTAGTTATTTCGTAATATATCAAATTTAACCTTATCATATACGTATTTGTAATAAACGAATTTATGTAATTAACGATATATAATTGTAAACTTACAGTAAACAAGTTGATCCGTTATATAAGCATCAGATAGTCCAACTTTGACAGGATGGTTATGTTCTTGAATCTGATCTACCGATAATGGTATAGTTTGATACACAAACGCAATATCACCATTTTTAAATAAAGTTACTTGAAAACTGAATTCTCCATCTTCAGGTTTATCTTGTAGTGTAACTTTTTCCCATTCAACGGTAAATGCAGTACCATTATCAACATATTTTATAAAACTATCGTTTGATAGACTAGTATCAAAATTTGCCATCAAAGGTGCTATGTACTGTGTCGCGGCTAACCAAGAATGGACGTAATCTCCAGTGTATAGGAATCCTCCTGTGGCTATTGTTACATTTTTTATTAAATGTCCATAGAATGGGAAATCAAAGGATAATTTTACGGTCTAAAAATAAAAAATAAACGATTAAAATATGTTATTATAATTAATTCAATCAGATCAAATATTTTGGTTTAATGAACTTAATTGATTGTTTGGGTAAATTGATAAAACTATTTATGTTGTATCATCAGAAAAGTAATTGTGATAAAACTAAATATAGGAGTATTGTTGTTCATACTCTTAAACGTTAAAAATATGTCGTTCTGTTAAGAGAAACTAGTTAACACATATACAGATACTAGAAATTACATTTAAATAGGAATATATTGAAATGGATCCTCCTTCCGGAACACCCTCTTTCAATAAAATTCTCGGTCGTGGATTCAAGAATTTTTAAATTGATTGTCCTAAAATATAAAAATTATAAATAAAAAATAATTTATCTTCTTTTGAATCTTTCTTCTTCCAATATTCAATTCTTACTCCATATCTTCCCTTTCTTACTATTTTCCAACTCCTTCTTGGTACTGCCTTTCTATCTATCTAATACCTTTCTGCTGTTCAGTTCTTTCTCTATACTTTCCTCTTCCTACAAATTTCCAACTCCTTCTTGCTACCGCCTTTCTACTTATCTATCACCTTTCTGCTCTCTTAAAATTTCCAACTCTCTGCTTTTCTGTATCTTTCAAGTTTTGGTTTCTTTGTATTTTATTATTCTTTTAATTATTTATTATTATTATGTTTTTATTTTAATTTAAATTCAAATGCTTTCATTTACAATAGTTTTATTTTATGACATTTTACAAAATTCACTTCATGACAATCTAATCAATAATAACCCTAACAACATAACTTATGAACTAAACAAATACAATATCAAAAAAATACTTAATCCAGACAACCGATTTAAAAATCATGACCACGTTCCAACACTTCACTGAAAGAACCTGTCCCAAGAAGAAAAATCCATATCAATATATATTGTTAATTTAAATATATTCTCGATATATTGTGAAAAACAATTGACAAGTGAAAACAGTCGTCGATTCTGTCAAAATAACAACATTGCATCTGAAAGGTGAAGGCGAAGAAATATAGTAAACACAAAAATAGGAGCAGATTATGATTTTAATTTGGTAAGAACTTATACCCACTTTCGTTTATTGTATAAATTTCAAATACTTTTTTTGGAACGAAGTTTGGAGAAGATAGGGATTTTGCTGCGCGACCGAACTGAAAAAAATGTAATAGTAAAACCGAAAGAAAAATGCGTGGAATAAAACCGTTAAATGAGACGTGCGCAGGCGCTACAGTCGTTTACACAAGCGTTCTCTCATCCCTTCTCTCTCTATTACCACTTCACCTCGCCAATTCATAGTATATACTCATGAATTCATGGACAAGCACGTGGTGAATACTCACATTATAGATACATTTTACTCGTGAGTAGCCACGTTTATTTTTATATAATTTCAAATTGTGTCGATTCTACATTAGCCGAAGGAACTTCGTTCCTACCTGGTGTCCCACGACACCACAATAACTTTTTTTATAAATTTAAGTGACGACTTTAAGTGTGGAATTAAAAGAACGTCACAAGTACCATTCTCACTTCTTCTTAAGGTGCCTAATCCAATTAGTGGATGTTGGCGACAATTCTGACAAACTCCTCTCGATCTTGTGTGGCTCTAAAGAGTGCAGGGGCATCGAAGTTTGTCAAATCCCTTATGTTTTTAAGCCATGAGTGTTTTTTCTTCCGATGCCCCGTTTTTCTTCCCTTCCATTATAAGCTTTAAGAACTGGTATTTGGAATTTCGAAATATATGCCCCAGATAAGCAGTTTTTCTTCTTTTTATTATTGGCAACAACTCTCTTTCTCTGCCTATTCGATTTACTACTTGAACATTTGTTGTGTGATCTGTCCAGGGAATTTTAAGTAATCTTCTAAATACCCACATTTCAAAGGCTTCCAATCGCTTTATAACTTTGGCCTTTATGGTTCAGGTTTTTCCACCAAATAGCAGTATGGAGTAAATGTAACACTTTACAAAGCGATATCGAAGCGTTAAGTTAAGGCCACTGTTGCTTAGCAAGGTTCTCATATTAGTAAATGCTGTTCTGGCTTGTTCAATCCTGTTACGTATCTCTATGTCTGGATCTAGATCTCCAGTTATCCAACTACCGAGATATCAGACCTTTTGGGTGTTCTTATTTTTTACTCTTATATTCAATTGCATATTTCGTGTTCTACTAACCACTCATTCTCACTATATAACATTAAATTTATTACCATTTCAATGACTTTTAAATAGATTTATTAATGCGGAAGGTTAAATGAATACAGTAAATTGCACTCATAATTTGCATTTAAATTTGTCACATTGTATATCGAAAATATTAAGTTAAAGGGAAATTTTGATAAATAAATAACAATTACATAGATACAAAGTTGAAGAAAAACATGTAATATTTTTTTACTAATGGAGGGTTAATTTTGTTCCCCGAGTTTCAGAAGATTTAATTCGTGATACTAATACTACTTTTATTATCTTCTTTCCTTTTATTTTACATAAATTCAAGAGCTTTCCTCACGGAATGATGAAAAATAGAATACGCAACTCTTGCAGTGAGCAGGTAATCCCAGCACTCGTGATGGAATCACCTGCCTTCCGCACTCGTTACGTAATGTACTATTTGATTTAAAACTTAGGGTGTGGTACATGAAACTATAACAGAAGTAATATGTAAAATATAAACAATTTATAGAATAATGTTTTTATAAATAACGGTATATTATTTACAAGTATGTAATATTAGTTCCATATCATTATCATCAATTTGTTTATTACAAATAGAGCCAGCCTTGGCATAATTTTGATTGGCATAATTCAAATAGTTAATCTAAAATTCAAGATTACACCTGGTTTACAGATTAAAGAGGTTTAGCAATTTACACCAGTGATGGAAATGTAAAAAATTCTGACCTACTGGGATTACCCACCGCTGTATTTCAGACAATATTGCAATGCGCAAGAGAAATCTGTATGAGACCTTTTGAATCTAAGCGTATCAGACCGATAGTCAGTAGGTAATAGGGCTCTGACGATCTTTAAGATGGTCTCTAGGCTAGCCGAGAAGATCACAGCTTTTGGAGATGTGAAAGTGACTCCTTAGATAAATGGCACCACTCGTTAAGACCTGTAGAGACTAGTAGACGGTAGAGATGAGAAAAGTGATGAATCAAGAAAAAATACCGAATGAGTGGAGGAAAACGTGTTTCATCCAATCTATTACGGAAATGGGGATGTACAAGACTGTGGTAACTATAAAGGGATTCTTTGAAAATTTTGGAGAATAGTTCAGAAGTGAAAAGCAATTTGGATTTATGCCTAGAAGAGGAAAGACTGATGCAGTTTTTGATATGAGAATAATGGAAAGATGTGATATCCACGCTGCTTTCATAGAGAGAAAGCGTATGGAGACTAGTATAGGATAGAGATGAGAAAAGTGATGAATCAAGAAAAAATACCGGATGAGTAGAGGAATAGCGTGTTTTTGCCAATCTATAACGGAAATGGGGATGTACAAGGATGTGGTAACTATAAAGGGATTAAACTGATGTCGCATTCTTTGAAAATTTTGGGGAATAGTTCAGAAGTAAAGAGCAATTTGGAATTATGCCTAGGAGAGAAAAACTTATGCAGTTTTTGATATGAGAATAATGGAAAGATGTGATATCCACGCTGCTTTCATAGAGAGAAAGCGTATGGAGACTAGTAGAGGGTAGAGATGAGAAAAGTGATGAATCAAGAAAAATAACCGGATGAGTAGAGGAATAGCGTGTTTCTGCCAATCTATAACGGAAATGGGGATGTACAAGGATGTCGTAACTATAAAGGGATTAAACTGATGTCGCATTCTTTGAAAATTTTGGAGAATAGTTCAGAAGTGAAAAGCAATTTGGATTTATGCCTAGAAGAGGAAAGACTGATGCAGTTTTTGATATGAGAATAATGGAAAGATGTCCTGAAATGCAGCGTGATATCCACTGACTGACTGCCTGGACAAGAAGTGTGGTGATGTATGAGAGTAAAAGGTGTGTCGGAAAAGTATGTCCGATTATTGCAAGAGATGTATGAGGGAATAAAAACAGAAATAAAAGCAGTGTTGTGGTGCATGTGGGATTCTAACAGGGGTCGGAGCTGAGCTCCTATCTGTTTAGTGTGGTCTGGATCTGGAAATTTGAGGGGGGAGCTAGTGCTCAGCCAGCATTGAGTCCACATATGACCCATTGTGCATCCTCCCGTATGTAGGGATATCCTCACCTCACGCTGTCACCAGGCCTAGTGATTTAAAATAGGTGATGAGGCTCCCGATGGGGATCTCCGTGTAAACCAATACTCGCCCAACACGGATCTTCTGATTTCAGAAAAAGCAGAGCAGTCATACATTATGTGTTCTACTGTTTCCTCTTCTTGCTCGCAGCCTCTGCATAGCGGCGATTCTGTTAATTTCATCCTAAAGAGATGTTGTCGCAGTTAGCAGTGACCTGTCAAGATTCCCACAGCTGTTCGGAGATTTTATCTGGTCAATGCCTAAAATCTTTTTGCTGTTTCCTCGCCAGGATGAGGTAATAAATCTCTGGCTAGTCTACAGTTCGTAGTTTTATCCCAGCACTGTATAAAGGTTTGGTGAGAGTGCTGTTTGATAAGGTCCAGGACTGCGGACAATGTTAGCTTGGTAGATGGGCGAGGGCTAACATGTTTGTAGCCCGCAGCCCTCCTTGCTAAATTGTTCGCAATGCGGTTGCCTTTAGAGTTTCCATGTCCTTTGATCCAGCTGAGAGTGACCACGTTATTCTGGCTGGCCTCAGTTAGAGATTTTGTGACATTCTAGTACTAAACTTGAAGTGAAACGTGGTCTATTTAAGGTCAGTAGTGCTTGTCGGCAGTCTGTGTATATATTTATATTCCTGACTGTGATGTTCCTATTGATTAATTCTTTTGCAGCTATGGTTATGCCTGTGAGTTGTGACTGAACCACACTTGACAGTGTGGTAATGGATGTTATAATTGAAGTGATAAAATGTGAAGCCACACAGGATTTCCCGTCAACAAATTTATGTAAACTTATTTTAAACTGGTAATTTTTTAACATTTATATCACTGCTATCAATGATAACAATAATAAATTATTCATCAGATAATATACAATAAGTTTACATTTCTGCAAATTATACACAAATACATTAAATATCTAAAACTTTATAATTTTACCATCACAATTGACTCCGCATTTTAGACTCAATTTATAAATTTTATCAGTGACATGTTAATTTTTCATAAAACTTGCTTAAATTTAAGATTAAGATAAAAAAGAAAATATGATTTATATATGTTACTGTCTATTATTATCATACTGCATTACTAGCAAGACATGGTTTTACTATCCTCAATGTAAGACGTATTTACTTTTCCACGCTCTCCCTACACAAAATATTAAATAGTAAAATAAATTGTGAAGTTCTCTTGGGAATGATTAATATTAAGGTTCCTCGTCAAGCTACTAGAAATGCCGAATCATTTTACATCCCGACTCCTCGAACTAATGTGCTGAAGTACTCACCAATGTATAATATGTATAATGGCTGTAATATTATTAGTGAGCAAATAGATATATTTTCGTGCAGCAGTAGAGACATTAAACATTTTTATATAAATTAGAATTTCAGTATCTGTATTTTTAACTTTATATACTTGCTTTTTTTTATTACTTTCTTTTTTATGTAAAACTTATATGTAATCCCTGTTCTATAATTGGGCTGTTGAACAGTTTAAATAAATAAATAAATAAATAAATAAATTATTAATTGCATTGTTACTAATTGTCTAATCTAAGTGACAATTGAAAGTGATAAATTATTTGCGTTACTTGGTATTAATAAATTGAAAATCATAAATGACCTTGATTTAATAACATTAGTGCATTGCGTTGATTTACTTGTTTACTTCAATGTGATATTATCCTAGTGGAATAAATATATTGGAACTGTTAAACTTGACCTTATAAACTAAACTTATAAACATATTTATAAAGACAAATATGAAATAAAAATATATGCAAGAATGATTATAAACTTGCAACATACTAAATTTAAAAAAAAAGAAGTTTGTGTATATTCCATTAAATAATTTTTAGTTAAAACAAATATCAAAAGTTCAAGGTCGACAAAATATTGGTTGATTACATTATTCTAAAAATGAGCCAAATCAAATAAATCACTTACCGCCGCTCTACGATGAGACTGAGACAAAAGATCGTTGACTTTAACATCAGAACGATTGGTCATATTTACCCAATAAAAATGACTGATATTTATATCCGAGATAACTGATGTGTTGTAAAATAAATTATGATCCTAAAAATAATAAATAAATAAATAAATAAATAAATAAATAAATAAAGAACAATAAATACAAAGTAGTTAACATATAGATATTAAAAGGTGTGTTATTTTCCTGATATACATAGTTTAAAATATTTTCTTTCTACCACCCCTACCATAAAAAGTTACTTTTCGGAAATCATATTTTTATTTTTTACCCACGACTCATAAGTAAATTGCCTATTTTTAACCTATATCCCTGTCAGTAAGTGTCAAATTATTAAGGAGTTGTGTTATAGACATAGTTTCATTTACTGCACTAAGGGAGTAAGTAAATATAAGTAAATAGAAACCTGTATTATTATGTTGGTTGCCTACTGTATACATTAAATTAAACTAACATTTGACATTTCTCAGACAGAACTGTCTGCGAAATCGAATATTTTTGACAACTTATGCCAAAATTTAAGTTTTATGTTTGTTATTTTTAGTTTTATACAAAACCATTTGGTAAGCCGTGGGTAAAGCATAGTACTTCACTCGAGGAACAAATTGCATATTTGGCTTGTTTCTTTAGCCCATTCGCTCGCAAGCTCGCTTATGGGCCAAACACTCGCTGTAATATGCAATTTACTCCACTCGTAAAGTAATATACTATTACTATCTGAACTTCGTACCGTGTCATTTCTTGTTCATATAATCAAACTGTCACTTGTATTGGGAGTGAAACAAATGAATGCAAAATAGCTACTTTTGTACCTCGAAATTCCTCATTCGAGACACAAGAATTAAATCAAAATGTCTTTTCACCGATGTTAACAATGTCAAGTATATAAAATTTGCAAAAAATTACACTCTGATGTCTTTAACCTTACTCGAAAAAATATAATGTAACTCCAATGGTTTTGTAGATATTTAAAAAAATAAAAATGTGGTCGATTTTGTGCAAAATTGCTTCAAATTTAGATAGAGAAAAACTATTTAGATATATATATTTTTTAAAGATTGTGTTTGATTATTTTTGGAAAAACTCGGATAACTCGCTTGTTTTTTTGTGATTTTTCAAAGAATTAAACTGTTCCTAAATCGGTATAAAACTGGAAACATCAAATTTGCATCTTTTATGGTTTTTGAATCCAAATGTTTCTCTGTACATATATCCAAACAAAACACACATTCAGAAAATCGAAACCGCAAATTAGTATCTTTTTTCGTTTTTAAAATATCTCTCATTCAAAAAAGGCGTTTTTTTACTGCACTATTTTACTAAACAAAAAATAAAAAAAATCCAGCTTAATGAAAAAAACACGATCACTATGAAAAGAATGCAAATAGACACGGCTTACTTCAATGCAAAGTTAGTAATTTCGTACACTGTGCGGAAAAGTGTGCGGAATTCTCTGTACCGCATACTGAACATGCGCATACCTATTACCTATTAGATCTCCCACGCATCTATCGTAGGAGGCCCTGTAGGAGACTGACAGTTCGTGATGTGTAATATATATTTTTCTACGACTGCTATACAATATAGCTCTATTCTCACATTTTTCGATGCTACAATGTTAGACTTTTCCAAAGCCGTGGGATAAATGAATCTATCCCACGACTTTAATCATTTATCCCACGATATGTACATTTAAATGGAGAATTCACATTTTTTTAGTCATAACATAGGTGGCTTGCAGTCTAGGTTCTTGAGATTTCTGTTTACTGTGATAAACGTCAAAGTTTTTATAAATTGTAATTTGCTTTTGATTAAGCTGCAGAAAATAGATTATAAATTTATAAATTTCATAAAATTTGTTATTATGGATATAGATGAAAGTGATTTTGATAATACACCGCCAGAAATTCTGGAAAAAGCGGCAAATGTCACTCTGGATTTATTACCAGTAACTTCCAGAAAGAAATATGAAATAGCGTACGATAAGTTTATGGATTGGAGAAAAACTTGTAAAGTGAAATCCTTTTCTGAAAACGTTCTTTTAGTTTATTTTGAACATTTATCAAAAACTTTAAAGGCTTCTACAATGTGGTCCCAGTACTCGATGTTAAGAAGTACAATGAATGTAAAAAATAACATAGATATTTCGAAATATGCGAAATTGCGATCTTTGTTAAAAAGAAAATCGGAACAGTATATACCTAAAAAATCTAAAATTTTATCAGCGGAAGAGCTCCAAAAATTTTTAAACGATGCTCCCGATGAAATATACTTATTAGTAAAGGTAAGTTTCCGTTATATAATATACATATCACTATACCTAATATTATATAATTGATACATAATACATTTTGTATTTTTAGGTTGCCCTAGTATTTGGCCTCACAGGAGCATGCCGCCGAGACGAGTTGGTTAAACTCACGGTAAATGACATTGAAGATTTGAATTCTGCTTTACTCGTCAGAATTGAAAACTCCAAAAATAAAGTCCCACGTTCCTTTACTCTAACCGGAGAATTTTATAAAAATTATAAAAAATATGCAGCACTTCGTCCTTACGATCCATCCCTAAATCGTTTGTTTTTAATCTATAAAAGGGCAAGTGCACGAAGCAACCGGTTGGCATTAATAAATTTGGAGGCACGGCCAAAGAAATAGCAACATTTTTAAAGTTGCCTAATCCGAAACTTTACACTGGGCATTGCTTCAGACGCTCCTCAGCAACAATATTAGTAAACGCCGGTGGTGATCTTTTAACCCTAAAGCGACACGGCGGTTGGCGGTCTAGCACAGTGGCGGAGGGTTACATAGACCAATCAAATAACAACAAATTAGATGTTGCCAATAAAATCACCAATTTTATTCACACAAGTGGTAGTACAGAGATCACCGATGAGACTAATAATACTAATAATACTACTAATACTAGTTATACAATTGTTGAACCATCCACCTCGTCTGGGTCTAGTGGTACTCCTGGAATTGTATTAAAAAATTGTTCAAACATTACAACTAACTATAAAATTAATTAATTTTTAGGATTTTTTACATTCACTATTTATAATTTAGAATAAAGTATTACCACATTATTTTAATTTTTAGTTGCAGTCGTAGAAAAAGTATAGTGTGTAACACGTGGGAAAAGCACTTTTCCCACTTGTTTCACAATATACTATTTGACGTTAGCCATATTTAAATAGTTTTAATTATTTTCATAGAAAAATAATACATAAGAATTTATATAAACTTTTAATCTAAATATTTGACAACGCGACGAATCATTACATAATTGTTTCAAAGTATAATGGAAGTAGTTGATAATAATTCATATTCAGAAGATGAATATATATAAAACACACCACCAGAAATTTTGGAGATTGCTTTGAATGCAACGCTAAACCTTTTGCCAGAAAAATCTAGAGAAAAGTATGAATGCGCTTATCGAAAATTTATGGAATGGAGAGAAAATAAAGAAATACAATCATTTTCTGAAAATGTAATGCTTGCTTATTTTCAAGAACAAACAAAATCTTATAAAGCTTCGACACTATGGTCCCAATATTCAATGTTGCGAAGTACATTAAGTATAAAAAACAATGTGGATATTTCGAAATATGTGAAATTAAAAGCATTTCTGAAAAGACAAAATGACAATTACAAGCCTAAAAAATCAAAAACGTTAACATCTGAAGAAATCCATAAATTTTTGAGAGAAGCACCTGATTATAAATATTTATTAACAAAGGTAAATAAACGTTTCATTATTTATAATATAAGTTATTTAAAAATAATTATTTTAACTTCTAGACTGTCCTTGCGATCGGTTTAACTGGTGCCTGTCGAAGAGAAGAATTGTAGAATTTAAAATTAGATGACTTGGAAGATTTAGGGACTGCCCTATTGGTTAGGCTTCGAAGTACGAAAACTAAAACTGAAAGATCCTTCACGGTAACTGCAGAATTTTTTAATATCTACAAAAAGTACGCTTATCTGCGACCTGATAACGTCATTGACAGACGCCTTTTTGTGAATTATCAAGGGGGTAAATGCACAAGGCAAATTGTCGGAATTAACAAAATTGGCAATATGCCTAAACAAGTGGCAGAATTTTTACAATTGCCGAACCCTAATCTTTATACTGACCATTCTTTTCGACGCTCCTCTCCAACTATTTTAGTAAACGCAGGAGGAGATTTATTAACTCTTAAACGCCATCGCCAATAAAATAGAGATAGCCAATAAAATTGTAAACACAGTAGACTCCCCAATTAACCAAAAAGAAAAACCTTCCACATCATCGGCAAATATTTCAACACTTACCGAGAATTTGATAAAAAATAGAGAAACTCCTGGATTAACACTTCAAAATTGCTCAAATTTTACCATAAATTATAATTTCAAATAAAAAATGTTTATTGCTTTTGTCTTAAATTTAATTAACTTTAATATAATCATTTAAATTGGGTTAAATTAACTGTTATGATTATTATTTTGCATTCCTGTAATATACCTAATAATAATAAAAATAGTTACAGATTTCAAATAAGTTTTTTATTTTTAATTATTATAAATCGTGATCGAAGAAAAAGTATTGTGTGCAACATTTGCGCAAAGTACTTTTCGCACTTGTTGCACAAACTACTATTTCCATCCCAGAAACTTGTTTTAGAAAAAAAACAGAACATTTTTTAACGAAGAGAACAATTTTTTTTCTAACTTTGGCACAACAATAATTCCAAATAAACAAATGCCTGCAGGTTTTGTGAATTTGTTTGGATAGATAGCGCAATTGCAAATACAAAAATTCCTTAAGAGTTTTGTGAATTTATTTGAATAATTTTAAAAACCGTAATTATTATTATTAACAAAATTTATGCCAAAACTCATTTCAGATTCGTATTCAAAGATCTCGAAAACATAAGATAAATTATTTTCAAGACATTTGAACGTCCGTGTTCACTCAAAGACAATTTTAGTTTCCAGTTATACTGGTATAACTGAACCCCCATAAAGGTGGCTGACCCAAAGTGGAGAAATTTATCGAAATTTATATCAAAATTAGTTGCTTTTTAGGTGCTATTTAGGTGCGCAAAACAAAAATTAGGTGCACTAACCGTTTTTGAAATATTTACGAAAAACCATGGGACCGCCAGCCTTTAACAACCTAGCTGACCCATAATAAAAAAAAAAACAAAAAACTAGGATTAAATAATCTTTAAATTAAGTGCTAATTAAGTGCTTTTTAAAACACGAAACTAAACATAAAATAAAAAATTTAAAAATTAAACGCATTAAAATTGAATATATTGATTGTGTATGGCAAAATGTCACATGTCTTCTTACACTTTGAACCAAAATGGACATCGGCAGTTTAAGAACAGTTAGAAATCGGTAAAAATTTTTTGTCCCGTAATATTTTTAATGGATAATTCGGAAGGTCACCACTAAAAATTTTTTTTATTCTTTTCTAACTCGGACCGCTGAGCTGAGACTTGCAACCGGTCAGTTATAAAAAAATGTTAACTATGTTAAGTACAACTAAATTTGATGTACAAAAAGTGTTGAAAATAAATATTGTTTAATAGAAAAATTGATAATTTTTTGAAAATTGTTACTAGTTGAAATAACAATTAGAGATAATTGTTGAAAATAATGATAGTTTTCCATCTCTACTCTAAAATAAGCAAGGCTAAATAGGTTACTTCAACATTCGTTGATTCCTTTGTTTTACTACTTTAATTTTTCTCTTAGATAGAACATTTCTAGCAAAAATTTAAAGAAAAAAAAATTACCTATTGAGACGTTTTTTACTTGTTCGAATTTTTTAGTTGAAATGTCTTGGAGTAGAAAAGTAATGGTATAAATAATTTTTTAATAATTCAGATAGGTGCGCTTCATTTTAAGTAGAGATAAAAAACGGCAGAGAAGTTTTGAGTCGAGAAAAAGTCAATTAATTACCGGAGCTACGCGCCAAAAAAAAACTAAGGAAATTTTATGGGATTATTTCGTAGGTATTTGTACCAGTTTTTAAGTGCTTAGAAAGTGCAGAATGACACACTTTGTTAAAGACTTAAGAATTTCTAGTTGACATGGCTCATCAGCGGTTTGTTCTGCTATTGAGTCTGTTGCCCTTACTGAGCATTTAAATATTTGAAAAAAAGTTTTTTATAATAATTATTATATTTGGAAGTGACCGGTAAGAAGTATCAGCTCAGTGATCCCAGGTCAAAAAATTAAAAAAATTATTTCATTTCGGACGAGAGAATTATTAAGTAATTGAATTACAAGAAAATTTTAATGATCTATGTGCTTAAAAAGTGCAGATTGATACTCTTAGTTGAGACACAAGAAAACTTTGGCCAAATATTTTCAGTTGAAATTGCTGATTAGCAGTTTATTTTGCTCGTGAAACTATTGCACTTAATAAGCACTTAAATCTCTGACAAAGTGAATTCTATATTAATCATCATTTCCGGAAATGACCGTTTGCAAGTCTCAGCTCAGCGGTCCGAGTTAAAAAAAAAATAAAAAAAATTTTTAGTGGTGACCTTCCGAATTATCCATTAAAAAAATTACGGGACAAAATTTTTTTACCGATTTCTAACTGTTCTTAAACTGCCGAAGTCCATTTTGGTTCAAAGTGCAAGAAGAAATGTGACATTTTGCCATACACAATCAATATATTCAATTTTAATACGTTTAATTTTTAATTTTTTTATTTTATGTTTCGTGTTTTAAAAAGCACTTAATTAGCACTTAATTTAAAGATTATTTAATCTTAGTTTTTTGTTTTTTTTTTATTATGGGTCAGCTAGGTTGTTAAAGGCTGGCGGTCCCATGGTTTTTCGTAAATATTTCAAAACCGGTATGTGCACCTAATTTTGGTTTTGCGCACCTAAATAGCACCTAAAAAGCACCTAATTTTGACATTAATTTCGACAAATTTTTCCACTTTGGGTCAGCCACCTTTATGGGGGTTATAACTGAGCCGACTTTGATTTATATGTAAAGATAGATTAAATATACTTCACTGCATCAATAATTTTGTCCAAGATTGTCATATTTAGTAGTATGTATTTAAATAACAAATTTCATCAAAAATAAAATTCAGTTTTTTCCTGCAATTTAATTTTCGTGTCTTACTATTATTAATCTACATGATTTTCTGTTAAAACAATACTTTTTAGAATACCTATATATTTCTATATCTATATCTTGGAAACACAAAACTTATTATCATTGGTCAGTTTCTGTGCCCTTATACTCGGCATATCTTTAACTTGCTACCATAGGTTAGTACGTTATAGCCTCTGACTTTGTGGCCAAAGTTCCATTTTGTTGACACGTTAGAGTTACTTAAATACTTTATTGTTATCTAATGAATTTCAAATGCAAATTTTATCCTAGAAATCTCAACAATTTTTTCCCCCTCCGATATGTAGTACATTTTTCAGCATAATTCTGATTTTTATCTAGATCTTCAAATAGAATAATTAGTTACTTGATCATTAAATGATATAGTCTACATCAGTCTATCTTATCATGCCTTACTTTATCATACATACCTATTTTTTACAACAGATTGTCAAATTAACCCAAATAACTTTATAAACTTGCTTATTTGTATGCTTTCTCTATTCACCCAAAACACCTCCACAATTTTCGTTTTTGAAGGTATATTTTACGATATCTTATAATTTAAGCTTGTATAGGGACCGAGCTCCAACTGTAGAGGCAGCACTTTGACTGAAGGCCGCGCGCCCTAGTGCGGAAATTAGGAATTGAATAGGCAAAAATTTATTAATAACAAACGTCATAATTAATAAAGAAAGGAAAAAATAATTAAATACGGATTTCAACCGATAATTAATAATAATATTCGTGGTCAAAATGTCTTTCCACGAGACACCAATGGTAGTTAACGAAAAACGATAAAATTTCACAGGTAAATTTATATACCGCTCTCTGCGAGACTTTTCTGTACAGCCTTTTATACAACATGCTTTTATTGATAAAGACATCGTGAATAATTTCAAAATTTATTTTAATAAAAGGTAAATAAACAATTTATCACATACTATTGGTTAATATTTTTGCCCATAAGTTTACAATTTCTATCACCAGAGGGGCGTGACGGTCTAGAGGCTCGGTCCCTATTGATAGCCGATTTTGGATTGTTTTTAAGAAACCCGTCGGATATCAAAAACGAAGAATATGTTTAAAATTTCTATTAAAAAGACATAAAACGAACTAATTAGCTTTAGATATATACACCGCAATTACATACAATGCAAATAAAAATTAAAACGTATATTAATTGTGACATAGATAAAGACCTTTAAAACAAGCAAGCAATCAATGTCAACTAGTTTAGTGTCTAGAAACATTTATGTTGTAATGAAAAACATATTTTTTAATGTGTGATTTATAACCCGGATGTATTTGCTATTGCTATGATTTTTTTATTTTTTATTAATCATTAAATCGATCGACATAAACTTAAAATATAATTTCTTGGTATGTATATATAAAGGAATACTTACCATTTTTGTTTCTGTAATATTATGATTATTTAAAGTTTCGTTGATGGCTTTGTCATCTTCATCAACGTTATCAATGCTAAAGGGATCATCATTATGTTCATCGTGGTGGTCGTTATTTACTTTCAGTTTTTTAGTGAAAACTGATGTTGTATTCTCGCTAGTAGATGGTTTAGTATCGTGTATAAGTGGTGGAGCTTTTGTTGTAAAGTTATATTTTGCTATACCTGTACCATTTTCTCCCAGATTTTTTTGTAACAATGGAATTGACACATTGCTTACACTCTTTTGTAATGTTACAGATGCCACCTATAAAAATAATATAAAAAAATAACTGTGAATAACTAGCAATTAAATAAAAATCATTTTTTGATAAGATCTAGGAGTAAACATACAATTCAGTAAAATTCAGAATAGGGCGTAATGAGACTAACATATTAAAAAATCAAGTAATAACAAGAATATAAAAAAAGACATTTCACAAAACAGTTGCACCATTGGAAATGCAGAAGTTAATACCTGCGATGCCGAAACGTCTGCAGGATATCATCAGAGTTTCTTTAATAAGGGAATTTAATAATTCTTCACTGAAATTATGCCATGTGGCTTTATAAATACTTTTTTTTTGTTTCATCTGCAAGGTAATTGAAATTTCATACATTCTTATACACGTCTATAACTGATCAAAAAGTAAAATTTTTAAAAAGGTTATTTTTTCATTAAAATATAGATATGGATCGAATTTTTTGCACCTAAGTATAGATCGTAAAAACGTATTTAAAAAATTCGTTACTGTGTTGGAAAATAAATATTTTTAACCGTGCTTTCTGAATGAATGCCAAAAAAAGTTAGAATGTGCATAATAATATACATATGAATTAAAAACACATTTTCATTAATTAATTTAATTAATAATTTAATAGTTGAATTACTTTTTAAATGGTTACCTTTTTAGGAGGATGTATTGCCACTACTGGTTTTTCAGTAATATTTATGGTTCCAGTAGAGTTTGAAATATTTACAGTAGAATTACTGACGTCTCGTTTTGTTATATTATGTCTCAAAACGTCGTCAAATAAGAAAATTATAAATGATTCTTCTGAATTTAAATCATTAATTTCATAACGATAGTAATCTGAAAAACAAAAATATAGATTTAGTACCCCTATATCAATTGTTCATTTTATTTGTAAGAAAATCATACATTTCGCACCGAAAGAATGCGAACTACAGGCGCACAAAGAAGCATATATTCAAAATTCAAAGGTTCTGATCCTGTATAACCAATTACCTAGAGAAGCAAAAAACTATCAACAAAAAAGTTCAAAAGTAAAATAAAAAGACTACTTTTAAATATTTTTTTTTAAGAATATAATTTAATTTAAGTTATTTATTTGTAATAATTAATAAGGGCGTGTAGCACATACATACATTATTTACCTTTATATTTGTTACCTTGCCCTTTATGAATAGTTAATTTTGTTATTATAAAACCAACATAGCTTCGGCTCATGGTTTATAAAAATGTATGTTACTAAGACTGATTTTGTTAATTCTGACAACTTTTTATTGGAATAAAATAGTTATTATCCTAACAAGTGCGGAAAGTTATACTTTCCTGCACGCGAACTGCCGGTGCCCGAACGACGCGAAGCGGAGTTCGTGCAAGCAGTTAAGTGCGGAAAAGTTAATTTCCGCAAGAGTTAGGATCAATATTTTTTCTACAAGCAAAATCACCTCGAAAATTATTTAGATACTTGAAAAGTTTGTTGTTGCTTTGAGTAAGGTTTACAGGGGTGATTTAATAAATAATGATTTTTTTAAAAACAAACATTTTAAAAATCCCTATTTTCATGTAAAATAATCTTAATTTTTTTTTACTATTTGTATGTAGTCCAACAAGATAAAGATAATAATACAATAATTTGTCAAAAAGGTTCTCGGAAAACATCTCTAATTAATAAAAAAAAATGCGTGCGGGAAAGAGATATTTTCTGAATTAAAATACGTGCGGGAAAGTGTTGTTTTACGCATTGAGGAATTCATTAACCAAACACAGTGGCATTTTTTAAACCAATGTCAAGCTATAAACTACGTCCTCACATTTTTATTTAATTAATTACATATATATAATCTCAAAGTTAAATGCAGGAAAAATTTAAAACTGACATAGGCACAACAACAATATCTGTAACTCATTGTAAAAATGTATGTACCTACATAAAAAAAATAGATTATGTTCGAAAAAAAATTAAGTTATAACACAATATACATCATCTCCGGTCTGAATACATAACAGTTAATTCTGCTTTTAAAAAATATTCATTAATGGGAGTATTATGGCAGAACGTGGTTTAATACCTCTTTTCTCTACCCACTAAGCTTGGATCATTATTTTTTAGCACATTACAACAAGCATTCTAACCAACAGGAAATCGTAAATATTGAGTGCAGAATGTTGATCGTAAATATTGAATACAGAAGAATACTTTTGACATGATAACCTTTTTAACACATTGGCCAGCAGTAAATAAACATATTATATTTTTAACCGAAGTCTGTCGCAAAGTAAACAGGTTTTTTAACGAATATCCAATATATTTCATTTTGGCGCAAGCCCACTATATATATATATATATATATATATATATATATATATATATATATATATATATATATATATATCCTTTATCTATGGCGCAAGCCACGAAGTATCTACGTGGCGAAGCGTTCGATAAGTAGATTCTTCATTGATGTTTTTCAAAATTTCATGACAATCGAACCACTTCACGCTGAATTATTGCGCTCAAAATGACAGTAATGGTCATAGAACAAAGAGCTAATATTAAGTTCTGTTTTAAACTTGGTAAAATATTTACTGAAACTCATCGATTGTTGAAACAAGTTTATGGTGATGATTGTTTATTTCGTAGTTGAGTCCACGAGTGGTTTATATGGGTCGTGACTTGCTGGAAGACGACGAATATGTTGGGCTGCCAAAATTTGTAACTGCGCCAGAAACTGTCGCAACAGTGCCTCTGTTTATTAAAAATAAGCCAAAATTTTCGTTCAATGGAAATAAATACCTCCAAAGATTCGATCTATCGCATTTTAACCGGGAATTTGGGTATGAGAAACGTGTGTTCAGGGTTTGTTCCGCACCAACTCACAGATGACCAAAAAAAGTTTCGAATTTAACATTCGAGAAACATCATTATAGAGGCCAAGAAAAATAAAAACTTTCTGTACAATTTTTAATTCTTTTCATTGTCCTGTTTACTTTGCGACAGACCGCGTATATGGTCAAATAGACGCTACTGTCTAATTTGTAAGTTGTCAATTTTATAATGAATGATATAATGTTCAATATAATTATAAAATAGGATACAGAATCTTCCATTATGATTAAACACATTTTAGTTCCTAATCCTCAAATATTATTCAAACCATCCATATGTACGTGTGTAATTGAATTATGTTTAGCTGAAGTCTCACCTATGTATACCAAGTACCGGAAGTACTGAAACGGAATTATAATGATATTAACTTCCTTCTTAAGTTCAATAGGAAATATATTAATTACATAAAGGCAAAACGACTGATGATAAATAAAGACTTTATATAAAGGAGATACCAGCTTTTTTATTTTTATTGCTCCACAGGAAGTTATGCAAATTACAAGCATTTTCATATTGAGTGTAGGTATTAGATATAAAATGATAAATATAGAAGGTTTAAAAAGATACAGCAAACAGTCCTGTATATTTTTCCAGTTTTTACTTTATAAATTTTATCTATTAAATAAAGTAAACATTAATATCCTGTCTAATGTTATTCTATATGTATAGCATTACACCTACAGTCACATATGTGCTTTTATATATTTTTTATTCACATAAACTTGCTTATCCAGGTCAATTTCACGAAATGTAACTATACCAGGATATGCAATCGCGTGTCACTGACGTCATTTGACGTATATGCAAATAGAACCAATACAGGGTTAGAATGAAGCGTAGTTGCGAGGTTTAACTTAGAAAGACTTACCATCTTTGTCTTATTAACGCGCAATAGAAAGAGATACTTTTAAGACAATTGGCAAGCTGCACTAGCGCACTTAATAATTTTCACCAGTGTTGGTGAAAGTATCTCTTTCTATTGCGCGTTAATAAGACAGATAGTAAGTCTTTCTAAGTTAAACCTGGCAACTACGCTTCATTCTAACACCGTATTGGTTCTACTTGCATATACGTCAAATGACGTCAGTGACATGTGAATGCAAATCCAGGTATAATACGACTTAATTTTTAATAAATCGTATCTGCTTTACGGCGATGCTTTTAATTTTGGGTTCAGACAACATGTAACACCGCTTGTATTTTGCATACAACTATATAAAAAATTCAGAGTTCTACATGTTATTTTTTTTTTTCATTTTTAAGAATATCTCGATGTATAACAAAGATCATATCAGCTATGTTATAGTTATTATATAAACTAATACCGTATCGATGCATATTTCTAATAAAATAAATATTTATTTCTGTTAAAGAGTCTTTGAAGTCACCTCTTACCTGGGAACTGCGGGCGGTCCATAAATCACTGCATGTGAGAAAAGGGTCGGATTTATGGATGGCCCGCTGTTCACAGGTAAGGGGTGACTTTCTGATAAAATCATCTTTGCGATTAAAAAGACGATCAAATTTGACCTTACAGCCAATTGCGTTACAGGTTGGCTAAATAGCACGGATACACCAGGATCTGAGAGAGCTCTGATGCTAATAATAATGTGAATAAAAATAATTTAAAAAATATTTGTTTGCCACTTCGCGATGTGAACACATTAAAAGTTCATTTTTATGTGATGTTATTTTATAAAAGTGTAGCGACTCTATTGATACCTTTTTCTGTTTATTTAAATATAAATTTATTTTCATTTTTATAATCCTACAAAATATTTATATTAATTATTCTTTTGCAAAAGCTTTTTCTATTTCAGAAATACCATTCATCCTCTGCTATTAAATGTAATATCTTTTAGTTATTCTCACGATTCGAAATGTTTATTGTCCTTATTATTTTGCTTCAGTCCTTTTCAGAATTTTAAACAGGCAATAATAAACATAATAAATTTCTATTTTGCATTTGCGCATCTGTTGGGATGCTCTTTATAACTGTCAGAAAAATATTCATTTTTGATTTTTATATTTTGGAAATTCCCAACGACTATGAGCATAAAGAAGGCTGATTGCGAGTCAGTTCTTTTTGAGTAATCTAGTCGTATGCTACTTCACTCATTCTTCGTCTTTACTTTCCACGCACGTCTCATCGCAACTCATTATTATTCGTCTAAGTAAAACTTATTTATTTGAATATACATATTTTGTGCAAATAAACTACATTTATATTGTTAATAATATATAACATCCAACAAAACCTATATCAGACAGAAGGAAAGTATATTGTAGAAAAGGCCATTGATATATTTCAATAATATATTTGTACCTTTTGGAAAGCTAAATAGGAGAGTAGGTTTTAAAACTGAGCCACCGAGGAATAATTTAAATTTTTTAAACAAAAGTTTTCTTGGGAAAAATGCCTTTGTTCTCCGAAACAATATAATAACTTCAGACATTCATTATCCATCCCATCAATAAACTATAAATTATAGGCTGGCAATCATGAATATAGAAGTGCAAGTGTATTCAGATCTTCAATATTAATATTAACTTGACCTAATTATTGATGAATTTTTAGTTGATCGTGAAATGTTTTGACTGACTTTAACTGGGGCATTAAAGTAAATTAGTTTAGAGGAGTGGTTTAAACGAAAATAATTAAGTTAGTAACAAAAAAATCAAGGAAAAGGTCATATGCAGTGCGACAACAATTTGTACAAAATACGTGGGCAAATAATTTACCATATTTATTCGGTAAATACATCTTTATGTGTAGACAAGGTCGTGATCGCTTAGTCTTTAAATTTAATTATATTGCGATTTCATCTTTTACATAAATACCAGAAACTTTAGACATGATTAATGAAATAATGATTATACGACATAAATATAAATAAAAATACATTTTATCAATACTATAAACTTAAATATTACAAAGATAACACAAAAAAGCGTTACGATATATGTGATTTACCCTATCCCAGCCGTAAAACAAAAAAGGACATTCATACGACATGTCATCGCATACCTACCCGGCTTGTTATTACATACATAAAGGTATCTACAGGCGCACGTATACGTATAGTTATATAGAATTACAGGTATTGTATTTGAATTATTTTTGAAGTTGCACTTCTTATGGGACAATTTGTCATCCTCTTAAAAGTTAAAAAAAGACATCAAAAAGCAATACACAATTGTGTGGAAAAAACTTGAAAATATAACAAAATTTAAAAACTGTGAAAAAATTGAAAATTCAAGTAAAACTAACGAAATATTGAAAATCAAGAAAAAATGTAGCAATCATAAAACGATAATATTACGAAAGATGGAAATGTTACGTGCAAAGTATAAGCATTGTTTCTGTCGGTCAGTCTCACCAATGCCAAGTTTTTTTTCTATTTTAAACTCTGTATCGTTAACTGTTTTTGTAGTTACTTTGTAGCATTTGTTACCCCTAAAAACAATCATATGAATTTGCCACGATCGAATAATAAATAAATAATTACATTGCCGGATACAGAGGAATTCTTTTGACATGATAACGATCTTAACACATTTAGGCTATTGTCTATAAGAAAAATATGAGGTAATACGGAATAAACGTGTAAGAGCAATTTTATGATGGATTACGTCTTTTTTGTAGTAAAAAAATGATAAAACCGCGGAGTGTTATTAAATTTAGCCGTGTGTTTTTGAAAACGAAGTAAATTGGCCTTTATTTTAGTTTTTTCAAAATTATTTGAAAAATATGCAGTTTTAGAAGATATTTATTAAAAAGTTTTTTGTAGAAAATTAAATTTCCTACAATTTTTTTTATCGAAATAAATGCAAAAAACAAAGCGGAAAAGTTAAAAAAATTGCATTTTTTTTTTGTTTTTTGTCCATAACTTTTTCTGAGGTACAAAAGAAAGAAGAACTCGTGCCCTTTAAAATGCGGGCTGCTAAATGTCATTATCTTGAAACTGGACCGAGTTATGATTTTTTGAATATTACTACTTTTTCTTGAATTTTATCAATTTTTCTACTATATCATATTTCTTCTATTTGAAGATATGGCTAGAGTTAACGTTGTATTATAACTTGATACTGCTGAACTCCACTTGGTGTTGAAAATAACCGTTATAATTATTACACCCAGTATTTATAAAAAAAAAATTGTGTGGCAGTCAGTGGGACTGCCGGCAGAAGTGATACTTCTATGCAAACGCATGGATTCATAAATTTGTATGCGAATGATTTAGCAAACTCGTGGTAAGCGACTCCAAAAACCTCCTAGTACCGTGTGCGCACTCTTTTTGTATCGAATTTGCATAAAATTCCTGGAGACAAGGTCCGTCTTAAGCACCAGGTGTTTCGAACACCATCGCTATTATTATAATCGTATTTAGCAACTCAAAAAAAACACCGAGTACCAAGTGTGCACTGATTTCGTACAAAATTTACATAAAACCCCAGGAGATGAGGTAAATACCCTGGACACCAAGTGCCGCGGAGAATTTTGGAATCGTGATATTAGTGTTCAGCGACTCCAAAAATCCCGAGTATATAAATTGAACCCATTTTCAGCAATACTAACCGAGTTGTAAGTTTTCTCTCTACTGTCTGAATGTACTTTCGAATGCAGAAATGCAATTTCCATTTTTACATTATAAAATATAGCGACAAATTTCCTGATACTTTAACGAATTCAATGCAAAAAAAAGCATTCCGATCCATCTTACGTTACAAAATTCGGAGGTTTTGGTGCTTTATTCCCTCGAGTATTCGTAAAAACTCTGTTTATGTATCCAACAATATACTGCAACCATGTGACGGTATTTTAGACTACAATACAATACTCATTACTGAATATTATTATATTAATATAAAATGCTAAACTTTGTATGTATACTTACGTGACAGAATTATAAAATAATCTGTCAAATAATCATGTGGTCCGTCACTATGATATTCATACATTAGTTCAGACTGTTTTTTGTATATCTATCCCTTTTCAATGTACTGAATGTTTAAACGATATTCAAAGGACTTATAGTTATGACTAACAACATGTGGTATAGTTGATTCAAATAGAAGTGTCATCAAGTAGTCTCTGGAAAATTTAAATTTGTAGTGGCAGCACCCACGTTTAGTGAAATTTGAATCGCAATATTAGCCAGCTTGTGATCAGATTGCTACATATAATTCCCTAACTAAAGTTCTGTTTCCATTGAATCTAGTAATAAAGTTAAAGATGATCTCACACGTACCCAGCCCACTTGATGACACTTCTATCTGAATCGACTTCTTTGTTTTTACCGACCAATATACCTTATAAGTGTTTCTGTCTCTCTCTTACTCACACCATTACATATGTAATGATTTTTCCCATTTAACTCTACACAATCTTTTTCTACAGAGTGTACGAATAGAAGTATAACTTCAAAAAAATATTTTCTATGCCAATACAATCGTTTACCAACTTTCTGAAAGAGACAACTTTCTATTAAAAAAAAGCGTCCTAGTGCGAGTCGGATTAGCTCATGAAGTGTTCTGTAGCAGCAAGTAACAATATAAAAGTTCTTTTAGTTCGTAGTAGCTTTGATCGATGTTTTAAAAAAAAAAAACTTTTTACTAGATCTTGGTCAAACCAATTTTCGGTGGAAGTTTAAGAAAAAAAATGATATTGTAAACCTAAATATTATTTTTGAAGACTTATCCATAGATACCCCACACGCATGGGTGTGATGAAAAAAAAATTCTGAGTATCAGTTTTGAGTATAGGGAACCCCCAAATTTTATTGTTCTATTTTTGTGCAAAATCTTAAGGCGGTTTACAGATTACATCTACTTACCTAGTTTCAACATTATCGTTCTTAAAGTTTCGGTGAAAAGTGGCTTTTACATACGGACAGAAAGACAGACATGACGAATCTATAAGGAAGTTTTTTGCCATTTTGACAAAAATTAACTTTAAACATTTGGTTACTTTATAGTGGTGCGTTAATTTATTTGAGAAGTGTGTATTCATTTAAAAGTGCTTTCAATTACAGAATTGCTCAATAGTGTAAAAGTATAAATAAGTATAAATAATTTTGATACATTAAAATAAACAAAACATACATAAATAATAAATGTATAATATATATTATATAAGTGAGAGCATTTAATAAATAATATTTTAGCTAAATAAAATATTGTTTCTTTAAACAAAACAATGAATATCAAGTAACACTTAATGAATATTCTCTTTTTAAGTAATATTAAAAATATTAACAGTTTTCAATTTAATTGAAAGTTTAAAATTATTAAAGCAACAATTTTTTCAGAAATTCTAAGTTTCAGTAATGGGTAAGACCTCCACTTGCATTCATTACACAGAAGCCGACGTGACATGCTATTGATTAAATGGCGAATTGTTTGTTCAGGTATCTGTTCCTATTCTTTAAGCAAAGCATCTGTTATGTTACAAGTGATATAACCCACGGGCTGAGCCGGATTGCGGCGGTAATTCATCACTCGTAGCTCCCAAGAAACGGGTAGGAATGAAACGACAACTGGACTGCGGCTGTAGCCATCAGTAAGACGATATAAGGGCAATTACCAATGTATGAGTAAGGGTAGGTTCATTAAATAATCATTAAGTTTATGGCATGGTTTTCTGCTCTATTCAAAACTATTTCTGTTACTTAGATGTAATGGTCACGCAGCGTGTTTCGTAGAATTATTTATCTTAGTTTAAATTTTATTTTTTGAAATTTTGTTTCTTTTAGTCTCATCACGTATTTTTCGAATATTATTGTATTCATATCATAAAAGTTTATTCATAAAGTTTCTAGAAATTAATAAATATTTTTTATGCTCAATACATTTATCTGTTTTTTATGATGTAAAAGCTTTGGCGGTAAAGAGATGTATAGACATGGGATTTACAACTTGAACCTTTCTTATTCTTCGTCAAGAGTTATTATTTTGTTTGAAAGACACATCTGTAGCAATATGGTTAATTACCTTGGGAATTTTACAAAATTTAAGTATTTACTTTTTACCCACCCATTTTTTAATGATCAATCTCTATTGGTAAATTTCTGAATATTTTGTCTACCACCCCAATATTCGCACTCAACTATTTCTCCTAATTAAATTATTAATATAGACATTAACGTTCTTTTATTAAATTTTGTTAGTACCGATTGATACCTCTATTAGAGTGTGGGCAAAATCAGTTGGATATTAGCAATAAAAAACACAGCGCATATAACCTTTACTAAAGCGTTTATAAAATTTCTCAAAAGATATCCATGATTTGCATTTTGGGAAATTTAGCCAATCAGGTATTTTAAGGATTATAAACCCTCATTACGACAGGGTATCATTACACTAATCTGAGACACACCGTAACCCACTCCAGTGGTAAAAGAAAAAAGTACATTCTTACGACATTTAATCGCAAGGCCGGCTTATTATTACATACATACATGTACCTATAAGCGAACGTATACGTATAGTAATATACAATTACAGATATTGTGTATGAATTATTTTATTAAGTTTTAAGTTGAGGCATCTGTATCCAATCTTCAAGTAAAGCATCTGTAAGTTATTGTGGAGGTTATTTGGTATTACTCTCTGTCTCATTTGTCTTCCTAACTCTTTCAACAGATATCTGGACTATTGATGGTCAATCATAACTGCAATTTAGTTTTTTTGGAAAAAATCACTAACTTGTGTAGAGGTATTATAACGGGTTTTATCCTGTTGGAAAATAAAATCTTCACCATAATTTTGGGCATAGGACAATACATTAAGTTTAAAATATCAGAAGTGTACCGATTTGCTATCGAAGTACTACCCTTAATTATAACAAGCTGAGTTCTTCCATTTGAACTTATGCCTCCCAACACCATTACCGATCCTCCTCTAAAATGTGAGTCTCTTGTATCATACTGTCTTGGAATTTTTCATCCAGTCTACTGTAAACTGTAACGTCCCTCAGGTTCACACAATCAAAAACGAGTCGTTGCCATTCCTTCTGGTACCCTTGCTGACCGTCTGGAGCTTAATCCCATATCTCTTCAATGATTTTTTATTGTTTGGTTTAAACTAGGTATATGAATATGCTGTTGCACTAGATTTGCTTGAAGACGAACCGTGAAATTTAGATTTTGAATTGCAATTCTTACTTACATACGATCCTGACGGTGGGGAGTTGTAATGTATGCTCAGGTTTCATATGGCCTTCTTACATCACCAGTTTCCAGAAACCTATTTCATGTTCTTGAAATCACAGATTGGTTTACCCGAATCTTTTTCAAAATTTGGGTCTAGTGGTAACAAAAAATATTGTGATAAAATAATCAGCAGTTTATTATCAGCTAAAACATATATTTTTATACAAGTTGATTTTGATTTATCTTCAATTTCAATTTAAAGACAACTGTATAAAATTTTTAGCTGAAATTTAATTCATTTTGCTAGCATATATTTGTATTCCGGCATTAAGCTAAACTAATTCTTTCACTAAAATGTTCAGTTTCATTGTTTTTAATACCGTTATATATTTTTTGCGAAGTCATTGTTCGCTCTAATTCTAAACATTTCTTTTGTTATATTTTTAGTAACTTTTTATTGAATTAGACAATTATTTATACAGGAACAGATATTAGCTTTTATTTCTTAATTTAGATAAATACAATAAAAAATAATTTAAACGGTTTTCAGTTCTAGTTAAGTATTTTCAATTTTTATTAGAAATTTCAGAGCTGATTTTATTTCGTTTGTGGTGTAATTAGTGTTTATACTTTCATTTCAAATTGTTTATTATCTAGGTTATAAACAAACCGTGTTGGATTTCACATGAAGGTTAAAATTATTACAAATTAATAATATTTACAATAGAATCGCTTTCTACGAATATATGATAACTAAAAATGTAATTATCTATAAAATATCTTTAGATTTTTTTTACAATATAGATATAAACATAATTATATAAAATACATATATAGTTTTGTCTATTGAAACAGCGTATAAGTTTACCTAAATGAACTTTAGTATAAATTTTTATTTAATTGAACATATGAACCAGTCGGTTTTTAATGGTGCGTATATTCTTCAGAATTGATACAAACTTCATTTCATTCCTGCCTAAGAAAAATGCAAGTAATCAAGGGTAATATAACGAGACCTTGATTATAGTCGGCTATTTTTGTGGTATCTAGATTTCGAGAATATTTTAGTATCAATTTGTTGAGAAATAATTTGACATTAATAATTTGATTAAAGCCCGAGATCTTTGCTCGAGGGCTTTAATCTTTGTGAGCGACCCAAAATCAAAAATTTTGTGAGCGACCCAAAATCAAAAGTTTGCGATTCAAAAAAAAAAGATTCCTAAAGCTAAGAACAGTTGAAAAATTGGTCAAAATTTTTAACATTTGGTCATAGACACAAAAAAAAGAGTTTAAAATTTTAAGGTCATCAATTAAGACAAAAAAATATTTAGCTACCCAATATTATAATTTAAAACTCCTCTAGTGTTATATTAATTGGTCGCGAATTGGTCACAATTGGTCACCTGTTTTGAAGGATCTTAGAGAGGGGGTTTCAAACGTAATTAATACATATGAGCTTTGAATTTTAGGAATTATTTATTTTGGGTCGCACACAAAATTTGCTTGTCCTTGAAAGTCATTATTTAGTTAATAACTCCGTCAATAACACTGACCAATTATCATCATATGTTGACCAGTTTGTGACGAATTAAATTCAATTTGATTGAGCTCTGTACGATCAAATAGAGCCACTAAACTTTTTTGGATGACCTTAATATTTTAAACTCATTGCAAAAATGTCTGTACAAATAACCAATTAGTCGGACCTAGTGACCAATTCGGAGCACTGTTTAAACCTCAAATTTCTCAATTTGGGCCGCTAGATAGATAGATAGATAACTCGTTAAAGACTAATAAAAATTTGTATGATTTTGTTACTCGTGGGTTTGTAAGTTCGCTGAACACGTTTATGAGGTCGACCAGTGCTTAAGGAATACCTGGTGCACAGAAAGGGTATTATTAATGTATTCCTCTGGAACATTACGAAAATTTATTAAATAGTACACCCAAACTCGTTATTCGGAGTGTTTTTAAAGGCACTGAGACACAAATATGACAATGGCAAAGGTCTTCATACTACACAGTATCTGTGCTCGGAAAGGTACCTTATAAAATAGCACGGATACGTATAGTAAAATAGAATAGAATTCTAGTTGTCAGTTTTGAAGCTATGCTTCGTATGTACTGTTTTATATATCATGTTATCTACATGTTAAAAAAGACACCAAAAAAGCGTTAATAGTTACTGTAATACATAATTGTGTAATAAAGCTTGAAAAATTAGGAAAAATAAATAAAAATATAAAAAATTGTGACAATTTATAAACTTACGAAATGTTGGAAATAAGTTAAAAGATTAGAAAAAATCAGGAATATTGGAAAAAACTTAAAAATTGGAAATATATAGGTAGATAAGGAATGGAAAAAAAATTAAAAATTGGAACTTACTTTTATAAGAAGTTTTATAATTTATGGGGGCTGGAATATTAAAACGAATTAATTTCACTGCTTTAATTTAACTTTATTTTATTTAAACCGCAAGAGAAAAGAATATCTTTATTCACAGAACTCTTTGTCATGACTTACTTCTTAAAACTAATTTTTAAGATATAAGATATATTTATAGATCTTCTCTTAATTAGGGTCTGGGATTTAACACAAATTCTTTTAATACAAACAAACAATTTTTCTTACTTAGACACTTATTCTTCGAGAGGATTGTGCTGATAGACTAATCTCGTTATATAAACAAAACATTAAATACCACACTTGAAAATTTCAAAACCGTGTTATATAAACATAACAAAATAATATCCACCCCATTATACCGTAGATAAATTTTGCACTTATTGATGTCATTTTGATAATTAAAATAATAATATTCCATTATATTTTTCAACAAGAAGAGTAGAAAGCATAGCATCTGTCGGCTAAATCCACTACTGTTAAGTTTATTTTTAATTTATATTGTTTTTCATGATATTATTGTATTTTTTCTTGGTTCTTTCAGATTTTAATGATTAAAGCAATTGTGAATTCTTTTGTGTTTTTAGTGTGCATTTTGTTTATCAATAAAATTTAGTAGGCGATTAAAATATTCTTTAAATTTTACACAATAAAATAAAAATCAGTTTTAAAAGTGATTAAAATTTGCCAAATCAAGGTCAATGTTTTGTAAATTTAAA
This sequence comes from Altica lythri, assembly GCA_964028335.1. Taxonomy (NCBI): domain Eukaryota; kingdom Metazoa; phylum Arthropoda; class Insecta; order Coleoptera; family Chrysomelidae; genus Altica; species Altica lythri. The sequence continues at coordinate 30,165,134 of OZ034801.1, read as the reverse complement.
TCGTTAAAACTAAATTTGATAATTCTTACATAAATCCTATTTTTCAGTTGTCCTTTTACATAAATCCTATTTTTCAGTTGTCCTTTTACATAAATCCTATTTTTCAGTTATCTTTATCATTAAAAATTTTTGTAGGTAGCGATAACGATTTACAGAAAAATTCCTTCCTAATATAGTTTCAATAGATTGGTAAAAGTTGTTTTGTGTACAAATTCCTTAATATTAATAGTTAAGGTAAGAATGTTCCTTATCTTTGTTTTGGGAAACTTTAAACTAGTTTAAAACATTACGTACAACAATAAGCTTTATGGTCACTAAGAAGTATTGAATTATTATCTTATCGAACAGATTTTTTTAGAAAAACATATTTAGAGAAGTGACACATACCAGTTTTTGTAACATTTTATTCAATGATATAACAAACATGTTAAAAAGTGTAACAACGCTCATACTTTAGTAAACGCTTATTTGGGATTTTTGAAAATTTAACTTCATGCTATATGATTAGGGAGAAACTGAGTAAGTGTCACGAGTTTAACGACCGATAAGCGTTTTGATGGCTAGACATTCATAGCTTAGTTGTTAAAGCGTCAGTGGATAAAGATGAAGGTTGTGGGTTCGATTCTCGCTGAATGCGACAGTTCTTTAATTTCTCCCTAAAAAAGCCGTTTTAGACTATCCAATTTCTTGCACAATTTCTTGTACAATAAATTGTACAAGAAATATTGTATGCTCATGTTTGAATTGTGTTTTAGACTATACAATTTCTTGTGCAAGAGAAATGTTTTAGGATTCGGCGCAATAGACATAACATTTAATTTTCTTCTCCGTCTCCTTCTGTTTGTGGCCTCAGCTACCTAGGCTATTGGGCCTATATTTAATTTTGATTTGATCTTTTTGGCAGAAGTTCCGTTTTATTAAATGTTTTGATTATTTTTCATATAAAAGCAATTCAAATGATTAAGCAAGCAGCTGTTGCCAGTGCGATTGCGGGTATATACGTGTTAAGCAAAGTTTTAAAGCGCCGTATAGAAATGTCATGTGCGCGCGCAATTCTTGGATGCAATATTGTGTAGAAAATAGAGCATGTTCTATTTTCTTGTACAATAATTTGACAGAAACAATATTTGATCCAATATCGTGTCTGAAACTATCCAATTTATCTTGTACAATAATTCTTGTACAAGAAATTGGATAGTCTAAAACGGCTTTAATGTCATTTAATATATTCTTGTTTGTATACTTTCAAAATTTTTCCAAAAACACTCATACTCATTCAATTTCGACAAAACTACAACATTCTAGTCTTCCAAATAATCAAAATCTCTTTATTAATCTGCTGACAGATAAATTGTGATTTAGTGGCAAGTATTGTTAAACAAGATGAGCCAAAAAGTATTTGTTTCAGTTCACCCTTCTGCGTCAAATAAATATTTAAAATATCCCTTCCATCGAAATTTATTGAGGCACACAAGTTTTTTTTTTTGTTTTTAACCCTCTGTAAAAACCCTTCTGAATAAGCACCAATATAATCTTCCCTTTTGCTTTTCCTATCCATTTTGATTCGACAACTAAAAATGAATATATGTATATAATATTTTCAAGGTAACTTCAAAAATAGCTGTAAAAAAATGATAATTGATGGTTGTCTTCAAAACCACTAAAATAGTGAATTCATGTATGAATAAGCACATACATTTTAAAAGAGAATAGAGAAATGAGTGATTAAATTCAACCAAGCAGAACGAGTAGTAAATAGATGAAAGTTCTAAAAAAACGAAAGTATCACTGTGGCTGGTTATCAAAAAATATTCATAACTAGATAGATGTGGTTTACCTTCATCTGTTTGAATTGATGAAATTTAGAGTTAATAGAGATGTGAAGTTCAATATCAAAGATAATATAGTCAATATCGTAGAGTAAAAAATCATAGCTAACTATAATAATTAAGATAACGTGTTAGGAAAATCTATTATAAATATATACTATCAAGAATTGTTAGTAAATTAGAATTTTAGTTACTTTTAAAGCAGAGCGATTTACCGTTTCTATGATAACCTGGTGATAGACAAGAATAAAAGGACAAAATGTAATGAATATTATATTATGGCATAATTTATTGCGGTACAGTTCGTTGCCCTGTTGAATGTCTGTCCATTACCTAGTTGTATAATAAAAGAAAACTCATGTAAACTATTAAAAAAAAAGAGTAATGTTAAAATTTAATAAAATTTTAATAATTTACGATATTTTTATCTTTGCTAATTTTAACATATGTGTGGTTATTTTGATGCTGTTATTTTAATTTTCAAAACACCGATGTTATGGGTGGGAGCAGCGGTTTTTCGAATAAATGATGCGCTTCAATTTTTTAGCATCCTGGTAAAAGGTTTATAGTATTTATTACTTACGTTTTATTAGAGTAATATAATTTAAATATTTGTTATTTAATAACATTACAACCCAATATTTTAAATATTTTTAATATTTACCAAATATATTTTAATTTATATAATTTATAAACGCAATAATTTTCTTGAACTGGAAATACGGAGGTTATAAAGGTATCTTATTTAACGGTGCTATATATAGGTATCCTGTTTAAAAATGTTAATTACAATTAATTAATTAATTAATTACAATTTATTGTTTAACTTTTCTTTAGATATAGGTAAATAGTTCTGCATGTTTATTGAACGATAAAGATTGTTTAGAATTATAAATTATCAACTAAACACTTAAATACTTAAATTTGAGTCTGTCCTAGGTCTAGACTAACCCATTTTTTAGAAACTTTTCATTTTTCATCTATTAATTATTAATCAATCTAACTATTTGGACGGTTAGAACAAAAAACAGTACAGAATAAATGTATGTTACTACTCAAAATTTAAATATTCTTATATTATTTCTATATCGTTACTTCCTGATGAGTAGATTATACTGGAAATATTACTTGCTAAAGAGTCAAGCAAATAATAGTATATTAAGTAAACATTCTTCTCGTGTATGAAATCCCTGTATTTATTCATTTTTACATTAAAAGATATAAAAAACACATTGGATTTAGGCATTATATTTACATTTATCAGTCAAACTGCAAATGAATATTGCTTAAATGATTTGAAATTGACCTCATATTTAAATTGTTTAGGTCATTATAATTAAGGGTATCAATAAGAAATCATTAAGCAATCACACTTACTCAATATCAAAGTCATATTTTTTACTCGCGAAAATTTATACCGATTGTTACGAGTGGAAATAACGAAAAAAAACATATACTGTTAAAATATATTAGTAAACTAATAAATCTAAACAGCAACACAATTATCTGTTTACTATTGGTAAACCTGTATGAGCAACAAGTAAAATATATTTTTATAACTTTTAAATGTTTAAGAAAAAGAAAACTGTAACCTCTTAATTTAATAGAAGAAACAGATATCGGTAAATTCATGATCATAAATACTTTCGTACTAAGTTGACTCTTTTTATGATGAAAATGCGAATTGGCTCACTAATTTAAACTTGTTGTAATTAAGTAATTCAAACTAAATGAGTTGTATGATGTATTAAAGTTTTACATAACATCATTTACTGAATAAAAATGTACCGCTACCTAAAGACAATTAGGTATAAGATTGTTTTGGGTGGCAAAATATTTAACAAATATTTTCTCAGGTAACAGATCATTTTTGGTTAAAATATATATTAGTATCTACCTATACTTGTTTGTCTCTGTTAAAATATAAACTGGTCGCCATTGACCTTAAGTGGTTTTTGAAAAAATAAATAAAAGAACTCAGCAACAGGTAGATTTGCAAATGTATATTTCACGTGAAATCTTTTGTTGTGACGCAACATATATCAACTGTATTTAATGGTGTCTAAAGAAAATAATGTAAATTACAAACCTGAATGTCCTAATGCTGTATTTCTATTGGTGTTAATGCATAAAAATAAAATTAAAGTTTCCAACACAAAAAACCACTTCGCCATGTTTACTATTTACCACTATTACCACCACTTTACAAAAGATTCAATTCAACATTACATTCACAACACTGTCACCAAAAAAACTGAATGATGGTAAGAAAAGCAACAGCAACACTGTGGATAGTGGATCAGTGAGAATCACGTGAGAAGTGGTAGGGAACAAAACTTGAAAAATTAATATTCATTTGTAAATAAATCCCGACTCACTTAAAAATTAAGATTGATTTATTTGATTCAAGTTCGTTAACAACTTAAAGATGTTTTGAGCGAAATCTTTGTTTTAAATTGGCAAATGCTATTTTAGGTTGGCGACCTTGACAAAAGTTAAGACAACTGATTTCTGACATCTGACATCTATTTGACAAGTGAAAAGTGAAGCAAAAGGATTTGGTGCTCAAATACCTCTGCATTTATTTAAGCTATATAAAAATGGGTCTTGGTAGTACAATTTACAATTCAGTTTTCAAAAGAACCTCAACAATGGCATTAGCTGTTGTAGTATCAGCTTTTTTCTTTGAACGAAGTTTTGATTTGGCAACAGACACTATTTTTGAGAAGATCAACGAAGGGGTATGTATTACATAATTACGATACACAATTTTTTGAATACTATTACTATTCACTTTGTAAATCCTTGATTATGATGACAATTCTATTTGTTTCAGAAACTATGGAAAGACATAAAGAAAAATTATGAATAAAACTGTTGTATAATTTATTAGTTCCAATTTATTGTAAATAAAGTCTGAAAAGTCGAATGTACTTTATATTCAGATAATATAATGCTTAAAAGACAGACATTGTATTCTCTTATGTACTAAATTTATTCTGTAACTTCCCAAGGTTTTTCGGGTCTATCTTTATCCCCAGGGTTAATGGCTTTGAATTGTGGTGGATCAGTAAGACTAACACCTCCTTCTTCTAATGATTTTATAAGTAACGCTACTTTTTCATTTGGAGTTTTTGTCTCTATAAAGCACTGGACTTCAGTAAGTCCAGCTTGAATACACCTTTGAGCTAAAACCTAAAATGAAAACTTTAATATAAAGATTTTCCGTATAAAACCAATTTTACCCTCCCCAAATTAACATATGCTGATGTATCCAACGTCCTGTATAATTGTTTTTTAATAGCCCATTCTGATGTACTTGCAGTTACCACTTCTCCATTTTTAAAATGATAAATAGATGCCGTGACATATTTTCCAGTAGATTTAACTAGCAATCTAAAAACGGTTGATTATTTATAAGAATTGGAATATTAAATTACGTTACTTGTGCCAATATCTTTTTCCAAGTGCATCTACATGATATCCATCGGGTTTATAACCTATTCGTAAACGTTCTAAATTTCTTGGATTTCTGTTTGTGAACATTGATGACACTTCTGTTTTCGGTTCATTGGCAGCTGTGCCTAATAATCGGCATTGCTTTATTTCTTTAAGAAATAATTTTGTGTTATTACAAATTTTCAACATTTTGTTTATATGTGAGTAAAAAAGTAAAAAGTACTAAAAAAAGACCTGATTTGGCCTTGTATCCATTATCTATAACAGTTAGTGGTAATTATGGCTTCGAACGTTATGAGTCTACAGCGTAAAATTTGCTGTTCTATGGTTCTATGTTTACTTATAATATAATCTGTCTGTTTTCTGGTCTAGAACTAACCAATCATAACCAAGTTTTGTTTTTTATTTATTTATTCGGTTTATTTTTATTATTATTATTGCAATTTTTTAAATATTTACAATATATATCTAATTTTAAATTTAATTTCGTAATTAATATTCTGTAGTTGTATAAGTGTTAGTAAATGTTGATCAAAGTCCAATAATTAAACATAATGGCTCTTCTTAAGAATACTTTATTAAAATTAGGTAAGTTTATTGATATTTTAATGTGTGAAAAGTTATTTATTATTTTTTAGTACCCTTTACTACCAATAGGCGTATAGCTTCATTAAGTGCCCTATCAGAGACTCACCAGATGCTTCAGAAGACATGTAGAGATTTTGCTGAAGCTGAACTGAAACCTTTAGCTTCAAAAATAGATCAGGAACATATGTATCCGAAAGAACAGATTAAGCAGATGGGGGAATTAGGATTGATGGCAGTGAATGTACCAGAAGAGTTAAATGGAAGTGGTTTGGATTATTTAGCGTATGCAATTGCCATGGAAGAAATTTCTAGGGGTTGTGCTTCAACTGGTGTTATTATGTCTGTTAATAATTCTTTGTATTTGGGGCCGATACTTCAGTGGGGCACGCCTGAACAAAAAGAAAAATTTATTATTCCTTTTACTAAAGGAGATAGGGTTCGTTTAATTACATTATCTTAAACTATAAGTATAATTGTATACACGTTTGCTTGTAGGTAGGATGTTTTGCATTATCAGAACCTGGAAATGGATCTGATGCTGGAGCTGCTTCTACAACTGCACATCTAGACGGGGATCAGTATGTTTTAAATGGAACAAAATCTTGGATTACAAATGGATATGAAAGTGAAGCAACTGTTGTTATGGCAACAACTGATAAGAGTTTGAAGCACAAAGGTAAAGGAAAATAATACTAAGGAGACTAAGCTTCAAAAAAAACATTTTTACGTTTGGTTTTTTAATAATCATTGGTCATTCTCATCGAGCTTATACGAACTAGCGGAGGCTTCAATGCTCTCTATTATATAATCAGCTTACTCGGCAAACTTCGGATCGCCTAACAATTTTTTTCATTTTCCGTTTTTTCCAATTTTTATGGGTTTTTCTTTTCGATTGGTTTCTATGATTTAATTACTGTTTTCGACAATTTTTTATTAAGATTTTCAATGATCTTTTTTAACGTTTTGTAGGATATTCAATATTTTATGGTTTTATACTTTTTTTTTGAAGTTATACTTCTATTCGTACACTCTGTAGAAAAAGATTGTGTAGAGTTAAATGGTAAAAATCATTACATATGTAATGGTGTGAGTAAGAGAGAGACAGTAACACTTATAAGGTATATTGGTCGGTAAAAACAAAGATGAAATATTTATCACAGGCTATTAGTCATAACTATAAGTCCTTTGAATACCGTTTCAACATTCAGTACATTGAAAAGGGATAGATATACAAAAAACAGTCTGAACTAATGTATGAATATCATAGTGACGGACCACATGATTATTTGACAGATTATTTTATAATTCTGTCACGTAAGTGAAGTAAAGCATTTTATATTAATAATAATATTTAGTAATGAGTATTGTATTGTAGTCCAAAATACCATCACATGGTTGCATTTTGCATTATATCCTGCACTATGCTTTTAAGGTTGTTGGCTACATAAACAGAGTTTTTACGAATAGTCGAGGAAATAAACTAAAACCTCTGAATTTTGTAACGTAAGATGGATCGGAATAAGTTTTTTTGCATTGGATTCGTTAAAGTATCAGGAAATTTGTCGCTACATTTTAAAATGTAAAAAAGGGAAATTGCATTTCTGCATTCGAAAAGTGCATTCCGAACAGACAATAGAGAGAAAACTTACAATGCGGTAAGTATTGCTGAAAATGGGTTCAATTTATAAACTCGGGGTTTTTGGGGTCGCTGTACACGAATATCACGATTCCGAAAGTCTCCGCGACACTTGGTGCCTAGGGTATTTACCTCTTCTCCTAGGGTTTAATGTAAATTCTGTACGAAATCAGTGCACATCTGGTACTCGGTGGTTTTTTGAGTCGCTAAATACGATTATAATAATGACGATGGTCTTCGAAACACCTGGTGCTTAAGATGGACCTCGTCTCCACGAATATTATGCAAATTAGATCCAAAAAGAGTGTGCACTCGGTTTTTGTGAAGGTTTTTGAGGTCGCTAACCACGAATATCCTATAATGATTTTGCTAAATTATTCGCATACAAATTTATGAATCCGGGCGTGTGCATAGAAGTAAAACTTCTGCCGGCAGTGCCACTGACTGCCACACTCTTTTTTTTTTGAGGATTTCCAACTATTTTTTACAATATTTTAACGTTTTTCAACATTTCTGTACGAATTTAGACATTTTTTCTTCATTTCAACAATTTTTCCAGATACCAACAATTTTCATGAACTGATCACGATTTGCAAAGTTTTTCAAATATTGTTCAAAACTTTCAGAAATTTTTTAAGATTTTTAACGACTCACAATTTTCAACGTTTTTTTTTTATTTTTAACATTTTATTTTTTATTTTTAACATTTTTTCAGGATTTTCGTCATTCCATGACTATTGTCAAATTTTTTTCACAATTTTTATAATTTTTAGCAGTTTTTACCATTTTCATCAATTTTTCAAGAATTTCTTATAATTATTCACGTTTTTCAAGATTTCTTTATAATCTTCAAAAATTTTTCAACATTTCAAGGTTTTTACAAATTTTCACGATTTTCAACGTTATTTCAAGATCCTCAACAAAATTTTTCACGATTTTTAACAATTTATCAGTAGGAGTCCGCATAATAATTTTCACAGAAAATGGAGTAATTTTTAAATGTTATTCATACAAAGTTTCAACCCTTTATTTGCACCCTTAGATGGCGTATTCTAATAAACCATAAATCACGTATTCAATGAAATATTTTTAATTTTTATACAAATTGTAGATTTAAAAATTTTTCTATATAAAGTTTTAACCCTTTTAACTTAAGCGGGTCTTCAAATTCTGAAAATAAACATCTGTTCAAATTTCACGTTTGTACCATCAGCTGTGCGTGCGTCTATACGTCCTTTTATGTATATGGATGTAAGATATATAAATTATAAATATTTATTATCGTTAGTATTTATCTAATATTAGTATATTTTTTAAATGTTAGGAATATCATCATTAATTGTACCAAAGCCAACATCAGGATTAGAATTGGGCAAAAAAGAGAATAAATTGGGTATACGTGGATCATCCACGTCTAATTTAATATTTGATAACTGTAAAGTACCAAAGAACAATTTGTTGGGAGAGCCTGGTATTGGTTTTAAGGTATTTTTATAGATAGTAGCCCAATTAGATCTTACAGATTTATATTTCTAGATTGCCATGATCACATTGGATGGTGGAAGAATAGGAATAGCTTCTCAAGCTCTGGGAATTGCACAAGCGTGTCTTGAGGTAATCTTCCTATTCTCACAAAAATAATTGTGTTATTTTGAAGTTGTCCCTCCTATTATGAATCGGATTACAGTACTAATATTATCAAATGCTAACTGTAACTATAGCATCTTATTATATTGTTGTTCGTTTAACAAAAAAAAATACTCTTCTTAAGCTCACGTTTAAAAAAAGACCTTAATTTATCGATTTGCATTTTTTTGTAAAATATATTTTGCATAATTATAAGTTATACAATAAAAAATAAACGAATGTATTTAAAGGTAGCTGTAGAATATGCATCAAAACGGTTGGCATTTGGAAAACCTTTAACGAAATTACAAATAATTCAACAAAAATTGGCCGATATGTCACTACAATTAGAATCAGCACGTTTATTAACATGGAGAGCAGCTTGGCTTAAGGATAACAAAAAACCTTATACAAAAGAAGCAGCTATGGCTAAACTGGCAGCCAGTGAAGCTGCGACTTTTTTAAGTCACCAGTGTATTCAAATTCTTGGCGGCATGGGGTGAGAATAAAATTTTATAACTTTAATTACAGAATCCTTTAATATAAAGTGTTTTGTTTTAGATACGTCGTAGACATGCCAGCTGAACGTCATTATCGAGATGCTCGAATTACTGAAATATATGAAGGAACATCAGAAATACAACGACTTGTTATTGCCGGAAGTATTTTAAAGGAACTTGGAGTCAATTAATTTCAAAGACTGATACTTTTAGCATAAAGAGATATAATTTATATATATATATTGAGATGATATTAGTTACTATGATATATTAAATAAGAATGTAGAACGAAAATCTAATGGAAAGTAGAGAAAGGAGATTTTCTTATTTCGAGTCAGAGCGCAAATTTAGTAACATTGGGATTGATTATCATCATCTTCTTCATAATTCCTAAAAAAGAAAAAAGAAAATAGAATAATAAGAAAAAAAATATACAAATACATTTCAAAGATTTTTATTTAAAGATTCAAAAATGATTAATCTACATTATATAAAGTTTTGATAATTATGAAATTGATAAATGGGTAAAGTAGATAATTAAAAGTTTATAAAATTGCCAATACGTTAGTAATCAAACATTAATTTTAAATGAATTAGGGGTGTAAGTAAATGAGAAAATTAAATTTTAAAAAAAAAAGACATCACAAATAGTTAAAATAAATGTTAAAACTTCTACTTACTTTTAAATTATACAAATTTACCAACCATATTCTAATTTATTAATAGTTCAAATGCCAAATGAAATATTCTGAAAAAGAGAAAATTATTAGTTTGTAGTGCTAGTAAATTTCATAAGAATATAAAAAAGAATGATCATTGTTTTAAATTGTAATATTGAATCAAGAATTAGATTTTGTTAATAATTTTATTTAAATAAGAAATTAGTAGGCGAGTAGATGGAAAAGATGTATAGATTTAAGTTTGTTGAATTTTTCATTTGTTTTTTTTGTTGATTCTGATAGACTCTCTCTTGTTTTGGACCTTCTGAAGAGGAAGGATGTAAAAAGTTTCGATGAAAGTTTTTTGTAAAAATTATGATGTTAAAAGAAAGTTAAAAGGAGATTAGTAAGATTTATATTATAAATAATTAGTTAAGAAGTTTGTAGAAGATATGTCTCTTGTTTTTTTGGGTTGTTGAAAGAGAAGTTGTATTAAAAATTTGCTCCGTAGAAATTTTGAGTTTTTTTTGAAAGTATTGATAATAGAAAGTATTAAAACAGTTTAAAGTATAAAGAATATCCCAAGGTAACCAGAGGAAGTAATTGGTAAGAGAAATTTATATGATTTTATGAAGAAATAGATATTTCAATTTATGGGGCTGAGCACTTTATGGTATAACTGTATTTTAATTGAGTTAAAGAAGATTAAATTAATATTTAACAAGAAAGAAAGTCTTAATTACACTTACCAGAAGAAAATAGTAGCCATACATCGCTTGGTTTTGAAGAGGAAGTGATTATTTGATTTTCATAAAGTTTCCTGAAATCTTTGCTGTATTGGAGGAAGAAAGTAGATTGTCCTAAGAACAGAATCCTGATTCCAGAAGAGGAGTGAAGCTTCACACAAATGGTAACAACTTTGCACTCGTTATAATAAAGAGTTTTATATGTGTTTGATTTTTGAAATTTTGATGAACATTTTTATTTCACTGTTTTATGTATTTAACTAAATTATTATTATTATTATTCACCTTTTTGATAAGTTTAATCCAAATTGTTTAGTAACTCAAGTCAGAATATTTCATTTTATATATTTGATGCATATTTGGGTTTATCAACGGTATCTTTGAAGTTTGACACATTTTGAATTAGAAAGGTTAGAAATTTATATGCAATTCACGCCTAGAAAATATTGTTGGTCTAGGATAGTGCGGTTATACAGTCATTTTATTGCAAATTTGTGTATTAATTGATTTTGAATCTAGTTTGGTTGAATATTTGAACTCTGACCTTGACATAAGGGAATAGCCGGTAGCATATTTAATTAATCATATTGGAAAATAATTACACTGAGTTATTCTTACCTATTCACTATTTATATTTAAAATTTAAAATTAATTAAAGGTAAGGAATATTTTATAACATAGTGATTGATATTATTAAAACATATTATTATTATTATTCATACATGTTATAAATTTTGGCGCCCAACGTGGGGCTCTAAACAATCGAAATTAGAGCCTATTCTAAGAATTAAAACTTGAGAGTTTTGTTAAGGTTGTTGTTTCATTATTTCGCTCTAAACAATCAAAATTAGAGCCGATTCAAATAATTAAAATTTGAGAATTTTGTTAAATTTTTTTTTTATTATTTCGCTCTAAACAATCAAAACTAGAGCCTATTTAAATAATTAATCTTTAAAATATTTTTTTTTTTTGAAAACTTGATTTGAAATTTTTTTTTGTGATTCATATTAGTTATATTTATCTCGATTGAATAAATTGTGAATATGGAGGGAAAAATGAGATTGAGAGATGGTAAGATAGTAGGAGATGAGAGTGAAAGTAGTGATGGAGGAGAGATTGAGATGGAAAGTGTGGCGGTACAAGTACATGAAGAGAGAGTGTTAGGAGCCGGAGATTATCGAGTGGAAGAGTTGATTCAAACTGGACAGACACAGGAAGAAGCAGAAACAGAAGAAGGAGAGAATTTAATAGAGATAGGGGGAGAACAGGATCGAACTATGATAGAAATAGAGATAGAGACAACTGCTGGTGGAAATGAACAAGAAGAACTGGTGGTACCAGAAAAACCAAGAAAAAAAAGTCAACCTGATATGAACAGCATACTTGAAATCCTTATGATGAGATTTGATCAACAAAAAGAAGATAATATGAAGATGAAAGAAGATATAAATAAAAAATTGGATGAGACGAATAAAAGATTTGATCAGCAGGATAAGAAATTGGAAGAGTCTAATAAAAGCAGAAAAGAAGATAATATGAAGATGAAAGAAGAAATAGATAAGAAATTGGATCAACAAAAGGAAGATATAACTAAGATTTTTAGAAGCGAAATTAATAGCATAAAAGAAGACAATTTAAAGATAAGAGAAGAAGTTAAAATTATTAAAAAGGAATGTGACAAGAAAATCGAACAGCAAAACAAGAAATTGAGGACTGAAATACAAGATACAGGAGTAAAAATTAAAGGGGAAATTGAAAAAGGTCTAGAAATTAAAATTCAAGAAGTAGAAAAGTCCATTAAAGAAAATTTATCGGAGGAAATAGACCGTGAAGTCAATAAACATACTGATGTCATAAAAAAGGATATTGGACAAATACGATTACAAGAGCAAATTTATGAAGAGGTAGTGGATAATTTAAAAATTAACTTAGGAAAAGAATTTGAAAGACTAGAGGGAGAAGTAGAAAAACAAAAAGGAGTTTGTAGCAAGAATCAAGAATTAACCAAGTGTAAATTAACTAAGGAAATGGAAGATATGCAAAAGAAGTTACAAGAAATTATGGATAATAATGTCAGAGGAAATATGGTGGGAGTTCTTCCTAACATGATATCACACTACAACAATACCGGAATTAAATTTGATGGAAACATTAATCATATACATCCAAAAGTATTTGTGAATATAATAAAAAGTAAAACAAAACATATTAGTGATTTCTTGGAGAAAAAACTGTTGATCCGGGATATGTTAACAGGACATCCTTTACTATGGTTCTGCAATAAAGAAAATCAAATGTCGTCAATAAAAGATTTCGAAGAGCAATTTTGTAGATATTTCTGGGGGGAAATCCAACAAGCTACTTTTAGAGAAAAACTGTATTTTGGTAAATATGACTATAATAAAGGAAAATTTCAAAAGAATAATGAGAAAATGAAGCAGACTAATAAAAGATTGGAGAAAATAAAAGAAGATACTAAGACATTTATAAGACAAATAAACTATATGAAGGAAGATAATTTGAAGAGCATAGAGGAAGACACAAATAAAATAGATGAAGAAAGGAAGAAGACTATTAAGAAATTTGTAGATGGATATAAAGCAAAGCAAGTAGCATTCTTGGAAAAATTGTACATTTGGAAATATAAAGAAAGGGGGAAGAAAACTAAATTTATAATAGCTTTTACGTATATAGGAAAATACCAAGAAAGGGGGAAGAAATTTAAAAATATAGTAGGTATTGGGTATATTTGGAATTATCAGGAAAGGGGTAAGGTATTTAGATTTATTAAAAGGTTAGATGTATAGGAAAATTTATTAAAAAAGGGGAAATAATTCGAAAACTAGAAAAACAAATTATATTTAAATGAATGTTTAGAATGAATGTGATGTAAAAAAATATAGAAATGAAAAATTTATAAAAAATGTTAGGGTAGATGATATTAATAGCAAAGTTTTGTAAATAATAGTATTAAGATGTAAATATCAAATTAAGATTTAATGGTTTTATTAAAAAAAGGTTTATACAATCTGTGCAAATAATATTAATTGAGGCTAAAGTTTTTGTAAAATGAGTGTTTATTTATAAAAAAAAAAAAAAAAATAGATTCAAATTATAATTTTTAATCCAACATCAATGAAATGTTTGATGTAAAAATTTTAATTGGGGGATTTGAGATGATATTAGTTACTATGATATATTAAATAAGAATGTAGAACGAAAATCTAATGGAAAGTAGAGAAAGGAGATTTTCTTATTTCGAGTCAGAGCGCAAATTTAGTAACATTGGGATTGATTATCATCATCTTCTTCATAATTCCTAAAAAAGAAAAAAGAAAATAGAATAATAAGAAAAAAAATATACAAATACATTTCAAAGATTTTTATTTAAAGATTCAAAAATGATTAATCTACATTATATAAAGTTTTGATAATTATGAAATTGATAAATGGGTAAAGTAGATAATTAAAAGTTTATAAAATTGCCAATACGTTAGTAATCAAACATTAATTTTAAATGAATTAGGGGTGTAAGTAAATGAGAAAATTAAATTTTAAAAAAAAAAGACATCACAAATAGTTAAAATAAATGTTAAAACTTCTACTTACTTTTAAATTATACAAATTTACCAACCATATTCTAATTTATTAATAGTTCAAATGCCAAATGAAATATTCTGAAAAAGAGAAAATTATTAGTTTGTAGTGCTAGTAAATTTCATAAGAATATAAAAAAGAATGATCATTGTTTTAAATTGTAATATTGAATCAAGAATTAGATTTTGTTAATAATTTTATTTAAATAAGAAATTAGTAGGCGAGTAGATGGAAAAGATGTATAGATTTAAGTTTGTTGAATTTTTCATTTGTTTTTTTTGTTGATTCTGATAGACTCTCTCTTGTTTTGGACCTTCTGAAGAGGAAGGATGTAAAAAGTTTCGATGAAAGTTTTTTGTAAAAATTATGATGTTAAAAGAAAGTTAAAAGGAGATTAGTAAGATTTATATTATAAATAATTAGTTAAGAAGTTTGTAGAAGATATGTCTCTTGTTTTTTTGGGTTGTTGAAAGAGAAGTTGTATTAAAAATTTGCTCCGTAGAAATTTTGAGTTTTTTTTGAAAGTATTGATAATAGAAAGTATTAAAACAGTTTAAAGTATAAAGAATATCCCAAGGTAACCAGAGGAAGTAATTGGTAAGAGAAATTTATATGATTTTATGAAGAAATAGATATTTCAATTTATGGGGCTGAGCACTTTATGGTATAACTGTATTTTAATTGAGTTAAAGAAGATTAAATTAATATTTAACAAGAAAGAAAGTCTTAATTACACTTACCAGAAGAAAATAGTAGCCATACATCGCTTGGTTTTGAAGAGGAAGTGATTATTTGATTTTCATAAAGTTTCCTGAAATCTTTGCCGTATTGGAGGAAGAAAGTAGATTGTCCTAAGAACAGAATCCTGATTCCAGAAGAGGAGTGAAGCTTCACACAAATGGTAACAACTTTGCACTCGTTATAATAAAGAGTTTTATATGTGTTTGATTTTTGAAATTTTGATGAACATTTTTATTTCACTGTTTTATGTATTTAACTAAATTATTATTATTATTATTCACCTTTTTGATAAGTTTAATCCAAATTGTTTAGTAACTCAAGTCAGAATATTTCATTTTATATATTTGATGCATATTTGGGTTTATCAACGGTATCTTTGAAGTTTGACACATTTTGAATTAGAAAGGTTAGAAATTTATATGCAATTCACGCCTAGAAAATATTGTTGGTCTAGGATAGTGCGGTTATACAGTCATTTTATTGCAAATTTGTGTATTAATTGATTTTGAATCTAGTTTGGTTGAATATTTGAACTCTGACCTTGACATAAGGGAATAGCCGGTAGCATATTTAATTAATCATATTGGAAAATAATTACACTGAGTTATTCTTACCTATTCACTATTTATATTTAAAATTAATTAAAGGTAAGGAATATTTTATAACATAGTGATTGATATTATTAAAACATATTATTATTATTATTCATACATGTTATAATATATATAATCTGAGTTTATTCTTATATGAAACTACTCTATTATTTTAAGCAACTATATTTTATGTATTAAAATATAAATATAATGCCAAATTGAGAATTTATTCTTAGACTAAGATTTATTTCCCTTAATCACAATCGATTTTTGAAAGTTAGGAAATTTTCAAAAGATAATTAACGCTTTAATATACAAAAAATAAAATTTACTATAGCAACAGTTTATTGGAAAGTACAAGATGAAGTTTACGTTGGGATAAAATGGTACATCACTAGAAACATATAACTTACTTTATTAATACAATTTATTAGAAAACAATAAGTTTATAGTTACAGTCACATAATTTAATGCTGTTTGCGCCTGAAACTGCAACCTTCTGTAAGTCTCGCTTTGCCTCCAGTAGATGTGCAAAGGATTGTTGAACAACCTTTGCATGGAACAGCTGACTGGGCATGCGAAAAAATTGTAGAAATAGCATAGCAACCTGGACATTTAACATCCATAAAGTAACTATTTGGATGCTGAACCAACCTAAAAATTATCAAAACTTAAATTAATATTACAAACAATTGCGCAATTTTAAAAAATGTGCATGATTATACTTTAAAACTTAAATACTAGAAAATAAAAGCATCTACACTTTTAAAAAATAACTTCAATAAAAACTTTAAAATAAAATTCTAAGTTGATAACATGTCTGAACTTGTCAAAGCAAAAATTAAGGTTATGAACTGCCACATTATACACTAAATCTAATCGAACCGTGAAAGTTTTGGTAAATTGGAAAAACAGACACTATATTCGCTTAAACAATAAGTCACTCTTTCTATTTCTAACCTTTTCAATTTGTGTGACCTCCTCTGTTTTTCGGCAGAAGGATGAAGCAAGTCTACAGCTAAAGGCATCTGAAATTAAAAATTACACCATTTTATTAACATATTTCCATATTTAAGTAAGCATCGAATATTGGTATATTGAATGAAGTCTGAATTTACCTTTAATTTATATTCAGTGCTCGAAAATCACAAAAATTATTTCAGCAGCACGTGTTACTTTCGGTATCAACCATGTAAAGGAATAAGGAAAACACATTTGACAGAATGTAATGGTACCAACAATTTTAAGGCAAATTTTCGCGATGAATCAAAGAGTTTATCTATAAATAATACATGGATCATCATTTGTTCCTTTAATTAAAAAAAAGTTATTGATAGATTGGAATAATACTAATCATAATTATAATTATATTGTTTAATAAAAAATAATTTTGGCCAGAGTTGTCATCGATTAAATAACAGAACATGATTAAAGGTTTTGTGCACCCTGGTTTTGTGTTATTGACAATGACAAGTAGACAGCTGATTAAGAAATTGTGAAAAAAATGTTGGAGATGTAATTTTTGTAATATCGTAGTTTTTGTAAAATTATGTGTGATTTTTAAGACACTTTCATGTTTGATGTTAATTAGTTTGCAGGTATTACATTTTGTATTTATTGTAATTTATGTTAAAAATTATGTTATCTATTCTGGATGTGTAATTTTCCATCTAACATTTTGATAACAGTATGCAAAATTTGATTCGTGCACGTGAATGATTTGTTTTCATTTCGCAGCTACTATATATTCACATCGCAAACTTTTTATGACTGATAACCAAAACTGCGTATATGCGACCTTTCTATACATCACTATTCAACTTGGAGTAGAAAGTCATTTACGTTTTAGGTAATACTGTAGCGTGTCTCATACTTTACAAGATAAGGAAGATGTCACACTACAGTGACGCCGAGGATTCAATCAAAGAATTTCCAGATCCAAGTGTGGTTCTTCGGAAACGACGCCCTATAGGATGGGATTTAGAAACTGAATCAATTGCCTCAGAAATAAAGGACTTATTGGAAGAGGATGTCAACTCTTTGGTAAGTTGAACTAATAGTTTTTAGACAAGCTGTCTGTAAATTTGACATTTGGTTACTTATGAAATTTTGTTAATATGTTCAACTAAATTTACTGGGTTAATCTCTGAAAAATTTTATGTAGTGAGTAACTTTATTTTATCAGAAATGGGTGTAGGAATAAAATTCAGCATTTAAGTTAACATAGTTATTAATTTTTATTCAATTGATGAGATTATTCACTGTTTTGTTGCAAATATTTGAGTTTTTTAATTTCATTCTTCATGTGTTGAATTTCTTTTTTACTTTCTAATATATAATTTTTGTCATATTCTTATTTTGCAATCCTTAATTACTCAACCATACATTTTCTTTTGTTTATTTTCTGTGCATAGGTTTTATTTCATGAGTGCCTAATACAAGATTAGCACGGTTCACCTCTTTTATCTTATCTTATAAGATCCTGAAACGTTTGTATCTATAATGTGGCCGATTATTATAGATGTTTAAAGATTTTATGTTTATTATATTTATCAGACCTTTATTTTTGCTAGGAAGTTTAAAATATCTCATACTTGGTACTTTTATTTTTATTGTGTTTATCTCAATTTGCTCAATTTTTTGCAATTCATAATGCAACAAACATTTATCCACTTTGTTTGACCTTATATAATATTAGAAATTTGGTATAAACAGATGAAGACGATCGGTGTCACTTCAAGGTCGTTTGAAAGAGACAAAGTTCATATTACTATTATTTAAAAATTTACTCCAGCTTTATAATTACAATTAAATATTTAATGTAAACATCAATATTACGTTTTTATAAACATAATTACTAAAAAACAGATATTAAAAATATACCAGCGTCTTTGTATTTTGTAATTCAAACATTTTGAAAAAAATATCTTTTTACAATTAGTTAATAATATTCACATTAAAGAGTAATTAATAAGAATGACAAAAATAAGTTAATTTGGAAAGATTCAATTATGCTAATTGTGTACTAGGTAATAAAATAAAGGCAAAGATTTTGTTTTCCTCTATTTTAACGATATTTTCGATATACAATGTCTTCTTCGGACGACTAAGAGCGGCGTTTTATTAGTATAAAATAAAATGGATTAATATTAAGTATCGGCTAACTCAATCAACAATCCTAATTTTCTTTTACTAACGGTCTATATATAGTTATAACCAAATACTTTTTTCTTATAAAAAAATATACAAATTCTTTAATAAGGCCTGTTTAAAACACAAACTGTAATTATTGAAAAAAAAATGGATTATTTGTAATTATTTATTTTTTTATAAAATAATTTATCGTACGTGACTTTTTGTTTTCCGTGTAATTACGGTCACATCAATTGCTGTTTTCATATGGAGTTTAATATTTATATATACGTCTATATTTTTTGTCTATTTTGTTACTTTGATAGGCATATTTTAACTTAAATTGGTCTGTTCAAATTAGTTTTTTCATCGTTAATAAGTCTTACATATTCAGATAACTATAATAAGACTTTAGTTGCTTGATATTAATTTTCTATTGTTTGGAAACTTTTTTATTTAATTCAAATGAGGGTTGTTTAAAGAAAGCTAAGGCACTAATTATTGTTTTATCATACTTGTTTTTTTTTCTATTTGTGAGACCTTGTGCTCAAAAACATTACGTTTTTCTTCTTACATAAAAACACATACATTTTCTTATCACGGTTTTTACTCCTTTTGTGTCATAAGTTTACAAAGACGTAAATTACGAAATATTTATTATTAAATAGTTTCCAATTGTTTACCTTTAATAATTTTATTTATCGACATTTAAAATGCCAAACTTGTTAGTTCGTCAATACAATCCAATTTGGCAGGCCTAGCAAGTGTAATATACTGCTATTATGTAAATCTTTATATATATTTATTTATTTATTTGAAAATTACAACAGTTGTACTGTGGCGCACACTTTTC
The DNA here is from genome assembly GCA_964028335.1 of Altica lythri. Lineage (NCBI taxonomy): Eukaryota > Metazoa > Arthropoda > Insecta > Coleoptera > Chrysomelidae > Altica > Altica lythri. The sequence goes on along the minus strand of OZ034801.1, from coordinate 30,145,175 downwards.
ACAAAATTACAATCAATTTGGGCCATTAAACAAGTAATTAAAAAGAAAATGTAAATATCGAAATTATTAGGTATTTTTAAATTTAACATGTGGTATATATTTAAGAAAATTAACTAAAATGTTTAATAAAGGTTTTGCGGAAATTACAATATTCAGAAACAAATTAGCATTAATTTATTATATAAATTTATTTTTAAAATTTATAGATGGTTTTAAACAATTGCGAAGTACATTTTTAGTTGTTGATATCTTTTTATGAAGTTTGTCCATTTTGAAGGTTTTTAAATCTGCAATTTTTAATATACATACAGGTCCACATAGAGGGTGACTGTTATTATGAAAAGACTCTTTGTCTAGTTTTGGCTTTCCAAAAATCAGACAACAATTTGTATTTAAAAAGTAGATTTATCTTTTCACCAACACTAAACCCAACTAGTTAATTTACATATAATCTGAAACGTTGCTTATTTGTTATTAAAAAAACAAATTGCTTGCTCTTAATTTCTGTGTATGATAGTAGTGACCACTTTATTGGGTTTTATTTTCTCCTTTTTATCTAAACATTATGGTCAAAAAATTTGTATGGTTTTTATTTAAATACTCGGTGTTTTAGACTTAGATGGTCAAATTAAAAATATTTGAGTTTATGACCCAAAAATGAGAAAAACCTTTCCATAAAGTAATATCCGGAAACGCTTCATTAAATAAATATGACCCTACAAATTCGGGGGTTTTCTTATTTTGTCCTCAAAACCCATTATAGCTAAAAATATGAACCTTAGTCGAAACACTTTTTGAATTATTTTTTAATTACCCACCGTTATTAATAAGTGTAAAATACTTCATTTTTTTACTACACATTTTTCCCTGTTAATATTATGTTGAATTGATTTAGCCGATACTTGGTTTAGATCCATAATATAAAATATTAAATAAATGAAACACTCATTTAAAAATCTACGCTATTATTTTAACTAACGACATGTTTCGACGCACAGCGTCTTCTTCAGGTAAATGGTATTGTGACTAGAATATCATTTACCTGAAGAAGACGCTGCGTCGAAACATGTCGTTAGTTAAAATAATAGTGTAGATTTTTAAATAAGTATCTCATTTATTTAATATTTTATGTTAATATTATGTTTAGAATTTGAATATATATATATATATTTTTTTTTTTTTTTGATAAAAAACGATCAGTTTAAACAAGAAAAAAGTTACGAGTAAAAAATATCTAAATGTCTAAATGTCTATCCAGAGTGCATTTTAACAAGTAATAAAGCTGTAGGAGAAAAAACGAAGTAAGGGTGGCTAATATTGGTGGCTAATAAAAAATATTTGCTATATTGGGTTTTTTATTTTTTCCTCAAAACAAAAAACACAATTTCAAATCCCCCATTTGAAGAGGCATAACGATTTAACAAAACGTTTCCGCATATTACTTCTTTTTTGTTATTTTTGGGTTCTGAACTCATATTGTGATCACTATACTCTGATACACCGTGTATATTTCTTTATCTTATTTTTTCATGTATATTACGTTTTAAGGGTGTATATTTCTAATATGAATTCTTTCACATTTTTATAGTACTCAGATCTCCCACTTTCTACACATATGCTCCGCTCACATTTAAATTTTTAAATTGATTAGAGAAGCCTTATGACATTCAGTATAGGTATTCCGTATTTAATAATAAACTGATAAACATATGACTTAAAATAAAATTGTAACAATTACAGAACTAGTACATTATATGTTTTAATTTATTTTTTCTCTAATTTTTGCAAATATATAAATTGTTTGATTGGTTAATTACAGGTGGAAGAGGACTGCGTTGGCTGTCCTTTGCCCTCTACCCCCGAAGATGAACTCATTTTGGATTCAGAGATGAGTGATGTTTTTAAAGCTGCTGTTCTAGGTACAGGTACAGTAGAGTAGATTTTTTATGTTTTTTTTTCATAGATTGTCCGTCATTGGTTATAATTTTAGGTAGTATCATTTCAGTTTTTATTAGCATGCATTGAGTTATGTTATACGTTACATTTAGTCACGAATGTTTTATCATTTAGTTATTTCTTTGTTATATATACGACATTACATTTCACAGTTTAATTTCACCCCATACAAGTGTAATTATCTTCCCCCTTATTTCGACTATTTAAATTTATTTGTGTAAATTTCGGGAATTTTTTAGATACATATTAAATTGATTTGAAAATATTTTTGAAATATTTACATTGTTGAAATTAGTATTCCTATTGTAAAATTCTTTCGCTAAAATGAAGTGATATATGACGAAAATTTGATTCAAACAATTTATTTGTTAACTTAAATAATTTTATCCTTTTTGATTTCATATTAGATTTTGAATAAAATTCTTAATCCTAATTTCTGTTAACAGGAGATGAATTGGACATTACCGCTTTGGCCCATAACGCGGCCTCTCAAGCGGAACATGTGGTACGAAAAATGATTCAAGCGGGATGGTCAGTCTGTCACTTTAGAAACCTTCCCGCTTGGTTACAAGATAATGATTTTCTCGTATTTGGTCACCGACCTCCACTACCCAGTTTCCGAGCTTGCTTCAAGAGCATTTTCAGGTTGCATACTGAAACAGCTAATATATGGACGCATCTATTAGGCTGTGTGGCTTTTATAGGTAAGAAACGTTAGTAAAACTAAAATATGATGCGTTTCGTGTGTACAGTTAAAATAGTATTCAAGTACACTTTACACAATTAAATTTGATTTTAGGTATTGCAATTTATTTTTTGATGAGACCAACAACCGAAATCGAAATACAAGAGAAAATCGTATTTGGAGCATTTTTTGCTGGAGCAATAATTTGTCTTGGTATGTCATTCATGTTCCACACTGTCAATTGTCATTCCCAATTTATTGGCAAACTGTTTTCGAAACTGGATTATTGCGGAATAGCTTTATTGATTATGGGTTCCTTTGTACCGTGGCTATACTACGGATTCTACTGCCATTTTAGACCAAAAGTTGTGTATTTATCTGTAAGTTAGTTATATAACTTCCCTAGTTGAATTTCAAGCTTCTGATTTTTTTTTAATATTCTAGGTAGTTTGCGCTTTAGGAATCACTAGTATTACGGTAAGCTTATGGGACAAGTTCTCAGAATCTGGATGGCGTCCATTCCGCGCTGCTGTCTTTATGACTTTTGGTTTGAGCGGAATTGTACCTGCAATTCATTATGGCATTGTTGAAGGTAATTATTTTCTATTCCTTATATATTCTTAATTAGAAAATAGAGTTTTTCTATACACATCAGTTTAATTGTATGTTATATATAAAGTAAATTCAATATTGGTTAGCATGTCAAATCATTATTGTGTAACCGCACCCATAAACATCGGTTTAATATGGAAACTTTTTTATTCTTAGTTATATACAAAGCTTTTATTCTTTATAAAAAGTTTTGCATGGTCTAAAACTTAAAACAAAAACAACGTATATTATATTTTTTTAAGCCGTATGATATATTTTTTATGGTCTTATTTTATTCTTAAAAATACCACATCAAACAATGGTCTTGAACGAATATTGATCACAAGTGTTAGGATTACTGTCACACCAACAGCGATTTGATTTGAAAGTTGCCTCATCGGAAAATATCTATAAAAGGACCTTCTTCTAACTTCCCTTGTATTAAAGAGAAAAATTCAAACCGCCTGCCTTAATGTTTTTCTTTCAAAATATAAACAAACTGCAGTTTTTTAAAATATTTGCCATTGTGCCTCTACTTACCTTATTTTAAACAAAATACATTCTTCTTCGCAATGACGTTTTAGGATGTTGTACTACGTATAGCATCACTTCTAATTCCGTGTCTTCATTGGCAACTCTCTTTTGGCGTTTTTTATTAAAACTTCCAGAAGTTTATTGATTACTGAATATTTCTATTGTGATGTCTGTTGCTTATCGATGAGTTTTATAATTATCTCCCACAATAAAAATTATTTCAATTTTCTTCTCACCAGGTAATTGAGCTACTATTTCTTGTATTTTATAAAAGTGTGCATTCTAGATTTAATATCTTTCTATACACAATTTGTAGGCAGGTGTTCTACAGAGTTTATCAGGTTTTCCTGAATTATATTTTTGTCAGTAGATGTAAATTATCAATGCTAACAAAAACTTCATAAAAGTAACAAAATCTGCTTTCTCATGGCGGATGGATATTCTTGGATATTTGACAATAATTTTTAGTTATGATCAACTTTTCTTAATAACAATTGTCGAAATTATCAAAAATAAAGGTATTATTATAAAATCAATCCGATGAGTTTTTGCGAGTTATACGTAACTAATTATTTTAATTGCACATAAACTAAAACGTACAATAATATTTTCATTAGAAATAGCCTATACGTCAAGTATAACGTGGAATATATCGTGAACTTGGAACCGCACAGAGTACGATTCTATTTGCGTGTTGTATAAACTTATTTCCACGTAAGAAGGAGAGTATGCTTCATAATGTTACATGCTTAATACAAGTTGTGATACCTTAAAAGGAGTCTATTATACGTCATAGGTATATAGCGAAAATCTAAATTCTAATCAAAACACATTTTCGTGGTTATCACTAAATTTCATTATTTTATAAACAACTTAGATGGTTAATATAGTAGAATCTTGATTATTTGGGACTCAATTATTCGTTACCCACTGGACACGGAATAAAACAGTTATCTTATTGTAGGTGGAAAATTAAATGCTAATAGTGTCATTGTGGTTGAATAGGTTAACAAGCTCCGGAAGAAAATTAAAAAGCGTGGTTTACAATGAAATACGTTTACAATTGCGATGAAACTGGCTTAAATTGGAAAACAACATTAACGTCATCTTTTAAGACAAAGAACGCACAACGGTTATGGTTTATGCAAATGCTTGCGGTGATCATACGATTGCGCACTTGTTTATTGGAAAATCAAAAATATCTTGAGATTTTAAAACAATGAATGTGGCATTATTGACTGTTCCAAAAAAGTGCATTTATGAATCAAGAGCTGTTTATCGATTGGCTTAGAATATGTATTCTAAAAGCTATGCTTTTAATGGATAATGTGCCAACTTTTATTGAAGATGGTAAAATATCTTGTCACTTTTTGCCTGGAAATACGACATACTTGATTCAGGTTATAGACCAAGATATTGGAAGTTTCAAGGGATATCGAAACGCTTTTATCCAAGGAATTATTTCCAAAACAGATACAGACATAAAACAGTATTGGATAATGTTTACCATAAAAAATGCCAAATATATTGCCGCTGACGCTTGGAATAATATACCTGCAAAAATAACTTGTTACCCGCCCAAAAAAATGCTGTTGACCGGAGAGAAAACCCAACACCTAAGATTTTATCCATAAATAAAATAGTTTTATATCTTTATGGATTTGGTTAGATATGGACAAACAGGATGTAGGATATGAAATTTTACCAGATGACGAATTAATTAACCTAGTTTTAAGGACTTTAGAAGCAATGTTTGTAGAGATTGTAAAGATGACTTAGTACCTGATAATCCGGAAGATAGCATTAGCCATGTAGAAGCTGAGGATATGGTAACAAAAATGAACTGAGCTACCTTGAGACACACAACCTTTTAAGTGACAGGCAATATGGCAATAGCTCATGTCTGGAGTGATGCCATCCACCGCTATGGGGAGACTCAAATAGTATCAATAGACATCTCAAAAGCATTTGATCAAGTGTGGCATGCAGCTCCTTTAAACAAACTGCCTTCATACGGACTCTCGCAAAACCTTTGCAGATGGATATCCAACTTTCTCTCCAACAGGCACATCCAAGTTGCTGTAGATGGACATTCTTCCAACCTCTACAAGATCAACGCTAGAGTTCCCCAAGGATTGGCTCTAGCTCCTACTCTATTCCTTTTACACATTAATGATCTACTAGAAGCCACTAATAACCCGATACATGGTTTTGCAGATGATAGCAACCTACACTGTAGCAAAACGCACAACCGTCCCATACCTCTAGATATTCTGGAACAGGACAGAAGATCCACAACGGCTTCTCTCAATCAAGATTTGAGAATTGTAGACGAGTGGGGAAGAAAGAATCTTGTTAATTTCAACGCTTCCAAGACAAAGACATGTTGCCTATCCAACAAGAGGCAAACATGCGACTCATCCATTACAATCAACGATTAGACACTGGTAGCGGGCGACTTCATTACGCTGGTTGGTATAAGGATCTCCCAGGACTTACTATGGAACGAACATATTGCATCCATAGCAACTGCAGCAGGAAAGAAATTAGGCTTTCTGTTTAGAGCACGGAAATATTTTTCTCCATACAACTTAGCTACTCTTTACAAATCACAAATACGATCTAATCTTAAATACTGCTCGCATGTATGGGATTCGGCGGCTCCGTCAAGGCTCGGAGGTCTTGATGCAATACAGAGAAGAGCAGTTCGACTAATAAACGACACCAGTATCACCAAAAACATAGCCCCATTGTCCCACCGAAGAGCAGTGTCTGATCTTTCCTTGTTTTACCGATACATAAACGGATTTTGCTCAGAAGAACTCCGGTGTATAATGCTTCCACTTGTCAGACCAGCTAGAGCAATGCGACGTGCCAACTCCATGCACCCTTATACTTCGTCTGTTCAATGCTGCACATCGAGAACGGATCGATTCGATCGTTCCTTCATCCCCAGGGTCTCCAGATTGTGGAACTCCTTACCTTCCCACGTCTTCCCCACTCGTCCTAACTTGCAAGCCTTTAAATTCCAAATTAATAAATTGTCTCTTCTGCCCCAATAGATGTTTTCGGTACATTTGTATTTAGGTGTATACCTACGAGGACATCCTTAATAAAAAAACAATGGTATGAAAATCAATAAAAAAAAATCACAGAATTTTTCAAAAAATCAGTGTTATACATAATTTAGGTTACTGTTTATAATAATCGAGGTTCTACTCTAATTGTACCATCAAAGGTAATGATTCGTTTTTCAAGATTTACATTCATGAGGATTACTTTTATTTTCTGTCTTTGGCTATAATTTTTATCAATCAGGTTTTTTCTTTTATCTAAACTGTATTACCTTCCGAACAGCAACGCTGTTAGAGGAAGGTATTGTGATCGCGAAAAATTTCGATCTCGGGTTTTTAGCGGAAATACGCGTTTTAGGGTTCCTTGAGCCTAAAAAACACAAAAAATAAAAAATGTCTGTCTGTGTGTCTGTCTGTCTGTCTGTGTGTCTGTGAACACTTTTGCGGCTAAACGGCTAATCGGATCGGAATGAAACTATAAAACCTATAAAATCGGCCGAACAGAAGTGGACGTTTACTCTTATCAAAAAATGGAATTTTTTGAAAATATTGGGTTTTCATATAGTTATTGGCAAAATATTTATGCTTTGTGGAAAGAACATTTAATTTCCGACATTTTTGAAAGAATACATTTTTTTGATATTTTCATTAGTTTTCGAGATATTGACACTTTTATCAAAAACTGGAAATATGTGAAATAAAAATTGTGGATTCGCTCTTTCACTACTTGTTATTATATATGCTACTGCTCGGAAGGTCGTGTGGTGCCCACACCAGATTTTTTTTTATAAAAAAATAGAACCCATTAGATGGTTCTCGCTTTATTGTGTTAATGATCGAAAGTAACAGACCTCTTTCCGATAAATAATGCTTATTATATTTTATTTTTAAGGCTGGTTCAACTACGTTAGTCAAAAATACCTTGGTTGGCTAGTACTTATGGGTATACTTTACATAGTTGGTGCACTGTTTTACGCTCTTCGTGTACCTGAAAGATGGTTTCCTGGAAAATGTGATATCTGGTTCCACTCTCACCAAATTTTCCATGTATTTGTTCTGGGCGGCGCACTAGTACACTATCATGGTATCTCAGAAATGGCAATGCATAGAGTCACTATAGGACAGTGCGAGATGTCTGATACACCCATATATTGATAAGTAGTTAATTTTTTAGCAAATCTTTTTGGGGATAACCAATTTATTTTATTTATTCATCTATATATGGATATTAATCTGGATGTTTATTCATTTCAATTTGGCATTATAAGAACGAACATACTTTTATAAACGAGGTTTAACAGCAAAGTGTGCGAATTAATTGTTGTTTTATTATTATTATTTATTATTTTTACAAAATTTCTACAGGGTTATGCAAAATATTTTTCGGATACGATTGGTTAATTGTAATTATATATATGTTTCAACTAAGTTACGAATTTGTTTGATTGGTGGATAATCTAATCTAATTTGTATTTAACTAAAAAGAAAGTTTTGTGATAATTCTCTTGTGCCAGTAGTATTTATTTAGTTGCTTTATATAGAAATATACGTAACATAATCGTTGTAGAAGTTACGGAGAAATAATCTCGGTGCTGTCAACACCCAATAAAAAATTTGTAAAAATAATAAAATTGCCAAAAAAAATCTAATATCTATTGGAAATTTTAATCTAAGAATTTTTAGCCTTTTCTTTTATAACTTTTTTCAATATAAAATTTTTGTTATAAAAGATTCTTTTTAATTAGAAGATGTATTTAGCAATTATATTAACATTTTTGTTCCTGACAATATGTTGCTATGACTGTTTTATCAGATTCCCTTATCTTTTACTAAATAATATTGTACCAAAGATTTCTTTGTTTTTGCGTTAACTTCTTTACCAAAGTGTTCTTCCAGCATTCAATTTTTGGCACGTCCGCTAAGAAATGAATTAAATTTATTTGTTCTGTTTGTATTAACTAAATTATGTACAAAAATATGCAGCAAGAAGTACTGATAAAATATGTTTAAAACTTATGTCCTAAATTTTTTTGGGGTTTGTCTTTGTTACAAAATATTCTGTTTCCATCAGTTTTCAAATCGATTGCTTGTAAAAAAACTTTTCTGTTTTAAATTTTGTAACGGTCAGGGTCCGTTTTGTGCCGAAATCCACCTGACTATGGATTAATATTAATTTTATGATTTTTGCGCCCGATTACTATTATTAAGTGGGAACGAATCGATCGTTTATCTGTCGGTTTCCTTATTCGTTTATGATATTGGTTCGTTAATTTACTCGCTGATTTTTCATCTGAACGGAGCCCTTCAAATAGTAAGTTATGTTTTAGCTCCTCGGGTCGTGGCTTACCTCTGAGTTTTATCAATTTCCCCCAAACAATTAATTCTGGGCGCCAAGTACAGACAAACAAATAAAAACGCAAAAATCAATTTCAGGTACATTTATTATATCAAGATTAAGTTAATAAAATTTAAAAAAAAATAATTTATTATTTCTCTTATCTTATTTATTCTGGCTTCTATTTCGGTGGAGTTGTTGAATATTCTACATCAGGATTTCATTCCAATAAATAATTCTGGGGTGGAACTGCTTTGACCTTTATAAATCTTCCTATACTTCTTTCCGGAAAGGTAGGTATTTGTCTGCGAAAGGAATTCAATTAGAACAGCAAAATGGCGGACGGCTTGTCACGTTCTCAAATCAATCAGAATTTCGTCTAATAGGGCCCTTCTGGATTTGGCAATTACCCTAATAATGAAATCATAATCAAAACTCCAACCTTTAATAATTTTCAATCAAGTAGATTCGCTATCTGGTTCTCCATATTATCGAGAAAAAATTAATTATATTTACATGTTTATAAATTTTATGATCACAAAAACCTGACCTTTACGATAGGAATCTACTTGTAATTAATGTGTTAGTAATAAATTAAAAGAACAAATTCACCGCAATTTGGACAATTTAATAAAATACAATTTAAAACTGATGCTAAAGAATAACTTACTATTTGAAGTAGTCATGAGTAACACTGTGCCGAATCACACAATTGCGCCGATACTTCGCTATTTGACACAAGTGTTGAAACACCTAAATCAGACGTATTGATACACTATACGACACGGATGAGTTTAAAAGAACAAAACAGTTGCGTCGATACCGATAGTGTTTTTAAGTTCTGTATCGGGTGTGTCGTCTAGTGTGTCATGTCATTCGGACTCATGATACAAATATTGTACCATGATTCGGACTAGCTTGTATCGAGATATGGGTTAAGCGGTAGCGGCGATAGAAATAAGTTATAAGTACTTATTCTTCATATATATAAAGTGTTCTCATCAATTTTGGTGCAATTCTAAATTTTCATATTCTAAAAATAGTTTTGATTTGATAGTGATCATTATTTGCATATCAGAAGAGAAAAAAAAATGTATCAGTGAGAAAAAAAATCTTTAATTGAAGAAACGGTAAAGACAAAAATAAAACATATCTGTTTAAAATCTCACAAAAAAATAAAACGACTAATAAAGCTAGAATTCTTTAACAAGATAAACTAACATGTATTATAAATAATTACATGTTTTTATTACATTTACGTTGTAACATTTACTTTTAATTATAGTACAGCTGTCAACACTAGTTTCAATTCTTTGTATTAGATGGGCAAATGAATACACGTGTTGAGAGTATTGAATTTAATTTTACGTGTTATGACACAAATGTGCCGATACAAAGTATCGACACATTTGACTGTGTCAGTGTCATTGTATCAACACTTAAAAATTTGGTGTGTAACCCATGCCTAATTTACTTGCTGATTTTTCATCTGAACGGAGCCCGTTCAGATGAAAAATCAGCAAGTAAATGAACGAACCGATATCATAAACGAATAAGGAAACCGACAGATAACCGATCGATTCGTTCCCACTTAATAATAGTAATCGGGCGCAAAAATCATAAAATAAATATTTATCCATAGTCAGGTGGATTTTGGCACGAAACCTAACCGTTACAATTTATGAATATTGTGTACGGATAATAAAAAATTTTAGTTGGTGTGATGAACTCATTGACATTCTAAATTATTGTATTTTAATTTTTGTTGCACTCTTACTTCACAGTACCTTACTTATATATTATTTTACTTTTTTGTTTTAAATAAACTTATTTATCTTTGAATGCATTTTCTTTTTGAATTCATTTAAATTAAATTTAAATACAGGTAAAAAGACTTTTATCCTTATCAATAATTACTAAAAGAAAAGTATATTTTGCTATTGTGTACCTTTATTGGTAGAATTTAAAACATATATATTAGATAGTATTTAAAAGGGGTTCAAATAAATAAGTTAGTATTTTTTGTTAGGAAGTCTAATTCATTCTCGAATAATAAAATTTGTGAGATACATATTCATTCTGTTGGTATCATTTTTTATACTTCAAATTAATATATAAACTACAACAAAATATAGTTGTCCTTAAATTTTCAGACAAAACTTAATAGTTTTAAAATAATTTAAGTATAAATAAAAAAGCAATAATAATATTTGTTATGTTTTGTTAGAAGTATGGTATTCAAATTTCACAAATAAATAATATAAGAAAATCTTAAGAGAAAAACCATAAGTTTTCGAGAAAGGAATTGTAAGATATTTGAGTATTCAAATGTTGAATAGTAGCTAAATGTGAGTTTAGTTTATTTGATTATTGTTATTATTTGTCAGTAAATACTTAATATTAAAATACACGGGGAATATAGAAAGTAGTATTTAGTTTTTTCTTTGTGATATATTATAATTTTAATTCTGTGGCTTTACAGTTATTCTATTATTATTGTTTGTAGATATATCTGTTTTGAATTTTGAAATATAATGTTAAAAGTAAATAACCGAAAAGTAAAGTATATGTTTGTGTTTTATTTCTACTTCCTATTTCTGGCCATGTTAATGTAAACTTTCATTGGTCGGTAAATTTTTCGCCATCCAACTTAGCTACTCTTTACAAAGCCAAATACGGCCTAATCGGCGGCTCCGTCAAGGCTCGGAGTTCTTGATGTAATACAAAGAAGAGTAGTTCGACTAATAAACGACACTACTATCACCAAAAACCTAGCCCCATTATCCCACCGAAGAGCAGTAGCTGATCTTTCCTTGTTTTACCGATTCATAAACGGATTTTGCTCAGAAGAACTCCGCTCTATAATGCCTCCACTTGTCAGACCAGCTAGATTAACGCGACGTGCCAACTCCATGCACCCTTATACTGTTCTGTTCAATGCTGCAGATCGATTCGATCGTTCCTTCATCCCCAGTGTCTCTAGATTGTGGAACTCCTTACCTTCCCACGTCTTCCCCACTCGTCCTAACTTGCAGGCCTTTAAATCCCAAATTAATAAATTGTCTCTTCTGCCCCAATAGATGTTCTCGGTACATTTGTATTTAGGTCTATACCTACGAGGACATCCTTATTAAAAAAAGTGATACACTAATACCATAAATTACTATACTTTACTGATGATGTTGAACTATTACGGTACAATCATTGTGCTCCAAGTGCGTGACCGGTTGTGATGAATTCATTATTAATTAACAAATAAAATTGATTGTAAAATAGGTGTCAAGTTACAGTACTAAAACGAAATTTTCATTTCTTCTACATTATCATTAGAATAACATAAGAACTATTTTTTTTTACAAATAATATTATTATTATTATAAAGCAAAGTATTTCATTAGAATTATACATTTTTCTTTAATATCGTCTCCGCATGAAGTCACTTGTCAGGATCAATACCTAATCTTAAATTTTTTTTTATTAATACCCATGTTTTTTTTTGTACATTTTGTAGAATTTATATAGTTTATAGAAAAAACAGATTATAAACGTACTAAATGTTAATTTTTTTCTTTTGTCAAAAATATTAAAATACAAAATTAAAATAAAATAATTTTTTTAATAAATAATTTAAGACTAAGTAACTTGAAATGCATATCATTTTTACGATTTTAACGGAGCTACTTTAAATGAACGTAATTATATATAATGAAATTCCTATTTAAGTTTAAGTGACTTATAAGTTTCGATTGTCGATTTAATAAAAAGTCTCTCTTATTAACTTCATTCTACTGAATGTTGTAACGTTCGTTTTTGGGCCCAAATCCACCTGACTATATTTGGTATTTATTTTAAATTGTATCGCGTCGCCGTGGAGGGAGAACGGGCGAATTTTTTACTTCGTTTAGAATATTAGTTCGATTCGTTCATTTTCACGCCGTTTCTTTACCAAACCAGAAATATTTTTGAATTCTTCGGCCCTTCGTTAAGTAAGTAAAATTTTTGCTTCAGTATAAATTTTTATTTGTATTAAATTATCCAAATTGCGGTGAATTTGTTATTTTATAATTTTACTCAAATACATTGCTATCGTGAAAGTCAGTTTTTTGTGATCATAAAATATATAAATATGTGAATATAATTAATTTTTCTTGAAAATATGGAGAACCAGATAGCGAATGTATTTGATAGTAAATTATTAAAGGTTGGAGTTTTGATTATAATTTCATTATTATAGGGTTATTGCCAATTCAAGAAGGGCCCTAGTAAGGATTACCTTACAATTCTTAAAGGAACGCTGACTGCCGTCAGCCATTTTGTTCCTGACTAAGCAGTCGTCACCAAGTACCAAGCCATCCCGAGATAGTTCCTTAAGGCAGATTCTTTTTAAGAAAACACCAGGCCATCCATAATTGGAAGTAGGAAGGAATTTCTGTAGTCAAAATAGTCAAGCTCCAACGAATTAGAAGCCGGAAGATACAAAGATAAGAGATTAAATTAATTAATTTTTTTTTTAACAAAAAATTTTCTTTAACTTGAATTGATTTAATAAATCATCTTAAAACTGTTTTTTTTTCGTTTTATTTGCTTGTCTGTACTGGGCGCCCTGAATTTATGTTTTGGAGAGAATTGATAAAACTCAGAAGGAAGCCACGAACCCAGGAGCTAGCCTAGGGTAAATTAGGGTTACAATGTTCAATCAGGTTTCAGGAAACAGTTCTTATGTGAATCTGCTTTGCAGTTTATAACGATCTATCTATCCACCAGACTATATTCGGTGAGATTTATTTTAATGTTTTCGCCGTGATTATAACTGGAGACGGACTTGACTGATATTAGAAGTCTTCTTTTTTAATTTTCATTTTAATATCTTTCTCCTCAAAATACAGGTAAGTTAATTTTATTGTTTCAATTAATAATTTTATTTGTATAAATTTCTCAAATTGAGGTGAATTTTTTTAAATATTACTAGTATCTAATTTCAAGTAGTTTCACTTTCGCCAAACACCAGTTTTTGAAGTTATACTTCTATTCGGACACTCTGTGGAATGAATTAGTGTGTAGCTAAATGGGAAAAATCATTACATATGTAATGGTGTGAGCAAGAGAGAGACAGAATCACATATAAGGTATATTGTTCGGTAAAAACAAAGATGAAATATTTACTACATGTTATTAGTCATCACTATAAGTCCTTTGAATACCGTTTAAACATTCATTGCATTGAAAAGAGATAGATATACAACAAACAGTCTGAGCTATTGTTATTGTATTACATTGACGTATCGCATTATGTTTGACATATTATTTTATAATTCTGTCCAGTAAGTATACATATTAAGTTTAGTATTTTATATTAATAATAATATTCAGTAATGAGTATTGTATTGTAGTCTAAAATACCGTCAGATGGTTGCATTATATCCTTCACTATGCTTTTGAGTCGAAGACATGCGTGTGAGTTAAAACCTGTTCCTGCAAAGTTACTGAAAAGTGCAGTTCAAAGTGCGTTAAAATTTTGTAAAAGTGTGTACCTATATGTTGTTAGAAAATGTTTTGCATTGTTTTCTAGTGTTTTAAAATCTGTAATAGCCCACGGTAAGCAAATCGGGTTTTGTAAACACTTTTTTTGTACATTGATCGTTTTACTGTTTGGTTTTCATGTTTGAAGTAAGGACACACATCAACTGGTCTTATTTTTCTTAGCTTTTATTTAATTGAATACAGTTAATTAAAAAAAAAAATTTTGTACAACTGTCATTAAAAGTGACACTTTTAATGATAGCAAACAATGTTTACATGGCAGCGTGTTAAAAATACTTTTAACACGCTTCAGTTTACTTTTAACACGGTTTAGTTTACTTTTAACACGGTTTAGTTTATAGTCTTTGCAAATTCGCCCATTTCATTATCAAAATAGGGCAGTTGTACAAAAAACATTGTATGGTATTTGTGTTAAAAGTGATTTTATTTTGGTCGTGAAATTGTTCAATTCGCTCCGCTCATTTCACAAACTTTTTCACTCACAAAATAAAACGTCACTTTATTTAACACTCATATCATAAATAACTAATTTCTACTTGCCTGTGTTTGTAGTTATTAAGTTTTATTAGTTAACAGTGCATAGAAGTATAACTTCTGCCGGCAGTCCCACTGACTGCCACCCTCTTTTGTTTTTGATCATTGATTGAATTTACACGTGTATTTAAAATTAATTTATTCTCAATAATATGGAGAAACCAGAAAGTGATTCTACTTGATGACAACTCATTTCATTATGTAGCAATTTATACAGAAATAATACAAAAGCTTGTTCTCTGCGTTTCTTCAAACATGTAGGGGAACTAGGGGCATGATAGGGACGCTAAGGCAAACCAACAAAAAACTTCAGTAAGAATCAACATAATATTTTTATTTATTTATGGCACTTTAGTTTCTTAATTAACTACAAATTGGTATAATCTTTGGACAAAAATAACATAACGAATTACTAACAATAATTATTTTTTTATATCACATAAAAAAACCGTCTTGCCCCGTATGTGGGGTAAGATGGGGAATGATAAATGGGGCATGATGAGGTTCAGGGGTAAGATGGGATTATTATTGATCTTCACAGAAGATGCATATGAGTACTTCTTCTTCGTCTTCATCATCAACCCCAGTACATGCAGTGTGAGCCAATCAACACCTGCCATCTCTTTCTCACTATTGAAATTGTGCTTTTTATTATTTTTACGGCCAACTGGTAAGCCAGTCGCCTTAAATCGAGAGTAGTTAAGCCAAAAAGACGTTCTTCCATATGCTTCACATATTCTGCAAGTTCTTGTTCTTCTTTTTGCGAAAAAACAGACTTTATAGGTCCCAGTGGTAAGCCGATGGTAGCTTCTTCTCCTCGCTTAATTTTCTTGACATAACGCTCCAAAGTTGTTTGAGGAACACCACATTCTAAAGCTGCCTTTCTATATCCTGATTCTTTGCTTAAAACTTTATCTACAGCTATTTTCATGGACTGTTGTGACCATTCTCCCCTTTTTGTCTTTTTTTTATAGTTTCTAACCATGTTTAAACTAAAATAAAAAACTCTGATGAGTAAAGAACCCGAGAGGTTTAACAGTAAACTCAACACTTTAATATAACTGATCAATGATTAAATAAAATACAATAAAAGTAGCTATAATATAAACAACAATTTCTTATAATCTACCAAATTAGAGGTTACCCCATTATGCCCCGTATAGTCTACACCATCTTGCCCCAGTCACAATATTTAAAGTAAGTTAAATATTTTATATACTAGGTTAGGATTAATGCGATTGTAAATATGCCAATTTACTCTAAAGAAAATGTAAAAAGAAGGTCAAAACAATGACCAGTTCAACTCTATTCCTTACCTGTTTCTGAACTTGTCAAAAATCACAAAATATTACATTAATATTGCTCTCCAACAGAAATTTGTCTATAAACACAGAACGCACGCACTTTCGCCAACTGTCATAGCCGCTTTGAGTATTGCTCGGAAGCGGCTCTCGGTTGGCTACATCGTCACTTCGCGAAAGCATTGAGTTTTTTTGTATGTGTGTGTGACCCCGTCTTACCTCACTACCCCATCATGCCCCTAGTTCCCCTAAATTTATACAATTCCTGATAATAAAACCATATGTCTTATACGCTGTCTTTAATTTCATTAATATGGTAATTAAATTTTAGCTGTGAAATAAACATCAACGTTCAATGATCGTATTGAAACACTTTTGGGGACTTTAACACAATTTATTCACAAAATTGTAAAGATACACAGAACTCTGCTGGTTAACGTCCAAACTTATTGACAAAACAATGAACTATTATTTGAACTCCCCTTAACTGTCCATACATCCCCTTATATAAAACAAAAGAACATTCTAGAATGAACGCGAAACATAAATCGAAGTTAAATAGTACACACTAGTAGAAAGAGAGAGAACATTCTAGAACAAATAACCTAAGAATAGTCTTTCAAGTATAGGTCCCTTTCCTAATTGGTTATCCCGTTACAGTATTATCAATGACATAATTATCCTGCATTATTGCAGTTTTTCTGCTAAACGAAATTACATAACATTTTTTAATATTCAAGGAAAGACCTTTTTGAATACACCGACCTTGCAATATATTCAGCTGATCTTGGAAAAGAAAACAATCTTCTAAACATTCTACATCCGAATACAATTTAAGGTCATTAGCGAACATTAACTTCTTACAGTTTAATGATAAGCATAGATCATTGCTATAAATTAAAAATAATAATGGTCCCAAAGTGGAACCTTGAGGTACCCTACTAGTCGCTGTGTATATATTTAAGTCTAAACCATTATAAGACACATATTTTTGACGCTGTTGTAGATAGGATTAAATAAGATTCAAGTAAATCGGGTTAAAGCCTAAAAGTGATAGCTTTTGAATCAGTAGATTATGATCAATCTTGTCCAATGCTTTCGATAAAACTGTATAAACCATATCAACCTATCTCCTAATATCCAGATTTTCACAAAGAATCTGAGAAAATATCGCTAAATTCGTAACAGTGGATCTAGCATACATAAAACCATGCTGATAACTAGAGATAATAGTTTTAGTTGACAAGTAAATGCGATACAATACAATCTCAAATAGCTTAGCTACATTATTTAGAATTGAAACAGCATTTTTTAGCCATTTCCATTTAACAGGAAATACAGCAGTTTTTAGTATTAAATTATATAAAAATCGCAACGGATATAATAATATTCTCAGACAATCCTTAATAAGAAAGAAAGGTATATTATCTGATCCTGCTAGACTCCCTTATATTTGCTAAAATGAGACACTACTATTATACGCCAGTAATTGTATTAGAAAGCACATTTAATTTGGTCATGAATTAAATTTTAAAACAAAAAAAAAATACAACCGAAAAATAATGCATAATAAATTTGAAATCAAGTAGAAAACCACTTTAGAGCGAAATCAAAAATACATTAATATTCGGTGTGTTCTTTCCTGTTCTCTAGTAAGGTGTTAACTTGCGAGGGAATGGAAACAATTACATTTTTCTTGAGCCATAAGTGTGAGTTCAAGCCAGGTGCTACAACTCGTGCGACGTGGCCAAGCATTTTCATCCATGAACAATTCTCTACTAAAGTGTCTTGAATGGAATTAGTTGCGTTTGTCGACCTTCTTGGTATGAAGGAGACTTTTCTTGCAAAAAATAGTCTCCCTTGTAATCCTCACCCTCTCCAAACTATTTCTCACCGACTATCACTAACCTGGTTTCTTCCGAAAAAAGAACATGTCGCCATTGAGCTAAAATCCAGTATCTATGATCCTGTGGCCACTGTGTAGTTCCCTGGATCACAAGATCTCTCTATGAAGTCTCTGCCGTACTCTAGTATTGAATATTAATCGACCAAATGTCTAGCTAAGACTTTTATGGTTTGATTCATTATCATTATTGTACCCAGATCAACATCTCCAGTCAATGCTGTTAGTTTTCTGGTACAAACGTATTATTTGACTAACTGTAGCCCTGGGAATCCCTAATCTATTTGCAATTCGATTAGTCGACAGATCTTCATCATGCAATGCCACTATTCTTGCTCTATATTAAACACTAAAATTCTATTACCAGGCACAATTGGAAGGAAGAACTTAACAATCAGTTAAGCACGCTAAATCGATATAAACCAATGTTTAAACATCGGTATTTAATAGTTATAAATATAACTGAAACCATAATGTTGGCGTACTTTCAAGACATGGTATGTGTTTATTCTTCCACGTTCTAGCATAAGTGATATTGATTTACTTTTATTACAGTCTGAATCGTACAGTCCTAATTCCCTGTGGACTAAGTGGTCCATGTTAAAATCAATGATGGTAATTTATAATAATACCGATGGGAGTAAGTTTCATGAACTGGAAGCGTTTCTCAAACGAAAAAGTAAAGGCTATGAACCAAGAAAGTCAAAAGTGTTCACTAGGGATGACGTTGTCAAATTTTTGAAGAATGCTTCTGATAAAACACATTTGTTACACAAGGTAATGCATTAAACCGTAAAGTATTGCACATTTATTGCTCTATTGTACAGGTGGTTCTGGTTATGGGTTATTTCGGAGGCTGCAGAGGTCAAGAACTTCTAAATATGAAGATTAATCATATTGAAGATAGGGGCTCAGTTATGGTGGTTGATATTCCAGAAAGTAAAACAGATATCCGTAAGAAATTTACAATTGTAGAAGAAAATGAGTTTTCCGCATTAAGCCTGGTGAGAAAGTATATGTCTCTACGTCCATCGGGTCCAGAAAGATTTGTTCTAACGTATCGCGAACAGCGTTGCACAGTTCAGCCCGTTGGAAAAAATACATTCGGAAAAATTCCTAGCAAAAATTGCTAGTTTTTTGGGTTTGCCAGATCCCGAAGCTTTCACCGGACATTGTCTGCGGCGGACTTCCGCAACTGCCTTGGTCAATGCAGGAGCAAATATGACGACGTTGAAAAGACATGGTGGATGGCGAAGTTCAGCTGTAGCAGAAGGGTATTTGGCCGATAGCATGGAATTAAAGAACAAAACTGCAAGAATGTTAGCTGGCGTGTCAGATGAAAAAAGTGAGGCATCAACATCATGTCTGACTACAGTAATAGACAGTAGTAATAGTTTAACGAAAAATTCTTGTAATTCGGGCAACAATTTCAGTGGGAAATTCGACAATTGTAAATTTATTTTTGTAAATACATTAGAGGGAGTTAAGGATTTATAATTGCCCAAGGGAGTTATGAACATGTTTATAGTTACGGTAACTAAGGATTTATTTGTTTATAATGTATTAGTATGAAATAAAATTATTTTATACAACGCCTGCTCTGGAAGTTGACTTTTCGAGCGCAGTATGTCATCTCCGAAGTACACAATAGTCGCATACTTGACTATGTATTTCATAAACGCACATGTTTGGTTATGACCACATAACTACACGGATTCCGCCTAAACTATCTGTCGTTTTTATTTGACTAGAGAGACTACTGAAACGCCATCTGATGCCGCGATAGTATAGTTATTTTTATCGTTCATGTGAATCATACATTAAAAACAACGATCAGTCCTAACACTTTTTAATTTATGTCACAACGCAACTGTATTAAACGCAAAAAGAAAGTGTAGGTAATTAAAAAAAGTGTACTATTTAAAATAATGGTCGATTTAACAAGATGTTTAACTCCACCTGAACTAGTTGAATCAGCTAAAAATGCAACAACAAATTTATTGCCAGATGTGTCAAAAGAAAAATTATTTGTTATATTCCTCTCAAATTCTACTTCCAGAGCAGTAGCTGTATAAAGTATTGATCCTAACACTTGCGGAAATTAACTTTCCCGCACTTAAACTGCTTGCCCGAACTCCGCTTCGCGTCTTTCGGGCATCGGCAGTTCGCGTGCGGGAAAGTATAACTTTCCGTACTTGTTAGGATAATAACTATAAAATTGGTGAAATAAATGAATATTAAATGCACAAATAGCCAGCCGTGATAAACATTTCGTTTTAAAATTACGGGGATAAGAATTTTATCGATATGAGTAAAAACAGACTTGACGTTTAATTAGACAAAGTGAAGGTGACATCTTTTCTAAAATATATAAATCAAAGAATTATTTTGGCTCGTATGACAAACTTTTCCATGCACTAGCGTGGAATATAGCGTATTACATAAACCTTATAGAACAGACTATATACAAGTAAATGTGTTTAATTGTATTGTCAAACAGAATAAATTTTAATGTAATTAGTTCTTGACACTGACATATTAATATCTTATATTTGCTGACATCAAATTTATAGTAAGTTAATACTGATTTTTTGAGATTTATAAATAAAAAAAAATGACATTAAGAAGAAATTAAAAAATGTCGAATCCAGCAGGACTCGAATCTACTCTACTCTACCTATAGCTGGTAAAGCCTCTAAATTGTACAGCTACAGATGCATTAGAAATTAGTCGGCTTTATGATGGTCGTGATGTCACATGTGACACTTACTCACTTCCACTTTAAGCACATATACTGAAGCTGGTAAAAAATTGAAGAACAAACACAATCTAGTCCAGGAATTTTGGCTATATGTGTATTCACAACCATTAGTGGAAGAGTAGAAAACAGTTTGTTAGTTTTATCAATCAGTTTTTAATGGTGAAATGAAACAACGTAATTAAATTGACTTATTGTTTATTCGACTACATAAATATTATGTACAGTTAATAAATATGCTAATATATATACAGAGTATTGTGTATTAATCCTTTCTAGTATAAGATTGTATGTTTCTGGATTTTTGTTATGTTTAAGAATTTATATATTTTTTATTTACACATTATGATACCTTACAGTATGATATCGTAACAACATATTTCTACAGATCTTATTTTAATATAAATTTTATATAACAAATTTAGGTATCTACTTATATTTTAAAAATCACAATTTTAAGATATAGTAGAGTTATTGTAAAATTTGACCAAATTTTAAAATATAAATACTATAAAAATAGTCCCTATTATGCTGAACCATATTTTTTCATTTTATCGTATCGTTTGATTAAATTTATCTTTTTTTAAATTGCTAATTTTTTGTGAATATATTATCAAGGCCGAATTTTTCTATTAACTGTTTATTATTATACTATGAATTTTTGATTTGATCGAGCATCTCGGTGCAAATATGAATGAGAAATACAATACTGTTCGTTTGAGATTTGAATTGTTGAAATCATATTAATTTTTGGCAATAATTTTGTAGAGGAAAAAATATATTTTTTCCATTAGAAAAAAGTCTTCGCTCCTTCATGGCCACAGGCCCTCCAACCTTCAAATCCGGCCCGGGATATCAGATCAGATCACGTTATCACATTATCAAATTAGCAAAAATTTACTAGGTAAATTTTTGCAGTAACCCTACGATATTTTATTTTCCATATTAAGCACTTAATATGAATAATCAATTTAAAGTTTAGCATCTACAAATCCATGATTACTTACTCCATTTAAATCTTTTTTGTGATTATTTGAAACGATAACATCTTTATTAGTTACAACAGGCCAGTTTGTTTCATTTTGCAAATCCCTCAAGACTACTAGATACTTTCTATGTGATCTTTCAAGTTTGCTAAATTTGGGTACTACAAGTTTACCAAGAAAATATTCTACAACAATATCCTCAACGATTATACAAACTACAAAGTTAATCGCAGCAATAATCATCATTGCATATTTCCCATCTATCGGAGTCGGTTTTAGTTCCATTAATGTTATCAGCCAATTAGGTGGAATTATAGCCATCCATACGCATATTGCCGTTGTTATAATTATCGATAAAGTAAAAGGTATATTTGTATATAAAGGTTTCCTGTACGGTTTTCCTTTAGAAAATACTATAACCATAGTTATATATTGAAACATAGATACAGTGTATACAGCACAATTTTCATATGAGATAAAATTCATATCATCATTTTTATCGAATTGGAAAGGAGTAAACCAGGGGTAAGATTGTATCCAGTAATAACCAACAAGTTGGAAAAATGCACTTAAAATCATGTACATACCCATTGACGAAATAGGAATAAATCCCATTAATGAATTTCTTGGAGGTGTTTTATCTAAGGTCTCATGAGCCTTGGTTATACCAAAGAATGATGCAAAATTTAATATCAGACAAATATCTATATAAAGAAATTGGAAGGCTGTTAAATTTGAATCAATATTATAAAGTATCATTACTGAACTAAATTCTATAAGACTGTAGCAAAGCATAACTTTAAAAATACCGAAGGATGTAGTCAGAGCAGCTCGGCCTTCTTTAATAATTTTCGGAACACAAGATATGTTTTGAATTTTAGATGTAAACGGTGACGCTACACTAGATTCAGCTTCAGATAAAGAAATACCCACATGTGCAGCTTTTAACGCTCCGCAATCATTAGCTCCATCTCCACACATTGCTAAAAATAGAAATTTGTATCAGTATCTATTTATTTATACATAATCCTAGCCTAATTTAAAGTAAATGTGGTTTGTCCAAAGATACTTTAACTGTATACTGTAACTAGAAGGGGTACCGATACTCACATCCAATTAACCGACTGGCAAGTCTCATTGATGTGTATCTTTTCTGTTGTTATTTTTTCCTCAGATAATTTGTGACCGGGAGATCAAACATTCTTAAATATTGTTATATTTTTATCTTCGTAGATTCGGAATAAGTTATAAATAGCAGACAAACTTAACAATATATTAATAAACACAAATAAATAATAATTTCTTAAAATAATCTACACAACTTTGATACAGTCACAATTACTGAATAGCGTCTTTCTAAAACAATTCGCACTTATTTTACAATCACTGTCTTACGCATTACCATTATTATTTCTATTACTCCGTCCAAAGTGGTCCCTCATATATGAAATTAAATCCTTCTAGAAGCATCTCTCCAATATTACAACAAAAACAACGTTCTAGAATCTTTCGAACGTTCCAAAAGTCAATCGAACATTCGCAGATTCTCAGAACTGCCGCCTTGCCTCGCTCCACTTAGTGGGCGATAGGTCCGGACCTGCTCGTAACAATATGTTTGTTATCGTTTATAAGCATTAACTACAACTTCTCAAATTACGTGTATTAAATTTCAGATAAAAACATACCAGTTTTTACTCAATTATAGGACATTTTCATAATTTTGAGATTTTGAAATAGCTATGTTGTGTAGTTTACTAATGTGTTTGTTTTTTTTGTTGGGAAAGCTTTCTATAATAAATAATCATATTTATGCATACCAGCGTAATAGCCCAAATTCTTTAGCTCTTCAACCAGTTGTTGCTTCTGCATACCAGACATTCTAGCAAATATCACACCTCTAGTTACTATTCTTGGTATTAATTCTGGAAAATAATTTACAATATTTGCCCATGACTTTCCAGTAACGGCAAAACAGTACTTATTGACTGGATTTTTCTCAATATCTAAGCTGCTTTCATATTTAACCTAAAAAGAACCAAATTAAATCTGTGGCATAAATCTATAAAAAATTAACAATCTGCTAGGGGCTTCTGCCACCATAACTCCATAACTAATGTTTTAATTGTATGTTAAGCGAGATATTTATATATTTTTTTATTTAAATTGCTCAACAGACCTTGTAGGCCTAGGGCATTTGTACATAATATTAAATTAATAATATATACATATACAATATAACATCTACAATACCAACTACATATATACATATTACAATTTAGTTGTTTACTGCTGTTTGTGTGTATTGCTTCACTATTCCTCTCCATTCTATTCTGTGTTTTTGCCTTCCAATCCCTAATATTTAATATCTTTATGTCCTCTTGTACTGAGCTACTCCATCTTTTCCTCGGTCTTCCCTTTCTTTTTTTTTCCAATGGGACTTCTGTATAGAACCATTTTTGGTAGCGTGGTTGAACCTAATCTTTCCAAATGGCCAAGCCATCTTATTCGCTGTGATCTTATAAAAGTGCTTATGTTTGGTTCACTGTACAGCATTTTAATTTCATTATTTGTTCGTCTCCTCCATCCATCCTCAGTGTTTATCCCCCCATATATGGCTCTTAACATTTTTCTTTCCCATCTTTCTAGCAATTCTGCATCCGATTTTTTTAAAACCCAGGTTTCGCAGGAATATGTTACTGTGGGTCGTACGATGGTCCTGTAAATCCTTTCTAAATCCTTGTTTTTATATTTCTGGACACATATTTTGACGTCATAAGTGTCCTACGGCTTCCGTATTGTTTATTTCCCCTGGCAATTCTAGCCTTTAACTCTAGGTGTTCTTGTCCTTTGTCTTCTATTAACACTCTCAAATACGTGAACTGTTGTACTCTTTCAAATTGTATTCTTTCCCCTTATATGATGTGATCTTTACGTGATCTGTTTCTTGTTGTCTACTTCCCATCATCTTATGTAAAAATGCCTTAAAGTTTTTTCTACAGAGATGTGAAAATATGTTTTTACACCTTTGTACTCAATAATTAATTTAAATAATTAGGAAAGTCAACTACATGAAGTAACTACCGAATAAAAGATTTTTCTGTTTATTAAAGAAAAGTTCAGATCCAATATTAGAGACAAGATTGAGTTAATGACTCACCAATACAACTGCTTGGCTAATTAGTTTATAACTGACTGTTGCTGCACTATATTGCGACGGTTCTTCAGCAGTGACTTCAATTATACTTTGGCTTGGTTCCACCATTCCACATTCTTTTGCTATATGAACCCCAGTTTGCAAATTATCACCTAAAATATATTTATATTAAAGAAAGCGTCTAAACTGATACTGAGCAGTATCATTTAAATAGATTTACAAATAATACTTTACCTGTTATCATAACTACTTTCAAATTTGCATTCTTTAAAATGTTTATAATTCCTGCAGTTTGTGGTTTTAATTTATTTTCTAAAATAATCAGTCCGCAAAATTCTAAATCACATTCTGTTTCTTCTCTTGTTTTTTTACAAACTTGTTCCACTGGTAATGCTCCAAGATGTTTCTTTCCCATTGCAATTACTCTGTATCCCTGCATTGTATAATCGTGGATTTTGCTTACTAAATCAACTGGTAAAGATGATGGTTTCGATAGTGTCATTATCATTTCTGGAGATCCCTTGCAAAATACTGTGAATTCGTCAGTGTCTGAAGAATGAACTATTACACTCATTCTCTGTAGATGCGATGAAAATTGAAATTGCTTTACTGGACCAACTTCAGGAAGCTCCTATATAAAAATACTGCATTTAGAAAAAAAAACATCAATTAAAATATAGGAATATTAAAAACAGCTTACCACTGCCGAAGGAATTCTGGGAACAGGTTTTACATTTATTAAGTGATGTTTACCGGTTTGCTCAGAATCTTGCAAACTCCAACCAGTTGATTCAAAAATCTAAATTGATTAATTGTAATAGTTAGTTTGTGTTATATAACTCAAGTGGTAGTGAGTATTTTTCTATACCTTAATATCAAGAGGATCTCCACCAAGTTCACCATTGATAATGGAAAGCGAATGGCAAGTAGCCATCCCCCGGAGAAAATCTGATGTATACGGTAGACTATTTAGATGTTTCATTGGTTGTTCTACTTCGTTATTTTCTACCGGAACAATACCCCACATATCTAATTCATCTTCTGTCAATGTACCTGTCTATTAAAAAAATACAGGATTAGTATATAGACTCGTAGTTGTTACAAATTAAAAGAATATCTACATCTACAGTATAGTTAAAGAAAACGTAAATGAAAAATGTATAAATAAAATATTTTTACCTTATCGAAGCAAACACAGTCTATTGATCCAGATACATTAATAACTCTAGAATTAATGCAGAAAATCTGCTTGTTCTTTAATCGATTTAAAGCGTACAATTTTCCTACAGTCATAGCTGCAGGAAGTGCAGGTGGAACGGCTATTGTAAAAATATCCAATGCCTTTATCAGAATATCTAATGGTTTTATTTGTCTGGTACTCTAAAAGAGAAAGAACATTACCTCAACAATATTTGATTACATTGTACAAAGAAAATTGTATATTACGTATGTTTCCACAGGTGCCTTTTTTGCACCTAGCAATAATCAATAAAGCACTAAAATCGGCCTTAGCTCCTAAATTTAAAAAGCATGACGGATTTTAATGATGATTTTTACATTCGATTTGCGAGAGCGTCAGAAATCTTTGTGACCCTATGCGAGTAGAGGAGAATCCAGAAACTAGTTTGCTGACAATATCAGTGGAGGTACGAATTTGGGATCTTCTGGTTTGGAAAATACTCCCCGAGCAGCACTTAATTATCAGGCACGTTTGGAGTTTTGCCGCTGGTTTCTAAGAATTCTAAGAAATGATGCTGAGGACCCCAATTTTATAGCAGACATTCTTTTTACTGATGAGGCAGGGTTTAAACGAATTGGAGTTTTTAATTTCCATAATTCGCATATGTGTGCCGACGAAAATCCCCATAGTATTGTGGAATCCAGCATCAAGTACGTTTTTTGTTAAACATTTGACTAGGTATTTTGGACGACCAGTTACTAGGTCCGAATAACAGAAGCTGATTAATTACACTTTTTGCAGAACATATTGGGCGATGTTTTAGACGATATTTCTTTAATACAAAGAAAATCGTGGTTCCAGCACGATGGTGCTACGGCCCATTTTTCAATTGCCGTATGAGAGCATTTAGTTGGATCCTTTGTAGAAACATGGATAGGAAGGGCGGACCTGTTCCATGGCCTGCAAGATTGCCTGATTTAAACCCCCTTGACGTTTTTGTGTGGGGACACTTAAAAATTTCGTACACGCCACTCCTGTTAATAACCTCGAGGAGCGGCAGCAAGGAGTAGAGCAGGGAAGTCATCGAATCCTAGCCAATGAAGGTATTTTGGAACGAGTTCCCTGCGGTGGAGATATCGTAGCTGCATTGAAATGGAGGGAGTACAATTTGAACATCTTATTTTGCTCTATGTTTTTGTTGTTTGTTAATAAATATCATTTTGTTGTTATACACATTAAAAAAATGTTTTGAACCCAAAATGGTCCGTTTCTCCAAAACCGTTAATTTGCGGACATATGTTTATCAACACTTTTTTGCTCATTTTGGGATATACCATTTCATTTTGTGAGACTTTCTTTAACACCCTGTATGTTGAGTCAGTGTACTTACCTTAGATACTATAGTGTATATCACCCCCAAAGTAGCAATGAAAAATAAAATTCCTATGAACTTATAACTGTCGGATTCGAATTTAAAATCTGCAGGTGGAGGGTATAAAATGCTTCTTACAAGTTCACCTTTTGCTGTTAAATATCCAGTTCTTATCACCACAGCAAATACTTTTTCGTCACCTAAATTTAAGTATAATAGATTTAATAAATAGCCAAATGTAAATTGCATATCCAGTAACACTTACCTTTACTTTTTGTTTGGATTATCTTCGTTCCACAAAAGAGTGTATGATTTGCACTTTCCTTTAGATTAAATGGTAAACAATCTTCGGGTAATGGTGTTTTGGTGATAGGAACAGATTCACCTACAAAGTAATTAAATATAGGTAGAATGAAATTTATTACTATCGTTATTTCCTAACCTGTTAACATACTCTCGTTAACAACACAATTTCCAGTTAATAAAACTGCATCACATTGCATTTCACAGCCTATTGATGGTATCACGATTAAGTCACCTGGAACCAACTCTGTGGTAGGAACTTCTTCGAAAACATCACCTCCTCTGCAAACTGTTGCAGTGTCAACAAAATTTACAGTACCTCTTAAATTTTTTTGATTCTGTAATGCGAATTAATATATAATTCTAAGTAAGTAATGTATTGGTATTCAAAATGATTATATAACAACTTTAATTTATAAATAAAATTTACCTTTCTGGTTTGAACTATTGACGTGGAAATACCAACAACTGACATTATAATAATAGCTATGGCATAATAAAAATAATTTTCAGACAACCACACTATTAAACTGAATAATTGAAACATATAGAATGGTGTTAAAGCTTCTAAAACTAAAAGTGTCAAAATGGTTTGGACTGGTACTGATATTTCATTATCTCCATATATTATTCGCCTAAAAAATAACGCTATTATTACTACATACACTTTTGTCTAAAAACAACAAAATATTGTTCGCCTAATTGTTGAATATCAATTGATCTTCAAGGGATCGATATAGACCGAACTTGAAAATACATAAAAAAGGAACCAGTTCGAATATACTTTGGGATTGTAACGAATTAAATATAAATAATAAAGTTTAATTAGGTACCTATCTGAAAGGATCCTAAATGGTTAAAAACCCAGATCAGGAATTAGCTTTGTAAAATGTGTAGAGGGATAGATTTCGATAGATGATTTAGAAGTTACGAGGGTTGTTTTTTAACTTTTGCATATAACGTCTTAGAAGGCACCACCAATATTACCTTCAGACATAAATCTAACTTTAATCTTTTGGTGACATAAATCCAGAGTTTCATTACAATAAAACAAGCCGTGTTGATACAGTGAATTTTTGAATTTAGCAAGTCGGTCGTAAAATGAATCTAAGCCGAGAACATTTTCGAGCAATATTTTTTTTACAATTTTCGGAGAGGATTAATCCGACAGATGTCTTGCTAAAATGGTTCCTGTGTTTGGGACTGAAACACCACAGCAGACAATTATTGAACGCAGGTATTGCAAATTTTATCGTGGTCGCACCAGTATCAGCGACGAATCCAAGATAGGTCTACTCGAAATAGAAGTCACACAGGAAAACATTGATGCCTTTCGTCAGCTAATTAAGGATGACCACCGTGTAACATACCGGGAGATAGAGGCATCTTTGGGAATTTCAAAGACCTCGATCCAAAAGACCTACACGAAGAACTGAGTGTTACGAAGTTGGTTTCCCGTTGTATCCATCATTAGCTTAAAGAAGTGCAAAAACATTGGAACGGTTTAACAAAGGAAGCTCAGAAAACGTTTATAGTTTATAGCGATGAATCTTGGATTTACTCCTACGTACCAGAAAATAAACGCCATCACGATGAGGAAAAACCAACAAAAGTGATACGTGTCAAAGAAAATGGTACCAACTCCTGTGTCAAAATCTGGTCATGTGACAACAGTTCCTTTAGAAAAACAAAGAATGGTTACTTCCAATGTAAGTGCTCACACTGTCCAAAAGAAAATGGAGTTTTTGGAGCTTCAAAACACCGAATTGTTAGACCATCCACTACATAGTCCCGACTCTTCACGTTCCAGAAGATCAAGAATTCAATGCGTGGGTACCGATTCAAGTCGCCAGAAGAAGCCATCGATGCCTTTTAAAACAGCGATTTTGCAGGTATCAACTGAAGACTGGAATAACTGTTTTACCAATTGGTTTCAACGTGCATCGATCTTGGTGTGACGTATTTTGAAAAGCAATAAAGTACTTTAAGTCTATATATTTTTTCTTTCTGTCTATATATGCAAAACTTAAAAGATAGCCCTGGTATTATTGCTGTATTTTATTTCACAATAAAGCGTTTATCAACACTGTTGAATTTTTTTTTCAACTTCTTTCGCATACGAAAAACTTTTTTATTTTAACGGGATGCTAGATTAAACACACATGTTTTTGTAAAGCTAAGAATAAAAATTGTTCTTACTTTATAATTTGTTTTTCTTTACTTTGGCCTTTAAACGAATGTAACTGTGCACTTGTAACACCCTTATCAAACCCAACGAGCTTAACAAAATTTTCTGTATCATCGTCCCAGACGTACAATAATTTTTTACAATTAATAATACGGGCTTGGTAAAGTCCTAAAATAAAGTACTAATTATTTATCAGTTTATATTAATAATATTACATACTTACGTTTCTGTCTTCCATCGCATAAATTACATTCTAATACTGCATCTTCTGAGTTCACGTTTGTAGATCTAAAATATTTAAAATTAATAAGAAATCAAAAAATTGGTCAAGTTTATTACCCTGTAGCTTGTAACGTTTTAATATCCCTTACAAAATATGATTTGAACTTTCGATAAATATCCTAAAACAGATAATAATTGCGTTAGATTATAAACCATAAGGATTGGTTGAGTGCATAAAGAAATTTTGGCTTCTTCCATTTATATTTGTTTTTGAAACTATGCTTCTTATGAGAAGTTTAGACAGAACGTTGAAAAAGCGACAGGGGCGCACGCATACGACACTTCATCGCATGACCGGTTTATGATTAGATTTGTTCCAACAGATCAAAGAACCGGGAACTGCGCAGTGGACGAATTCTCGTAATCCTTGAAGTACAGAGTTGTTTAGTAACGGTTTTGTGGTTTGGTGGAACGGACCTATTATTACATACGTACATCTGAACAAATTCGTATTGTTATTACAGGTAATGTACTTTAATCTTATTTGAAGCTATGCCTTTTTGAGACGCGCTGGTTATCGTGCCAGACATCACCAAAAAGTGTTAAACTATTTATTGTAATATTTAATTTTATGCAAAATCTTGGAAAATTGGAAAAATCTATAAAATCAAAAAATTCATAAAAAAATCGCAAAAATTCACGAAATTTTGGAAGAAGTAGATAATATCACGAAAGATTTTTTACAACAAAAATTTGTAAAAATTGCAAAAAAACGAAATATATTATATAGTTATAAGGAAAAACCGAAAAAAAATTGAACCGCCTCCAAAAAAATGCATTAAAAAGCCAGAAATAAAATCCCCCAACAATCCCGACATGTACCAATGTGACTTTTTGGAGACATAAGTAAATTGCGTAACACCTAGAAACACCATGCGCGTACGGTGAAGGAAAACATCGTGATGAAACGTGGACTTAATTGTCTGAAATGACCAACCCGTAGTAAGAAAGCGAATTGATTAAATGCTCATTCCTTCTCCTTGCGAGAAAAGGCCATTGACTTTAGAGTGGGCCATTAACGGGCTTATTTTTATATATATCATTACTAATATATTAACTTAACTGCAGAGCTTATTCTGTTGATTTTTGTGGTATTTTCTGGAATATCTTCCACACTGATGACGAGACTTAAACCACAAGGACACACTACTCTTTTGAATGCAAACATATTTTTTTAAATCGGATTATAAATACCAGAGATATTCGGTCACATACATAAAAAATATTGTCGAATTGAGAACTTCCTTCTTTTTTGAAGTCGCAGTCGGTTAAAAAATGGATATGATCAAAGAGAGTTCATATTTTTTACAGTAGAAGCATAGTTTCTATTAGTCACCACCACGACTACCAAGTTTTTTTATTGAAGTGATATACGTTGGGAGAACAATATGATCTAAATTAAACGAAACCATATTTTTACGAGAAAATATATTTTGGGGTTAATAAATTAAAAAAATACTTACAATTACTAATACTCTGTTTGCTTTTTTAAGACTACATCTGTTATGAGTTGCCTTCAATTGTAAATAAGGATACCAATGGAAAAACAACCTCAAACTTCCTAAAGTTAATATATATAAAAATAATACTATTTTTCCTTTTAAGTGACTGTAAAGGAAACCTTGTATTTCCTGAAATAAAACAGGAACTTTAAAAAAGTATATACATATATACGTTCAGTAAAAGAAATTTACTAAACAAACAGTGTGGGAGAATTTTCAATGTGTAGTGTCTGTATAATTCTTGTGTTTTAATTATTAAAAAATCTCTGTCTGAGTTTGACACCTTTATTATTCGGAGTAGTATTACTAGTCCACCGCGCACAACCCTTTTTTCGAAATGATTAATACATTCTTGAAACTTTGTGTATAGCTTCCTATTGACGAGTCCAACAAAGGTTGAAATTATCTAAATTTAAAAATGCTGCTTTTTCGAGCTAGAAATAAACGAAATTTATTGCTGCGTTTTGCTGTCCCACAGCTTAAAAATTTCGTTTATTTCTAGCTCGAAAAAGCAGCAGTTTTAAATTTAGATAATTTCAACCTTTGTTGGACTCGTCAATAGGACGCTATACACAAAGTTTTAAGAATGTATTAATCATTTCGAAAAAAGGGTTGTGCGCGGTGGACTATAATCATCCTATTATATCGAGTTATTTAATTGTGCTAATATATAGGATTTTCGAGGTACCTCTATGGAGTCCCGCCATGTTGTAAAGTAGACACGAGGTTACATTTAGTAACTTTTATCTTCCGATTGTATATATTTTGATAAAGCAATTTCAAGTTTTACTCTCCATAATATTTTGGGATATATTTACCGTATTTGTTTATTTCCAAGTGACTGTATCTTTCTTAAATTGGAATAAAATTAACTTGATCAGTTTTAAGACTCATTGTACCTTAAGTTTTATTTTTATTTTGCCTCTATTCCTTTTCTGTGGTTGTTGTCTGCAAGTTTTCTTTCCATCTTTTGGGTAGTCTTCCTTAAGGTCTTTTGCTACATGGTTTGTTGTCTCTGGAAATTTTCGGTAGTCTCTCCTGTTCCATTCTGTCCACGTATTGATCCCATTGCTTTCGTCTGTTTTTTATAAATCTAGTGATCCTTTGTATCCCACATGGTTCTCGTATAGTTTTATTTCTTTGTCTGTCCCTAAGTGAAACTTCTTTTATTGATCTTAGCACTTTCATTTTAATGTTATTTTTGTTTTGTGTCAGCTCTTGTTTCGGCTGCATAGGTTAGAATAGGTCTCACCACTCTTTTGTATACCTTTACTTTACTTTTTGTGGTCATATGCTTGTTCTTCCATACTGTTCCATAAATACATCTGCTCAGTTTTGCTGCTTTGTTCGCTTGTGCTATTACTTTTAGTTATTTTCCTACTGCTTGTTTTTTCAACCTCCAAGTAATTGAATGTCATAACATGTTCTATTATTCTGTTGTCTAGTTATAATTTGCATCGTTTTGGTTCTTTGCTTATTACCATGCATTTCGTTTTTTCAGATGATATTATCATGTTAAATCTTTTTGCTTCTAGATTAAAAGTATGGAGTTGCCTTTGTAGATCATCGTCGTTGTCCGAGATAAGAACTGCGTCATCCGCGTAACATACGATTGATATTTTGTGTGGTTCCATTCTGAAGCCTTCTGTCCTTTTGACTTTTCGTATAATTTTTTCCATGATGAGGTTGAACAATAGAGGACTGAGTGACTCCTGATTTCATGATTATAGGTTCTGTTTTTCCTTCTAGTGTTATGACTTGTGTTACGTTGTTCTCATTAATTTCTTTTATCAGTTGGATTATATTAGGGTGTATTTCTTGGTCCCTCAATATTTTTAAGATGTCATTTTGCCTTACTGTGTCGAAGTCATTCTTCAAATTTATGAAGCACATATATGCCGGTTTATTGTATTCAATTGATTTCTCTACTAATTGTCTTATTATGAACGTAGCGTCTACTGTGCTTCTGTTTTTTCTAAAGCCTTGTTGTTCTTAGGTCATGTTTATTTCGTTTTTAATCTTTACCAGACTTATTTCACTATAATTTTCAGGTTGTTTTTATTCTCCTCTTTTAAACATAGGCAGCAGTAGGGATTCTTTCCAGTCGGTCGGTATCTTCTTAAACAATTTTTGCAACCATCTGCTCAGTATTGGTCCTCCGTATTTTATGAACTCATTATAAATCCCGTCTGGTCCCGGTGATTTTCTATTTTTTAGGCTTTTTATTGCCTCATTTATTTCCGTCTCTCATATCTGTACTGTTCCTATATGTTCTTCCGTATCTCTATCGTCATTTTCTTCGTTAATGGCATATAATCTTGTGAAATGTTCAACTCATTGTTTATTCGTGACGGTTTCAATTCTAAGTAACTCGTTCATGTCTGTTCTTTGACTTCGTATCATTTTCCAGATTCTTTTTTGTGGTCTGTATAAGTCGGATTCCATATCTTTTGTAAACTT
Source organism: Altica lythri (assembly GCA_964028335.1). Classification (NCBI taxonomy): domain Eukaryota; kingdom Metazoa; phylum Arthropoda; class Insecta; order Coleoptera; family Chrysomelidae; genus Altica; species Altica lythri. The sequence continues at coordinate 30,110,536 of OZ034801.1, read as the reverse complement.
TCCCAGTAGTTTTTATCTATTTCTTGATTTCCTCTGTTCCTTGTTCTTAAGTATCCTTCTCGAGTATTTTGGGACCTTTCTCTTTTGTATTTCAAGAATGCTTGTTTCTTTTCTTTTGCTAGGTCTTTCCCTTTACCATTAAACCAAGGGGTCTTATATTCCTGTTTGTTCTTTATTACCATTCTTTTTCCTAGAGCTTCTCCCATTGCCTGGTGTGTGCAACTTTTTACTGTTTCGCAGATTGTGTCTATGTTTGCTTCAATGTCCATTTTGTATTGATTCAGGGTGTTTGTTAACCTGTTTTGGTATAAGAACTTGGTTCCTTCGTTTCTTCATCTACCGGTGTGTTCCCAACTCGGGCATTGAAATCCCCTAAAATTATTGTTTTACTGTTCGTTACCGTAGTGTCTAGAAGATCTTGTAGGTTTTCATTGCATCTATAAAATTTTCTCTTTAATTTTAAATAATGGGTTTTGGTTTCATTAACTCGAGTTAATAAATAAATTTAAACTATAATCCTGAATGTTTTAACATCTCACGCAATACAACTTTTTTTTAAATAAAAATATATAAATTCCTACTCAAATTTTTAGCACCCCATATCGCGTAAATATTTAATATTTTATATTGTAGCAGTAAATGTTATATTTTTGTAAATTGTTAGTTAAACTTTTTGGTATTTCTGTATTAATCGTATTTGTGGATAAAATTCCACCTGAATACAAATTGTACGAATTCTCAAGTTGATTGTTGATTTTTTATATAATATTTATTATTTATTTTTGTTATCATTAAAAACTGATTTTTACTTATTATTATGTGTTTCTACATGTTATTCTGATTATAATTCATTTAATTATTTTTTAAAAATAAATTTAAATTTAATTAGTTCAATAATATTTATAATATCGTACGGTAAGTGTATTATTTTTTGTTGTTGTTAATCTATGATCTATATATATAGACTAGCTGACCCGGCGGACTTCGTACCGCAAATCATTTAGGTATGTCATTCTTCCATTTTTGGTTTTTTCAATTTATTTTGATTTTATCGTTTTCATCATATTTTCTCGGTTTATACTACTTTTTTTTTCGTTATATTTTGTAGTTTATCGATAAAATATATTAGATGCATAACAATACTTAATTTAGTAAGAATTTCTCGTTTAAATATAAGTGATATTAACTGCGCCACCTTTCGGTGGCCGTCACAATACTTAAGTAAGGATTGCTCGTTTAAATATATGTATCTGCGCCACCTGGTGGTAACTTCCATTAATACGAATATCATATTCATCTTACCCATTAAAAATACATCATCATACTGATTTCCATGACAATCGGTTGAACGGGGCGGAAGTCGATACTTTACAGCGCCACCTGGTAGCGAGTAACATTAATGGGCATAGCATATAAAGCTTTTCCGTAGAAAAATACATGTAGATACCAATTTTCATAATAATCTGTCAAATAGTTTCTGAGTCTATCGATTTCATACATACAAACAACCTTTTTTATGTATATATATATATATATATATATAGATAAATAAGGATTGCTCATTTAAATATATGTAATATTAACTGCGCCACCTTACGGTGGCGTGTTATAAAGTAATCAAATAAGTAGTGGTTGCTAATTTAATGGAAGCGCCATCTGGTGGCAACTTTCGTTAATACGAATATCATATCCATATTAACCATTAAAAATACAGCATCCTACTAATTTAATGACAATCGGTTGAACAGGGCAGAAGTTCTTACTCTGCAGCGCCACCTGGTTGCGAGTGGCATCAATAAGCATAACATATTCGTTTTCTCCGTGAAAAAATACATAAACTTACCAATTTTCATGACAATCGGTTGAACGGGGCAGAAGTAGCTACTCTGCAGCGCCACCTGGTGGCGAGTGGCATCAATGAGCATAGCATATTCGTTTTCTCCGTGAAAAAATACATATACATACCAATTTTCATGAAAATCGGTTAAACAGGGCAGAAGTTGCTACTCTGCAGTGCCACCTCGTGGCGAGTGGCATCAATGAGCATATCATATAAACCTTCTCCGTGGAAAAATACATATATATACCAATTTTCATAATAATCGGTCCAGTAGTTTTTGAGTTCATCGATTTCGTACATAAAAACACATCCTTTTTTATATCTATAGATAAGTTCCACGATATTCTGTAAATTTTTATTATATCCCTGTTAAGTTTATCTATATCGCATTCTTAAATTTTCACCATCCAGGCTTCTTAACTTTTAAAAAACAAGTTAAGTGGCGCTGTAATTAAATTTTAACATTTAGCTTCTCTTGTCGTTACATAGTTAACAAATCCACGAGTCGCTCTCCCCAAAAACCAGAGTGTCCGTTTGCACTTTTTTTCCACACTTTTCCAGCGAGCAAATTAACATTAAGGAAATTTTATTTGGTGCTTTTTGAGAAGATCGGAGTGCAACCTCCACTAATTCTCAAGGTCTGAAGATTTTATTCAAATATAAACCATAATTTGGTAACTCTCAATAAGTCAGTATATCAATTCTTAACGTATTCATTATCAATTATTATCGGTGTTACTTTTGTATCACTCTTTTGTTGGGAGCAATGCCACTCATACACAAAATCTGTCATATTATCATTATTTCATAATTTTCACCCTATCTTAATAGACGAAAAAGACAAAAAACATGTACAGAAGTCCCAATACCTACTTTTTTCTGACATGTAGGTATGAACTTTTCGAGCGAAATGCAGTCTTTTCACTCTACAGGGTTCATCCTGATATCTCTAGAGCCGCTCAGTAGGTACAACTTTTTTTCAATTGTGGTCAATCTGGATTCAGACTGTTTTTCTTTATTTTTTAAATCTAATGTCTAGGTATATATGTTTATAACAGTTCAAGAAGAGAAATTCTTCTCTTCGTACCAGTAAGGGCAGCTTATATTTTAACCTACTTTAAGGTTTGTAGTGAGGAAGTTTTAGATGTCATGTTTGCGAATAATTTTCAATAGGATGAATATCTGGTTACAAAAATGTTGTGATTTTCACGATTACCTAATAAATAAAAAAATTGGACTTCATGCACGCCTTCTACTGGTACCTATTACATTTAAAATGTCATAGTAAAGAAGTTCATGAATTTATTCAAGGTCACTATTTCACATGCAATTTTCGTCCAACTTTTCATCAAACTTTCGAATTTAGAACATGTTCATAAAATGTTATCGTGAATTCAGGGGCCTCAAAGAAAATAAGGTTAATTATTAATATTTGGTAAGTCCGGTGTGTGTAAGATTTCGCTGTTAATTTTATTTTTATTTTATGAAAAAAAGAGTAAAATACCAATACATTAAATTACTCAATCCTTTAAAAGTTCGTGAACCTTCTTTTCATCAAACAGTTTGGTTAACAAATACTATTGTCAAGAAAATCTTGTATAAATTTATGAATTTGCTGGTCAAACTTGTACACGGTAAAATTGTCAAGAACTTTTTTTGGTTCTGGTAATAAAATTTCTAACTATATTTCTAACTATACAAACCAATATCCATAAAATTAAAAACTTACCATTTGATCTTCTTCTCCATAATTGAGATACTTAGTTGGAAACTTTTTTGAAAATTTTTCGTTAGTTTGATGTTTTGGATTTTTATTCTCTATATTATTATCTGCAACAAAAAATAAATGAATTAATAAATTTACATAAAAGTTAACTTAAAATTTATAAAATATGTTATTAACGTTAAAGAATGTACAATAAAAAATAAAGTAATTTATAAATTTACATAAAAGTTAACTTAAAATTTATAAAATTTGTTATTAACGTTAAAGAATGTCCAATAAAAAATAAAAGTAATGCAGTTTGTTTATATACATATAAAATATTTTTAAATCATATATATTACAATTATTATACCATAAATACTAAAATAATGTGGTTTTATACACATGGTGAGATTTTAAATTGGTTGCTAATAACTATGTAATAAAAAAACTGTAATTACTAATTACTGTTGCTTTCTCACTAACATCTAATATACCTCCAATTAACGAGTTATTTAAATATATGTGTACCTAATGCTTTAATTACAAACCGAATATAAAAAAAACAATAAATATTTATAAAATAATAAACAAGTTTAATAATTTTTGTTTATTATATTTCATCTTGAGAGTTGATAAGATATTAGATGTCTGTATACATCATTGTGCATTTTTTTGCCACGCTGTATTATGTCTGCTCTATTGCTAAATCAGGAAGAGGAAGGTTATGATAATATATAATTACATATCAGGATTTGTGAAGTCCAAGGACAAATTATGGTTCACACTGCCCTATTTTTTATTGACGTCATTGTCAGTGCCAATGCTTGTGGCATAATTTATACCTAATCTCTATTCCATTTAGGAAGATAATAATCTTAACTGTTAAAACATTAGATATATAATAATTTGTATATGGCGACTTATATTGAATTTAGCAGCAGGAAACACTGAGAGATACTGAGTTAAATAAATATTAAAACTTTCTTTAAAAAATGAACCGCCTTCAAAAAAAATGCACCAAAGAGACAGAAATAAAATCTTTGCTTCTTAAAAAAATTGGAAACAACTAGGCATCTGATTTCGATTTCCTTGAAGTCGGCTCCAATGGTTTCTATCTTTGTAGAAGATTTGAGTTACTTACATTTGAAATCCAGATTTAATAGCTAAGATTAAAATAAAAGGTAATTTGCTTTCGAAGATATTTATTATTCTTCATATATGTATTATCGTTATTTTATTCATTAGAGTTATGTTATTTGTTTTATTATTAATGTTATTTTATATTATTCATTTTTTTATCAATATGTGGCAGCCGTGACTTACACCGGAAACGGAAAATCAGGACAATAATTTTTTGGATGCGAGTGGTAATAATCTAATAGTGGAAGTTGATGATAGTGTCGAAAGAGATGAAAGAAAAGTTTTCGGTTTTTATAGTGAAGATGATTAGCAAATAACTTTAAATGTGTAGGTATATGTGGGCTAAAAGAAATTATCCTACTTTACGAAGCATTCAAATCGAATTCAATAGGAAAGAAGTGAGGCGATTGTGGCGTTTTTTGAAGAAGAACGGATCTAAATTTAAGACTTGTAACGATTACATCGTTATTTGTTTGGCCTGGCCTATTAATATTTTATTTCATTAATTTCTCGTCTATTTTGCTACGATATTTTGGCCTGGCCTACGTCGGTTTGAGTTTTTCGAAGATTCTGTGGAGTCGACGCAGAATAGATTTCTTTATAAGCGGGGTACCGTTGTTCATTCGTAAAGAGTGTCGGTATTTTTAATTTCATTACAATTTTGTGCTTCATAGCCAGCAGTCTCTTCTTATTTCTTCTCCCTTCATTTGGTGAGTAAAAGTTAAAATTGTTTAAATATTTTATTAATAGTCAAAAACTTGGTGAATATATGTTATTGATTATAATAATTATATCTTTTAATTATTTCGATTACAATCATTGTTTAAGTCAGTTTTTATTGTGATAAAATATGTAAACAGATAAAGTGATAAACTTTTTTCTTTTCTCGAACTTGGAGAAACTTGGATGATTGTAATCGAAATTAATGTTTATTGAGATGGAATTCTGACGGTCTGAATTTTTATTCATAGGGCCATTGCCAAATTTTGAAGGGACCAAGGATAGGACTATTGAAAATTCGGCCCATATTTTGGAAAGAAGTATTGGTTAAATAAAATTTTTCACGTTCCGCCATATTTCCTTTTTTTGAGTCCGTCACCAAGGCCTGTAGCCAGGAGAAATTATTCAAATCTCTTCTTAAGAAAACATCTTGCCATTGGTAATCCTCAACCCGAGAAAACCAGGAATTTCCGTCAACTACGACAACCGAAGAAAGAAAAATAAAAAAAGATAAGAAATTAGTTTTCACTATACATAACATAATAACATTTTTATTCATACCGATTACTGAAATATAAACAATTTAAAACTGATTTATCTACTTTTATTTGCTTGTTTGTATTTTGGCGCCCTTATTTATTTGTTTGGGGGGAGTTAGAAAAAAACCAGAAAGAAGCCACGATCCCTGGAGCTAGCAAGGGTAAGTTAACGTACAAAATTGGATTTGTACGTTACAATTTGGCGCCCAACGCGGTTGGACAATTTCCTTGAGATTTATCTTACCTTTATCTTTATCTTTTTCTCAAGGGGATTGTTTTGGCCGCTTGGGTTACAAATTGGTATGTTTGTACGTTACAGACTATCGATAAACGTCAGTCTGTCATGGAGAGCAAGGAGAAACAATATTTCCAAACCATCACAAAATATAGAGAATACGATAGACCAATTTTTTATCTAGATAAAACTTGCTACGACACACATACAACGGTGAAGAAACGATGGGCTGATCAAAACCAGTGACGATGCAGTATTAACAAAGGAAAACGAAAGCATTCTACATTACGGCAGTTCTGACGGTTGGGTTGAAGGAGCCCTCGTTCTCTCTTCTAAAAACATAAAAAAAAAATTGTGGATTAGGTACCATCAACATATAGATAGCCTACTTTTTGAGAAATGGTTTTCTGAAACTGTCCTTCCAAAATTCAAGAAAAATAGTCTTATTGTTATGGATAATGCGTCCTATCATACAAGTTCTACGAAAGGTGAGCTAAAATTTTTTGTGGAACAGAATGACATTTACTGTGAAGAGTGCTACACAAAAAAAATTATTATATACAAATACATTCGAAAAGGAGTAAGTCATTGACTGTTTGGCAAAATAAGAAGGTCCTGAATTATTAAGGCTACCTCCCTACTTTGTAGTCAGTTGAAAAAGAACATTGCCAGCAAAAACTAAACTTAAAAACTAAGTGCATCTGTGATAAAGTTGATAGAAAGTAGTCACTGCAATAGACAAACAAAACTGGACAAGTTTCATTGAACATATTAAACAAGTAGATACTTATAGGTATTTTCTATTGTAAATAATTGAAAAGAACAGTCGATACCTGCTGGTATAATATAGATTCTATTACGGTCCCGAGCTTTAAAGTGTCGGCTTTGGTCGCTGTTAAGATTAGTCAGTCCGCATGAACTTGGAACGAATAATAGATACGTCAAAAACTATTGATTTTACAAAAAAAATATATATTCATAAGTTAAAGGAGTTTTTCTTTTGTTTAAGTTTGTATACAAAGATTTTTCTCTAGGAATGCTTCAGAAAGGAGATATTATAAAGAAACTGTTAATAGGCATCATTTTTTCAATATGGCGGCACAAGCAGCGGAGAAACGAGTTAACAAAGTTAAAATTCAGGAAGAGTACATTAATAGTTATTTAAGCAACAAGTGTATTAATAAGGGCGATTAACAATCGAGATATTTTAACGCGCGAGCATAGCGAGCGCGTTAATGTTTGAGATTGTTAATCGCCATTTTAATTCACGAGTTCGTTACAAAACTTTTCCGTCGACCGTACTTTTCAGAAATATAATTTTTTTGATTTTTCAAATACAAAATAAAGTAAAATGATATACAATGACAGTTATTACATTACTAACATAGACAGTTAGTATCAAGAGGAGCTACTTGATTTTGAATTTTTTAGTGTGAATATAAAAAGGTATATGCATGTTGTCTTGCTTATAATGACAAACAATGACAGACAGGCTACTCGATTTTAAAGGTTTTAGTTGAAATCGTTGATTAATAGAAAATCATTCATTAATAGGGGTTATTAATCAACGATTTTGAGTGTGTTAAAATTCATCATAAATGAACGGTCGACGGAAAAATCCATAAAATTACTAATTTTCTAAACTTGAATAACTTTCCAGGCAATTCCCTGACCAAATGACTAGACTTAGGTACCTATATATGAAATTCACTTTCTATTGCAATGGCTACAATTTTCATTTTGTTTAATGTTGTAATTTTATTATATTTTCTAAGTGTATGAGAACCAACCTTATTGTTGTAATATTAATAACAGTAATAGTAGTAAAAACCATATCTCATACATAAATATTAAATAAAATTTATTTCCGTTGCCAGTGGACCTGTTTTTGATAAAAAAAATACTAATAACTGTACCGGTTCTGTTTACAAGTCAAAATTGTCGTTGAATTAAAATATCTAGTTGATACTACTAACTCATGTTAGAAAGTAAAAACTAATGAACAATTTATCAAAACTATGCTGTTATGTAACTGAGCAAGTGTCATTGAATTAAAAACATAATTACATGATCGACTAGGTGTTGCATAATTTTTTAAACGTGCCTTTCCTTTATTATTCATAACAAATAAAAAAGTTGTAATTAATTTTATTAATATCATAGAGTATTTTGGTAATGAATGCGTAAATATTTTACTTGCAGTATCGAAATTTTTCACTCTAACATACTGCAAATGACTTAAAAGATCTAGGATACCTGTATTTATGCCAAAAGAACCTTATTTAGTCAGAATCGAATTTATTGATTTATTACAAAAGGGGATTTATTTATTGCTAGATTAATAACCGAGTATTATGACGTAAAAATTGTTTAAAATAAATTCGTATTTTATAAAATCGAATTGACTTTGCCGATAGGTACTTGGTGGAGATAATGTATTAATGAAATGAAGAAAATCTGCAGCACTTTAATTCATTCATGTTTTAACGCACAGCGTTTTCTTCGTTATATTCATATTTTGTGACTTCCCGTTTTGTGACTAGACCTTTTTTTCGCTAAAAATTTTCCCGATATGTGACTAGGCAAATTTTTATCTAAAAAGACCCGATTTTGACTAAAGTAATCAAAACGAAAAAGAAGCCACTAACTTAATTTAATGTAAATTTTTTATTGCATTTGGTAGGATCAGGCATAGGCAACGTTTTTTAAGTCAGAGTACCTTTAGACCAAACCGATCTTTTTTTTCTTTTGTTGTTGTTCTTCTTCTTCTTGTTCAATAATGATGGAAGCTGCTGCTGCTAATAGAAGTTTACGTTTTCTATAATATAGAAATTTGTCCATGTTTCGCTAGAACTTTACGTACAGAGATTCACTACAATTGTGGTGAGCACAATTGAAAAATGGCAGATTTGGAATAATCTAAGTCTGAACTAATGATAAGTCTGCACACACACTTCGTCATCTTGTCATGAAAATTTTTACTCAGACTTTAAGTCTGTACAGATATCTGTACAAACAATAGTCTGTATCGTGTGGACCCACCATTAAATATGTACGTCAACCCAGTAGTCACAGTAGCTTTTATAAATGAAAGAAAAAAACAAGTTTTTTAACTTTGTTTTGTATTGAATAAAAAAACTTATAACATTTGGTACTGTCGATATTTACGTAGAAGTTGTTAAGAATTAATTATGGATTTTGATGTGCTCGGAAGGCCCCGAAGGCGCAGAGTGTATCTCACGGAGATACAAATTGCTAGTGCAATAACTTCAAGAAGTATTAAATGTTAGTCATGCTGCGATAAAAAGAGCCTGAACCAGACATGAAATGTATGGATTTATTAGAAGACAACCTCTTGCACAACGTGCAAGGGCGACTACACCTAGAGAGAATCGACTTTTACAACTATGGGCCGTGAGAGATCGTCGAAGTACTGCTCAAACGCTACAAAATAAGTTGGTTGAAGCTACGGGTCCAAAAGTGCACACTCAAACTATGCGTAATCGGCTTCACGAACATGGGTTAAATGCAAGAAGGCCAGCTAGAGTTCCTCCTTTTACTCCTTCATATTGTAGAGCCAGACGCTTGTTTGTAGAAGAACAAATGCTTTGGACCCAGGCACAATGGAGTAATGTTGTTTTTACTGAAGTGTTAGAGTCTGGAGAAGACTCTACGAGCGCTTTTTGAATTCCACAATTCAAGAAATCCAGGCTTTTGGCGGAGGTTCAATTATGGTTTGGGGTGAAATAACTCTGTCCTAGTAGTAATTCGGTGAGAGGCGAAGACGGCAGAGCAGTACATTAACAAAATTCATGAACCTTATGTTGTCCCATTTGCTGAAAATATGGATCCAGAATGTATCCTTCAGCAAGATAATGCAAGATGGTGCAAAATTATTTGACCAACCACATGTTCAGGTTATAGCGTGACCAGCAATTTCCCTTCCTAAAAAAACTGTAATTGAGATTTAAATACTGTAGACCACATTAAAACTGATCCAAATTACAGGGATACAAAAGTTATTAATTTTAGGAAGATAAAAATATTAAAAAAGTTAATTATAATATATTTTCATACTGATTGCTAGAACACCTTGTGTGGTTTCAAAGATATTACATATTACAATTGTTGTAATAAATAAAATACGATTACAAGTTTTATTATTTTATAGGCCGTTAAAATAAATAATTTGTTAATCCTTATCCTGCACAGTCACAAAAAATTGGTTTAAAGTTAAACTTTAGAGAAATATAATAATTACTTTACTTTTGTGAACCTTTTATCCATTATATTATTACTGATGTACCTATGAACTAGATAGGTTGTCTGTTTATATTGGAATTAACTATTGTGTAGAAAAATAAACATATTTCCAAAGAGGTTGTTTTAGAATTATGAGATACCAGAGGTAAATGAACATGAACATTTATATCGATATATTATATATTATGAAATAGTTCACGCGGTGTTTATCTGGAACTAGTGAAATTATTAAACAAATATTTGGTGACGAAAAGTATCTATAGAAGTGTAAGTACCGATAAGAGAGAAAGTTGCACATCATAAGTCAAACAGTGGTCATTGTACATATCAGAAAATTGAACCTAAAACGGATCAAACAGAAGGAAGAAACAGAACTGTATCCGCGAACTATTGTTTTTCGAACCATTCCCACGAAGATAAATACCTACACCTTTGCATTAACTGTAATTAATTCTGGAAACCATCATTTCACTCTTTTTTCAATAGGTACAGTTGGAATAACGTTACGGAAAAAATTGACTGGAGCTATGATAACATCGTTTGGTTTTTGGAAAAATAAAAAAAGCGATGATTCGTCTTTTAAGGATATTTTTTGAAGCTCAACGGTGACTTGTGGAAAGCAAATCGCTGATATTAATCAGTCCATTGATCTTCGAGTCAAATGTCACTAACATCTTTCTGGAGTGATTTCAAGTGACAGTCGACATTCCTTCACACTCGAGCAAACCATTCGTGCCTATATTCTGGCTGGTATAAGTAAATCCATGATTCATACCACACACGTTTTTAAGTTTCTTACATAGAAACGGTATAAAGGTTTTTGACACCAATTTTATCTTAGCTGCTTTCTTCACTTTTGTCAACAAACTCTTTGAAGTCCCCGATTATCCGGTGTAGAAAACTTAACAGACATCCCTTGTAATGAACCGTTTTTTTTTTATATTTTATCCAAGGTACTTTCGCATCAGTATCTTTATTTCCTTCCCAGAAATTTATAATTTCCATAGGTTGTTTGGTATCAAATAAAAGCGTTTTTAATTTTTTGTTTTATACTGAAGATTAAATAATTTATAAAGTATCCATATAAAAAATAAATACATTATTGACCAGAACTGTGATAAATTTATAAGCTACAGAATAAGAAAGCCTTACCCTCAATTTTGAACAACTAAGTAGTTCGTATTAGGGTTTTGGAGAGTTAAGATAGATTTTTCATGGGAAAAATTGGAATTACATTTTAACAATCAAACTTGAAGGATAAATACCAGTGACAACTGAAACATAGAAGTAACGTTTAATAGCAAAGGTAAGCAAATCTTAGAAAAGCTAGTTCTTAAATATTCTACCTGTCTAAAGTTAAATATTAGTGTTTACTATTAGATTTAAAAAGTAGTTAAAACAGCCGACTGTTATGTTACTTAGTAAACGATTATTTAAGATATCTCATGAAATTTTGGATTTTTTTTTAATTTTAGAAAGTATAGAAACAATGGTTAAGGAGATATTAAAAAAATGTCGAACCAGCAGAACTCCAACTCGCAACCTTTGCCTCTACGCGACAATTATTTATATATTGTATTATTGTAACGAGCGAGACCTCCCTTAGTACGCCTCTGTCGCCCTGATAGCGCTAGGTAAACAACTGATTCCCGGAAGTCTGGTGACTACGCGTACGAACGAGAATAATTCCTTTCCTTCTACGCGCGACGAGAAACTGTTACCGAAGCACGTTCTGGAAGCGGTGGACTGGTATATAAGCTGAGATGCCGCGACCCACGGGAAGTTAAAAAGTTAACAGCGAGTAGTCTAAATATTCGAGCGAACTACGAAGTGAAAATAAATAGTGAATATAAATCGAAGTTAATTGTTGTACATAAATTAGTGTGTTATAGTTAGTTTAGTTATAATTCGTTTAGTTTGTAGTGTGTAAATAAATTAGACATTTTCGTTCAGCAGTGATTTTATTTTGAACCCCTAGAACGTAACATTATTATATCTATAGTACGGGATTCGGCTGCGTTATTTCTACCGGAATCACGTATGTAATCAAAGTTAAATTTGTAAGTAATTTCCGCGATGGAGGAATTTATTTTTGATAGGGTGCCAATGAAAAATGGACCGCCAGTAGGTACTATTAATTAAAATATTATTGATTGACTTTTGGAGAAAAATTTCCAAGACATCTTGAATAAATAAAACCTACATCACTTTACAACAGTGTATTTGAATTATTTAAAAACTCACAGTTACCATTGATTGGTTAGCCACAACCTCTAGGCAACCAGGTGTAAACAGTTATATTTTTGTTAAAATTTTTCATCTATGACGTATATTTATTTCATTGATACCTTATTAAAGGAATTTTTTCCCCGCATTTATTGATACCAAGGTGCCTGTAAAAAACAATCCACAAAGTTGAGTTTCCTGTCCCTAAAGACGCGATATATTGAAAATGTGTCATGCGCTTCCGGCATTTCATGCATTCACGGGAAGTGATTTCACTTCTGCTTTCTTCAAGAAAATAAAAATTCTTCCTTTTAAAATATTCATGAAACATAAGAAAATTCAAGAAACTTTTGCATCATTACTTTACCCGCATGATATTTTTGATGACGATAAAATGAAAACAGTCCAAGAATTTACTTGTCTCATGTATGGGATACCCGGTTGTCAAAGTGTGAATGAAGCAAGATTTATTCTGTCTAATAGAATGTATGGTTCAAAAACAAGACATGAAAAATTCATGAAAAGCCTCAAAGGCTTCGACTCTACTCATATTCTGCCATGTTGGAAGTCTTTAAAACAAAAAATATTGAGAACTTGTTTTGTGAATTCCATGTGGTTGAATGCTACTGAGCCAAATTGCATTAAGTTCAATGCAGAGTATAACGGATGGGTCTTAAAAGATGGTCATCTCTAACCAACGTGGTTTGTGGGAGATGCAACACCTGTAGAGGCAGAGAACGTCATACAGCTTAATTCCGAGGATAAATCTGCTGATAACGAGGAAGACTCCGGGGCAGTGCGGAATCTGACTTTGAATAAATGACAAGGTCGAATAAGATGTTATGATCTTTTAATTGATTTATCTATTCTTTTATCTAATACTACTGGTTTGTCTATATCTATACTAATTTATAAAGAGGAAAGGTTTGATTTTTTGTTTGTTTGAAATGAATAGGCTCCGAAACTACTGGACGGATTTGAAAAATTCTTTCACCGTTGGAAAGCTACACTAATGCCGATGAACATAGGCTACATTATATTTTCAAAAATAGTAGTGTTCCTTACTAAAATGGTATTAATGTAACCAAAAATAACCTTAAAATCCTTACATCGCGTGCGCTGAGAATACTATTGATTATAGAATAAAATAATGTACTACGATTTTGAAGAATATAATATAATTATCTACAAAAAATGCCTCGACAGCATATGTCTAACTGTTATAGTTACGTCACAATAACTATTTTTTAAAAGTTTTTATCTTGGTATTAATCCTTTTCAAAATAACTTATTTCATAATCACGACAGATCGACAGATATCACAAATTTAAAAATGTGTTAAAAAAATCGTACCACGTGGCTCACTTGCGCGGTTGCTCGCTACGAAACAGTCGTGCGCAATTCAATTACTTTTGCATCAATAAGTATATTTTGTACTTTAAATTTGTATAGCAAGTAATTATACCCGACAAAAAGAGTTCTTTTCAGAACGAAACACCAGTTCTTTTAAGAACTAAACACCAGTTCTTTTCAGAACTAACCACCAGTTCCTCTCAGAAGTAATGTCATTTTTTTATACATATTTTTGTCAACAGACATTGTAAATTTAACTGTCCAAACACCTTAGCGATTCAGTAGTTATTATAATACTACTATTACATATGAGTTCAACAGCTTACATTGTTTTTTTTGCATTTTAAAATGCCCAGAAGATCAAGATTTCAACTATCTAGAAATAGTTCCAAAGTTTAAGCATAAATTTTAACATCCTTCTGAATGAGTCCCTATGCCAGATAGTCCATAGTTTGGAATTTTTAATAGATGCAGTATACCCTGACATCGAGAATGAACATGAAAAAGATTTTCACTGGTTGTGTTCTAGAGCAATAGTGTCATCCAGGAATGATAGTGTTAACCATGGAGACTAGACAAGGAGTACGCACTCGACCGGGGGAATTGCCAAAATCTGTCCACGGTAACGTACATATTAGGTTTACTTTTTTCACCACTAGCGTCGCTAGTTTTCCTTTTGTACCGGTATGAATATAGACAATTAAATAATCGTAAATTATTATATTGGTTTTTATTATTTATATCTGATAGATCGAACTATTTTTTTCATTGTGTAAATAAATTAATAATGAAATAATTAAAAATTATTTATTTTATTTTAAACTACGCCCTCATTGGTCGCCATTTTGGTACAAATGGAACACCAGCGCCCTCTTATTTTGATAGTTCTATTTGCATACATGGAGTTCTTACTCCTTGTCTAGTCTCCATGGTGTTAACGATATAAACGATTTAATAATTCAAAAAGTTCCCGGCCAAGTAAAATTTTATAAATCAATCGACACCATGCCAAATATTGAACACGCAGTTCATTATCCACAGGAATTTTTAAATTCACTTAACCCTTCCGGTCTGCCACCACATGAATTTGCGTTAAAAATTTGGAATTCCAATTAAAGGACAATTAAGTTGTAACAACAATTGTAACTGACCCACCAGCTGGTCAACTAGCTCATATACTGAGGATACCGATGATCCCAACTGATCTACCAATTCCATTTAAACGGCTTCAATTTCCTATCAAAACATCTTTCGCTTTTACTAATAATAATAAGGTCAAACCTTCCAATTAGTAGGGATCGGCCTACGAAAAGAATGTTTTCCTCATGGCCAACCGCCTAACGCGGGTCGGAGCACCTGAAAATCAATTTATTTTGCTGCCAGAAAATAAAACAACATGTAATATCGTTTCAGGGAAGCGTTGACCCAATAAATTTAATGGCTTTTGTTATTTTTCTTTAATCCCCGTGCAAAGCCGGGGCGGGCTGCTAGTTTTGTATAAAACAGTTAATTATTTTCTCGCTTATTAATAGTGCCTTCACAATTATTATAGGTAATTTAATGTAATCAATTTGATACGTGTAACTGTATTGATAATATTAATAAAATCAATTAATTGCTCAAACTAAACCTTCACAATAAAATTTTCATTGGCATAAGTAACCAAGGTTTTATTTTTTACTAACATGCTCTTTTCATTAAGTTTAATTTTTTAAAAAGTACGTATGTAAGTTTGATATTATTATTTAAATATTTAATATTATTTTTATGTTATAAATAATATTTATATTTATTATTATTTATAAAACTAATATTATTTTTTCGAATATCATTAAATTTTATCTTTGACTTTTTTGGAGTATTTGAATAGAGTCGTTCTTACTACTACTTGGATCGTAGATTGAGAACCCTAGTCATTAAGGCACGCGCAATGGCTCAAAAAACGCGTACAGCTGGAGTTTAGTATCCTTGTTTAACAAATAGCATATCGCGTTCACTCTCTGTCACTTTATTCTTCTTCCAAACAGGAAGTAAGTAAGAAACTGCCCCATATGAATAAGAAAAGTGTCGTTTCTTCAAGACTATGCACCGGCTTATAAGAGCTTTATGAAAATGATAAAAATTCATGAATTGGTCAACAAAGCTCAAATAAATAGATAATTGACGAAACAAACACCTATTAATTAAATTAATATGCAAAAACTATCCGACCGATTAAACGAAATTTAGCACACGTGTTAATTATATTAAAAAGTTTTTCTAGGCGGAATATGGAGGTTGTAAGTTAAGTTTAGAGGGTCGGAAACAAAGGATAAACCTCTTTTTTTTGTACTTTTTTTTCCAATTATTTCTATTTTTCCCACAATAAACATTAAATTTATTATTTTGTCTTTTTTTTTCAATTATTTCTATTTTTCCCACAATAAACATTAAATTTATTACTAACGAAATTTTGCGTAAAATTAAGTAACGAAACTTTTAACTTTTTATAACTTTTTCTCTAGGAGCAATATTTTCCAAATTATACACGAAAATAGGAGCAAAAAATGAGATTCAGATTTTGTTAAAAAAAAAAAAAATTAGCACACGGTTCGCGACTGGCGTATATCGTGATTATCGATATTGGGCACATCCTGACAGAATTCCAGCAAAAAAATAACTTCCTATGGAAAATGTCCAATTAAAAAACAGATCCCGCCTAGACTCGTTTTTTCAGACGAGAAAAAATCGGTCAATCTCTTCGAAAAGACCTGTTGTCGTCCTAGACATATTTTCGTCCGAGAGAACCTTGCTCTCAGGTCGATTTACTTATCTTTTGATTTAAACCAAAGATTAATCATAAAAATGATAAAAATAAAACGATTTATACATCGTAAATTATTCTATGAATTAATAAATTATTTTTCGAATTATGATATGGCTATGTAGGTACGTATTTTTGGTCAATAAGTTTTTACTAATTTAATGGTATAATAAAAAAAAAATTGAAAAGAGGTTGACCTTAAAGGCCATCCTTGCAACTTCCCGCTAGTTTTAACCGCAAAGCTATAGTAACGTGACGTATTTTGACGTTTTTGACTTTTGACGCGTTATTCGATTTTGATGTTCAAGATAGCAGTTTTTTGAGACCTAAAAATGTTACTGGGAGTGCAAAATCGATTAGTAGAAAAACCTGAAAGTTATTAAAAAAAACACTTTTTTTGAAATTTTTCGACAACGATATCTCACGAACGAATCAACCGATTTCAATTTGCAAAACGGCATTCGACGTGGTTTTTTAAGCTTGAGAGCTGATTAGGTTATGAAATTGATCGATGTAATAGCCAAAAAGATATGCCCAAAAAACCTCTTTTACCAATTGTTTTTTTCGGTTAATTTGAAATTTCTCAAAATCTACCGGTTCGAATCGGCTCAAACTTACAGGAACTCTTTGGAACGCTTTTTATTTCATTCCGATCGGTCAAGCCGTTCAAAAGTATAAGAGGTTTACACACACACACACACACACACACACACACACACACACACACACACACACACACACACACACACACACACACACACACACACACACACACACACACACACACAAACACACACACATACACACACACACACACACACACACACACACATATACACACACACACACACACACACACACACACACACACACACACACACACACACACACACACACACACACACACACACACACACACACACACACACACACACACACACACACATACACACACACATACACACACACACACACACACGTACATACAGACATACAGACACCCTCGTAAAAATAGTCAGGGGAGGTTCCAAATACCTCAAAACGTTGAGATCCGATGAAAACTCGATTTTCGAAAAACCAATAACTTCCCGATTTAAAAAAAAAATTAATTTTTTTTGGCGGGAAGTTAAAAAAATCAAGCATTGATTAACACATGTACTTAGGTAGGTACATGTTCATGACGTACAATCTTATACTTCTCAATTTGTTGAACTCTTTGTCTAGAAGCTTTTTTGTATGTCTTTAGACATTTTTTTTCGATTGTTGTTTTATTATTTTTTTTTATAGAAATCTAAGATAATGGTAAACTTACAAGTTTCACCATACTTAGGGTTCTTATTTAATTATTTCTTTTAAAT
The DNA here is from genome assembly GCA_964028335.1 of Altica lythri. Classification (NCBI taxonomy): domain Eukaryota; kingdom Metazoa; phylum Arthropoda; class Insecta; order Coleoptera; family Chrysomelidae; genus Altica; species Altica lythri. The sequence goes on along the minus strand of OZ034801.1, from coordinate 30,092,351 downwards.
GTATTAGTATTATTATATTTTTTAAAACTGAATTACAATATCAACTTATCTTTTGTTTGTTTTTTCTTTATTATATACATTCATGTATTAACAAAAGTTTAAAAAGTTGAATAATCGCGAGGAATCAATAGAGACGAGAATGTCTCGATGATGGTTTTTTTCTAGTCCCACCTCGATCTTTAATTTAAGAGAAAATCTCTCTCCCATCTAATAGTCGATAGAGAACAAGACGGGACACGAGACAATAATCGCAACTTTAGTTTTCATGAAAGTATCATCTATTTTATATTGGAAACGGGAAAATTTTAACGATGATTTTAGATTATTTATACAAAACGTTTTATTTAAACCAAATTTTTAAAAAAATTTAACTTTATGAAATAGTAACTTAATGACTCTGGTGATGGTTTGGTCATTTTTCCTCGCAAACGAAATTCTTATTAATTAAAATATGCGATACATGAATACTGACCAACAGTAAAATAGAAAACTTGACAAAGAAGAGGATGGGAAGAACAGAAGGATAAGTAACAAAATTAGAAAATTAGAAAAGGAAAGTAAAAGTCCAAACAATAATATGTAATATAATGAGATAGAGAACTGGAAAAAAGTTAGATGTGGAATAGCAAGTTGTAATATAAATAAATAACAATAAAATTTTATTAAAATAAATTTCATTTAAGACAAAAAATCTCGTAGACAGAGGACGAGAAGAGACAAGACACGATAATCTCAACACTATGAAAGTATCATTTGTATTTAAATGTATCTATTTTATATTGCAAACATGAAAATTTCATCGAAGATGTAAATTTTTATACAAAACTTGTTTTTATTTAAACCAAGTTTTTAAATATTTTTAAATTTATGAAATCTTAACTTCTATATAACTCTGTTTGCTTTCTTTTCAGTTTACAAAAAAAAATGATATTAGAAACCTAAATATTATTTTTGAAGATCTTTCCACTTGTATGGGTTTGATAAAAAAAGATTTGAGTGTGAGTTTTAATTATGAGGAACCCACATTTTTTTTCTATTTTTATGTAAAATCTTAAAGCGGTTCTTAAAGTTTCGGAAAAAAGTGACTGTGACGTATGGGCAGACAGACAAATATGACGAATCTATAAGGGTTTTTTGCCGTTTGGCTACGGAACTCTAAAAAGGAGGTTATCAGATTTACATGTGCGTATATAATATTATTAGAGTTAAATAATGTTTTGTTTAATGATCCATTTATGCTTCCAAGAACGGGTGCTTAATTTGGTAATTGTTTGCTTGCATGCTTGTCCACGAATTTCCTAAGAACTAAAAGTCATATTGAGATGATTCTTTTTAAGATAGAGAACAGTAGGTACAAGTTTCATTAAAGTCGCTTCAATAGTTTTGGAGATATAGGAATATTAAGAAAATCTAGGTAGATAATTGTATAGTAATTATCTAACAATTTAAAGTTGTTTTTTTGATCTAAAATTATTTTTAATATAACTTATTTTGTTACATAATTTACTTAACATTGTTTAATATAAAGAACTTTGTTTTTTTAAAACACATTTAATAAATTTTTTTATTCATTACTTTAAAAAATAAGTACGGATATCACTGATTATCTACAAATAAACAATAGTATTGTTATTTAAACGTGACCATTATTTTATATTTTATTGTGAAATTATTTAATAATAAATAACTAAAAAAAAACACAGAGGCCAAGGACTTTAAAATTTACTTACATAAGTCTATGTCTAAGACAATTGTTATATATTTATTTATTTGTGTGGGCCTCCCAGCAGGAACAACTTCCAATCAATAGAATTCTGGGGTTGTGGATTCCTGCACTTTTAATATTATGTTATTGATTGCTATTAACAAAAATAATATATAAAAAAATCATTTCTTTCTTTTTTTTCCCACTCTACGTCTTTCCAATTGTTTCTTCCTGCTGCTGAACGTTCTTGCCTTTCTACTTTCTACCTCTTTTTGCTTTGACCTCTCTGCTTTTTATTGCGCATTCCTTTGGATTTAATGTTATGTTTTGTAATTTTACTTTTGCTTTATTAATTGTTTTTTGTTTTACTTTTTGTATTTATAAATTCAAATTCGTTTAATCAATTTTTTATTACTTTTTTTCAGTGACAACCTTCGAATAATCTTTTTCTGACAATGTATCAATACTGTTATACTTTTCATTCGTGGATTCGGGATAAGTGATAAACAGCAGACAAATTAAACAATTTATTAAAATAATCTACACAACTTTAATACAGTCACAATTACTGGATAACGTCTTTAAAATATTTCGAACAACAATTCGCACTGATTTCACAGTATATCGCCAGCTAATAAAATTGCAATTATTCTTCTCCGTCCAAAGCGGTCCCTTATGTATGAAATTAAATCCTTCTAGAAGTATCTAAAAAGTTACAATGAAAAACAACGTTCTTGAATGGAACGTTCTAGCAGCCACTCGAATATTCCCAGATTTTAAGAACACGACTACTCACACACACACACACACACCACTATCTGGGCGACAGGTCCAGACCGGCTCGTAACAATACTAATCTTTATAACAACAAAACAGAACTTGGACCTCATTTTGCAGTGGATACGTGTCGTAAGTTCCTTGCGATATTCTTAGTTTTTATGTGCCATTTCATAACCTTTATGGGGATTTCTCTCAAAACGCTTCATTACTTTTAAAAGCATTCTAAGTGACGTTGCCATTTTTTTGTCACCCTCCTTGGCGTTTCGTAAAGCTAGCAGTACCATTATTTCAAGTTATGGTACAATACAAGAACATTTTAAGCACTTGAGCCATTTTAGCTCGCAAAATACATTGCAATCACACTAGTAAGTTTAAATTACGTTTCAAACTTTTTTTTTAGTGTATCTTTGACGCAAATGCTTTTTATGGCCCTGTAAAACAAGTTTGTCCGATTTTTTGAATTCATCAATTGAAATTAGATTTTACGCATTTATGGTTTTAATCGTAACCAAATAGCGCACCGCACCAGTTATTTTGAAATTGGTTTTAATTTATTGTTTTTCAATTAATTTTTTATAGTGTAACAACGCTGATAGTCCAGTTATTAGCGATAAATTACCATATTACTGTGAAATTTTGCTAACCAACATTAATTTTTTAAAACTTTATTCCCTGAGGGTAATGATTTTTAAAACTAATTGTAAAGATTTTTCTTACAACTTACGATTGCAAATATTTTACTTCAGTTGTTATGAATTATTTTATTTTTGAAAACGTTTTACTGTTATAATAATAATTGTAAAATATTTAAAAAAGGCTTTTTAGAGTTAAAAATACTTTGAAAAAGCATTTATATCATACTAGATGCTTGTTGAACTACGTACTGATAAATTAAATAAAAACTGCGACCTCTTGCGTCAAAGTACTTAATTAAGTAAAAATTGCTCGTTTTAACTTACGGTGACGTCATAGTACTTAATTTAATAAGCAATACCTTTTTTCTTTTTTTCTGTTTTTTTTTGTCTTTTTTTCATTCGACTGTAGTTTCTTGTTTTGCTATTAATTGAAATACAACGCCATCTGCCAAGTATTTGTAACCTAAATATTAACTAAGTTAATTGACACCGCCATCTATTGGAAATTCATAAAATTATATGAAATAAATACTTTGTATTGGAATATTAAACTGTGGTTCATTTAATTTCCGTTATTCATTATCTCTCACTTACTCTTACTCTTACTTACTTACTGTTTAATCTTTCGTGAACATAAATATTTAAAGATCAAAATTAAGCAAATCGAAGCACCATCTACAGGGTGTCTATCCTACCTAGTTGTCAAACCTTGATAGAGAATTAAAACCACATTCTGTAACTTCTTCACGAATATGGGAGAGAAATTAGCCGAAAAAATAAAAATTAATCAGAAAGATATAGACTTTTTTTCCAGGTATGAGAGACATTTGGGAAATTCTTTCTATCTAGAAGAAACCAATGCAGGTGAAGTACAGGAGATAATACATAGCTTGAAAATCAGCAAAGCACCAGGATACGATGAATTACGAGCAGAAACATTGAAAAGTATATCGGAATATATAGCGGCCCCATTGGCTTGTCTCATCAATAAATCATTCACAGAAGGTATCTTCCCGACGATTTTTAAAAAAGCTGTTATAAAACCACTATTTAAAAAAGGAGATACGATGGATATAAAAAACTATAGACCTGTATCATTAATTACAAATTTTTGAAAAAATATTGAAAAAGAGAATAATGAAATTCTTGAACAAATATAAAATATTAGCAGACAACCAGTTTGGGTTTCGAGCAAATAAGTCCACAAATGATGCAATTGCTCAACTAGTGTCAAAAATAAGTGAAACAATTGATAACAGAATACCGTCACTTAGCATATTTGTTGATTTAACAAAGGCCTTCGATACTGTCAGCCACAAACAGCTACTCGGTACTTTAGAAAATATTGGACTTCGTGAAATAACATACGACATTATAAGAAGCTACTTAACTAACAGACAGCAATGTGTTAAAATAGGAGAAACTGAGAGTGACAGCCTTATAGTTAAATATGGAGTTCCACAAGGAAGCGTTCTGGGTCCGACACTCTTCATTATATACTTAAATAATTTATTACAAATTGAATCTGAAGGAAAAATCATGTCCTTCGCTGATGATACAGTAATATTTTATAGTGATTCATCATGGAATAATCTCAGAGAAAAAGTGGAGAGGGACTTTTCTAAAATAATGCGTTGGTTTGACACGAAAATGTTGACGATGAACTTTAATAAAACCTTCTTCATGCCATTCACATCATACGGAAAATACTTACCATCTCATACAAAGCTACGTTTTAACAAATACAATATAACAGTCGAAATTACATCAACAGCAGAAATAAAATATTTGGGAGTTTACATAGACAGACATTTAAAATGGGAAGCACACATAAATAATGTAATAAAAAAATTGAGATTCCTTCTTTATAAATTTAAATATTTGTCGAACATACTGAACTCGGATCAAATGAAAATACTTTACCATTCTCTAGCTGAATCGCATTTAAAATATGGCATAATAGCCTGGGGAGGAGCTAACACTACCCTGATAAAAAATCTCGAAATAACACAAAAATTACTTCTTAAAATCATCCATAGAAAACCGAGACATTACTCAACCAATCTTCTATATCAGGAAGCTAAAGTGTTTGATATAATCCAATTATTTTGTCACAATCTTCTTATTTATCAATACAGTTACAAACAGGACCTCAATAGAATAAACCATAGTCACAACACAAGGCACAAACTCAATGCGTTCCAAGTACCAAAACCAGAAAAAACCGCAGCAGTGAAATGTCATACATACATTGCACCAAAGTTATACAATTTACTAGAAACGAATCTGAAAAAAATAAATTCCTTTTCAATGTTCAAGAGTAAAAGTAAAAAATGGTTATTCAATGTACGAAGAGAAAACTTGCACCAATTCATCGATAAGAGAAATACTTATTTTATAACCAAACTGTAGTTTCATATTAAATGTATGATAGGGTTAATTTCAGTAACTGTGCCATCAAATTTTATTTTATTTGATGTAACTGTTTATGTGCTTTAGAAATTTTAGTAGAATAATATATGTAACTTATACTAAAAGGAAAACCATAAGTGTGAGTGACATTATGTTCAAATCTAAGATTTACTATTTACAAAACCTATATCCGTCCCATTTTGGACTATGGTTCACCAATTTGGAACCCTTACTTTGCAAAAGACACTCATGCTCTTGAGCAAGTTCAAGGTTGAATCTCCAAATTGTCTCCAGCAATTCGTAATCTCACCTATGAAGAACGTCTTCAAAGTTTGGGATTATGCAGCCTACAAGAAAGGCGACTACGCCTGAATCTACATAGTTATAATTTATTATTCGCTTGACTTTAGTTGATTTGTGCTCAGTGACGATGTGCGGAATCGTGGTCTACGATATAAACTAGTGCGCGAAAAGGTTAAAAAATCATGTCGACAATATTTTCTTACAGAAACTTTAAATATTGTAACGCGCTTCCTGATTTTGTGGTTGGCGCCAAATCTTTACATTGACGTTAAGAAGTTCTTGCTTATTTTTGGTATTAAAAAAAACATCCGTTTTTCAATGAAAAATTGTGATAACTTGGAAAGTATAAATTAAAAGAAAAATACTTTTAAATAAAAAATGTTTTACCCTCTAGAAGGGTTCCTTTCACCACTAGGGTAAAAGTTTGCTTCAGCACAAAGTAGAAGGTGATAAATAAACTTATAACTAAATCTAAATTTTTATGAAAATTTACGTTGATTACTGAAATTTTTCGCAAAATCGGCCCATGGCTGGTGTTTGTAAAATGCAGCACTTTTAATTTAGAAGATACCTAAATTTTGTTAACTGTACATTTTGCCAAAACAAAAAAACAACACGTGCAAGTATATTATTTATTTATATTTATCAGAAATATTAACTGTTTCAATCTAATACAAGGTCTAACATGAATATTTATAGGTTTAAAAAAATCTTCTGAATAATTTATTAAGTTTTTAAGTTAATAGGCAATTTCTTAAATTCTTTATAATAAATTCTATAATATGTAGATCAGAATTTATTAAGAACTGAAGATATTGCCGATTAACTTTGCATATCTTTAATAATTGTAAAAAAATAAAGTTAAGAGTTTCAAAGTTAATATTAGTTTATTTATAACGTAATTTTTTGCATTTTATGTTTAGGTAATAAATACCTATTACTTAATAATAATTTTATGAATTTACAAGAAGGTTAATATTGCTTTTAAATTAAATGTTTTTTTTTTCAGGTTGTATTACATTACACAGATGGGTATTATATTATGTTGTACCAATTCTTTATGGAAAATTTGTTAATTAAAAATTGCAAGCCTGCGAGTCCAGTAAAAGCAGTTTTGGGATGTACATATTACGTACAATATTTTTAACTTCCCGCTAAAAAAATTAATTTTTTTTTAAAAATCGGGAAGTTATTGGTTTCACCCCGTTTTTCTAAAATCGAGTTTTCATCGGATCTCAACGTTTTGACGTATTTGGAACCTCCCCTGACTATTTTTCCGAGGGTGTCTGTATGTCTGTATGTACGTGTGGATGTGTGTGTGGATGTATGTAAACCTCTTATAACTTTTAAATGGCTTGACCGATCGGAATGAAATAAAAAGCGTTCCAAAGAGTTCCATCTAACTTAGATTCCCTGTAAGTATAAACCGATTCGACACGGTAGATTTCGAGAAATTTCAAAATAACCGAAAAAAACAATTGGTAAAAATGATGTTTTTTGGGCATATCTTTTTGGCCATTACATCGATCAATTTCATAACCTAATCAGCTCCCAAGCTTAAAAAAACACGTCAAATGCCGTTTTGCAAATTAAAATCGGTTGATTCGTTCGTGAGATATCGTTGTCGAAAAATTTCAAAAAGTGTTTTTTTTTTCAATAACTTAGAGATTTTTTGACTAATCGATTTTGTGCTCCTAGTAACGTTCTTAGGTCTCAAAAAACTGCGTCGAATGCCATTTTGAACATCAAAATCGGATAACGCGTTAATAAGTTATGGCTTTTTAAACATTTCAATAAAAGTCAAAAATGTCAAAATACGTCACGTTACTATCATAGCTTTACGGTTAAAACTAGCGGTAAGTTGCAAGGATGGCCTTTAAGGTCAACCTCTTTTCGAATTTTTTTTAAATGGGCATTGTTGTACAATAAACTTCATATTATTCAGTTTACATTTTTATAACAAGAAATCTTTATTAACTAATTTTAACATTTTGAAGTGATAACTTCTTATGGGAGGGTAACTGATTTTTAGCGTAACGCGTTGAAAAAAGCGTTTATCATAACGCGTTGTTTATCGTTGTTACACGCAGGCGCAGTGAAACATAATAATAATAGAAATAGGTAAATATTAATATTAATACAAATATTTTTATTTATTTATTTATTGAATTGATAACTTCTTATGGGAGAGTAAACTGATTTTAGCGTAACGCGTTGAAAAAAGCGTTTATCATAACGCGTTGTTTATCGTTGTTACACGCAGGCACAGTGAAACATAATAATATCATTTCTCTCTCTCTCTCTCTCTCTCTCTCTCTCTCTCTCTCTCTCTCTCTCTCTCTATGCTTTTCCGAATGTAAGTTTTAAGTATATTTGAATTTACCGTGTTATACGGTATTAATCTGTCAGTAAATACAATTCATTACTTTTTGGAACTAAACTGAACTGAAAAAAATGTAATAGTAAAAACCGTAACGAAAAACCCATAAAATGAGACGTGCATCAAATCCATTCTGGAAGTTATTATACGTAGGTGGTTCGGTGGTTCATTGGTAGAATGCTCGCCTGCCACGCGGGCGGCCCGTGTTCGATTCCCGGCCGATGCAATTTTTTTTTGTATATATCTCTTAACTTTTACCTTTTTTTGTTAAAGTAATATGAGATATAATTTTTAAAAATCTTAGTATTTAGGAAAGGTGAAAAAAAATACATGTATACAGCTCACCTTGAATTTTAAAGAAGCTTCTTTCTTAACGCCAAGATTTCACTGACTTTGATATATTGACCGGTGAATGAGACGTGCGCAGGTGTTACAGTCGTATACACAAGCGAGTAGTGTTATGTGTCGATTCCATGGTGTAAGTATATACACTTACACCATGATTGATAGGTCGATTCTACATTAGCCAAAGGAACTTAGTTCCTACCTGGTGTCCCACGACACCATTTTAACTTGTTATTAATTATTAAATATCTATATCCATTTATTATCATAAAAATTAGGTTATTTTCTATATTTTCGTATATAAAACTAATTTAATCCCTTTTAATTATAATTTAAATTCATAATTTAAACGGTTCGGTTATCCTCGGCATGTATCGTGGCAGTTTTAGGAGAAGAAATGGAAATTAAATCAAATAGAAATAGGTAAATATTAATATTAATACAAATATCTTTATTTATTTATTTATTAAAGTAAAACTTTTATTAGATCGTTTTAAGTGCATGTTGTATGTCGCATGTCGGTCGAACGCCGAGTAGGTATAAAGTATAAAGTAGGCGGCGCTTATAGTTTAATACAAAAATGTACGGGAGTGAGCACATCTGCTAATAAAAACAATCCTACTATTCGTATTAATACGAACTTCGACTGCGTAAGTATCTACGACATGTAACGTTTTAAAAATATTACAGTCGTAAATAATAATTTTTAAAACTGAAAATATGGAACTTGAGCAATAAATTATGTAACATATATTAAATAAAATCTTTTAAAATTAATCAAAACACTTTCATTTTTAAACAAATAAACTTTGTAATTATCCTACCCTTGTTATATATATTCATTTCATTCTTTTGTCGATTTACTGAAGTTTTCACTTCTATCGTGTGTGAATTGCACACACACCTTTTGATTTTGATTTCGATTTCGATTTCGATTTCGATTTCAATTTTGATTTAGATTTCAATTTCAATTTCAATTTAGATTTCGATTTTGATTTCGATTTCTATTTCGATTTCGAATTCGATTTCGATTTCGATTTCGATTTCGATTTCGATATCGATTTTGATTTTAATTTGATAAAGCGATTTTTATACCCTTAATGGAATATGTTTTGAAAAATTTTTAGTTAAATGTCTATAGGGTAAAAAAAAGTTTCACTTTTACCGTGGTTTCATAAAACCACACAATGCTTTTTTTTACTTACTTATTTATTCAAATAATTCGTTCATCTATGATTTAATGTCTTTTAATTATAATTTAAATTCATTCTTAATATGTTCGGTCATCCTCGGGAATTTTCGTAACAGGTTGTCTAAGAAGAAATGACAGTCTGATTAGCCTAATTTTAGCATAAAACAGACGTGTTTTGGTGGTTTCATTAGTGATAAATCTTATAAAAATTGATTATAAAGTTTGTTATGTTATTATTGATAATAAGGATAAGAATTTAAGTTTTAAGTGTGTATTAAATAGCAATCAGGCCGTTCCACGTAAAGGGTGGTTGTATTGCGAATTACTACGCGACTGATTAGAAATTTTGAACTGTCATAGTAAAAAATTTTTGTATCGTAATTAGTGAAAATTATAGTGATAAAATTTTTTTCAGAATTTTCAAAATTTTCAAAATAATTAAATTTTTAAATTTATACACATTATCATATTAATGTAGATAAAATTTAAGTAACAGGCAAATTTTTCTCAAGTTAAAAAATTTCAATATTATTGGATTAGTTGAAGTTATCACTTGTGTCGCGCGTCCTGAGACGCACACGTTTTTTTTTAACAAACCTTGCTTGGGTGGCCGCCTTAACAATTTCATCTGGTATAATTTCATCCTCCATTAATTCACAATCAAATGCATCATTTTAAATATCTATTTTATAATAAATTTCACGTTTTCAACTAAACGTCAAAATATATCAAGTTATTTTATAGTTTTAAATATATACAAAACTCGGTTACCATAGAAACCATTTGACCGCTATCTTAGACTAACTATTTTATTGTTTTTTTCATTAAAGATAGGCCAGAAAGTAAATAAAAATGAGTCCGGTAAAAGCTTTTACCGGACTCATTTTTATTATCTGGCCTTGTCCAACAAAATGCGATTTTCTGACCTAAAAATAAACCGGAAAGTATTAATTTCTGGCCGGTTTTAAAAAAAGATAATTTTTTTCTGATTTCAACCATATATAATATTTACGTAAAATTTTGTAGTTAACAGATATGACACCAAAATATTCTAAATTACACTGAGAAACAAACACGAGATAATCTCATAATGAGGTTTTAAAAATAAATTTAAAATGATAAGAATTGTTAATTAGAAATTTAAAAAATAATTTTAAAACGTTGAAGTTATGTTAACATTTTAAATTATTGGCAAGATATGTATGCATCGCTTCGTCTATTTTATTAAGTTTGTTGGGTCCTCGTTTAACAAAAGACATTTTAAAAGATACCTATTTTTTGTTAGATAAATTAGATAAATAAATAAGTACTATACTCAAAATTCAAAAAATATTACTGTGTAATATCCAGAAAGTATGATATTTTTAGGTTTTCCAATAACTGTAAACTAGAAGGTAAAATTGGATCCAAAAATAAATTTCCAAATAAAAAATGACTAAATACTCATTTGGAATATCTTCTTTTTGTTTGAATTGTAATTGTAAATTAATTTTTTAATTTAAAATTATGATTTTGATTTTGAATTATTGAATGGATGATAAATACAAAAAGCTCGACTTACCATTTGAATTAGAATATTTGAACATGCCTTACAATGGTAACAAACGAAAGGTAACTTAAGTAACACAGTATACGTTCACTGCAGTAAATTCGCACACGCGGAACAGCCACTGCTATCACACTGAACGCCACCAACATAAACAGTAATATATTAACATAATCAGTTTACCTCTCCGCAATTTCGAGGTACACTAATTAATAAGAGTACGTTAAATATTGCACAAAAAAACGTTTTTTTAAAAAATTATTAATATAGTCATTATTGGCAAACAAATATCAGAGATAATTAGTTACTTAGATGTAGTACATTAATTAATTCAGTAAATAATACCTGGATAACCGAGCCTCGCTCGTAACACCTCCAGTTAATAAGACCTTTCTTCTGGTATAATGTAAATCAAGTTTAGCAAGCATCTTACTTTAGCAGCACCTGTAGGACGAGCGGAAACCTGATTAATTTCATGAATGATTTCTTAAAATAAATTATTGACACTGAAAAGTAAAAAAGACCTTACCTGTTTTGTTTGTTGACGATTTTCTTCAAGGTGTACTTGATAACAGTTGCGACTTCGTGAAATTAGATGTTAATAAGCATTTTTTTAGGGGAATGGGACGACTTGCCGTCGCCGATTGGCCGTGGCCAATTGGCCGTAGGGACAACTCGTCGTAGGGACAACTCGCCGTAGGGACAACTGGCCGCCGATATTGATGTTTTTTTCAACAACCCCTAAAAGTGATAGGTATGTTGTTACTTTTAAGTAAACATAAAAAAGTTAAAGTACTGTTAAAAGATAATGTTTCGATTTTGTTAAATAGATACTAATATAAGAGGTAATTAAAATATAATTTAATAACACTTTCTCGTGCTCTAGCCGTAATGGTAAACAAATTGTCGAAATTAAAATTTCAATTACTGGTATTAAAATTTCCATAATGCTCCATTAAATATTTGAACTTAGTAGGAACGTATTATTAAAAAGAATCTACCTGATATATTTTTGTTAAAAAAATTAGTTTTTTTTAAAACCGGCCAGAAATTAGTACTTTCCGGTTTATTATTGGGTCAGAATAGTATATTGTGTATCTAGTAGGAAAAGCGATACATTCCCGGACGACAATGTAAATTGTAAATTGTAAACATAAATGTCAAATTTAAAATAAAAGTTGTGAGAGAAATTAAATGTAAGCTTGAATCCTGCTTTAGAAAAAGTTATTAGTTTAGTATATTATACGCTGTTTTTAAATAAATTTAATTAAAATTTGTAGTATTCATGATGTATTTTTGATGACTCATAGCGCCATCTCTTTAGATAATCTAAAAGCTACTTTGCCGGCCTAGGCCTGAAAATGTCATTTTCCGGACGATTTTGAAGTAATTAATAGTATCTATTGTTTCTGGATGGAGGATCAAAAAAGCTTTTTCCGGACTATTACAATAATTTTCTGGCCCGGTTCGACAAAATGAGATTTTCTGACCCAAATAGAAATAAATAACTAACAATTTATTGTTTAACCAAACTTTCCTACACTTTAGATTTTCTGTCAAGACGAAAAATAAGATTAAATCAGAGAACATCTTTTTTGAAAGCTTGGCTAAATATACAATAGTTTCTAATTTTTTTCTATTTTCATCGAAAACCCTAAGCCTTTTGTTTAAATATGTTATTAATTAAAATTAAAATTAGAAAACATATATCGGCGGCCAGTTGTCCCTACGGCGAGTTATCCCTACGTCCAGTTGTCCCTACGGCCAATCGGCGACGGCCAGTCGGCGACGGCGAGTTGTCCTAGACCCCTTTTTTAGTGACCGATCGATAGTTCGGTTTCGGTTGCGGTTTCGACCAGTTTCGGCTTTAGTTTCGGTTTCGGCCATAAATGGTCGAATGTTTGAACACATCCATTTCATTCGTCTTGGTGTCATGGCGGATAACATAGTTTTTTGCTATTGTATCTATTTAGGTTTCATTTGTTTCATTCCTTAAACACTTATTTACAAAGGTTATTGTTTTAAAACGCTCTACGAACAAAACGACATATACTTATAATGGACAAAATGCCATTTTGACCAGAGCTTTTGTGGTATATGTAGGTATGATTTTTTCAGATACCAAAATGCCTCGCGATTATAAAAGAACGAATGATCGACCAAATTGGAGTACCTACCCAGTCAATGAAGAAAGCCATCGAAGCAGTTAGAGATAAGAAAATGGATTGGTTAAAACATTTGGTGTTCCTCAAGCAACTCTTCGCAGTCATGTTTTAGGGACTAATAAAACTTCGGCGTTGAATTCAAAATGCCTTAGTAGTTGAAAAACTACCTTTCCATCTGATGTAGAAAGGCAATTAGTTGATCATATAAAATTACTTGAAAGCCGTTTTTTCGGAGTGACACAAGCATCGTTACAAGAATTGGCCTTTCAGATGGCTGAGAAAAATGGTTTTGCTCATAAATTTAACATTCCAAAGCAAACGGCAGAATAAGACCGTTTGGATGGATTTTTAAGACGTAATAAAGGTATATCTTTGCGCAAACCGGAAACCACTTTAGCAGCTCGCACTCTAGCTTTTTATCGGCCGCAAGTAGAAAAATTATATCAGTTGTACGGAAGCTTGTTAGAATATGTTTCTGGACGTGATGTTAGACATCTTCCGATCGCATGATTATTCAACGAAGCATATGGCAAAGCAGCTACGGTGCAAAATGCTTAAAAACACTGAACCCTGATATATTTCAGGATTGTATGTACGAACCCACCGAGACCAAAAACATACCAATGGAAGACAACTCCTATGAACAGCCTGTCGCAGTATTGAGCTGTGTCAGGTCTGAACAGGTTTTGAGTCAACTTTTACAACAAGTTGATGATTTCGTTTTTGTGACAAATACGCTTTATAAATGCGCTTTCTCTCCTTCAGTTATTGTCCAAAGAAAATAATGCAGCTGAAATAACAGCACTTACTGAAAATTCATCTCAGAATAAGTTCTGGACTAGATGTTCTTCTCACTGCTATTGTTACCAATGAACGTCCATCGTCTTCTGCTCTTGCTGTATCTATTGAGATGCTTTCTCTGGAGCGAAAATAATGTTTTATTAGAGACCAAGAAAAACGTAAACCAAAAGTTCGACAGAGGTCGTTGATTTTGACTTGTAATCCAAATATGTTGAAATTAAAATCTAAAAAGCCCAAAGCTTCTTCAACAAAGATAAAACGCAAAGTAACCAAAAAATTATTTAAAGAAAATGATGAGGAAGAAGATTTTTCTAATATATCCCATAACGATGAAGAGGATTGTGGTTACATTTGCTATAAAGTCCTGTGTTTAAGATCTAAGCACGGAGAAGACTGGTTGCAGTGCTTAGGTCACGCTTCTTGCGCTGTTGTTCTAAGAAGAACTAAGCGTTTCATTTGCGAATTATGGCAATAATTTCGTAGCTATTATAAGTATGTAATTTTATTCATTGGCATTTCTTTAGAATGTTTATTGGTTTCGATAAATTAAGGACCAAAGATGTTTGATGTAAGGTATGGATATGCTGTGAACTGCCAATAATAAAATATCATACAGAACCAAAACTATATGTCTTTTTGTACATATTTCCCTATGTTGCTGTGCTGATGGAAACCATAAACTAGTCTGTTTAAGTTTATTTGGTAGTAGATTTTCTCCTTCTACTCCTTTCTTGCTTTATATTCAATCATATTTTAAAAATAATGGATTAATGATGGATTATTCATTACAATTTTAATGGTTCGAAAGTAAAAATATACTTTTAAGTTAAATTGGGTTCTAGAAGCGGAATCGAAAGCTCTGCAACCAAACCGTTTACTATCAGCTGTGTGAGCATTTCTGTTATCCCATTTAAATCATTCACGTCATGTAAGTCTTGTAACTAGCACATTATATACTTACTATGTATAACAACCAACAATTCAAGATGACTGATTTTTATGTTAGTATCGGTGCCTTATATTTTTTAGAAAGTTTTTTTATTTTCGTCTTGTTCTTTGTCTTTCTCTTTGTCATTCCGGGTGGAATTTTGTTATTAAAAAGTGTTTTAAAGTGTTTAATGGTTCAATAAAGAGTGTTAATAGAATCGATTACAAAATTGCCACTTAATATACAAATTTAAGTAGGTAACAAAATAATTTATATAATAGTAATGTGACCTATAAATCAGTAAAAAAATCTTTCTACTATAAAAAGTTCTTTTTATAAATTGTGATTATTTAAAGGAAAGTAAAACATATAGAGAGATGACAGGCTGTCAGGTGGAAATGTGTGTTAAAAGCCAAATAGAAAGCTCTACAACCAAACTTTCTGCTCACGCTTTAGAAATTTGCCAATTAAAATTTAAATATTTAATTTTTGTTTAGCGATAAAATTATTCACATCATATTTCTTGTAACTAGTTTATAACTAAAAATATTAATCTATATCTATATCTATACATATAATAAAACTGTAGGAGAGTATATGTTTGTGCGCGCATCACATGAAAACTACTGATCCTATTCGAATGCGGTTTTCAAAGACGTATTTGTCTTCTTTTAACTTAACATCTGGTGTATAAAACTTTCTCCCCCCCACCCCTTTAACGGGATGAGGAAAGAAATTTTTATACAAAAATCAACACGCCACGCGAACGACGTCGCGGGTACATCGAAATCTAACCACAAAAATGTGGTTAGATTTTTTTGTCTGTCTGTCTGTCTGTATGTTTGTGCGCGCATCACATGAAAACTACTGATCCGATTCGAATGCGGTTTTCACAGATGTATTTGTCTTCTTTCAACTTAACATCTGGTGTTTAAAAATTTCTCTCCCATTCCTTAAATGGGGTGGGGTAAGAAATTTTTATACAACAATCACACGCCACGCGAACGACGTTGCGAGTACAACTAGTTCTAAATAATCTGGTTAAATAGGTTTAATATTAATGTGTATAATGATGTAAATGACTATTTTTTTTTTGTTACTCTAGATGCTTTGTGTTTGTAGAAACGAAAACCGAAAACTAATTAATTTAAAAGTAGTTTTTCTGCTTTTGTTTTCTACTCATATCCTATTCTACCAAATTTTAAAAATATTAAAAATTATCGAATATTTGTTACAATTTTATTAATTCCGAAATAAAAAATAGGCTCTTTCTTTTTTTAATTTATTACTAGTTCAGAATAAATTTTTTAGCATTGGATGTCGGAACGTTTAGAATTTAACGGAATTCTAAAGATTATAAATTTGACCCCATTTTTTTAGCAGAATCAACGCTTTCACTTTTTTTTGCTTGGAAAAAGTTATGCAAAATACTTTTTTTGTAGTTTTTTTTTCAATTAAGTTCGCTGTTAAAGAGATTTGATACAATTTTTTAATGTAAATATAGATTGTCTTTACTAACTGTCGTTAATAAATTCAAAGTGGCTCCTTAAAATTTACGTAAGTAGGCAAACGTTAATGTGACCCTCCATATAAAAAAATAAAATATGGCAAGTCTGTTTCTTAATAATTATTTGCAATTCAAAAGCGATTTCTTCGTCGTATATTTTAGAATTACGAAGTACCTCTTTATGTAAGTATTTCTAATAAGTATGACAATTTTATTTAATATATTAAAATTAAAATTCGTTTATTTAAAGTAGACATAAGTTCAACAGAAAAGTTTTATTTTTCGTATACATTTAGAGTTTTTGGACTGAATCGCAATTTATAACTAAATTTCTTAACTCCATCCATATTTCATTTTAATAATATATATTAACCAAAATAAATCAGCTAAAAATTTTATACATTTGGCTTTAAATTCAGATTGACAAAAATCAAAATATAATTTTTGCTGATAATAAACTGGTCATTTTGATCACAATAGAATGTAGAATTTAATTTAAAGTCTCTAATACAATACGATTTTTATTTTCAAGTTATTTAGTTTTAGCAACTGCTACAGAAGACATTTGAATAAATTCCAGGTATCTATTTTAAAGAGTTTTTTATTTTGTCTTACTCTTTGTGATTCCGGGTGGAATTTTGTAATCGCGTTTAAACCTATTTCCTGAGCACCAGGAACTCCGAAACTTTCACAATAGCTAAGAACTGGATGACAATGCATGTTTCAAGTGTTTAGGCATATACATAGAGATTTTGACATAATTACGGGTTGATATGATCAGTAAAAAAATGTTCTACTATAAAAATTCTTTTTATAAATTATTCATCTATTGACTTAGTGATGACCGTCACTTTGAGTAAGCCAGTCTGTGATTTCAAAATCCTCTAATAGGTTTCTGGAAACTGGTGATATAGGAAAAAGGCCATATGGATCCCGAGCACAGATTACAACTCCTCGCCTGGAGCGTATGTTAGGAAAATGCAATTTAAAATCCAATTTTCACAGTTTAACATCAAGCAACAGCATACAAACAGACATTTCCGTAATTAAAAAAATATATTACACTACTCACATAGGTGAGCGAGCAACTTGATACTATTAATCAAATTAGGAAAGTATTTATGGGGTTACCTTACCTTGAACCTGAAGGTGTGGAGACGTTTGCGATGGATTTAAGTTTCATTAAAAAGTTTGATGTAAAACTAACTATTTTTTTCAATAATTACAATATAAAAATATTTAAAAATAAAGATATATTATCTAACTACTCGATTGCAGTTTCCTGCTAATCAATTGTCATTTCAGTAAAACGTTTATCAAATAGATGTCAAAGATAATAATAGTATACCTAATACTATTATAACGTTTTACAGAGTCTTTGAAAATCAAAGAACATATAGACCGTTTACTAAGAACCAACAACTACTTCCCTGGCTATATGCCACGACGGACATTGAATTACAGTTCAAAGTTAAACGGGGTTAGTATATCTGCGAGATAGAACTAACCATTTTAGTTTGCAACTCGAAAGGATATCACTTGTAGACCGGTTTCGACGTATTGCGTCTCATCAGTACAAGAAAGATACCCATCCAGAAGCTCTAAGAGCAACTAGATTGAAGATATGTCTGAAATCACACAAATACATATAGCCAGGAAAGTAGTTGTTGGTTCTTAGTAAACGGTCTATATGTTCTTTGATTTTCAAAGACTCTGTAAAACGTTATAATAGTATTAGGTATACTATTATTATCTTTGACATCTATTTGATAAACGTTTTATTGAAATGACAATTGATTAGCAGGAAACTGCAATCAAGAAGTTAACCCTACAAAGCCGAGAGGTTTTTTGTCAAATAGAATTTCAGTTTGCAATTAGTTATGGAGATGTCGCTATTATCGCACTTTTAACATTTTCTTTACTAAAGATAATGTATTTGTGTGATTTAAGACATATCTTTAATTTAGTTGCTCTTAGAGCTTCTGGATGGATATCTTCCTTGTACTGATGAGACGCAATACGTCGAAACCGGTCTACACGTGATATCCTTTCGAATTGCAAACTAAAATGGTTAGTTCTATCTTGCAGATATACTAACCCCGTTTAACTTTGAACTGTAATAATTCAATGTCCGTCGTGGCATATAGCCAGGGAAGTAGTTGTTGGTTCTTAGTAAACGGTCTATATGTTCTTTGATTTTTAAAGACTCTGTAAAACGTTATAATAGTATTAGGTATACTAATATTATCTTTGACATCTATATATATTATCTACTTGATTTACAGGTTCTTGCTAATCAATTGTCATTTTAGTAAAGCGTTTATCAAATAGATGTAAAAGATAATACCTAGTTTAATACTATTACAACGTTTATCATCAACCATTTTAGTTTGCAATTCGTAAGGATATCACTTGTAGACCGGTTTTGGTGTATTGCGCCTCATCAGTACAAGGAAGATATCCGTCCAGAAGCTCTGAGAGCATCTAGACTGGAGATATGTCTGAAATCACACAAAGCCGTGAGGTTTTTTGTCAAATAGAATTTCAGTTTGTGATTAGTTATGGAGATGTCGCTATTATCACACTTTTAGCATTTTCTTTACTGAAGATAATGTAAAGAAAATGTTATAAGTGCGACAATAGCGACATCTCCATAACTAATTGCAAACTGAAATTCTGTTTGACAAAAAACCTCTCGGCTTTGTAGGGTTAACTACTTGATTTACAGTTTCCTGCTAATCAATTGTTATTTCAGTAAAACGTTTATTAAATAGATGTCAAAGATAATAATAGTATAATACTATTGAGACGTTTTACAGAGTATTTGAAAATCAAAGAACATATAGACCGTTTACTAAGAACCAACAACTACTTCCCTGGCTATATGCCACGACGGACATTGAATAGTATTATACTACCTATTATTATCTTTGACATCTATTTAATAAACGTTTTACTGAAATGACAATTGATTAGCAAGAAACTGTAAATCAAGTAGTTAACCCTACCAAGTACCATGTTTACTAGTTTGTACAGGTCTAGAGGATGGGTGCCATATGTGTCCAATGTTTGACTATTTGAGGTTTCCTGCCGCATAATCTGCAGCTATAGTCTTTATAGTAAACAACTCCATGGTTTACAAGTGTCCCTTTACCGGTGCACAGGTCGTGAGAAATTTTGTGACTCTTAGCTGATTCCTGCTTGTTATACGCAGTGCTTCAGCACACATGTGTTCAGTATACATAAAAGATATCTTTCCAATAATAGTTATGTTGTCTGCGCATACAGTTTAAAACGAATTTTTTGGTACTTAGAATTAGGTATTCGGATATTTTAGGGACTTTACTGAGTCTTATAATCTTTGAACTATAGTTGGCTACTCCGACGGTATTGCTTTTTGTGAGGCATGTGCGTCTACAATTCTCGTTAATTACAATTTTTCTCACCAACTTAAATTTGTGGATTTCTATCCTTTTTTTTAAGTCAATATTCAAAATTAGTGGGATGATGTAAATAGAAATTGTATAACTGAAAATACTATAACATTAAGATACACGTTAATTATAAAGATGGTAGAGAAATAATATGTATGCATGTGACTGTCACTAATATAGTTGTTAATAAAAAGTAAATATAATAGATTAATTCAAGTGCATATAATTAATTTTAAAAATAATAATCTTATGTGTGTTAAGTTTCATTTAAACCTTCAATGTAAGTATGTGATAATGATAAAAATAATATTCTAGAAGAGTTTCTTAATTTACATAATTTGAAGCAATATAATAATATAAAAAATTTAAGGGATAGATGTTTAGACCTGCTAATATCTAATTTAGAAATTACTGAAATTGCTAGACCTGTGCAACTACTACTTACAGAGGATGCTTTCCACCCGGCACTTTTATTTGAAATACCATTAAAGTAGGAGAGGTACGAGGTTTGTATAACACAAAAGTATGTATATAATTGTTCTAAGGGGAACTTTGCCCTTTTGTATGATCTTGTTAAAACTCATAATTGGTCAGATTTACTAACAATAACTGACATAAATGATAGCCTGATCAATGATCAATTGCACAGTTTCTATCTATCCCCAAGCAGCAGGTAAAAAACAATTTTTATGTAACAAACCTAGATATCCTTTATGGTATTTCATGGATTTAATACGTAAAATTAGAGAGAGAAATAAGCTACACCGCAAAATAAAAAAAAACAAGCCAGTCTCTCACTGTGCAATAATTTTAATAACCTAAGGAAAAGTATCAAACATCAAATAACAACTAAACATAAAGCTTTTTTTTTATGGTCAAGCACAAGCACTGCAGGAAAAATCCTTTAAGGCGCTCTGAGAGCGGTGCGTGTGCGAAGAAAGCGATTCACGTTGTTCTTGAATGTTCTCGTTGAAGGTTATATTCGGTGGGAAATACGGCCTCAGAAAGGCCGTTCCACAAAGAGGATGTCTTCCAGAGGAAAGAGTTCTTAAACAATGATGTTCGAGGGGTATTAAGTTGAACCACATAGGGATGGGCGGAAGTGGTTTGTCGTGTATTTCTGCTATGAATTGCTCTAGGTGGAATCAAGCGGGCAATGTCAGTAGAACACTTGCCATGGAAATATTTGTAAAAGAGGGTCAAATCACCTCACCTTACAAACAAAGTATTGAAAATAATTTTAGCAATGATCCTTCTTCTTTCTGGTAGTTTTTGCATAGCGAATTTAAAAACCATTGAATACTTGAAGAAATGAGAAATAACAAAAACATTTTTTCAACTTCAAAAGACATTGCAGATGCATCTGCTCAACATTTTCAATCAGTATATAAAAGGAATACTAGCGCAAATAACCCATCCACACTTGATTTCAACGGTAACACTTTTATGTTTTCTAAAATAACAGAAAATGATGTAATAAAAATTATAAAAAGGTGTAAACCGAAAAGATCTACTGGGTCAGATAAACAACCCTCTTACATTTATAAAGGCTTAGCTGAATATATTGCATCACCATTAAAGCATATTTTTAATCTTGCTACAAACACCAAACATTTTCCTCATGCCCTAAAATCTGCTCATATAACACCTATTTTTAAAAGTAGTGAAAAAACTGATGTTACAAATTATAGACTTATTAGTATAATGAACGCCTTAGCTAAAGTGTCTGAGATGATTTTATGTGAAGACTTATCCAATTTTTTAGGTCCTAAGCTATCCAAATCTCAACACATGGGTTCATGGCCGATAGATCAACCTTGACATATCTTTCTATTATAATATCAAAAGCTGCTGCCAAAGCAATATTAAAGAAAACTCAGTTGGATGTTGTTTATACTGATTGTGAAAAGGCATTTGACAAGGTCAATCATGCTTTGCTTCTTGACAGACTGGTTGAGTTGGGTATTACACAGGATGTTTATTTTTTCATTACATAATATCTTTCGAACAGAGCCCAATCGGTCAATTTTGGCATGTCCACATCAGAACACTTCATTGCTACCTCTGGTGTTCCACAGAGAAGCAATTTGGGGCCACTACTCTTTCTATGTTTTATAAACTCACTGCCCGATTGCCTTTTTGGCTCCATATGGATGCCGTTGAAAACTGTACAGATTGATCTTATTGAAAAGACACAAAAGATTTCTTCGATACCTTTATGTCGTTAAAAACAATACATACCCATACAAGATCTCGTACAACTCCATACTTGAAACCTTTAATTTTAAATCTCTCTTACAAAGAAGAAATCAACAAGCTGTGATTTATTTATTCTATATTACAAATATTAACAAGTACAAAGATAGTCATCTTATAAACTATATTAATTTTAATGTACCGAAGATTAATTTAAGGAACTTAACCAAACAAAAAATATTTCATGTCGATCCCTGTGGTATAGGTCCCATCAACAGAATGACGACTGTTGCCAATCAGGTTTTTAGTGAGGTTCAAACAGAAGACATATTTAATATTAATCTAAATCACGTAAAGGTTGTTCTTACTCTTATTTTTACTATTTGTTATTAGGCTAGTTTTACAATTTAAATGTTATTACCTACCATTGGTGTTTGTAAAGTATACAATAAATAAATAATATTTTTGTCAAAATCATTGTTTAAAATTATCCTATATGAAGAGAATTAGTTGTTTGTCCTTTAATTTTGAACACACCACAAAAAAATTTATAACTAACTTAATAGTTAGTAATTAGTTACAGTTATGTTCTTTAATTTTTAAATATTATTTAAAATTATAAATTGTAATATAGTTTTTGTAAAACATAAAACCATGTTAATGTTACTATCTCTTAACCAATACCTACATTGTTTTACACATTTATATCTGGAAATAGGTTTGAGAAGGTCGTTGCAGTAACATTATACATATAATTTCAAATAACTTGAAATAATAATTGTTTATAAAATTATAGTTATAAAGGTGATGACATTTCAAGGATATTAAAAGTTGGTTATTTTTACATAATCATAAAATAGAGAAGTAATGTTGTAGTGTTAGAATTTACGAAAAATAGCCGATTACAGAACGAGATGAAAAGTACTTCCTTTTTGAAATTTAGAAATTACACAAACAGAAAAAAGACTTCAAGGATAAATCAAAAAAATATCACATCCAACGGGACTCTAAGCAGCAATCTTTACCAACAACTGGTGACACCTTAAACTCTTTACTAACAGATGCGTAAACTAATAACAGTTATGAAAGAAATTATGAAAATGCCATTAAGAGGGTTATTGCAACAGAAGGCCTTAGCCTGTGGATATAACCTCTGGAGTTCTTTAAGGAGACACTCTGCATCCTCTTATTTTCTCTCTTGTTTTTGCAGACATAAAAAAGTATTTTAAAGATAGGAATATACAAGGCATTAATGTTTGTGTATTTCTTTGCGCAGGTGATGTAGCCGTGATTGCTAACTCAGAGGTAGATCTCAGCAGAAAACTGACGCAAACTTCCTTAGGGTTAATATTAGTAAGACTAAAATTATGTTTTCTTCTCGGAGAACATCAAATCTACTCTTTTACAATTTATCTTATAAAGGTAATAATATTGAAGTGGCGAATCAATTTGTTTACCTTGGTATCACTTATTCATCATCTTCTTTGTTCAGAAAAATGGAATTGTGCACAGCTGGAGACACTGGGGATGAAGGAACGATCGAATCGATCCGTTCCCGATGTCTGGCACTAAACAGTATAAGAATGCAAAGAGTTGGCACGTCGCGTTGCTCTGGCTTGTCTGGCAAGTAGAGGCACTTTAGAGCGAAGTTATTCTGAGCAAAATCCGTTTACGTATCTGTAAAACAGGGAAAGATCAGACACTGCTCTTTGGTGGGACAATGAGGCTAGATTTTGGTGATACTGGTGTCGTTTATTAGTCAAGCTGCTCTTCTCTGTATTGCATCAAGAACTATGAGCCATGACGGAGCCGCCGATCCTCATACGTGCGAGCAGTATTTAAGATTAGGTCATATTTGGTCTGAACAGAGTAGCTAAAAATAACATGTTTTTAAAGTTTTAAATATCATGAAGTATGTTAGAAAATAAGCCTATAAAATAAAATGGCTCGCGGTATTATATGAAAATATACTGTAGTAAGTATTTGTAATTATATAGAACAGCAAATATTATAAGATATGCAGGAGTCGTGTTGCTGTTGTTACTATTATTTATTCCGTATATATGAATTCGTGACAAAACCAAAATTCCATTAACACCTATCCGTGTTTTACTAATTACAGAAAATCTTTAACCTATTGTTGATTCCGTATTTTTTCGATTTTGGCAAATATGTTGATTGTCTACATATAGTCGCGTCAAAGTAGGTTTTCACTTCCAACTTTGGTCGGAAAGGTCCGATCGAGCTCATTTTTTTTTAAATGTTCATTGAGACCTCAGAGTCAAAGTTGTATAAAATCTGGATGCCGCTCGGCCCCCTACCCCCCCAAATTCACCCCAAGGTGGGGGGTTTTTCAAGATGATATATACGTGACAAGACTGCCCTCCCAACCCGACCAAATGTTCCACTCGGGGGTTTTGAAGTCCCCTCCATCCATTTCTTCGGTCAGGTCGCCTTTTTGACCTTTCCAGGGGCATCTAGAAGGGCCTCCAAGGGTCCAAAATATAAGATATCTACAGAAATGTGCCTGGCCTGCCATACTGGGTCAGGGGGATTCCGAAGGGCGGGGTTCTCATTCCTGTCAAAAATTAAGGCTTTTTAACCCATTATATATTATATATAATACTTGATCGTACCAATTCTGTACACTGAAATTTAATCCCGCGTAATCATACTTTTGAGACCCCATGGGCCCCTTTTTATACGGCCCTAATGGGTTAAAAAGTCTTAATTTTTGACAGAAATGAGAATCCCGCCCTTCAGAATTCCCCTGACCCAATATTGCAATCCGAGCACATTTCTGTAGATATCTCATATTTTGGACCCTTGAAGGCCCTTCTAGACGCCCTTGGGAAGGTCGAAAAAGCAACCTGACCGAACAAATGGATGGAGGGGACTTCAAAACCCCCGATTGGAACATTTGGCCGGGTTGGGAGGGCAGTCTTATCACGTATATATCATTTTGAAAAAACCTCCACGTTGGGGTGAATTTGGGAGGGGGAAGGGGGGCCGGGAGGCATCCTGATTTTATACAACTTTGACTCTGAGGTCTTAATGAACATTTAAAAAAAAATGAGCTCGATCGGACCTTTCCGACCAAAGTTTTAAGTTTTTGGGTTTTTAGGCCCACTTTGACGCGACTAATATAAGGGACAATGATTTTACTTGTGCAATAAATTTATTTGACGTGATTTTCGTATTTGAAAAAACAGCTGTAAAAACAAACCTATTGCTGGATTTTTAAAGTTGCAGGAAGGTATAAAAACAAGAAAGGAAAAACCGAGTTTCTAAAAGTTTTAAGCTATAAATGGAATACAAAATTTTAATTTAAAATTTGTAAAGTAAAAATGACTAGACTCGAGTTTGTTATTTAAAACTCTTCTAGTTTCTCTGGTTTCTCTGGTTCTCTCTTGAGACGTTTGTTATATGTTTCTTTGGTCAATTCTCTTATTAACTATTTACCTCTTCTGTTTGGTGTCCTTTTTATCCGATACATATTAATAAAATAGATACGGTTCAGGGGAAGTTTCTAAGATATTGTGGCTTTCGAATTGGTTTTCCAAGAGATCAATGGAACTATGAAGGGATCTTTTGATTCTATTCAAATTGATCTCTGGAGATTTGAATTGCCCTGAATTGCTTCAGGAAATTAATTTTAGGGTGGTACACGTAATACAAATTTGTTTGTTGTTCCGTTCCATGCCCGTGATTATGCTTACCATACATACGCCTTTATCTCAATTCTCCAGATTGGCAAATGAATTTAATTGTGATATTTTGGGAGTATCTTTAACGGATTTTAAGAGACAATGCCGTGAGGTGCTGAATTGACTTCTGTTGTGTTTGTTTTATTATAATGACTAGCTGCACCCGGCGCGCGTTGCTACGCCAGCAACTAAAATAAATTCAAGGAAAATAAAAGAGAAGAAGAGATAGAGAAGGAAAGAAAGTTTATAGTTTTGTTTTACTTATCGCACCAAAAATATATTTTTCGAACTTATATTTATACGAATTCGTGTAGATATCTATTAATCAGTATTGAATTTTATACATGGAAGCGCCATCTGGTGGTAACTTACATTAATACGAATATCATATTCATCTTACCCGTAAAAATACATCATCATACTGATTTTCCTGACAATAGGTTGAACGGGACAGAAGTTGCTAGTCTGCAGCGCCACCTGGTGGCGAGTGGCATCAATGAGCATATCATACAAACCTTCTCCGTGGAAAAATACATATACATACCAATTTTCATGACAACTGGTTGAACGGGACAGAAGTTGCTACTTTGCAGCGCCACCTGGTGGCAAGTGGCATCAATGAGCATATCATATAAACCTTTTCCGTGGAAAAATACATATACATACAAATTTTCATGACAACTGGTTGAACGGGACAGAAGTTGCTACTTTGGCATCAATGAGCATATCATATAAACCTTTTCCGTGGAAAAATACATATACATACCAATTTTCATGACAATCGGTTGAAGGGGCAGAAGTTGCTAGTCTGCAGCGCCACCTGGTGGCGAGTGACATCAATGAGCATATCATACAAACGTTCTCCGTGGAAAAATACATATACATACCAATTTTCATATTAATCGGTCCAGTAGTTTTTGAGTTCATTGAGTACATACAGACATACATACATACAGACAAACATTCATTTTTATATATATATAGACTAGCGGACCCGGCGAACTTCGCACCGCCTAACACTAATGTTTTTTCCAATTTTTTTTTTAATTTTTACGATTAATTTTTTGTATTTTTAATCATATTTTCTCGTTAGTTACCAGTTTTTACTCTTATTTATAGTACTTTGTAATTTATCGGTTAGGTATATTATATATTAACTGCGCCACCTAACGGTAGCGTCATAGTTCTTAGGTAAGTAAGTTTTGCTCTTTTAAATATATGAGATATCAACTTACTTAGTTATGTAAGAAATACAGGTGTAAATTTATAACATCTCAACTGCGCCACCTTAGGGTAGCGTCATAATGATTAATTTCGTAATAAACGCGTCCGATCGATGCAAAATTCAGAGTGCTCCAGGGAAAATCGCGGTCTCCGACGCGCTATTTATAGGCACGCTGCCGCTGCCCCGGCCGGCCAGTACCTTTTTTAAGCATGGGATTTTATTCCCGGATAATGTGCGAAAATACTTATTATTGCACACTATGGGAAAATATGAAAGTTGGTGTAAAAAATCAACTACCAAATTTAAATTCCATAATACACTACCAGAAATAACAATATGCTGAAGAAACTGTTGGTAATTTATAACATTTACAAATCAGGTTTTAACATATTTGTGCCAAAATTAATATTTTTAGACCTTAACCATTCTATCTATCCTACTGTTAGAAGTCGGGGACTGAGTTTGGAGGTAGGTTAGGAATTAATTCTTCCACCGACCATGTTTTATAAAATTTATTTCGTGATGGTAGTCTCCGGTGTGAGTTTCATTTAAAAATTAATTGAGCGTTGGGAAGGAACCCTTCTCGCTGCCAATGAACAATGATTAATCGTTGCCTTATTGAAATGGTCCTAGCTTGTCCTTCATTGGAATTGTCGTTTCAACGATATCCGAAGCATGCACATACAGTATGGAAAACTTTTTTTAAAAAATTGAACCGCCTTCCAATAAAAATACACTAAGAAGTAAGAAATAAAGTCTTTATTTCTTAAAAAAATTGGAACTAACTAGGCATCTGATATCGATTTCCTTGAAGTCGGCAAATTACCTACACTCTATTTTAATCTTAGCTATTTAATCTAGATTTCGAATCTTAAGTAAGTCAAATCTTTTACAAAGATATAAACCTAAGCTAGGCACACACGAAAGGGATTTTTGAAAGATCCATCCTGCCGTCCAGATATGTCATATCTGTCCCGCATATCTGGACTGCTGCGGGACGAATCTTTTAGTCTCCATTAACTTCACCCTTTATTATATCAACGGATTTAATATTTGGAGGAACAGATCCCTTGGTTAAGGGTTAAATCTGTAACAATTTGAGGGGATTGGACGGCGGGAGAGGTATTTTATACCAGTTTAAAATCCTTGCATTCGTGTATGTGTACCTACGAATATGTCTAAACGTAAAAAAAGAAAAGTGGCCCTTATGGGTTTGTGTGTGTTACAAATAGAAAGAAAGAAAAAAACATGATGTAGAAGTAAATGGGTGAAAGAATGGATTAAAGAAAGACCTAAATATTGTAACGAGCGAGATTCCCTGAGTACGCCTCTGTCGCCCTGATAGCGCTAGGTAAACAACTGATTCCCGGAAGTCTAGCGACCGAGAATAATCCTTTTCTTCGACGCGCGTCGAGAAACTGTTTTCGAAGGATGTTCTGGAAGCTGTGGACTGGTATATAAGCTGAGATGCCGCGGACCACAGGGAAGTTTAAAGTTTATAGCGAGTAGTCTAAATATTCGAGCGAACTACGAAGTGAAAATAAATAGTGAATATAAATCGAAGTTAATTGTAGTACATAAATTAGTGTGTTATAGTTAGTTTAGTTATTTAGTTATAATTCGTTTAGTTTATTGTGTGTGTAAATAAATTAGACATTTTCGTTCAGCAGTGATTTTATTTTGAACCCCTAGAACGTAACAATTGGTGTCAGGTGTGGGGTTAATTAAACTGCTGTGTTAATTTAAATTGTGGACTTCATTAGTGAATATTTTGTATGCCAGTTACGAGATCACAGACGAAGAAAATGGATCAGGCGACAATGGAATTTTTCAAGCAAGCCCTTGGAAAAATGAGCTTGAAAATGGAGGAAAATATTAGGAAAATGGAAAATAAAATGGACGAAAACACCCAGAAAATGGAGAATAAAATGGATGAGAATACCCAGAAAATGGAAGAAAACACCCAGAAAATGGAAGAAAACACTAAGAAAATGGAAGATAATTTGGGAGATAAATTGACATTCATTGAAAATGAGTTGAAGAATAATTACTCCAAACTGGAAAATGAGATTGGAAGCGTAAAAGACGAAATCGGAAAATTTGAAGACAGGGTTGGAAACATTGAAGGCAGATTGGTAAATATGGAGGAAGAAATGCAAGTAAAATTGGAAGAACGAGTGAAAACCATGGAAGAGCGATTGAGTAAGAACTTCAACAAATATTGTTCTGTTAAGCTGGGAGAACGGGGTGAGCCAGGTCGAACAAAGATCAAACCTCCAACTTTTGATGGCAAAACACCCTGGAGCACATATCAGAAACAATTTGAAGCAGCAGCCAACGCCAACTGCTGGGACGATGAAGAGAAAGCAACTGCCTTAATTGTTGCATTAAGAGGAGACGCACTGAATATCCTTCAGACCATTCCTGTAAGTCAACAAGGTGATTATAAGACTCTGACAAGTAGACTGCAAATGAGATATGGTGATGCACATCTCCAACAAGTGTATCACGCACAAATCAAGAGTCGTCATCAGAAGAGCGCAGAAACCTTGCAGGAATTCGAAGCAGACATAGCAAGGTTGGTAAGGCTGGCCTATCCTTCAGCACCGGACAGCTTCCTAGAACAACTTGCTGTCCAGACCTTCGTCGATGGGTTGAGAGACACGGAGACTCAGCAGACGTTGCGGTTGGCCCGACCCAAAACTCTAGATGACGCCCTGACCCATGCCCTAGAATTTGAAGCTGCTAAACAAGCTTCTCACAGAGGACAGAGCAAAGTGAGACAGCTTGAGGATTTGCCAGTCTGCGACGAGAGAATTGAAGAAGTAGTTCGCCGAGTTCTCCAGGAGAAACGTAATGGTGGACCAAGACACTGGAACTGCGGCGAAAGAGGACACATTCAGCGTAACTGCAAGAAGCCGGTTAAACCACAACGCCAAGAACAGGAATATCATTTTTCTGTGGAACACCGGGCCGGAAAGTCACATGGCAACGCTGACGCATTATCTAGGAGACCTTGTCCTTCCGACTGCAAACACTGCAGCAAAGCAGAAGAGAAGGAATTCTGTGTAAGAACAACCGTAGTGAATCTGGATTGGCTGCCAGAATCCCTGAAGCGAGACCAAGAAGGTGACACCGAACTAAAGATGTTGCTTCACTGGAAAGCAAAAGGACAGAGACCAAGATGGGAAGAAGTGAGTCACCTGAGTCCTAGGGTCAAGTCCTACTGGGCGCAGTGGGACTCCATCATTTTAGAGGATGGATTGTTGAAGAGGTCCGTTGAGAATGACGAGGGTACTGCAGCTAGGACTCAGCTGATAATTCCCCGGAGTCGGACGACAGAAGTATTGGAGAAACTTCATAATGGAACCTCCGGTGGACACTTCGGCATCAAGAAAACGTTGGAAAAGATCAGAGAACGTTTTTACTGGGTCAACTGCAAAGAAGACGTCAAGGACTGGTGCCGAAAATGTAGACTTTGTGCTTCAACGAATGGCCCAAGAGGAAAACGACGAGCGCCAATGAATCAGTATAACGTAGGCAGTCCCATGGAAAGAGTTGCTATAGACATCGCAGGCCCATTCCCAGAGACCGACGATGGGAACAAGTACATATTGGTGGCGTCGGATTACTTTACCAAATGGGTTGAAGCACATGCCATCCCAAACCAAGAGGCCTCGACAGTGGCAGACGTGCTGATAAAAGAGATGTTTAGTCGGTTTGGAGTGCCACTGGAGCTACATTCTGATCAGGGACGAAATTTCGAGTCTGGCCTATTCCAGAGCATTTGTGAAATACTCGGAGTCAAGAAGACCAGGACAACGCCTCTTCACCCACAGTCAGATGGCCTAGTCGAAAGAATGAATAAAACTGTGGGAAAATATTTGGCTAAAGTGGTCTCTGACCATCAAAGAGACTGGGACCGATACCTTCATCTGTTCACCATGGCCTACAGATCAGCCGTACAGGAGTCTACTAGAGAGACACCAGCTTGTGTCATGTTCGGCCGGGAAATAAAATTACCCTGTGACCTAGAGTTTGGTTGTAAGCCTGGAACAGAGATAGCTGGTGAGGACTACGTGAGCACGTTGAGGGGCAGGCTACACTACATTCATGAAAAGGTCCGACAAAACATACAAATTGCTAGTGACCGAATGAAGACCCGTTATGACAGCAAAGCTACAGAAGGTGGTTTTAACGCTGGAGATTTGGTCTGGCTGTACAACCCCCAGAAGAAGAGAGGATTATCACCTAAGCTACAGAGGAGCTGGGAGGGTCCATACAGAGTGGTAAAAAGGATCAATGATGTAGTGTACCGTATACAAAAACTACCAAGGGGCAAGAGGCGCGTGGTCCATGTAAATCGGTTGGCGAAATACGAGGCGGACTACGACGAACAAGACGAGACCCATCTGAGAAGGACGACCAGCCCAGAGCATGTTGAGATGAGTTTCGACCAGTTCATGGAGGACTATGGTGGAACTGGGAAGGCACGATTCGGAGTTACCACCGAGCAGCAGCAGGACCTCTTCTCTGTGCCTGGAGATTATTCCCTAGCCCCTTGTGTCGCCGAAGATCTGCGTATGTCCAGGGGAATAGCATTAGTCTTCAGGAAGAAGTTTGGCCGTGTATCTGAGCTCTCCAGACAACAGCCCCATCCCGGAAAAATTCTAAGTCTCACTGACGGTCATCGTCACCTCTTCTACATGGTGACTAAGAGGTTTTCCGATCACAAGCCTAGCTATAGAAGTATGTGGAGTACCTTGCTGAACCTAAGAAACGAACTCACCAGGTTGGAAGTGAAGAAGCTGGCTGTGCCTAAGTTGGGTTGTGGTCTAGATCAACTCAACTGGAGAGTCGTCCGGAACATGCTCGAAGTGCTTTTCCATAAGACAGGAATAGAGATACTCGTGTGCATTTTCAACCCGAGCGGAAACACAATGAAGGAGAAGACTGTGGATTGCTATTTCGAAAAGCAAGGGAGCTGCAGAAAGGGAGATACCTGTAGGTTCAGACATACCAACCAAGGTGTTCGGGGACCGAACGTCTTAAGGAGGGGGCAGTGTAACGAGCGAGATTCCCTGAGTACGCCTCTGTCGCCCTGATAGCGCTAGGTAAACAACTGATTCCCGGAAGTCTAGCGACCGAGAATAATCCTTTTCTTCGACGCGCGTCGAGAAACTGTTTTCGAAGGATGTTCTGGAAGCTGTGGACTGGTATATAAGCTGAGATGCCGCGGACCACAGGGAAGTTTAAAGTTTATAGCGAGTAGTCTAAATATTCGAGCGAACTACGAAGTGAAAATAAATAGTGAATATAAATCGAAGTTAATTGTAGTACATAAATTAGTGTGTTATAGTTAGTTTAGTTATTTAGTTATAATTCGTTTAGTTTATTGTGTGTGTAAATAAATTAGACATTTTCGTTCAGCAGTGATTTTATTTTGAACCCCTAGAACGTAACAATATGGTCATATGGCATTAGTACAGGAACTTCGGCAACACGAACATCATTACTTTAAAAACTATCTACTTTCCACAAACACGGTCTCAGTCGGTACATTTCAATAACTTCTGTTATGATTTCTTTTGTCCACTCCATCTTACAACTAAGTAAAAGAAATAAACAATTGGTAATCGCACTGAAGCACGTGGTCACACACTAACTGGCACTACTGGCAGATATTTATAAACGGAAGATCTGTGGCACGAAACTGCCGGCCTACTATCAGCGGATCCGACATGTCACGAATTTTTCAGGCCTCGTCCACTAACGTACCAAATCGTTTAAAAATCCCTTTTGGGTGTGCCTAGCTATTGGAGCCGACTTCAATATCGAAATCAGGTGCTCAGTTTGTTCCAATGTTTTTAAGAAATAAAGACTTTTTTCCTTACTTTTTAGTGCATTTTTTTGGAAGGCGGTTCAATTTAAAAAAAATTATTTAATTTCAATACAATTCCAGGCTCGTATAATTTTTCCACTCGTGTGCAATATAGCGCATTTTAAACAAATCTTATGTTTAATGTATTATTACTATATTTTCCTTAATTTACAATTTTTAGTATGATTTTTCAATTGTTGGTTTTTCCTACAATAGGTAGATAATAATTTCAAATATGAAATCAGAAATAATTATTACGGTATCGATATTTAATTTTTGGATTGTGGATAACAAATTATGTAAACATTCAAAGTAAACGTAAAAAACACGAAAATCTATTAAAAAAAATTTATTTAATATATTTTGTCAACACAATCCAATTATTAGTATAACACTGATTTGGTGTAATTGAAATATTCAATATGTAATCTATTGTGTTAATTTATGATTATATACAAGTACTTTCAACTGTAATAGGTTCTGCGTATATTCTATATTATTAAACATTTTGCGACTAAGTTTAAGTAATTTTTGCACATTACGTAACTTTATAGAAAATGCTAGAGGAATGAAATACATTTATTTATAAAAATACGACTAGATTTGTCTGTTGAGAGGGAACCCGCTAATTTTTTTTTTGAAATTAGTTGAATATAACTTATACAACAATAATTGAACAATCCTTCTTCTTAAAAAGTGCGCAACATTTATAAATATTCAAAAATAAAAAAAACACGTGAAAAATCACAGTTTTTCGGGCGTTACGACCAGTTACGACCGAGGCTAGAGACTAGCCGAAAAAAATTCAGACCAAAATATGTCACGACACGACACGACACGACACACGCATGTTTCTTTCTCTCACAGACCAAAAAAAAACTGTCTCTCTCTCTCTCATGGATAGATTTATTACAATTAAAAAGACACTAATTTAAATTAAAAGAAAATGTACATTAAAAAGAAAATACTGTAAAAAAAAAATAATTACCTATAATAGTATTATATTTTATTTTATCATGTTTTTATAAATTAATTAATTCATAAACATTTCAAAAACAATTCTTAACTTGACTAGTTAGGTACCTACGTCAAATTACCTTAACTGTCAATTACGGTCAAATATTTTAATTTTAAAATTTTGTACTAAATTGTTAATTCCTGTTTTAAATTAAATTGAAATAAAAAGTAATTCTAGGTAGATGTATATTATCTAAACCTCTGGTATTGTATAAATGGACACTTTTGTTAAAAGAGACGAACTGTTTAAAATAATGGATTTACTATTTTCTATTTTGCTTTGAACAGTGTAGTGTCGCGACTTTGTTAGTTTATACAGGTTTTTTGTAGATCATAAATATTAAAATAATAGAAAATAATAACAATAATGTATCCTGACAGTGTGTCTGCACAAGTTCCGCATATTGCTGATAGAGTTAGGTAAGTAGAGATTTTATACAGACAATAAGAAATGCTTATGTATGTATAAACACTCTGTTGTGTTTACAAATTACTAATTCCTTCACTAATTAATCGAAAGGAACTTCGTTCCATCCGGGTGTCCCTTGACACCTCACACTTTTTTTCTTTTATTTTGCTTTTAAATTATACATTTTGAAAAAAGTTATAACTAAAGAAAATATTTGTAATTAAATTTTCTACAAGATGGGTTTGATTATAAATTCCAAAATTATACCCTTGTTGCAAAATTGCAAGAATCATTAAAAAAAAGATTAAAAAGGTCATTTTTATATAATTTTTATCAATCCTTTAAAATGCATTTAGGACCTTTATATTCTGCCAAGAAAAACTTAAAGATATTGTAACGAGCGAGAGTCCCCTAGTACGCCTCTGTCGCCCTGATAGCGCTAGGTAAACAACTGATTCCCGGAAGTCTGGTGACTACGCGTACAATCGAGAATAATTCCTTTCCTTCTACCCGCGTCGAGAAACTGTTACCGAAGCACGTTCTGGAAGCGGTGGACTGGTATATAAGCTGAGAGCCACGACCCACGGGGCAGTTGAAAAGTTAACCGCGAGAGTCTAAATATTCGAGCGATCTGCGAAGTGAAAATAAATAGTGAATATAAATCGAAGTTAATTGCTGTACATAAATTAGTGTGTTAGTTTAGTTATTTAGCTTTAATTCGTTTAGTTAGTAGTGTGTAAATAAATTAGACATTTTCGTTCAGCAGTGATTTTATTTTGAACCCCTAGAACGTAACAATTGGTGTCAGGTGTGGGGTAAATTGAACTGCTGTGTTAATTTAAATTGTGGACTTCATTAGTGTATATTTTGTATGCCAGTAACGAGATCACAGACGAAGAAAATGGATCAGGCAACAATGGAATTTTTCAAGCAAGCCCTTGAAAAAATGAGCTTGAAAATGGAGGAAAACACAAATAAAATGGAGGAAAATATTAGGAAAATGGAAAATAAAATGGACGAAAACACCCAGAAAATGGAGAATAAAATGGATGAGAATACCCAGAAAATGGAAGAAAACACCCAGAAAATGGAGAATAAAATGGAAGAAAACACTAAGAAAATGCAAGATAATTTGGGAGATAAATTGACATTCATTGAAAATGAGTTGAAGAATAATTACTCCAAACTGGAAAATGAGATTGGAAGCGTAAAAGACGAAATTGGAAGCGTAAAAGACGAAATGGGAAACGTAAAAGACGAGATGGGGAACATGAGCGATAAAATTGGAAAATTTGAAGACAGGGTTGGAAAATTTGAAGACAGGGTTGGAAACATTGAAGGCAGATTGGTTAATATGGAGGAAGAAATGCAAGTAAAATTGGAAGAACAGGTGAAAACCATGGAAGACCGATTGAGTAAGAACTTTAGCAAATATTGTTCTGTTAAGCTGGGAGAACGGGGTGAGCCAGGGCGAACAAAGATCAAACCTCCCACTTTTGATGGCAAAACACCCTGGAGCACTTATCAGAAACAATTTGAAGCAGCAGCCAACGCCAACTGCTGGGACGATGAAGAGAAAGCAACTGCTTTAATTGTTGCATTAAGAGGGGACGCACTGAATATCCTTCAGACCATTCCTGTAAGTCAACAAAGTGATTATAAGACTCTGACAAGTAGACTGCAAATGAGATATGGTGATGCACATCTCCAACAAGTGTATCACGCACAAATCAAGAGTCGCCATCAGAAGAGTGCAGAAACCTTGCAGGAATTCGAAGCAGACATAGCAAGGTTGGTAAGGCTGGCCTATCCTTCAGCACCGGACAGCTTCCTAGAACAACTTGCTGTCCAGACCTTCGTCGATGGGTTGAGAGACACGGAGACTCAGCAGACGTTGCGGTTGGCCCGGCCCAAAACCCTAGATGACGCCCTGGCCCATGCACTAGAATTTGAAGCTGCTAAACAAGCTTCGCACAGAGAACAGAGCAAAGTGAGACAGCTTGATGATTTGCCAGTCTGCGACGATAGAATTGAAGAAGTAGTTCGCCGAGTTCTCCAGGAGAAACGTAATGGTGGACCAAGATGCTGGAACTGCGGCGAAAGAGGACACATTCGGCGTAACTGCAAGAAGCCGGTTAAACCACAACGCCAAGAACAGGAAAACTAAAGCGGGTTGGCAAGAAGGGGCATAAACCGACCCGCCACGACAATGCCCCTGAGGTTATAATTCGGGCCATCTCTTCATGTATTTATGTCGACGGTAAAATTAATGGGAGGTCGGTAAAAATGTTAGTCGACACTGGCGCAACTCGAACTATAGTTAAGCCGAGTGTAGTTGAAGGAAATGGAAAAACCTTACCAGCGATAGTTCGTTTACGGACTGCAACTGGTGAAGACGTGCCAACACATGGAAAGAAGAGGATCGTCATCAACATTGGGGACAGGTTTTTCGAACATGAGGTGCTGGTGGCAGATATCATGGAGGAAGTCATCTTGGGAATGGATGTCATTAAGGGTTATGGCTTCCAGATGGATATGAGAAACGATGTTCTGAGGATCGGAAGTCTGGAAATTCCATTCCTGGGATGTGAAGATATCACGACTCGAGTCTTACTCAGCGAAGATGTTCACCTAAGTGGACAGGCGGAAACCATAGTGAAGGGGTATTTAGATAGAGACCTTCGAGATAGCTGTATAAGACTCATCGAACCAGCCAGTGAGAGTAACCTCGGGAAAGGACTGTTAGTCGGAAAAACCTTGGTGAGAGGCGGAAACGAAGTTCCTGTGAGAATGTTGAACACCAACATGTACCCTGTGATCTTAAAGAAAGGTACGATCCTGGGAGAAAGCTGTTCCGTGCTTTGTGTGACAGGAAGCGTTCAGGATGTGAAGAACCCGCTACCAAGAAGCGAGAAGAGTTCGAAGAAATTATTTGAGACATTGGCTTCTTCCTGCACAGAACTTGTACCAGAACATATTAGCAAGGTGAAGAAACTAATTCATGAATACAGTGACGTTTTTGCTATGGACAACACTCAGATGGGTAGGACGAATGTTGTGAAGCATTCTATCAATACCGGAAGTTCAGATCCCATTCGCCAACAACCGCGAAGGCTTCCCATAGCAAAGAGAGAAGAAGCAGAAAATATAATCAAGGACATGCACGAACAAGGAATAATAGAGCAATCTGATAGTCCTTGGTCATCACCTGTGGTTTTGGTGAAGAAGAAAGATGGCAGCACCAGATTTTGTGTCGACTATCGTCGTTTGAACGACGTCACCAAGAAGGATTGCTACCCCATTCCAAGGATTGACGACACTTTGGACACGCTTTCTGGCTCGAAATGGTTCTCCACGCTGGATTTGAAGAGTGGGTATTGGCAGGTGGAATTAGATCCCAAAGACAAAGAGAAAACAGCTTTTACTATTGGGACAGGATTGTGGCAGTTCACAGTAATGCCATTTGGCCTCTGTAACGCACCTGCAACTTTCGAGCGATTAATGGAAACCATTCTTCGAGGATTGTCATGGAAGTCGTGCCTAGTTTATTTGGACGATGTCATAGTATTTGGCCGGACATTTGACGAACACCTGGAAAATTTAAGAGAAGTCCTTGAAAGACTACGCACTGCAAATTTAAGACTCAGTCCAAAGAAATGCCACCTCTTCAGGAAAGAAGTGAAATATCTAGGACATGTAGTATCTGCAGATGGCATTAGTGCTGACCAAGACAAAGTCAAGGTTGTACGAGAATGGCCAGTACCACAGGACAAGCACCAAGTAAGGAGTTTTCTTGGCTTGTGCACATACTACAGGAAGTTCGTCTTGGGATTTGCTGACATCGCGAAGCCTCTAACAAGACTGACGGAAGATGGAAGGGACTTCAAATGGGATACTGAATGCGAGGATGCTTTCAATCGACTGAAGCAAGCACTAACAACAGCTCCTATATTAAGTTATCCTCAGACCAGTGGAAGGTTTATATTGGACACGGACGCAAGCAACACGGCCATAGGAGGCATATTATCCCAAATTCAGAATGGCCAAGAGCAAGTTATAGGATATTTCAGCAAGGTCCTGTCGAAGCCTGAGCGTAACTATTGTGTTACGAGGAGAGAACTTCTCGCCACAGTCAAGTCCATGGAACATTTCTATAAATACTTGTATGGTCGCGAATTCCTTCTAAGAACAGATCATGCTGCTCTAAAGTGGCTTCTACAATTCAAGAACCCAGAAGGTCAGGTTGCGAGATGGATAGAAAGGCTGCAGGAATATCATTTTTCTGTGGAACACCGGGCCGGAAAGTCACATGGCAGCGCTGACGCATTATCTAGGAGACCTTGTCCTTCCGACTGCAAACACTGCAGCAAAGCAGAAGAGAAGGAATTCTGTTTAAGAACAACCGTAGTGGATCTGGATTGGCTGCCAGAATCCCTGAAGCGAGACCAAGAAGGTGACACCGAACTAAAGATGTTGCTTGACTGGAAAGCAAAAGAACAGAGACCAAGATGGGAAGAAGTGAGTCACCTGAGTCCTAGGGTCAAGTCCTACAGGGCGCAGTGGGACTCCATCATTTTAGAGGATGGATTGTTGAAGAGGTCCGTCGAGAATGACGAGGGTACTGCAGCTAGGACTCAGCTGATAATTCCCCGGAGTCGGACGACAGAAGTATTGGAGAAACTTCATAATGGAACCTCCGGTGGACACTTCGGCATCAAGAAAACGTTGGAAAAGATCAGAGAACGTTTTTACTGGGTCAACTGCAAAGAAGACGTCAAGGACTGGTGCCGAAAATGTAGACTTTGTGCTTCAACGAATGGCCCAAGAGGAAAACGACGAGCGCCAAAGAATCAGTATAACGTGGGCAGTCCTATGGAAAGAGTTGCTATAGATATCGCAGGCCCATTCCCAGAGACCGACGATGGGAACAAGTACATATTGGTGGCGTCGGATTACTTTACCAAATGGGTTGAAGCACATGCCATCCCAAACCAAGAGGCCTCGACAGTGGCAGACGTGCTGATAAAAGAGATGTTTAGTCGGTTTGGAGTGCCACTGGAGCTACATTCCGATCAGGGACGAAATTTCGAGTCTGGCCTATTCCAGAGCATTTGTGAAATACTCGGAGTCAAGAAGACCAGGACAACGCCTCTTCACCCACAGTCAGATGGCCTAGTCGAAAGAATGAATAAAACTGTGGGAAAATATTTGGCTAAAGTGGTCTCTGACCATCAAAGAGACTGGGACCGATACCTTCATCTGTTCACCATGGCCTACAGATCAGCCGTACAGGAGTCTACTAGAGAGACACCAGCTTGTGTCATGTTCGGCCGGGAAGTAAGATTACCCTGTGACCTAGAGTTTGGTCGTAAGCCCGGAACAGAGATAGCTGGTGAGGACTACGTGAGCACATTGAGGGGCAGGCTACACTACATTCATGAAAAGGTCCGACAAAACATACAAATTGCTAGTGACCGAATGAAGACCCGTTATGACAGCAAAGCTACAGAAGGTGGTTTTAACGCTGGAGATTTGGTCTGGCTGTACAACCCCCAGAAGAAGAGAGGATTATCACCTAAGCTACAGAGGAATTGGGAGGGTCCATACAGAGTGGTAAAGAGGATCAATGATGTAGTGTACCGTATACAAAAACTACCAAGGGGCAAGAGGCGCGTGGTCCATGTAAATCGGTTGGCGAAATACGAGGCGGACTACGACGAACAAGACGAGACCCATCTGAGAAGGACGACCAGCCCAGAGCATGTTGAGATGAGTTTCGACCAGTTCATGGAGAACTATGGTGGAACTGGGAAGGCACGATTCGGAGTTACCACCGAGCAGCAGCAGAACCTCTTCTCTGTGCCTGGAGATTATTCCCTAGCCCATTGTGTCGCCGAAGATCTGCGTATGTCCAGGGGAATAGCATTAGTCTTCAGGAAGAAGTTTGGCCATGTATTTGAGCTCTCCAGACAACAGCCCCATCCCGGAAAAATTCTAAGTCTCACTGACGGTCATCGTCACCTCTTCTACATGGTGACTAAGAGGTTTTCCGATCACAAGCCCAGCTATAGAAGTATGTGGAATACCCTGCTGAACCTAAGAGACGAACTCACCAGGTTGGGAGTGAAGAAGCTGGCTGTGCCTAAGTTGGGTTGTGGTCTAGACCAACTCAACTGGAGAGTCGTCCGGAACATGCTCGAGGTGCTTTTCCATAAGACAGGAATAGAGATACTGGTGTGCATTTTCAACCCGAGCGGAAACACAATGAAGGAGAAGACTGTGGATTGCTATTTCGAAAAGCAAGGGAGCTGCAGAAAGGGAGATGCCTGTAGGTTCAGACATACCAACCAAGGTGTTCGGGGACCGAACGTCTTAAGGAGGGGGCAGTGTAACGAGCGAGAGTCCCCTAGTACGCCTCTGTCGCCCTGATAGCGCTAGGTAAATAACTGATTCCCGGAAGTCTGGTGACTACGCGTACAATCGAGAATAATTCCTTTCCTTCTACCCGCGACGAGAAACTGTTACCGAAGCACGTTCTGGAAGCGGTGGACTGGTATATAAGCTGAGAGCCACGACCCACGGGGCAGTTGAAAAGTTAACCGCGAGAGTCTAAATATTCGAGCGATCTGCGAAGTGAAAATAAATAGTGAATATAAATCGAAGTTAATTGCTGTACATAAATTAGTGTGTTAGTTTAGTTATTTAGTTATAATTCGTTTAGTTAGTAGTGTGTAAATAAATTAGACATTTTCGTTCAGCAGTGATTTTATTTTGAACCCCTAGAACGTAACAATATGATGAAACAACAGAAAAAATTTCATTAAAATCTATCTAATAGATTTTGCATAATAATTTTGTAATCCAGATTTTGCGAAGAAAAGCATAAATTTCTATATCGTTGTAAAAATAAAAATAATAATTTTAAATTGTTAATTAAAAAATTAAGAATAAAAGAGCAATGTAGCTTTCTAATGCCGTCGGTTGAATTTAAATCCATTAATTTTGTTAGCAGCAATAATTATTTAAAATTATAAGCAATTTATTTGCTTATAATAAACAATTAGAAAAACGATTTAAAAAGTATTTGGATAGACGCTCATTTAAAAAAAAACCTTTAATTATCTGTCTCTTATAGTTTCTAAGATGAAAGTCTTCAAAGTTGACCCACATTTACAAGAAAATTATAAGGGTAATTCTTGAATGATCACTTTTGTTTTTCAGAGAGCTTTCTTGGTATAGGTAATCTTTCATATCTTTAGAATACCGAATATATAAAATCAAAAAATAAAATTGTATTATACTAGCCATGAAAAAATTTTTATAAGGAAAAACTTAACTCTAAAGTTCAAAACAGATAGGATAACAAAATTAATTTTCTCTGCTTCTACTGAAGCGATTTAGATTTAAATGGAGTGACGCATTCTACTCTACCAGCCGCAAATTTCTTCGAATATCTCTCATAAAGTCCTGAAGTACTGGACTGAACTCAAATCAATTTCTCTTAGTTATTCGTAAAATCTTTGTCTTAATTGTTTTTCATTTTGGGCTTTCCAACCTCCGTAATAAACCTTCCTACAAAGTAAAGCACAAAAATCGTCTATTGGCCGAGCCTGCAGCAAGTTTGGAGGATTGATTTAAGTTTGTATGCGATTATCTGTTCTAGAGAGCCCTCCCAATGACGTAGTTAATGGTAGGCCTCTCCTAAATACTTGAAACATATACATAGGAATCGATTTCTGGATTTATCAATAGAAGTCTGACTATTCAGTTTCTCATTACTCTTCCCATAAAAGGTAGTGGTACAACCATGTTAGAAATTTTCCGACAGACAAGAAAATACTTTTCGTCATCTAAAATAACTTTTTTTTATTAGTAACTGCCTTTGTTGCCGACAGCATCTTGGATTACGAAGAGAAGTCATTCCACAATTCCAACGATATCGTACTCTTAGAAGATCTGTATTGTTGATATAGACATGGTATTTCTTGCTATTGTTCTATGCATAGTTCTGCGTAAAAACATGGATAATTCGACAGACTTTAGTCAACTAATTTGTAGACACTCTTTCATATTTTAAATTAATACATCTTAAAGCGAAAGCTTTATTATAAAAGAATCCCAACATACAGTAAACAAACTTTTGTTTTCAAACACAATTTAGTATTATTTTGTTTTTGTTAAATTAAAGCCAATGAATTGTGTACCAAGACTTTTAGGATATACGTTATTTTCGTTAGATATTAATTATTTCTTAAATAGAATACCATTTATCACATTGCAGCATTGACGTTAAAAGTTTGGTTAATAGGTGGAAAATTTAAACTACTACGCTAATGCCATTGCTGACCTTGAAATTAAGTCGTATTATGTGTGAATTAATAATAAGGAACTCTATGGTGTATACAGTAGCATGTGGTTACACATTTTAATTTTGTTTGTAAATTAAATTTGTCATTCAACCATCCAAAATTACAGATTATTAATTTGTCAAGGACTTAAAAAGTAATAATAATAGTCCAGTCTGTGAGTTGAGTATAAAAAAAACCGTCAATTTCGTTTGCCATAAGTTATTCAAACATATTTCATCTTTAACAAACTCTACAAATTAAGTAACCGGACAGCAAATCCCAATGTTTTAAATACATAAAACATCCACACATATTGATCCAAAACCAAAGAAATATGGAATGTTGTATATGCTCCAGATCCAAATTGGCACTAACATATGTTGTTTAAAGCGTAACTAAAGTAGTTCAGTCTGAACTTGTACGTAAGCATAGCCAGAAGCGCAGAAGAACTGACCAAAAAAAAAACGGATTGCCCATAAAAACTTATAGGCCTGCATAGACTATTAACTTATACTAGTTTACCATCAACTTCGAACCGAATCCACCTTGACTCTAACCCAGATAAATCTACATCGCAACTTTAAGGGAACCAGATTGCGGACATTTGGTGGACATCGGAGAAAACGGAAGGAGTGAATGGAAGGCCACATCTATAGAGATGTGACAAACCGAACGGAACAGGACGGAAAATGTAGTTCAGTGGACTAAATCACGCATATCCATGTATTGACTTAGTTCCAGTTCTACCTGTACAGGTTTAACAGGGCAGCAACGCCTGAGTATCTGTACGGGGAGGGACACAATGTCCAACATACGATGTTGGAAAGCAGTAGAAGGACGGAGGAAAGGGAGAAGTTGAGCGAATGCGGATGGGATGGCAACTAGATGCAGGAGTTGGTTTTCCGTCTGATCGAGAACGAAAATATGTGGAAGTGCGTTAATGGGTATGTAAGGTGTGTGATTAAAATAAAGGAGGAGGAGGAAAGAGGTAAGCCTAAAAAATACATCAGGCCAACGCGAGTAGAAGTGTGCAAGGCCAGATGAGCGAGCAGCTGTGTATGCCTACATCAGGGCGGTTTCCTGCTGCTCACCGGTGTGAAGGAATGGTTTTAGTTGATAGGTGCTCGCCCTGGTGGGTAAATACGACATGGCCAGGCTTCCTTCCCGGTTGGTCTTTGGAAGATTTCCAACCCTAATAATAAAAGATTGCGGACTCGTTGGCAAACCATCAATGTGTTGGTCCACAAATCAACAATGACTGTACTTACCAATAAAATAAGAGGCATTAATCGGACAAAAACTTTGTATAATTTTGTGAATCAAAACTGGTTCTTGCCAATAATGATAGCATCTCTTTATTATGAAATTAGTAGCAATAGATGTAATTAAAAGGACCAAACAGTGGACCACATTACTCTGTGATTGTTTTAAAATAAAAATCCATATTGAAAGAGTACTGGGTTGCTGTAGCCGAGACTAGCCGATGTTAAGGAGATTCTCCTGGGTAATGTTTTCCATAAAACAGGATGGAAAATGTAGGTCAATAAGTTTGATTTAAACACATATGAAGACTTCTCTATCACTCTCAGGAAGTTACACAGTGAGTCAAATGTGGCCTAAGTGCTGGTATCAAAAGTTTAGTTCCAAAGGGAATTGGTAAACAATATAACTGATTGTAAGAATAATTAAATGCAAACTTAGTATTTTCTTAATCCAGTTTTTTTCCCCAGAAACTGGATTATAAATATACTACCTGACCCGGCCAACTTCATACCGCCTAATAATCAGTAATTTCTTCTTTTCATTTCAAATTTTTGCGAATTTTAATGTTTTTTTCTGTTGCTCCTTTCCAGTTGTTTCGTTATATTTTGTTTTTTTTTGTTTTGTCTTTTTTCTCATTTTTGAAGTAAAACTTCTTTAGAATCGTTGTGATTTCAAACCGGATGTAACTAAATAACGACAGATAAGAGACACAAATACAAAAATGTGTAGGATTAAGCCGGCAAAGAATGAGACAGAAATATACATACTATTTTGTATTATCGGTTTCT
Source organism: Altica lythri (assembly GCA_964028335.1). Lineage (NCBI taxonomy): Eukaryota > Metazoa > Arthropoda > Insecta > Coleoptera > Chrysomelidae > Altica > Altica lythri. The sequence goes on along the minus strand of OZ034801.1, from coordinate 30,047,384 downwards.
CCTCTTTGTTCCATACTTCGTAGCGTCCCCACTTTCTTCATCGATAGTGGGAGGAGCAGAGAGTCAGTTGCATTCAAGCGGCCGAGGCGTAAACATCCCTATACTTAACATTGTACTTCAATTCTAGTGCGTTTGCTACGTTGTCAGATAACTTCTTAAATCGTGAAGTAGTTATTGTTTGTTGAATTTTCATATTAAAAACTAAGAGGTGAAATAATTTTTTATTAAAATGAATCGCGTAAGTGCCGTAAAAAATCGGATTCTGAGTGCACAAGCTCGTGAAATTATATACCCGGTTTTAAAATTTACGCAACAGGAAGCAGAAGGAAATGTTCTTCTTATACCTCTAAAATAATATTCGATTAGGCATCACCGCATCAACCAACGTCTGTCGTGTCCGGTCGTGTCAAATCGTCACGGTTGCAGTTATATCTGTTTAGCTGTAATTAGTGAGCCAAAGCGAGAGAGCAAATGTCGGTGTGTATGTATATTGCACACTGTTTAATACTTGCTTGTTAAATAAAATATCTTTTAAAATTAATCAAAACCCTTTCATTTTAAACAAATAAACTTTGTAATTATCCTACCCTTGTTATATATATTCATCTCATTCTTTTGTCGATTTACTGAAGTTTCACTTCTATCGTGCGTGAATCGCACACACACCTTTTTTTTATTTTTTTTGTTTGATTATTTTTCATTTTACTTTAGTTTCTCGTTTGCTATCAGTTTTTTACATGTTTTTAACCATTTTTCCTTTTTCTCTTTTTTTTTTCTTTCGATTTCTACTATTTTTTCATCTTTTTTCGTTTCTTTTGATTTCGTTTTTTTTTTCTATTAGCCTTAACAAACATACTGACATACAGACAAACAGACGGAATGAAACAACATTGTTTTGGGTTCTCTTGCATATTTGAAGACTCATTATTATGTTTTTTTAAACATATTTGCCATGTACAGACAGCGATCAGTTACAGTGTAGTTAGATATATAGTGATAGTGATAAACTATGTGTTCACCCTACTATGAATATAAGCACTAAAATTTCTAATAGGTATACCTGTTACAAAAAAAAGGATCACATAGATAAATAAACAAACACCTAGTTAATCGGTTTATCAACGTAGGTTGTTGGAAAGATTAATTGCTTTATTATTTATATTATTTATTTTCTTTTTAATGGTCACAAAAATGTTCATTAATACCTATTCCTCTTCCTTCTTAGTTTGGTTTCTTTGTCACATGGTGAATTATTATTTTTATAATTTGAATTTTTTGGCCGTTAGATTAACTTTTTAAACTTTGATGAGGAAATAAGGAATGGCAGAACATTAATAATTTAATTGCTATACTGAATGTCTAGAATACTCGAAGTTATTAAATGTTTTTTAAAAAATCTTTACCAGTCACCACAAAAAACTATTATCTAACACAATAATTATTTTTCTAAACAATTATTATGAAAACAATATAGAAAAAATAATTGATAGTAATTACCAATTTTCTTAGTTGAAAATAATTATAAATATAATGTTTTTCGAAATTATCATTTATTAAGTATTATTTATAGCAATCAATAATTCATTATTGAAATGTTTGTGTTTCTAAATACTAAGAAATATAAATTAACAAAATATACATTTGAACTGTTCTACTAACTCATTAGAATTACCATAGGATGCATTTGTTGCTAGGATTCATTTGACTTCCAACGGGACAATTAAATGCTTCTGAAAACTCTTTCATGTTGGATACAACACCATTAACTCTATATTTTGATCTAGCATGATCACTAGTTTTCATCTTCTCTAAGTAAGTAACTGAAGGGTTGTTGCACCAAAGCTACAAAACAAAATTTTTATATTACAGCTATAAAACATAATATTTTAATCGCAGCTAAAAGTGTTTTTATTTTTCTGGTAGAAAATGAACTGGCGAACGCAGATAGGAGTTTCTGTGACGTTTTCTTGAAGTCAAGTTAGTGCAAAGACAGACAGTCGTTTTAACAGAAGAGTATAACACAAGTTGTTTAAGCTGTCTCAAAACAGATTTTCGTCATAGCGTTATCTGTGTCGGTATTTTGTATATGTATCTATGAGATTTGTAGAATGGGGGACGTGGTGTATTTGCAATTGGAAAACGAAAAACAAGAATAATGATAAATCCAATCATCAAAGAAAGACAGCAAAACGGTAATTTTGGCCCTCTTTACTCTTCTCTGCAACCTCTTTTGTATCCACCCAGCTGTCCGCCATTTCGGATTCAGAATCCTCAAGAGTTCAACATTACATTGAAAATTGGCGACTTTCATCCCTTATAGCTACCCCCTGTATCCACTAGGGTATCCGCCTGAGCGGGAACGTAAATACCTGTAATAATTGAACATTTTGCATAAGGGGAAATGTCATATTACGGATGACGATGAAATTCCGACTTTAGCTCTTAGACTAATGGGTATATCTCCCTAAACCGACTCGATTTCTCACGAAAACGATAAACCAAGGCTGTTTTGAAACTGGCCGACGAAACAAAGTTGTTGGTACTGCTGGTGACTGCCTCAAATGAGTTTGAATGGTAGTCAAGGAAAATATAAGACTTTTACTCTAAGCTGGATTTTAGCTATTTCATCGTGGAGGAACAGGAAATCTAGATACAAAAAAAACAGTTTGCTAGGCTAGGAGAATGAATTCGGTGAAATCGGTTGGTATTAAGTAAGAGTTACTTATGAAATATGGATATAAAGAAGAATTCCCAAAAACAAACTATTCTATTAACTTATTGTGTAAAACGAATAATTGGAATATTGTCTTACAGTTCCAAATCCTATAAAGAAAAGCTGATCAGTAGTAAATTCTTTGGTTCCTTTAAAATTATATTTATATTTTTGAAACATTTGTTTCATTGCTTTATACGATTCCTTAGCACCTCCATTGTCAGCTATATTTTCGTTCAAAGTTAAACTTCCATTGACCTGAAATCAAAAGATTTTTTAAGGAATAGTGAATACATATCGACGTCAAAAATAGGTACTTTATTATTCTTGACAGAAAAATGGTACTTTACCAAGTCATGTATATCATTTTATTCGTAATAATTTAAAATGAAGCAATAAAATGTAGAAATATAGTTTGCCATTTATGGTTTTACCTGTTGCCAAATTGTATCGATTTAAAAATTAAGTTATCTCGAATTTCGAGGGTTATAGACGAGATTATATGCAGTCGATTTTTTGTGCAGTAAAATGGATTAAAATGCTGTTTTTCCATTCGATTAGTCAGTGAGTTATAAATTTTGTGACCATATGTGATCAAGTAATACAAGTATTTCTAAAAAGCGCATTTGTGAGTTCAACTTTGTTACAATATTCGGCGATCTACGTCGTTTTCTATAAATTTGTCATGACATTAGCTATCACACCCATGGGTTTTGGGATCGTTGAGGACAAAAATGACATCAACAGCGATGTTCGGAGTACCTGGCACATAGGAAAACTACTTTTTACATCGTCCCCTAGAGTTTTCCCTAAATGCGTCATGAAATTTAATTTCGGGTATCTGAAAACCAATATTATAGCGACTGCGATCGATCTTCAGAGTACCTGGTGAACAGGACCCTACTTTTTATGTCGTCATCCGAAATTTTTTGTAAAACATCCAAGTATGTATAGAATTTAGGCTAATTTCAGAACGAATATACAAAAAATTCTAAGAGACGACGTAAAAAGTAGGTTTTCTTTGCCCCAGTTTGCTGAAATTGTTGTTGATGTTAAATTTGTTTTCAGCGACTCAAAAAATGACCCGAGTAACAAATTTGAAGTCATTTCCGTCAATAATTATCGAGTTATAATTTTTTGGGTTATAAACGCATTTCAACAGACCATTTTTTCCTGGTTCTCTGACAAATACAATGCAAAAAACTGCATCTTAATTAAGCTTACTGCAAATATTTTTGATAATTAATTTTCAACTATGTTTTATTTTTTGAAGTTATACTTCTATTCGTGCACTGGGTGGAAAAGATTTGTGTAGAGTTACATGGGAAAGATCATTACATATGTAATGGTGTGAGACAGAAACATTTATAAGGTATATTGGTCGGTAAAAACAAAGATGAAATATTTACCACATGTTATTAGTCATAACTATAAGTCCTTTGAATACCATTTAAACATTCACTACATTGAAAAGAGATAGATATACAAAAAACAGTCTGAACTAATATATGAATATCATAGAGACGGACCACATGATTATTTGACAGATTATTTTATAATTCTGTCACGTAAGTATGCATATAAAGTTTAGCATTTTATATTAATAATAATATTCAGTAATGAGTATTGTTTTGTAGTCTAAAATACCATCACATGGTTGCAGTATATTCTGCTCTATGCTTTTAAGGTTGTTGGCTACATAAACAGAGTTTTTAGGAACAGTCGAGAAAATAAAGCACTAAAACCTCCGAATTTTGTAACGTAAGATGGATCGGAACGCTTTTTTTTTGCACTGGATTTGTTAGAGTATCAGGAAATTTGTCGCTATTTTTTATAATGTAAAAATGGGAAATTGCCTTTCTGCATTCGAAAAGTAGGTACATTCCAAACAGACAATAGAGAGAAAACTTACAACTCGGTAAGTATTGCTGAAAATCAGTTCAAATTATATACTCGGGGTTTTTGGAGTCGCTCAACACGAATATCATGATGCCAAAAGTCTCCGCGGCACTTGGTGCCTAGGGTGTTTACCTCTTCTCCTGGGGTTTCATGTAAATTCTGTACGAAATCAGTGCACACTTTGTACTCGGCGGTTTTTTGAGTAGCTAAATACGATTATAATAATGGCGATGGTCTTCGAAACACCTGGTGCTTAAGACGGACCTCGTCTCCAGGAATTTTATGCAAATTCGATAAAAAAGAGTGTGCACATGGTACTAGGAGGTTTTTGGGGTCGCTTTTGCTAAATCATTCGCATACAAATTTATGAATCCATGCGCGTGCATAGAAGTATAACTTCTGCCGGCAGTCCCGCTGACTGCCACACTAGTTTTTTATTATTTTTTTACGTTTATCCAATTTAGTCTTTTTAAAAAATTTGGCATCTGATGGGTTGTAATTTTATTTTGTAAATTTTTGTTCTTCTTTTTCAACTTCATTTGATTAATATTTCCAGGTATTAACAAACACTTACATAGGAATCGATTTCTGGATTATAAAACTGATTGTATTCTTCGATGAAACAATTTGTTCGGTTATTGTAAGCATTAGTTGTGTCATCTGTCCACCATTTTTCGTATATACCGTCGGGGTTGTATAACATTCCTTTTGTATCGAAACCATGAGTTATTTCGTGTCCTATTATAGCTCCAATTCTTCCAAAATCTAAAATACTAAAATTAGAAATATTTGTATTCTATGTTTTTTTATAATGGATTTACAGAATCTAATTCTTAAACTTATCGCAACTAAAGACGAAGGGTATTTTGAAAATATATATTATTTATACAGTTTTGAATTACACTATTTAGAAACATAGCTTTCTTATAGAAAGGTACGCGACGGGAACTCTAAGAAATATAAACTCCGAAAACGTCATCACACTACGTCACGTATGTTCGGTCAAATCATGTTGCAGAGTGTGATTACAAGTGATTTCAACTGATCACAAAAATTACTGTTAATCCCAACAGATTTTCAGTGATCAAAGTAATTTGAGGTGATCATAAGTGATTGCAGGTGAAACCAAGTGATTGAATGTAATCACAATGTATGCAAAATAATAAAAACTGATTACGAGTAATTTTTTATAATTTGTTATAGATACATATGTAGGGTCAAATAATACTTCAGCGTGTTAAGATAGCTACTTCCGGAGTACCATATTCCGTTGTTTTGTGTTTTAAAATATATAATAAATAAATAACATACCTCATATTGTTTCCAAAAAATACTGGTCTCAACATTGCAATAGGAAAAACTAAAAAATAGTTACTTTTAAAAATTGGCTACATATGTATTTTATTCTATTTTGAAATTCTTACTAATTTTATTATTTGCTGAATTGTAATAAGCGTTTACCTCAAATGGAGATTTTTCCCAGCTAAAACATTAATTAAATATATAGTTTAGTAAATCAACATATTATTGAAGTTATACTTCTATTCGTACACCCTGTAGGAAAAGATTGTGTAGAGTTAAATGGGAAAAATCATTACATATGTAATGGTGTGAGTAAGAGAGAGACAGAAACACTTATAAGGTATACTGGACGGTAAAAACAAATATAAAATATATACCACATGTTAATAGTCATAACTATACCTCAGTCCTTTGAATACCGTTTAAACATTCAGTACATTGAAAAGGGATAGATATACAAAAAACAGTCTAATGTTCAGACATCTTCATGGATAGGGTTGCTCTTACCCTTAGAATCTCAAGATATTCTGTAGGATCACCGGGTTTGAGAGACATATTCCTTGTCATTTTCTAGAGCAATCCTCGTTATTCATACATCCAAGGGGAAGGTCTAGAAGTACCTCCCTGGCGGCACTAGGATACTATCTTATTGCGTCAGTGATCCCTATATAAGCGCGAGTTTTGCACCTTTTGCAATTGTATTATTGCCTTTTGTTAAGTTGTTTTGTTTCGCCACTCCAGCGCACCAAAGGTGACTACTCGTCTAAGAACCGTTAGAGATAAGCAATTAATCATTTTAGGTTTAAGACTTAATGTTTTCTCAAAAAGTCTTCACATAGATCTTGTAAATTTTGTGTCGGGAATAACTTCTAGGAATTTTAGCTATTCTAAGAATGAAAGTGTCATTCCATTCATAACATAAGGCTGAATCATTAATTTCATTCTGTTAGTGAGTAAAATAAGTGTCGTTTTGTTTGCATTGGCTAAAGCTGATAGTTCTTCCTTTAAACATGTAGTGGTTATGAGTTTGTTAAAGGCACTTCTTACCACAATAACTAAATCGTCAGCGTAAACCTTTAAGCTTTGCTATAAGATCGTCAACTACTATTGACCACAGTAAAACAGATAAAACTCCTACTTGACGAGAGTCTTTTATTGCTTTTATAGTTGTTTATTGATCTTGAAGGTATCTAACTATATTAATAGTATTTAGCATGGATTGGATCCATTCGATAATTATAGTTTCCATACTCATTTTTGTTGCGGCTGAGCATAGAATCATATGCGGTGTTATCGAATGCTTTCTTTAAATCTATCTAAAAACGCACACTTTATTTGTGTCAATAGCCTTTTCCAGATCTCTTTTCAGATAATGCCTGACATCTATTATAGATTTGCCGGGTTGATAGGCGAATTGCTCCTTGTTAAGAGGTATCTTTGATAGATATTTACTTTTTATAGCAGTCGGCGTAGATAAAGTATAGAACATAACTCGTGAAACTACACACTCGCCGTTACATTTCCACTCATGTGTAAACCGCTACTTGGCACTGTTGTAAATAGTATTACAGTAATTTGGAATTAACTGTCTAAAAACAATTATCGAAAATATAGTTTAAGTAGATTGAATTAGATACTTACCAATCTATTTCAAATTAATTTTTTCAGTTAAAATTACTTTTGGTCAACTACAATTAAGTACTTGGTCAAAGAAGATTTTTCAATAAAATAAAATAATCGGGATACATTTTTCAATACTTGCAATTAAATGATTTATCATATATATTTTTAAAGAACTGTTGCGTAAATACAGAGATCATAGGTTCGATTCCTTTCAGATAGTTTTTTTTTCAATTTGCATTTAATGTTATTTCTTATTTATTTTATTTTTAAATTCTTCGATAAATTCATAAAAAATAAATTGTTTAGTATTTTCACTGTCGAACTATCCAGGTATAAAGATTATATATTAAAAAAAATTACGATAACACAACTATGCATATTAGCTGTAGGTATATTTAAGTTTTAACAGTAAGTATTTCTATAAATATAATACTTACAAAGCTCTATCCCTTTTAGAAACTTGAGAAATTTGATAAGCATTTTTGAAAGCTTTAATCCGTATTGAATTTCCATAATTATCCCATTTACAGATTCGTAAATTTTCATAGAAATTATCCAAATCGTTGTGACTAAAAGATATATCAGGATGTGCTAGTATTGTTATCATGTTATCCAATTTTTCAATAGCTTTTGACTTAGACTCATTATCCATCCACTCATTAGCTTGCAACATCCCTCTAAATGCTGACTGAACTTCTTGTATTAACTCTACTGCCTAAAACAAGTATCCATTATAGTTTAAACAATTTGTGACAGTTATTTATAAACTGTGAACTACAATTTTTTCACAGAAAAATTGAGAGATATTTTAAACATAAGCGCTTCGATATAAAAAAATTCGAAAAGAGGTTGACGTTAAAGGCCATCCTTGCAACTTCCCGCTAGTTTTAACCGTAAAGCTATAGTAACGTGACGTATTTTGATGTTTTCGACTTTTTTTGAAATGTTTAAAATGCCTTAACTTTTTAACGCGGTATTCGATTTTGATGTTCAAGAAGGCATTTGACGCAGTTTTTTAAGACCTAAAAACGTTACTAGGAGTGCAACATCGATTAGTCAAAAAACCTCTAACTCTAAGTTATTGAAAAAAACACTTTTTTTGAAATTTTTCGACAACGATATCTCACGAACGAATCAACAGATTTTAATTTGCAAAACGGCATTCGACGTGGTTTTTTAAGCTTGAGAGCTGATTAGGTTATGAAATTGATCGATCTAATGAATAAAAAGATATGCCCAAAAAACATCATTTTTACCAATTGTTTTTTTCGGTTATTTTGAAATTTCTCGAAATCTACCGGTTCGAATTGGTTTAAACTTACAGGGAATCTAAGTTAGATAGAACTCTTTGGAACGCTTTTTATCTGATTCCGATCGGCTAAGCCGTTCAAAAGTTATAAGAGGTTTACATACATCCACACACACACATCCACACGTACATACAGACATACAGACAGCCTCGTAAAAATAGTCAGGGGAGGTTCCAAATACCTCAAAACGTTGAGATCCGATGAAAACTCGATTTTCGAAAAACGGGGTAAAACCAATAACTTTCCGATTTTAAAATTTTTTTTAATTTTTTTAGCGGGAAGTTAAAAATAATTTAACCCAGATTACTATCTTAAATGTACAAAAAAAGGTTTGAGAAACTAAAATAGCTCACTAAGTCGTGGCTTCTTTAAAATGTTCTACCAGTTTTCTCCAAAAATGAAATTTAAGGGCGTCATAGTACAAACTAAACAAATTATACGCACCCGTTTTAAATGATTTATTTAAAGTTAATTAAAAAAAAATAATTATGGTTTATCAGGATATTAATTTGGTTAATATAGTTTCGAATTTACTTTATCTCTTATCTTTCTTCTGGAGATGTGCCTCGGTTGTTTTTGGGGTAGTTCTACTGCGGAGAATTTTCTTCAATTTCTTTAGTAGTCGTAACCATGGTTTTGAATCTGTTCTGCTTTCACCACAAAAGGGCGGAAATTTGGTGTCGCCTCAAAAAAAATATGTAACTCTAACGTCGCCCTCTTCACAGATTTGGATTGACCTTGTATTTTAAGAGAAGGTTCCACCAAGCAATGAACTCAAAATTCTATCGCGGCGAAAAAGAAAGGACAGTTATCAGTAACACCACTAGCGGTACAATTTATAATTAAGGTGATTACATTATGGCTCACAGGCTGCTACAAGGCCAGGCTCATATTACCTTATTAAAAGGGAAAAATCATGCAGAGCTATATGGTAGGATTAAGGCAGTTCAAATAATGAGCATACCTCGGGAAAGGATAGTCCCCAGGTATAACTTTCCGAGAAATTTTAGAGTAGAAATACTGGAAAGGGACTCATGGAACAATGGCCCCCTAGTCCAAGGGGAGTCAATCTGGTATACCAATGGCTCAGGACTACCGAAGTCTGATAAATTGGCCCATGCGGGAGCTAATACCCCAATGATTGCCCCAGAACCATTCAGCGGACTTACCGACACATTCAGAAAGGTAGCCATTGAGAAATGGAGGCTAAAGAAGGCCCAGGAGTGGTGGAAAAAATCACCGGGCAAGCGTCAAGCCAAAGTGTTCATAAAGGGACACTCGGCGAAGTTTACTGCAGAGCTGCTATCACAAAGGCGAAGCGATGTCAGAATGATTGTCAGTCTCTTGACAGGACATTTTAGGCTCAGAAAACACATGAGTCAGCTGAACTCAGCAGATGAAGACATCTGTCGATACTGCCAAGAGGAGGAAGAAACCGCATTTTATGTCCTATACTAATGTCAAGACATTGCAAGGACGCGCTATCTAGTACTGGGAGAGGAGAAACCGGCTGCTTCAAGTTATGCGGAGAGGCCACGGCTATTAAGAGGGCAGGGCTGGACAAGGTGCTCTAATCCCATTCAAGAGATAATGAGTGTTCACAATAGATCTGCTAAGGTCGCAGTGATACACGCTAACAAGCCAACCCCATAAACAGCTATCTATATACATTAAAATAAATCTCACCGAACATAGGCCTGAAAACAATAGTCTGGTGAATTGTTTAACTAAAACGATCCGATAGATCGTTACACAACTCGAACTGATAATATTATAGCGCTAGACACGGTGAAAAGCGAAGATGTTAACACATACACCGTTCGACTATCTTCTTGTCACATTTTAACTTATGTAGAATATTTTGCTGAATTATGTAAAGAAGCGTTGCCGTCCTGTTCAGTTATGTAATTAGTCGAGTTATCTGTACGAAAAGTATCCGACCTACCTTTATATTTACGCGCTGGCGTGTTTTTTCACTATCGTATAATTGGAACCCTCCAAAGTAATCAAAATTTGATTAAACATTACGCTCCAAGCGCTGTTTTCACTTTCCGAAGCAGTCCCGGAAGTAATTCTTGTAATAGCCTCAAATGCATTATTTTTGTCGTCGAACTTATATCGTTTAAACGCTTTTAACGAAGTACGATATTGTATTTCACTAAAACCTGATGCACAAGATTCAATGAATGCGGTGGCGCCTTATCGTGGGGGAGAAGCTTACAGATTGACCAAAAAGCATCCGTTTTCTTCTTGTCACATCCCGCAATCGTTTCATCTAATACATAACATCTTCATGATCGAAAATCCACTGTTGTCAAATGTTCGGTCAGAACAAGAATCACAAATATGCGACCATCTTTAAAATGATTATAGCATTCTTTTATTTGCGTTTCACTCATTTATTCATTCCCGAAGGCTTCTGCATCAGTTTCCTATCTAGTTTGTCCAGGTTTGTTAATCTTATCATTCAATCATTTTTAACGAAAAACTCCACTTTTTAAACTTTTTTACCGATAAATTCGTGACGTTTTAGTGTTGATGTTCATGACACACAGAGGCCGCTTGAACATTCTGGAGTGAAGCAGAGAATTACAATTTTTGATTTTCCTCTTTAATATACGCTCATTTATCTAGTCCTACATAGACTTTTGGGGGCTCCCTTTAATCAGTATGTGATTTTTGGAAACAGGGAGGTCTAGTTTTTGTCCAAATACTCCTTGACAGGCATCGCGTTATAAGGGTTGTCTTGATTTAAATAGGATCGTAGAACATCTATTTATAAGTACTGATTGAGTGTCTGACCTTGTGATACCCATTTCGTATGAACGGATATCAAAGAAAACAGTTAACATCGTCTTGAATGTGGACTTGCTCATCGTCTCCTTTTTTTTGTCTTTCGGGGAGTTTGGAGACTTCCTGAGTATTGCCTCTTGGTTTCAGAGTTATATTTTAAAATCCAAGTTTCGTCGTAAGTTATAACCCTTGATAAGAAGTTTGAGCCCCTTTAGATTCATTCTAGGGAGTCAGTACAAACGCCATTTACGATGCATTTTCTGTTCCACATTTTCTGAGCACAGACTTAGCACGACTTTCCTCATGCAAAATTTGTCTCACAGTTTCTTTGTTGATATTCAAATCTTCAGTGGTTACCGTGATTCCTGATACTTAATCGACGATACTTTTCGGTCACTTTTTGAACGATCAAGTCGCTTTTTGAAGCCCATTGCACTGGCCATATTCAACATACTCCCTACCCACCCTAAATCGGTTGTACCACTTGAAAACTGGAACACGACATAGGCAATCATCCTTGTAAACCCTTTGCCAAGTTTCATAGCGTTCCGACGTGGAGTTCCTGAGTTTAAACAAAAACTTTAAATTTATCTACTATTTCCCAATTTTTTTATCCAACATATTTCGGCGTGAATGCTTTTGCAACCTCTTTATTTGGCAATTACAATGGTACTGTCTGTTGCAGCTGCCTGGAATTTTTACCTAAAGTCAAGGGATTTATTAAAACAAAAATCCGCGCCTTTCATTCTTTGCGCTATACAGATCGTTTTCCGACATACACTGTATAGTGAAACTTTCTCTTTAATAATTTTGTGATTTAAAAGCAAACTTAACAGCATGGAATTAACAGTTTGGATTTCAGTAAACAATGCATTTTAGAGAAAATACTGATATAAAGAAGTAAAACGAAAATTTGTCCAAAAACTATTTTGGGCGTAATTATTTTCCTATGGAAATAATCTTATTCAATCAAATTATTAAAAATTAAAAATAAAACGTAATTTAAAAAAAAACCTCAAAAATGCTTACAAATATGCTTTTTTCGACTTTACGTTTGTAGCTTCACGTGTCTTTATCTGTTTCAGGTTCTCGTTTATAAGTTTTATACTGTAAGTACAATTGTGAAATCTGATTAAGAATAATAGTTTAAAGTCTTACCAGTTTGAATTTATTTACGTTAAAATGCCTCAATTGATATTCGTAAGCAGGAGCAAAACTCAGACCTGCTGTTCCCACTGAATCTATAATTTTTCTTGTGCAATATTTCCATCTAAAATGTGAAACAAGTCTAGTTGTACATACATGTTTTAATACCATTTATATTATACCTAGGTAGTATAGCACCATTCAAGCTTGTAATATATTCGTTAATATAGTTTCTGGATTCTTCATCACTATCAGGAGATAAGTGCGTAAAAATCCTCATTAAAACATAATTTTTTATCACACGATCATCAGTTTCTTGAACCAGCTTTATTGTTCCATAAAGTAAATCTGGTAAAGTATTATAGTTCATTACTTCTGTAGTGTCTGATATTTGTATTCCCGAGTTTGCAAACAGATGTTGCAAAAAATCTACCCAGTCTATCTAAAGGAAAGTTTTTATTTAATTTAGTATATATCGGACCAAATTATAAGTATACTTACGTCTACAGTGTCATTAAATTGCTCTTTGGTCCAACTGTTTAGCTCTTTTAATGTTACCGTTGAGTTGGTTGGAAAATTGTCTGCATTAGGAGCACTAAAATTCTAAGTAAAAATGTTAAAATATCTATATGCAAAAGCAAAGTGTATTTTAGTATTTTTTTAACATTTGTGCGTTATACTATATGAGTCAATATCATTGAATTGAAGGTTTTAATACAAAATTAATATAACTGTAACTATTTAGTTTCCAATAAACAAAATACGAGATTTGATTTTCTAGAAATGACTGAGAAGGAGAAGCAAAGCTTTCTTAATGCTCTGAAGTATTATTTGACCGTAAATCCGTATAAAAAACAAGCAATCACTTGTGATTACTCGCAATCATTTGTGATTACTTGCAATCACTTGTGATCCCTTTTATTAGTTTTCATCACTTGAAATTAAAGTGATCACCAGCAGTCATTTGTAATCGCTTGTGATTACTTGCAATCTACTGTGATCACTTGCAATCACTTGTAATCATTTGCAATAACTTGCGATTACTTGAAATCAATTGTAATCATTTGTTATTACTGTTGATCATTTGCGATCACTTGTGTTTACTTTAAATCAGTGTTTGTCACTGGAAATAACTTGTGATCACTTGTAATCACACTCTGAAATATTATTTGGCCTTACATACATGTGATATGATTTATTGTGACGGTCATAACGTCATGTTTGCCAATAATTTAAATTCGCAAATATAAGTGTCAAATCCCACTAATCCAGTACTTCATTAGTTTCATAAAAATGAGTCTATTATGGTTCAAATATATGAAACCAAATCAAAAACTTGATCTAATGATACATCTTAAGCCGAAGTATGAAAAACCACAAAACGAGGAGGTATTTTTTTGTTTTAAAGTGGTTAGCGTTAATTGAGAAAAATAATTGTCACCACCGCGTTTTCATTCCGCAAATACAGCATTTTTATGATTTTTTTTGTATTAATAGATAACCAAAGGAAAAGCGAGGCACAATTTTTAAAATTTGATGGAAAATGGATAAAGGATACTTACAGCAGAAAATATTGCTCGTATAAACACAACCATAGGATCTATGTTTTTGTAAACCTCTTCATCAGTGAGTGAACTCTTAGTGGCATTCCGAAGTTTCAGAGCCATTTTTCTTAAAAATATGTCAAAAGGCTTTAAGGATTTATATCCTAATTTAGATTTTGTGATATTTAGTTCTAAAAATCCTTTCTCGATTATTGTTTCATACGACTCTGCTTCATGTGGGCGAATTTGAGATGGCGTTAGGCTCGTTGTATCTAGAGATTGGATCTAAGATTAAAAACAAAAAATGTGTAGTTGTAAAATATTTTCCCTGTGAATCATTCAAAAATAAGAATTAAATATAAAAGGGAAAAAATGTCGTGCTCAACAATTTAGAAGCATGTAAACTTCTAGAAAAATCTAATCTCCACCATTATCGATATATACAAATGTGAAATAAAGATAGTCATATTGAATATCCATAATAAAATTAATTACAATGAAATAGATGACGAAAATAAAGTTTGAACTGTCGATTATAGTTCGTAAAGTATGAGAACTAGTTAATAAGTCTTTAGAAAATCTAGAAGATAGTGCTCCTAGCACAATAAATAATATAGAAAATATAGATTTTGATTATGACTTACTCAAATATTTTACAAAGATATAAACGTTGTTGTAATAGTCACTTAATTTTATAAAAGATTTAGATAATTGACTTTCGAAATCTAGATTAAGCTGGCGAGTAGTTTAGGATTGGCGCCGACTTCAAGGACATAGAAATTTTTATTTTTGAAGTAAAACTTATTTAGGCGCGACTAGGGGTAACTCAGTAATTCTCACGGACGTGACGTCATTCTAATGTAACGGAAATAAAACCTGATACAAAATACCTAACACGATTCCGCCTACTATATTAAATAAAAGTTAAATCTGTAATTGTATATTATAAGGCAACATAATATACATATTTTGCTGACCTGTCAAATTGACAGCTTGTCAACCAAAATACATTGTTGTTGAATATTTTTACGAAGTGTTTGTTTTAAATATGATTAAACAAAGTGGATTTATGAATGAAGAAAGTGATGAAAAAATATTGATTGAAAATGAGTGAGTACTCTATATACATAGGTACATTTTATTTTTGGTGTATAATTACACTATTTTTTATACTATTTTCGTTTTATAGACTTAAAGAGCTAAAAAGAAAAGGAAATTGTGAACGTCAAAGGGCATATTATCAGCGCCAGAAAGATTTGAAGAAAAATGAAAATAAAAAAAGACGAGACAGCGACATTCATTATGATTTGATTAAGTAAGTTTATATACCTACATACATAGGTACATATTATGATAGCAAATAATTGTTTATAGGGAAGCTTTACGTTACGTAAAGAAGCATGTTGCACGTTTTTGTTCATAAAATAATAATATTCGAAATGTTTTAACACTAAGTTAGGTTTGGTTAGGTAGCCATAAAGGCCATAAAACCACTAGTCAGGATGGCTGATCTTTTACCAGCAATAACAGATCCTTCGTAGAACTGAAGAAAACAAACTCAACTCAGGATTTTAAATTTTATGGAATATGCTATAAAATGCTACAAAATGAAATGGTTATCTAACTATCGAAGGCTCTTGTGTTGTGTTGTATTACAATAAGGTAGGTACAGCTACAAAATCACACATTCTAAACGTAATGTGTGTATATTTTTAATATTGTTTACCTTTATTGAAGTAAAACTTCTTTAGGCGCGACTAGGGGTAACTCAGATTTATTTTCTAACGGAAGTAATTGTAACGGAACGTTACAATTCTGACGTCATATTCTAACGTTAGATTCTAACGGAAGATTCTAAAGGAAGTAACGGTGTGATTTCAGCTTAAATTTTCAAAATTTATTTATAAAATTTTCAAAGTTTTCAAACGGTTACAAATACATTAATGGTATTTAGAGAGTAAAATCTATGTTTCACATTTAAGTTATCATAAAACTATTATTTCATATATAAAAAATAATGATAACTTTCAAATTCCTATTTCTAATGAATAATATAAACATTATATCATTATATCATTTTTTGTAAAGTATATAGACAATAAATATAATTGAATTGTAATTAAATATTTATTTTTCGATACGTACGTCAAAAAGTTTTACTTCAATCGCGCGTAAAGGTTACACGCACACTCTTTTTTTTGTTTGTAATTGCAATTTTCTTTTTTAAGATAGTTTAATTTATTTTAAAAAAGTTTTCATTTTTCCCTTTTTAATTGCTAGAAAGTACAACAAGCAGTCATTGAAACCAGAAAAAAGTATTTGCTAAATAACAAGTTTATGTGGCTTTTAGCCGAGTAAACGAGTAAAAAGTTTGGATGGTTAGCCTTGGATTTATAGCTACAAAAAACTCAACAACATAGTTTTTTCCTAACGATAAAAAGGCACCAATTTGAAGACAAAACAACTATCTCGCACCACTTGCGCATTTGTTAAAAAGTAATATGCGCAAGAACATTAAAAAAATACTGTTTCAACCTATAACCGCCTTTTTTAAAAGGTAAAAAATGATAGATAAAACTCACGATGTGGCATTAAGTGATCGAAGAATGAAAGTGCGCGAAACAATACAGGTTGGTTAAGAAATTTTAAAATCAAAAATGAAAGAATGTGTATTTTTTAATATAACCTCCCTTAGCTTGAACACACTTATTACAATGATCCTCCAGTAATTTTATACCATTTTTGAATTGATTTTCCGGAAGCTCTGCAAAATATTGTTCTAGGCATGCAATAATTTCTTCGTTCGACAGAAAACGCTTTTTATGGAGGGAGCCAAATCTGGCGAATACGATGGGAGTTCAAGCAATTCTTAATTTAATTTGTTCAATTTAGCCATCGTAAACAAACTTCTGTGCATTGTTTTCTTCTGTAACCTGGGTCTTTACTTTTTTAACCAAGTGGTCCAAAAGGTTGGAATAATATTCAGTTAATTTTTTTACTTTTTTCAAGATAAACAATCAATTAATTTTGTATCCCAAGAAAGTACCATAACCTTTTTTGCTAATCATTCTGACTTCACCTGTTTTAAACCAAAGAACCAGCTTCAGTCCAGTATAAACGTTCTTGTTTTAGTTTAGGATCATGATGGTTAATCCAATTCTCATCCATAGTTATAAAATGACGTACAACATCGGTTTTATTCTGCTTAAAATGCTCCAAACTACGCTGAGATAGTATATTGTAATACAAGCGTTACAATGACAGGTTTCGTAGTACGAGTGAAGTTTGTGAAAAGAACCGCGAAGCGGTGAGTTTCGCAAAGAACGAGTACTACAAATCGTCATTGTAATTCGAGTTTTACATACTATTTTTTATAATGAACTTTTAAAAGTATAAAAAAATAAATAAAATGAGAGTTTTTCGAAATATTTATTTATGTTGGCGATCTTGACACTTTTGACACTTGACAGTTTTAATGATTTTAAATTTGAATGTTTGTCAAATTAGAATAAAATATTCTGAATTTCGCAATATCGCTGATAATGTGGTTAATACAACATAATTCTTGATTTACTACCTGAACTCGTTCATCTTTCGTTGATAATCAGTGCAGTGCAACCAATTGTGTAAAACAAAAAGTTACCAAAAACAGTGTTATTTCGATACTGTTTTTAGTGTCGAAATAGAAACTTTGTGAACGTGAATTATAAAAAAATTATTTTCGATTTAGTTTTTGTTAAATTGTTTACGAATGCGGCACTGACTTTCCGAGCAACTCTTTCATATTTAATTCTTGCTGTTCATCTGAGATGTCTATCGTATCAGCAATTTCCGCTTAGTCAAACTTGGATCTTTATAAACAATATCATAGACTTTTTTAATAATTTCTGGTTCCACTTTTTGAACGTACACTACGTGGTACACTTCCACCATTTTTGTATGAATTTCTGTTGCTGATAAACCTTACAAAACATAAAGAATTTTATCACTGCGTTCGGTTTTTCCATTGTAACAAAATACACTGACACGTAAACTTCAAATGGTTTGTAAACAAAGAATGAATTAACAAAACAAAATAGCATTTCTTGTGTATTAAATATTAAAACAGGGTATAAATTTTGATTCCTCTACTGGTTAGTAGGTGTTGCTTCAAGACTTTTCAATTCAACCGACCCTTATCTGTGAGAAAAGTAAAGCCTTTGATATCAGCTGAGAATAAAAGCAATCGTTTGGTCTGTTCTATGATCCTTGTTGAAGCGCATGTTTCGCAACCCGGATGAATTTGACAAATTAGTAACAGTCGATAAATTTGGATACACTGCTACATTGCTATGACGCACAAACAATCAAAAGAGTGGATTGTTAAAGGCGAATGGTCTCCTAAGAAGGGGAAAACGGTAAAATCAGCTGTGAATGATTGTGGCCACAGTTAGACAATATTTTGCATCATTATTATATCATTTAAATCAGAAAATTAAGAAAATCTTGCTTATTTGAAAATAAAAAGACTTTTTTCCAGGATAATACACGAGTTCATACGAGCTTAATTTTTCTAGCTAAATTTTTTATACGAGGTTATTTTCAATAGCTAAATTTAAGCAAATTAATTTTCAATTAATAGATCATTCACCGTATTTACGAGGGATGTCTTCTGCATTTTGCCGCTTAGAAGGTGCCCCCAAAAGAACCTTCAGACACAAATCTTTTATTGACATAAATCCATTATTTCATTGCGATACAAGTCATGTAGATACAGTGAAAAATGGATATTAGCCGACAAAATTTTTGAGCAATAATTTTTTACAATTTTCGGAGAGGATTAACCCAACACCAATGTCTCGCTGAAATGGTTTCTGTGTTTGGGAATGAAGCCTTACACCAGTGAACTATTTCCCGCTGGTATTGCAAATTTCAACGTGGTCACTCCTGCCTCAGCGACGAATCCAGGCTAGGTCCATCCAAAACAGCATCAAAACATTAATGCGGTTCGTCAGCTTATTAAGGATGACCGCAGTGTAACATACCAGGAGATAGAGGTATCTTTGGGAATTTTAAAGATCTTGATCCAAAAGAGCCTAAATGGAGAACTGATTTAACTACTTGATTGCAGTTTCCTGCTAATCAATTGTCATTTCAGTAAAACGTTTATCAAATAGATGTCAAAGATAATAATAGTATACCTAATACTATTATGACGTTTTACAGAGTCTTTGAAAATCAAAGAACATATAGACCGTTTACTAAGAACCAACAACTACTTCCCTGGCTATATGCCACGACGGACATTGAATTACAGTTCAAAGTTAAACAGGGTTAGTATATCTGCAAGATAGAACTAACCATTTTAGTTTGCAATACGTCGAAACCGGTCTACAAGTGATATCCTTTCGAATTGCAAACTAAAATGGTTAGTTCTATCTTGCAGATATACTAACCCCGTTTAACTTTGAACTGTAATTGAATGTCCGTCGTGGCATATAGCCAGGGAAGTAGTTGTTGGTTCTTAGTAAACGGTCTATATGTTCTTTGATTTTCAAAGACTCTGTAAAACGTCATAATAGTATTAGGTATACTATTATTATCTTTGACATCTATTGGAGAACTGATTGTTACGAAGTTGGTTTTCATTTGAATCCCTAATTTACTTACAGAAGAGCAAAAGCGGTTCACGTCAATTGGTGTTGAAAAACATTAAAACGATTTAAAAAGGATGCTCAAAAATCGTTTATAGTATTGTTAGTGGCAATGAATCTTGGATTTACTCCTAAGAACCTGAAAAAAAAACGCTGTGTGGGTGTTTCACGATTAGGAAAAACCAACAAAAAAGATCCGTTCTCGAAGTGTGTCAGAGAAAATAGCCACAATGTTTGTGTCAAAATCTGATTATGTGGCAACAATTGCTTAAAAAGATCAAAGAACAGTTACTAATGATTGGTTTATTAACGTTTGTTTACCAGAAGTTATTGCAAAAATCCGATAAAACAACACACAACAACGAACTATCTTAGGACAATGCAAGTGCTCACACTGCCCAAAAGGCAATCGAGATTTTGGTGCTTCAAAACATCGAATTGTTAGATCATTCACATAAGTCCCAACGATTTCTTTACGTTCCCAAAGATCAAGACTTCAGTGCACGGGCAGCGTTTCCAGTCGCCAGAAGAACTCATCGATGTCATTAAAACAGCGATTTTGTTTGTGTCATCTGAAGATTGGATTAACTGTTTTACCAATTGGTTTGAACGTATGCAAAAGTGTATCGATCTTGGTGGGACATTTTTTAAAAATCAATGAAGTAGGTACTTTAAATCTATATATTTTTTGTCTTTATGGCTATATGCCAAACTAAAAGGACAACCCTCGTTCTAGTATTCCCGGTGACTTTCTATTACCAAATTTTAAAAAATGGCTCTGTGTATAACTGTTTACGCAAACGAAGTGGTTATCGTTCACCCAAATGCTTTTTTTGAGAACCTGTCACAATCATATTTTTATGAAGACTTAAAAAAGTTGCAGGAACGTTTGTAAAGTGTATTGAACTTGTAAAAGATTATGCTGAAAAATAAAAAAATAATAATCTACAAAAAAATATTTTTTATATTTATCTAAAGACTTATTGACTTACCCTCATATAAGCAGAAGAATTTTTTGTTAAAACCTTTTAATTACTATAATTAAATATCTTATTCAATGTAGTAAACAAAGACAAGGACTGTTAATAACAAAAATAATTATTATCTTTAATGGAAACTAGTCCAGTTCAAATTAGTGATGAGAGTTTTTAAAAAATGAGATAGCACTATTTATAACTCTTTAAAGTAAAAAGAAAATGTTTAATAACTTTTTTTTACTTCTTTAACTATCAAGCCGATACAGAGGCAGATATCTGATAAGTACACTAATAAGAAAGATTAATGCAATATTGATATATTTAACAAAAAATTATAAACACTTACTAGTATTACATTTTTCGTAGCATCATATAGATTTACATAAGAATCTACACGGAATAGCATTGGAATACCGTATTTACTAACAGCATCGCCGATATCATTAAATCCATATTTAACTGTTCCTGTATTGGGCTCTATTAGTGGAAATCCATTTTCAGCATAAATTACGGATAGTTCGGGATTTTTTACTGTATTTAAATATTCGATATCGACACAAGCTTTGTAGGCCGATTTTGATTTATTTAAAGCATCTGGGTCGTCGATAAAGTTATCTTCAGATAGTATCGCTACGAATAATATAAAAAATATAAATTTTCGTTTTAATATAAAAAATAGTGTTTATTAGAAGCTTGAAAATTTAAAAAAAGCTTATCAAGTAAAACTGAAAACCTAGAAAATATTGAGAAGAATCAACACTTGGTGTTCACAAAAGTGATTTTTGGATAGTTTCGAAAAAAATATTAAAAAAACTCTTTTTCGGAAAAGAATTTAAGGTCTGCTAAGCTTGTGCCCAAACTCCTAAAGGCTGAACAAAAGATTCATAGTAAATATGTTTGTTCTGACACCCTAGAATGCATTAAAAGAGACTTAAACTTCTTGTCAAGAGTTATAAATTGTATTTGTCAACATAACCCTGAAACCAAGAGGCAATCAATGTACTGGAAATCTTCAAACTTTTCGATAGCCAAAAAAACGAGAATGAGCTAGTTCAAATTCAAAACGATGTTGATTGATTTCTTTGGTATGTGAGGTGTGGTCCACATGGAATAAGTAACACAAGGTCAGACAGTCAATCAATACCTACAACTATATAGATGTTTTACGAACACTTCGAAAAAAAACTCGCAAAACGGACCGAAACGTGGAAAGAGAACTGCTGGGTCCTATATCAAGACAAAGCACGGGCTCGTAAGGCGCTGTCTGTCAAGGACTGTTTGGCCAAAAAACAGGTCAATCTTAGAAACGCGCCCTATATGCCATACTTAGCAGCCTGTGACTTTTACTTGTTTCCAAAATTTTAATTTTGAAAAATTGTACAAAATTACGAAATAACGATATTATTGCAATAGTCTAGGAACTTAACTGCCAGGCCTCGATGCAAATGAGAGCATAGAAGCACAAATGCAGTAAATACGAAACAATTTAAAAAAGTAGTCAAAAGAACCAACAAGTGCATATTTTAAACACCATAAAAGATAATATAAAATGGTAGAAAACGATCGCTTTAACATATTGAATGATTTCAAATATCTGCATACATCTACAATTTATGCGTGTAGATTTTGAGAATTTAACTTACCTTTTGTATTTTTGAACTTTTACTCCTTATTTCATAAAATAAAAACAAAAGCAAAAAATCTCACACGCACCTTATTTGCTAAATAAGGATATAAAATTAATAGAACGTAATCTAATTACGAACACACAAAATTAAATGGGAAACTTTGACTTTGAATAAAATCATAAACTTATTCACGAAAAAAATTGTTTGTAATGGGAGCATAAAGTAGAGTTACTGGTAGATAAGACGAGACGAGAGAAAATTTTGTTTGTCTCGTCTCGTAAGAAGCGAGAACATGTGTCTCTCGTCTAGCCGAAAGGACACTTTTCTCGCCCGACAGATCCTTTTTCTCATCTAGTCTTGTTTCTTTCGTGATTTAAACCAAACATCAATTATAAAAATGATAAAAACAAGGGTCTATAGTAAATTATTTTTTAAATTATTATTATACTAGGTGTACCTGCGACGTCGTTCGCGTGGCGTGTTCATTGTTGTTTAAAAATTTCTTCACTCACCCCGTTAAAGGGGTGGGAGGAGAATTTTTTATACACCAGATGTTATGTTGAAAGAAGACAAATACATCTGTGAAAACCGCATTCGAATCGGATCAGTAGTTTTCATGTGATACGCGCACAAACATATAAATAGACAGACAGACGTACAAAAACCACATTTTTGGGTTCTATATCGATGTACCCGTGACGTCGTTCACGTGATGTATAGATTGTTGTATTAAAATTTCCCCCCCCCCCACACCGTAAAAGAGTTGGGGAAGAAATTTTTATACACCTGATGTTAAGTTAAAAGAAGACAAATACATATGTGAAAACCGCATTCAAATCGGATCAGTAGTTTTCATGTGATGCGCGCACTAACATAAAGATAGACAAACAGACAGACGTACAACAAAAAATCTAACCACATTTTTAAGTTCTATATCGATATACCCGCGACGTCGTCCACGTGACGTATAGATTGTTGTATAAAAATTTCTCTCCCCACACCGTAAAAGTGGTTTTCCCAGCATTTCCCTTCACTGCTCTGCTCCTATTGATTGTAGCGTGATGTAAAGTATCTTATAACCAGCTCAGGAGTATGAAAAAGAATTGTACCAAGTTTCGTTAAAATCCGTCGAGTAGTTTTGTTTCTATAACGGTTATACAGACAGACAGACAGACAGACAGAGAGACAGACAAAAATTTTACTGATTTCATTTTTGGCATCAGTATCGATCCCTAATCACCCCCTGATAGTTATTTTGGAAATATATTTCATCTACAGAATTGACCTCTCTACAGATTTATTATAAGTATAGATATAGATAGATTATAAAAATAAACAAATGTGTCTCACTATTTTTCTATGTCTTCAGAATAAAAAATAATGTTTTCGGTTTGTGTTTTATATTTTTTTATAAAAAGATAAGAAAGTAATTAGATCACATTTTTTCAAAAACATTAATATGTCAAATACACAATAAATTTTAAAATTATAAAACCAATAAGAGAGACAAGACTTTCTCGACGACAGAAGGTTTTTCTCTTGTCTATTTTTAATCTTTCATTCGAAAAAATGCGACACGAGACTCGAGACGAGAATCTCTAATTTCGGCCGCAACATTATCATAAAAGATTTCAAGGCATTAAAAAAAATTGATAGAAGAGAAATAAGAACCAAAGTGCGTTATCTAAAAATGCGAAAACGATGAAGAAATTGATATGCAAAAAGCCCTAGATAGCAGATAGTACAAAACAAATAAAACTTTACTTACAGTGAACAAGTTTTACAACTTCTTCTTCAACTATTGTAAAATGATCTATTGTTAATGTATCGTTGTCTAATGGATATATATTTTTAAAATTTCCACAAGCGTACTCATAAAAATCATCACATGGATCTACGCTCAAATTCATGTATTGCCTTTCAGGAAAATCTGAAAAAAATATGTTTATAAGAAAAATTTTAACTACTAAAAATATCAGGATCGGATCACTTGCAATATCTGTTGGTGAATTTAACGTTGTTTCCAGTTCTCAAGAAGATTAAATTTGAATTTCATGAATTAAGGGGTCGTCAAACGGTATAATCCGATTTATGAGAAAAAATTTCTGCCTAATGCCAGTAGGAATATCTATTTTTATATATTATAACTTTAGGTAATTATTTACATACACAATTAGAAGTTAATGTACAGGTAATATTTTTTTGAGGTACAAACTGTTAAATTTATAAGCTTAAAAATTTCCGTACTGAAAGATCATCTATTGTCGGAATGTTTTTTAATAAAAGGAAGCGCGAAGCGACCCACAATGGGCCCAATGATGTTTTTGAGACGGAGTTCCTTTTCGCGCGTTGGTACGACTGATTCGTGGACTGAGGCTAGCCGAAAAAAATTCAGACCAAAATTTGTCACGACACGACACGACACACGCATGTTTGTCTGCCTGTCTCTCTCTCTCTCTCATAGATAGATATACCTATCTTTATTTAAATAGGAAACCCTAATATACATAAATAAATACTAATAAAAGTACAATTAAAAAGACACTAATTTAAATTAAAAGAAAATACTGTAGAAAAAAATAAGTACCTATAATAGTATTATATTTTATTTCATCCTGTTTTTATAAATTAATAAATTCATAAACATTTTAAAAATAGTTCGTAACTTGACTAGTTAGGTACGTCAAATTACCTTAACTGTCAGTTACTGTCAAATATTTTAAAATTTTGTATTAATTGTTAATTCCTGTTTTAAATTAAAATAAAAAGTAATTCTAGGTACATGTATGTCATCTAAACCTCTGACATTGTATGAATGGACACTTTTGTTAAAAGAAACGAACTGTTGAAAATATTCAGGGGATAATGAATTTACTATTTTCTATTTTGCTTTGAACAGTGTAGTGCCGTGACTTTGTTAAGTTTATACAGGTTTTTTGAAGATAATAAATAATAAAATAATACAAAATAATAACAATAATTAATCCTGACAGTGTTTCTGTTCTGCACAAGTTCCGGACATTGCTGATGGATTTAGGTAAGAAGAGATTTAATACAGACAATAATAAATGCTTATGTATGTATAAACACTCTGTTGTGTTTACAAATTACAATTCCTTCACTAATTAATCGAAAGGAACTTCGTTCCATCCGGGTGTCCCTTGATACCTCTCACTTTTTTTTATGTAAATTAGTTATATTTCTTTTTTTATTTTACTACTACTATGCGGATACCATAAATAAAATTTAACGCCAAAACAACGTAGGTACGCAGTTAAAAAGCAGTTTTACAAAGAAGGTTTCATGGTAAAATTAGAAAATGTTGTTGGTATGCAAAGTTCATACACACAAATCTTTATGTCAAAATAAGACTCCATGATTTTTTAACAATTTTTAACGTATCCTAAAATGATTTATTGGTCAAATCTAAAAATGGTCAAACTCCTAATGACCTATATTAGACTTAAACAAGTGCAAAGACTCGCTTTTATAATGATTACTGGCACATTGAGATCGTGTCTTAGCGCACCCTTAGAGATAATTCTACACCTTCACATTTACATGAAGAGAGGATTGCTCCGGTAAGTGCCTGTAAATTAGCAAGGACTAAGCCTCTAAAACTGGCGATCTTGATGGTCATCTTGGAATTCTAAGAGTCGGAGCAACCGAATCCATAAAGATGCCCAGAGACAGTGTGCCTTCAAAATAGGATTTTGAAGACGCAATAATTGATAGTATTATTGAATGCGAGTTAAAACAACACGATACCACTCATATTACCAAAGAAGCCCTCAATTATTATATTGACGCGCTTAAAACACCAGAAAGAGTGGGTTTATGGGTTACAGGTCCTTATGTCAGGCTCTTAATAGCCCTAGGAAGCACTCCTACGCTCTTCTATTTATTGCCCATGATAGCCAAGCTGCTTTAAAGGCTCTACAATCTATCACGTTCAGGTGCAAAATAGCATGAAACTGCAAACAGTCTTAATCAACTGGCCAACCACAACAAAGTAACTTTGTTGTGGGTACCAGGACATACTGCTATTAGTTTTGCAAAAAAAGTATAGCTAGTCATTTTATTGGACCTGAACATTTCTGTGGTATCTCGAACTGCCACATCTTGGATAAAGTAATTGGGAAAAGAAACTCATTGCAGCTCATTGGTAAAACAGTCTAGACAATCAAAATACGGCCTTCACTATGCTAATCTAAATAGCTCGTAAAGCTTCAGAAACCTGAAATTACTATACACTAAGGTAAAGGGTAAAAGTGGACAGCGGAACATGCAGATGCAACGTCTGATCATATTATTCGCACCTATGTACAAAGGTTTTTTTCCGCAAACGTCAAAAAAAGTAGACATTATTAACGTCAATTCATGATGTTGAAGTATGATTTCACAGACGCCACTTTTTTGTACGGCCGTGAGCGGACAAAAAAGTAGAATTTTTAACAGGGAAAATAATTATTAGTTGAACTTTTAAACTTTATTATCGATAATAATTATTAATAGTAAAATTACATTTATTTAAGGTTACACCGCACATATTTAATGCACTACCTGATTTATTCACTTCCAATTCAAGCGAATTTTGTGCAGAGTTGAAAGAGTTCATCGACAAAATTTCGCTCATGAGAAGCTGCATGCAGGCACAGTGAAGAAGAATTCGACATCAAGATTTTTTCTGCAGTTTGTTTTTTATTAGACAAAGAGTCTTCAATGTATCCTTCAGCGACAGTGCTCGACCTCCAACCTCCATGCCGTTTCAAACAAGTAATATCAGCTCCTCCATCCACAAGCAAAGTAGCTGAAGTTCTTCTTAACGCATGGCCGGTGTAATCTTTTGAATTCGGTAGTTTTAAATAAGTTGCTACTGTTTTGGGTACGTTACTAATTGTATGAATTCCCATGACCATGCGATAACATTTTCCCTTTTGAAATTTCAAAAAAAATCGTCGGCTTTCCATAGCTTGTGGACGTAAAGAAGTATATTTTCTGTAAAGATTTATATATTTTTTTCCAATAATTGTGAACGATCGTGGCTTTTTAGATTTACTATCAGGAATCTTTATATGAATAACAGATCCTAAATCTTTTATATCATCTATTGTCATGTTCACCATTTCATCGCATCTACATGCTCCAGATACGCCCATTATTAGAACAACCTTAAAGTAGTATGTATTTAAAAACTTGATTGTATTTATGCGGGTTAGAATATTATAACTAACCTTAATTCCTAGATATTGCTCATCAGGTGCATTATTTAAAAAATCTTCAAACTGGTCTTTTGTGAATACCTTTGACTTTTTGGGAGTATACCCTTCATTCTGCTTCTTCAGATAAGCACGTAGTTTCATATATTTGCTAATATCTAATCCATGTTTAATATTCAGTAATGATTTTATCATGGAATACTGAGACCACATTGTTGAACTTTTCAATTTTAATTTAGTTGTCATTTCAAAAAAATAAGCTAGTAGCACATTTTCCGAATAGTTTGAAATGTTTTTATCATTGCACCATGTGAGAAATCTTTCGTAAGCATGATTATAAACTCTACTTGACTTAGTTGGAATTAAATCATTCGTAGCTGCCTTAGCAATGTCAACAACGTCGGGCGGTGTACAGTTGGGTTCTGAATCCGACATAATATAATCTAAAAGAAAATTTCAGTACACCTTACTACAACAAACGAAATTTTGATGCTCAAATACTTACCAAAAATGCGCAGTCCAATTGTTGCTTTAAATCACTTACAATATTTCTGACATTATAAAATATTATTGAACTGTCAAATTTGTTTTTGACTTGGCAATCACAAAACCAGTAACCACGGAAATGTAGTGCGCAGTTTTATAATTATTATTCTCTGAATTTATCAACTTCGTTGCAATCGTTTTGAATTTTTATTTAAATATTAATTAGTTCTATAGTCTGGATGCCGTTTGCGGAAAAAATAGCATGTTTCATTCGGAGCAAAAGCACTTTTTGTGGCTCGTCTGAAATTGTCGGCCTCACTAACGTTCGGCCATCAAACATTCAGACTCGCCACAAAAAGTTATACTTTTACTCCTAATAAAACAATATACTATTTTAGAGCCTGATCAGGTTATAAACGTACATCATAAGCCGATAATAGACTTTTTTAAAACTTTAGATTTTATTGAATGTAGGGTATACGAGGATTGCTATTTATATTTTAAACCTAATAATGAAAACACCGTAATTTATTATCAAAAATAGCTTTATTGTTTTCAAGTAGTCTCCCTCATAATCAATACATTTTTTCATGCGTTCAAACCAATTTTTAAAGCCCTTTTTTCACTTAGATTAAGGTACCTCCAAAACAATTTTTAAATGAATCAACGGCTTGTTCTGACGCCGAAAATCGTTGTCCACGCAATTTATTCTATGCGGGAATAAAAAAAATCATTTGGTGCCAAGTCAGGGCTGTATGGAGGATGACCCATCAATTTGACGGCCAAAACGTCAAATTGATGTGTCATCCTCCATACAGGGCCGGTCCAATAGGTGGTTGCTGCAACCGGGCAAAAAATACGAACTAGAGTATTGTACACTATATCGACACGTCAAAAGTGGAATTGCTACTCCACAGCTAAATCGATTTAGTCCTATATTCACGAAGAACCAAGAAAATGAAATGGTGGCTTATTTGCAAGATAGGATACATTGTTTTTTCGCCTTACTCAAACTGAATTTATGAGTCAGGCATTTGAGTATGCAAAACGTTACCGCTGGAATAAACATAACAAAGCAGGAAAAGATTGCGTTATATTAACTTGAGTTTAAGAGCCCCAGAATCGACTTATGTGGCGAGGACAAGTAATATAATCGCCACGAAGTATCTAACCCATTTTTAAGAAAACTTTTAATCTGCTGTTAATAAAAATAAGATCGAAGCCTTCAGGCTATATAATATGTATAAAACCGGGATAGCTGCGACCTCAAATAAGCCTGCAAAGGTTCTTTCACGACCAATTGACTACGGTCATTGGCTGTTGTAATGCTTTCTTTCACTTTTTTTTTAATTTTTGTCAGAAATAAGATTCAGGCAAGACCTCTTGATAGAAGTCCGCCAGAAACTAAAGAAATGTGTACTTCTTATGGTTACACATAGGGCGAAGTATTCTGGAATTTTTCGTAGATCAATTGTGACCAACCGTAGACAAAAAGACAACTAGACAACCACGAAACTCACACATACTATCCTGCACTTGATTACACAACCAAGAATAATGTGGTTATATTTAATTTTTTATGTTTATTTGTTTATTATTAGAAAGTTTTTTTTTTCTCGTATTATTTGTCTCTTTGTCTTTCTTTGTATCATTCCAGGTGGAATTTTGTAATAGAATTTAAACCTATTACCCGACCAACTTGAGCTCTGAAATTTCCATGATAGCTAAGAACTGGATGACAATGCATGTTTCAAATGTGTTTAGGTATATACATAGGGATTTTGACACAATTTCGAATTGATATGAGTTTTAAATCGATTAGAAAATTTCCACATAATATACAAATGCGAGTAACAAAATAATTTATAGAATAGTAATGTGGCCTATAATTCAGTAAAAGACACTTTCTACTATAAAAAGTTTTCTTTAGATTTATAGCAAATTGAGTTGTTCGCTTTACCCTATTACCGAATTCACTGCTAGGCAAAGTTGATACTCATGCCTTCATTGAAAACTGGTCTTATATCTAATAGCTTAATTGATAATAAGGACAGCTGTTATTGCATTATGTAAGTTTATCAAATGGAGATTGATTATAAACAATTGTTTTAATATCACCAGTTATAACTAAACGACAAGAATAAAATTGTATTTAAATGAATTAAAAACAAACTTACCTTCATCGTTCGTATCGTCAATTATCAATACTGCTGAGGTAGCACTCAGTATTAGTAACAATATTTTTACATACATTTCTCAACAATATTTTTAGGATCCATAAATACCTATGTTTAATTGATGAAATACCAATATAAAATAACATGATATATAACTGATTTTATCCTGTTTTGATAAGATACCGAGATTTGTAATCAGTGTATTTAAAAATATGTTTTCTGTAATTTGAAGAGGTGCAAAATGTACACCAATTGGTAATTTTAATAAGATAGGAATTTTGTAACAAAGGTCAGATTCTTTAATGATTTACGTATCATAAATTTATACGAATCGGATAAGAACTTTTCAGTCACTAGAACAACACATACCGAGAAATTAATCATTTAGAATTATTTAATTCAGATGAACATTTACAAATTCATTTTAAATGAATTTATTTTAGAAAGTTTTTTATTTTCGTCGTGTTCTTTGTCTCTTTGTCATTTAGGGTGGAATTTTGTAATCGAATTTAAACCTATTTCCCGACCACCTAGAGATCTGAAATTTTCAGGATGGATAAGAACTGGATGACAATGCATATTTCAATCGTGTTTAGGCATATACATAGGGATTTTAACACAATTTCAGCTTGATATGAGTGTTAAATTGATTACAAAATTCCCACATAATATACAAATTCAAGTAACAAAATCTATATATATATATATATATATATATATATATATATATATATATATATATATATATATATACAAAGGGTGCCAAGTATGCGTACTTATGATAAACAAAAGGGGTAAATTAACGGGCATGTACGCAAAAAGGATCATAGGGTCACGAGTAGGAATGGTAACCGCAGACATGCATGTTTCTGGCTCGTTAGCCGTAATCAGTGCGGCATAACCAAGTAAGGTATTGCACTTGGCTAGCAAAAGTGTTGGGTACTTGGGAGCAAAGGATGGTAGGGAAACATGTGTCTAAAAAACACAAACAACGAACGCTCACACAAGAGTCCTATTGCCATTTGTGCCTTATATATATATATATATATATATATATATATATATATATTGTTATGATCTCTATACTCATATAATTGTATTCTTGTGACTCTTCAAGGTTGGGTTCTTCGATAATATTAAACTAAAAAGTCCATCTCAATTTTAACATCATTTAATATATAAATATATTAATTCTTTACAACACTTTAAAAAACAATATAACATTCATCATTTATCCTGTCATAAACTTAACACTAATTAATTTTAAATGAAATTTTGCCCTCTTTTCCTAAAATCCCCGAATAACTATTTCTAATATACCTCTATTACCAGCTGATAACAAATTATACCAGAAATACTTATCTTTATAAACTATGCTTATTTTATTTTGAAAATCCAATCTATGCAAATATCCAATTAATCTTCTCTATATATATCCATTTTATTCCATATTTACCTCTACCATATAGTTATTATAACATTCTATTCATACATTAATCTTCTTTTATAATTTTTATATTTATATTCATTAACATTCAGTATTTATCTTCATTTTCAATTTCTATTATTATTATATTTACTTTATAATGGTTTTTAAATTTTTAAAATTCTATATAATTCCCTAAACTTTTTCTCTGACTTTACTCTCCAAAATTCTATGACATTCTATCAATAATTTTTTTTTTATCCCCCTAGAAACCTCGCAACCCAATTTTTTTTTATTTATGATTCCTTGATAATTTGCATAAATTGATTATTCAATTCTAATATCTAGTTAGTCTTAATTACACTTATATTACATATAAAGACCAACTATTGAATACCATAACAATATATATATATATATATATATATATATATATATATATATATATATATATATATTGTTATGAAATCTGACTTTTCTTCGGCTCCGGCTACTTCTCCTGCTATTGGGTCTGGATTCAACTTAAACTTCCTTTATATTCTTGTTTGTTTAATTTAAATTTTATTTTTAACTTTAACTTCAATTACACAAAATCATAAACTTTCAAATACTAACTCTCTTTTCAAATTCAAATTCAATAATAATCTCTATTTATCCCCCTTGTCCCTAGGTAACCTCTTAAAACAATCCAATCATAAACAAAATCAACAATTATCAACTCTTTCTGAAATAAAATTCTTAAACATCTATATAAAGACAGTTACCTATTATCAAATACAAAAATTTTTTATCCAATCAAATCATAACAAAATCCCCCTAAATTTAAAATTAAAATTTTCTATTAAGGCACATTTTATAATTTTAAATTTATTCCATATTTATTATTCTATCAGATCATCCCTTACTATTTTACCTTATTTTACAATTACTTTCGATTTCTACCCATTTAAATAATTTTACTTTATTTTATTTAATCAATTTCTTCCCCCTTTTTCTAATATTTCCCCATTACTTATTTTAATCTTTATTTTGAATTTTAATCTTAATTTTAATTTTATCTCAATCCTATTTGCTTTTAATTAACTTATTTTTTTCTTTTTTTTATAATTATAAATTATATCCTTCCAAATCTTTTTTAATCTTCTAATTTCATCACATATTTCAAAATAATTTATATCATTATCCTCGTATGTTTTATTCTTAAACTTCCTTTTCTTCTCATTGTCATAATTAGATTCAGTTTTATATTTAATTTTATTGATATAATAATATAATTCATTTTTATTAACTTCATATATTTCAGTTTCATATTTTATTTCTTCATTTTTATAATAATTATCTTTTTCATTCTTCTTATCCTCTTCATATTCATTATTTAATTTTAATTTCATAATTTCATATTCTTGTATTCCATTTATTTCTTTTTCTTCCATCTCATATATCTTCTTTACTGTATTTTGCACTTCTTCTTTTACATTTTTCTTTTCCATATTCTCTTGTTGTATAATTATTTTAATTTTTACTTCTTGTAACTCCTCTACTTCTGTTATTCTGGCTATTATTTCAGTTCTCATTTCTTTCTTTGTTTCTTCCAATTTTTCTTTGTTTATTTCCATTTGCTTCTTCATTTCATCTTTAAATACTTCCATATTCTTGTTCATATCTTTTATTTCTTTTTTCATATCTTCTTTTATTTCTTTTTTCATAGAATCCATATTTACATTTATTGCTTCCATATTTTTGTCTTGTTTTTCTTGATTTTCTTGTAAATTCTTTTTCATTGCATTCATATCTTGTTTTATTGCTTCTGTATTTTTATTCATTTCTTCTTTATTTTCTTGTAAATTCTTCTTCAAATCTTCTCTTAAGTTATTATTCATTTTTTCTAAAAATTTAAACATCCTTTCCATGTCACTTTCTTCATGTTTATTACCATTACTTTCACTAATTGCTTCTATTATTGTGGTATTCTCTTTTTCATCTCCCGATTCATTTGTTTCCATAATCTGTATGTCATCATCTTTTTGATGATCTCCTTGTTGCATCTGTAAATCCTGTTTCTTGTTTTGCCTTCTTCTTGTTTCCATTTTATTATTTAAAAATATTCAATTTGTTTTTATTTTATTTAAATTTTAATATGTATATTAAATTAATAATTTTAATTCACCCCCCGTATATCAAAGTTTCTTATGTCTTATTGACACTGTCAAAATTAAAATTTTTATAAAAATGATCTGTATCAACCTAAATATTTATAAATTATGTCTTAACAGAAATTATGTATTTCAAATATAAACAACAAAATAAAAAACTGTCTCCATATAGAAATTTAAAAATCTTACCCCAGAGTACAATTTTTCTAATATGAAATTTCAAAATTTCTATCTCGGTTTCTTGCGATCGGCTTGGTGTCCTGTTTCTTTTT
The DNA here is from genome assembly GCA_964028335.1 of Altica lythri. NCBI lineage: Eukaryota > Metazoa > Arthropoda > Insecta > Coleoptera > Chrysomelidae > Altica > Altica lythri. The sequence goes on along the minus strand of OZ034801.1, from coordinate 30,013,083 downwards.
ATTCTTTTCTGGGTGTCTGGGTGTTCTTTTTGACAAGTTGCGCCGCACGTTGGTTCATCAATTTATTCTGAAATCTTTTCTATCCTTGTTGTTGCCCCACGTTGGATCGACAATTTGTTATGAAATCTGACTTTTCTTCGGCTCCGGCTACTTCTCCTGCTATTGGGTCTGGATTCAACTTAAACTTCCTTTATATTCTTGTTTGTTTAATTTAAATTTTATTTTTAACTTTAACTTCAATTACACAAAATCATAAACTTTCAAATACTAACTCTCTTTTCAAATTCAAATTCAATAATAATCTCTATTTATCCCCCTTGTCCCTAGGTAACCTCTTAAAACAATCCAATCATAAACAAAATCAACAATTATCAACTCTTTCTGAAATAAAATTCTTAAACATCTATATAAAGACAGTTACCTATTATCAAATACAAAAATTTTTTATCCAATCAAATCATAACAATATATATATATATATATATATATATATATATATATATATAAAAGGATGTTTGTTTATATGAAATCGATAGACTCAGAAACTATTTGACCGATCATTATGATGAAAATTGGTATGTACATGTATATTTCCACGGAGAAGGTTTATATGCTATGCCCATTGATGTAACTCGCCACCAGGTGGCGCTGCAAACTAGCAGCTTCTGCCCCCTTCAACTGATTGTCATAAAAATTGGTATATATATATATATATATATGTATTTTTCCAAGGAGAAGGTTTGTATAATATGCTCATTGATGCCAGTCGCCACCAGGTGGCGCTGCAGAGTAGCAACTTCTGCCCGGTTCAACCGATTGTCATGAAAATTGGTATGCATATGTATTTTTCTACGGAGAAGGTTTGTATTATATACTCATTGATGCCACTCGCCACCTGGTGGTGTTGCAGAGTAGCAACTTCTGTCCCGTTCAACCGATTCTCATGAAAATTGGTATGTATATGTACTTTTCCACGGAGAAGGTTTGTATGATATGCTCATTGTTGCCACTCGCCACCAGGTGGCGCTGCAGAGTAGCAACTTCTGCCCCGTTCAACCGATTGTCATGAAAATCGGTATGATGATGTATTTTTAATGGGTAAGATGAATATGATATTCGTATTAATGGAAGTTACCACCAAGGGCGCTTCTATGTATCAAATTCAATACTAATTAATAGATATCTATACGAATTCGTATAAATAAGTTCGAAAAATATATTTTTGGTGCGATAAGTCTTTCCTTCTCTATCTTTTCTTATCTTTTATTTTTCTTTTTATTTTAGTTGTTACAGCTAGTAATTTACATAATAGCAATGTGATCTATGAATCAATAAAAATCAGAAATAGTTCTCTGGAAACTTTATTAGATTATTTTTGTAATTTATATGTTTCTATATTTATTTGTAACTTTAACTACACATTAAACTGCAACTACGATTTTTCAGGTGATGACGCAACAGATTGTTTAAGTGTTTAATGCATGTCACAACATAACATACTGTTGTCACACTTTCACTCTGGTTTTCATTTTCAAATACATAATTGTTTAAAAAATATTCTAAGTCAGATTAGTTTCATTTAAAAGTTTAAAGTAGTTTATTTAAATGTAGAATTTTTGTTATATAATAGGTCCTTTTAAACATTCTATAAGTGTAGTAGGTAGTCCCACTACCCACTAGCGGTTGGTTCATAAGAGCACAAAAGCAAGCGAATCCCCAACGTAAAAAATACACATTTAAACAAAAACGAAAACATATTCTATTTATGTATAAACATTTATTCAAAGTCGCATTCTTTAGGTATATATCAAAGATTAGACATGATGCGTTTTTATGAATGAAAGCGATAATTTCGTCTTGAAGGAAACAATCAGAATGTTTGTTCATAGAGCAATGCTTTTTTTCAGGGCCGTTCCTAGGGTATCTGCCGCCCGGGTGCGAGAATAATTTTGGCACTCATTCCCTAACCCAACCCCATCCCCCAAAGTTGTTAAAAACTTACAAATAAAAAAGATTTAAGTTAAAACAATACACAGTTTATTTATTAGAATATAATTTTACAACTTATTTGTAATGTAATGAAGAAATAAATACCTACATAATTCATACATACAGGCAAGGTTGCTAACATATCTACTATTTCTACTAATAAGTTATACAGTAAAGTTTTCTTTTCCACCCTTTTTTAATGCAAATGTCTTAACAATGTTGGACACATCTATATTTTCTGACAGCTCATTTTCAATACTAATAATGGATAAGTCTGAAAGCCTTTCTTGCCCCATTGTGGATCGTAGATAATTTTTTATTATTTTAAGTTTGGAAATTGTACATTACGTAACGAGTGCGGCAAGCAGGTGATCCCATTGATAAAAAGCACGAATGATGGGATTACCTGCGCACCGCACGAGTTGCGTATTCTAATTTTTAATACTCCGTGAGGAAAGCTCTTGAATTTGTCTAAAATAAAAGGAAAGAAGATAATAAAAGTAGTATTAGGTCTGATCCGACTGCACCGCGAAGGCGGTGAAGGAGGCGGTTTCCCTCCATTAAAACAAAAATTTTTAGAGTTAAGAAATTATAAGATTTTTATAAAAAAAAACACTTTTTTATTACAAAATTATGTATAATTATGAATCTTTGCTAAATACGTTAAATGTAATATTTGAACAGTTGCTTAATTTCTTAGACACATTTTTTTTATTCAACTTAAGTATATTAGATAATAATTGAGAATCAACAAAACCTTTATTTAGTAATGAAAAGTTTGATTGAGTATATCGTGGTGCATTTACTACCGCGTTATCAGATGCAAAACTATTAGAAAATTCATCCTCAATTTCTCTTAATTCACTTTCTATCTCATTTATTTTTGATTGATAAACACTTATCAACTCTGTTTCGGTCATTCATTGCTTTCCGCACGGTCCTGCATGGTCGAAAGCAGCAGTGCTTTCCGCACAGAGTGATGAATAGTTTTATATTTCGTAACGTTGAAGGACGCATTGCTTTCCGCACGATCCTGCATGGTCGAAAGCAGTGCTTTCCGCACGGAGTGATGATTATTTAAATAGCCCACTAGCAACTGTAACAGGTAATGTTAAGAAAATTTGTATAGAAATTACTAAATTTGGAAATAGATAGATGATGTTATTTGTAAATAGGTAGTTAATAACATTCAATGCGTTTATTTCAGAAGAAATATATGGTGCAACATTGTCAATTTTATCATATAAATCTTGAGCTAAAATATCTTTTGATTTTTTGATGGATCACATAAACTATTTTATAGAGCTTTACATTTTGCAAATCTAATTGATTTATCCATTTGAAGGAAATTATTTAGGTTAATAAGAAAATTAAACAAAGTTGGTATCATGCTTATATATCTTGTTATTTTCACCCCCAAAACTTAAATTTTGACCGGCTAAAGATTTAACAACATAAATTATAATTTTTAAAACAGAAACCCATCTATCTTTTTTCATGTTTATTAATTTCTCATTTAGTGAATCAGTTGTCTAGAAAAAGTTTTAAATATTTTGCAAGAAAAACAATATACACAGTCTTTTGATTTAGAATACACCAGCTAAACTCTTGGAATTATTTCCCCATTTACAGTTTTTTAGTAGATTTATATCTACTATTCAGCTGGTTCGCAGGTCACGACTTCGGGAAAATTTCACTACAGTTTTTCGTTTTGGGCCCCCCTGACCTCAAAAACACCTGTTTATATATATATATATATATATATATATATATATATATATTATAACATATATGATGAGTGTATGAATAATAATAATATGTTTTGATAATATCAATCACTATGTTATAAAATATTCCTTACCTTTAATTAATTTTGAATTTTAAATATAAATAGTGAATAGGTAAGAATTAATTCAATGTAATTATCTTCCAATATGATTAATTAAATATGCTACCGGCTATTCCCTTATGTCAAGGTCAGAGTTCAAATATTCAACCAAACTAGATTCAAAATCAGTTAATACACAAATTTGCAATAAAATGACTGTAAAACCGCACTATCCTAGACCAACAATGTTTTCTAGGCATGAATTGTATATAAATTTCTAACCTTTCTAATTCAAAATGTGTCAAACTTCAACAATACCGTTAATAAACCAAAACATGCATCAAATATATATAAATGAAATATTCTGTCTTGAGTTACTAAACAATTTGGATTAAACTTAACAAAAAGTGAATAAAAATAATTTAGTTAAATACATAAAACAGTGAAAATAAAAAATGTTCATGGAAATTACAAAAATCAAACAACAGAAAAGTTCTTTATTGATAATAATGGAAGAGTGATACCGTTTTATGAAGATCTTGTTTTCTCTTCAGTCTGCTAAGCCTTAGGATCCCCTTTTCAATAACAGGCCTATGTTACCCAGCACAGCAATGATATCACGAACTTTGAAAATTTTACTAATAAGATTTCTTCTAATCACTGCACAATCAGCTTTTACATCCAAAGGTAAGTACAATAATGCTATTCTTTCTTGTTAGAAACTAGAGTATCTTTCTTTAAATCAATTCAGGAAGCATTTATAACGATTAACTACTCAGCAATAATTTCAACCATTTATTCTTTCATAAAATCATATAAATTTCTCTTACCAATTGCTTTCTCTGGTTACCTTGGGATATTCTTTATACTTTAAACTGTTTTAATACTTTCTATTATCAATACTTTCAAAAAAAACTCAAAATTTCTACGGAGCAAATTTTTAATACAACTTCTATTTCAACAACCCGAAAACAAGAGACATTCTATCAAATCAACAAAGAAACAAATGACAAATTCAACAAACTTAAATCTATACATCTTTTCCATCTAATCGCCTACTAATTTCTTATTCAAATAAAATTATTAACAAAATCTAATTCTTGATTCAATATTACAATTTAAAACAATGATCATTCTTTTTTATATTCTTATGAAATTTACTAGCACTACAAACTAATAATTTTCTCTTTTTCAGAATATTTCATTTGGCATTTGAACTATTAATAAATTAGAATATGGTTGGTAAATTTGTATAATTTAAAAGTAAGTAGAAGTTTTAACATGTATTTTAACTATTTGTGATGTCTTTTTTTTATAATTTAATTTTCTCATTTACTTACACCCCTAATTCATTTAAAATTAATGTTTGATTACTAACGTATTGGCAATTTTATAAACTTTTAATTATCTACTTTACCCATTTATCAATTTCATAATTATCAAAACTTTATATAATGTAGATTAATCATTTTTGAATCTTTAAATAAAAATCTTTGAAATGTATTTGTATTTTTTTTTTCTTATTATTCTATTTTCTTTTTCCTTTTTTAGGAATTATGAAGAAGATGATGATAATCAATCCCAATGTTACTAAATTTGCGCTCTGACCCGAAATAAGAAAATCTCCTTTCTCTACTTTCCATTAGATTTTCCTTCTACATTCTTATTTAATATAACATAGTAACTAATATCATCTCAAAATATATATATATATGTATATATATATATGTATGTATGTATGTATGTATGTATGTATAGTTCCGATATAACGAAATCTGTGGACACGATAGCGGTCGCATTTCTTAACGGATCAAAATGAAATTTGGTACAAAAATCAATCGTCCCAAAATCTCGGTCGAGTTCGTTAATGGGCCAAATCGGTAAGGCCGTTTGGGCGTGACATCAAATCAAAATGGAAAAAAATTCGTAACTTTTTTACTTCACCCTGTACAAAAAAATCTTAGGGGACTTTTTTGTTTGTCTTAAAGAGACCTACAACTTTTATCTAAAACATTTTTTTCTAAAACGTATACTTTTAATATATTTAATTAATATATATCTACTGATGCGCCTGGCTTACCAAGGGCCATTTTTTTATAATAAACAGACGAGAAACTTCTATTATATTTATTTAAAGGAAACATTATATCAGCTTCTGTCAGTTGGGTAGGCCCTAATTCTATCAAAGTTAATTTAATTTTATTCAATAAAACATCAGGCCTATAGATTCATTTTCAAAACTTACTTCTTCAGGACTTTGTTCTTTTAACCAAAGATCTGCTTCCATTGTAGTTTTGGTATTCCACGAGTCCTCCTTTTTTCCCCGCTACTGACCACTATGAATTCTGTCTCCTTCACATTTACATCTTGAGCTTGAGAACTTGATGGTGCTTCCTGTGATTTTGTTGAGATTAAAAACGATTCGAGTGAACCACTAGCCTTTTTAACTTATTCTTCCTTTTCACGCTTTCTTTTTTTGTACTGTGCGCCAGACAGCCTTTTTCGATTATCAGACATCTACAAAAAAAAAAAAAAATGAATCCAAGTTATGATTCGTCGAAAAAATTTGCTTTGACCACAGAGGAGAATTTTGCTGTAAAATCTTTCTCGCCAACGACGTGAAAAATAGCTTAAGACGAGTTAAAACAAGAAACTGTTATACTTGCCACTGGTTGTCGCCTGAATAAGTTGTGTACATAAAATTTGAATTTGAAATATAATTAATAATATTTAAAATAGGCTTGCCGTCCGGGTGCCCCGCATCCTATCACCCCCGGCCCTGATACTATGGAATACTGCGTGTTTGTGTTGAGTAGGGTGAAAAAAAGGTATTGTGTATTACTGTATCTGAGTGTGTTGGCTTATGGAAAACAAAAAAAACATGTTTATTATTTGATTTGGAAATTGTTATGTCAAGAAAGTTGATGGTATTATTTTCTTCTAATTCTATAGTGAATTTTATGTTTTCATGAATGTTATTAATAAAATCAAGAAATGTGTGAAATTGTCTTTTGTAAATAATAAACACAGGTCATATTTATTTGCGCCACTGGCTACGCAAGTATTCAGGACGTACCGATGCTACTATTATTATGACATGAAAAATGTCGCAAATTTTGAATTTACTTAAATTAAATATATAATACTAATTGATTTGTTTAAAAAGTTGTAAATAAAAAAAATGGAAAGGTGGTTTGCTGTTCATGGTTGTCTTTTCGCCAGTTGTATGCTAAGACTTTACGAGTCTTTTGGGAACTACTGTCGTCAGCCAAACGAAGACACCGTAAGAAGCATAGGACACTGATAATATGTTTAAGAGATAAATAAATTATAAATAAATTACTATCTACTTCATAAATTTATTTTAAATTCATAATCTAGTTTTTAAGCTTGCATAGATCTGATTACATTAACTAGCAAACACAAATTTCGAAGTACTATACATTTAGTGCTAATCCTTAAGGTACTCTAATATATTTTTGCAATAACATAAACGTCGCTTTTATTTATAAAAAGAAGCTTTAAATTGTATAGCTACCAAGAGATATGTAATGATGTTACCAATGATCTGAAACAAAACATATTAAAAAGAATGATATATGTACTTTACAAAAAATATTTACTTTATAAAAATAATCTATAAATATAAATAACTCTATTATTAATTTTCAGTAAGTAGGAAACAACGACTAATAAATACTAGTACTATACGTTACAACAAGGTCGGTAGGTGACTTATTACAGTACGAGTTAGTTCACGGACGAGGCGACGTAGGAGCCAAGTCTGGAAATAAAAACGAGTACTGTAATAACACGTAACGACCATGTATCGTATTATATTTTATTTCATCATGTTTTATAAATTAATAAATAAAAATAAATAAAAAATTTAAAAATTGTTAGTAAGTTGACTAGTTTCGTCAAATTACCTTAACTGTTAATTCGTGTTTTAAAATAAAATAAAAAGTAAGTAATTAATTATTTTATAGTCATTATAGTGTTTTTAAATGTCAAAAATTAAAAGTAATTGTCTTTCCTTCAGCAAAGTAAAGAAGGAGGAAGAGCTTTTACTGCCATTGTAAACTGACGTCACAAGTAGATAAAGACTTTACGAGATTTCTTTTTTACGAAATTTCAAATATCCAACTTGCATGATGCTGTAGTAAAAGCAGATAAGAACTACACTCCTCTAAACCTCGCTAACGCAGACGTAAATCTGGAAATCGTGGCAGACTGTGGTAAGCAGCAGAAGAGGGCCCAGAAAGCACTACATAGACGAAACCACTATGACCCAAACCAACACCAAATTGACAAGAAAGCGTGAAATGGATGGTTTACTGAGGGCTCATTGTTTCCTGAGACGAAAGGATTTATGATAGCAGTTCAGGATCAAGTCAATAATACAAACAGTTATTGAAACATATTATAGGTGATCCAAATTGTACATCAGGCAAGTGAACTAAAAAAACATCATACACTAGAATTTGGCCAATAAATTTGGATTACTTAATTAGGAGATATACACTTCTTATTATAAGTACCATCCGCAGGCAGTCCTTGGAAATGCTGATTTTAGACTCTACTACGATTTTCCTGTTATGGCCGATAGACAGGTGCGCATAATTGGTCATATATTGTGGTATTGGATTAAAAGGCTAACTCAGTTCTTCTAGTGGATGTTGCTGTGCAAAATAATAACCACGTTTTGGATAAATACAACAAAGACAACATCCTTTGGCTAAAATTAACACTAAAAGCCTCTATCAAATTTATATGTTGTATTTATCGTTGATCAGACGGTAATTGCGACAAACTATTTGACTATTTATCACAAAAAATCGACTGCCTTAATAGTGGGTACCCTTCTGCGGAGATAATTGTACTTATTAACAACGGATTGTGGCTTAAATCCAACAAAACATTTTGGTTCAAAGTGCAAGAGGAAATGTGACGTTTTGCCATACACAATCAATATATTCAATTTTCATACGTTTAATTTTTAAATTTTTAATTTTATCTTTCGGGTTTTAGAAAGCACTTAATAAGCACTTAATTTGAAGATTATACAATCCTAGTTTTCTCTTATTAAAGGTCTGCTAGGTTATTAAAGACTGGCGGTCCGTTGGTTTTTCGTGAATATTCCAAAAACGGTTAGTGCACCTAATTTCTGTTTTGCGCACCTATAAAGCACCTAATTTTGACCTAAATTTCGACAAATTTGTCCAATTTCGGTCCGCCACCTTTATGGGGGTGACGAGTACTTACGGAATACCCGTAAACAGAGGGTATTACCAACTTATTTCTCTGTAGTATTATGAAAATTAATTAAATATTTGACCCAAACTCGTTACTCGGAAGGTTTTGAGGTTGGTGAACAAGAATATGACAATGGCCAAGGCATGCGCACTACCTGGTATTTTGAAAGGGTTTTATCAACGTCTTCCTTTAAATTTTACGATAATTTTTTACTTAAATAACTCAAACCCGTATTTTCGGGGGAGTTTGAGAATGCTAAAGGAGTTCGAAGAAGACCGCGGAATACATGGTACACAAAAAGAATGTTGACATTGGCTTTCTCTAAAGTACTGTATAAATTTTGTAAATACTTGGCCCAAATTCGTTACTGGAGGGTAGGGGTCAAAGTCACTGACCACGATTATGAGAATGGCAGGAACACGTGCAGTATCTGGTGCCCGGTGCTGTAGTCTTCCTTTGGAGTTTTATTAAAATTCCTTAAATTAACACACACTTGTGATTCGCGTTTAGCAGTCTTAAAAACTTTCGCGTAACAAGTTTATGTTAATTATCTAAGAATTTTTAATAAAATTCCAAAGAAATAAGACATTGATAGGACACTTACTGGTTACGCGTAGGCGTTTGCCATTAGTGTAAGCGACTTAAAAACTACTTAAAAATTGAATTTGACTTAAACATTTAACAAATTTCTATAAAACTTCAGAATAAAAAGTTGATAACACTCTTTCCGTGCATAAGATACTACGTAGGCCTTGTCGACTTTATATTCGTGTTCAGTGACCTCAAAAACGGCCAAGTAATCAAATCATTATTTATATCAGTATAAATTTTCTTAAATACTTTAAAACACTTTTAAAATGACATTCTTTTAAATAAATGTAATTTGGGATTCGTCGTTAAGACTAGTTGCAAGGTTTAGGTATAGAGAATTTCACTAATCCAACGCACGAAAAAAACATTAAAATACGACTTACCATTAAAAAAATCGATAGTTAATTGTTTATTTTCTCTTTACTCTGACGAAAGTTGTATATGAAAAAATCTATATATATAAAAATGAAACCCGTTTTTTCTGGTCATGGCATCACGCGTGAATGGCTGGACCGATTTTACTAATTCTTTTTGTGTTGTATTTGTTATTATTGGGAGTAGGTTATTACGGAAGAAAATATTAAGAAAATCTCTCGGAAATATTGAAAAATAGACATTTAATTTTGCATATTTTTAAAAACGCGCGTAACGAATGTCAATGTCATTCACAGCCATAGACTATATTAAAAGAGAATTGTTTGTTCGGAAACGTGGTTACTTAATTAAATAAACCTTAAATGTGACATCAACCCCTAACCGTGTGATGTCACAGGTTAATTTAATTAAGTAACCACGTTTCCAAACAAACGATGCTCTTTCAATATAGTCTATGGCTGTGAATGACATTGACATTCGTTACGCGAGTTTAGTTTTGGATTACTTCTAGCCTCCATATTTTGGATAAAGTTTGTTTTAAAGACTAAGAAGATTTTTGTTTGCTAATAATATCACGGTAAGTTCACAGCTTCAAATTGATTTTTAGTAACTTTTGGTGACTACACAATACTACAATTTGGTATACATGGTTATACAGAAAATGTATGAGAGCTTTTTATTTTCAGTTGGATTTTCGTTTTTAACAATGCCACCAACCAGACGTACAAGCTTAGGCCGCAGAACTCGAAATACGGCAAGTCAAAGAAATATAAGAGCAAATCAAACTGATGAGCAACGCGAAGCGCGAAATGAACTTGAACGGAATCTATATCAAGATAGAAATGTTGTGTTTAATCCCTACAGAGCTGCATTTAGTTATAATGTGACAATTGATTACAGTTCAGAGCAAATTGTTGCTATTGGACTAATGATTATTGTGTGTCCACATTGCAAGGCATTGAAATTTAAAAATGAAGCCCCTGGATTGTGTTGCGCCAGCGGCCAAGTAAAATTGACGCCATTGGTACCGCCACCAGAGCCACTACATTCATTGGTTTCTGGAATTTGCCCAGATTTTTATCATTTTTTGACTCATATCCAGCAGTACAATAATTGCTTTCAAATGACATCATTTGGGGCAACAAAAGTTATTCGAGACAATTTTATGCCTACTTTTAAAGTAAGTAATTAAGTATAATGACAAACAATTTTTTTAGTTTTACAACCATGTAGCTGGTGCAAAATATGTTTAGCCAGTGATGTGTTTATTTTGTAAACAATAAGTCAAATGCATAATAATAGTCTATAATCCAATGACTTAATCAGCAACATTTTATAAAATGTTGTATTTCATAGTGGCATGAGCAAGGTGTTCCAATACTTGGTAAAGCCTACTACCTAAACCTGTCATGGAAGGCTGTTCAATGTCGAGGTTTAAAGTAGTTTTAATTTGAAATGATGTAAAGTATTGTGGCAGTATTTTGAGAGCCACATGGTGGTACAATTTGCTATACAATTACCTATATACATATTTATATTCTTGCAGATTCAGGGTCAAATATATCATCTAACAGGTTCCTTATTGCCAGTGCCTGATGAAGACTATAAATTTTTGTAAATATATTTTATGGGCAATTCAGCAAGAGAAGTCGATCAGCGTTGCGCAAACAACAACTCAGTGAAAAGATCCATTGTGGAACAACTTCAAACATTTTTCCATCAACACAATGAATTAGTTGCATTATTCACAACTGCATTAGACCGCATGCCATCAGATAATCACAAAATTGTAATCAGAGCCGATAAGGCGCCTGCAGGACAACATGCTGGACGTTTTAATGCGCCAACAATTTCAGGTATAGCGAGACCAGGGAATTATGGATTCATTTTTATATGGAGGATATTACAGATTCCAGTTCAAATTGAATAGGTACTCATACCTAAGATAGGTCAGCTATACAAAATAAAGTAGTGCATCATTGCTACGATAAGGCGGTACGAAGTTCGCCGGGTCAGCTAGTATCTAATAAAATTTTTACTTACAGCTGTTAATAATTTTCTTTCTATAGTACCCAAAGTTGGTGCTATTAACTCTGGTTTATACATGGTCAGTGTAATTATCAGCATTTCAACCTAAAAGATAATAGATTTACCGGGTGTCACAAAATGAAATGGATAATAGTGTTTTCGAAAAATAAGCAAAAACGTGTTAATGAACAATATATGTTCGCAAATTAACGGTTTCGGAGATACGGACAGACCCTGTATATATTTTTTTATTGGTACAAAGAAACTAACTTTATATTTTAGCGTGTTTAGAAGCTTTTTTATTTCTTTTTATTTTTAAATTTTTTTAGATAATATATATATATATATATATATATTGAGATGATATTAGTTACTATGTTATATTAAATAAGAATGTAGAAGGAAAATCTAATGGAAAGTAGAGAAAGGAGATTTTCTTATTTCGAGTCAGAGCGCAAATTTAGTAACATTGGGATTGATTATCATCATCTTCTTCATAATTCCTAAAAAAGAAAAAAGAAAATAGAATAATAAGAAAAAAAGTACAAATACATTTCAAAGATTTTTATTTAAAGATTCAAAAATGATTAATCTACATTATATAAAGTTTTGATAATTATGAAATTGATAAATGGGTAAAGTAGATAATTAAAAGTTTATAAAATTGCCAATACGTTAGTAATCAAACATTAATTTTAAATGAATTAGGGGTGTAAGTAAATGAGAAAATTAAATTATAAAAAAAAAAACATTACAAATAGTTAAAATACATGTTAAAACTTCTACTTACTTTTAAATAATACGTATTTACCAACCATATTCTAATTTATTAATAGTTCAAATGCCAAATGAAATATTCTGAAAAAGAGAAAATTATTAGTTTGTAGTGCTAGTAAATTTCATAAGAATATAAAAAAAGAATGATCATTGTTTTAAATTGTAATATTGAATCAAGAATTAGATTTTGTTAATAATTTTATTTGAATAAGAAATTAGTAGGCGATTAGATGGAAAAGATGTATAGATTTAAGTTTGTTGAATTTGTCATTTGTTTTTTTGTTGATTCTGATAGAATCTCTCTTGTTTTCTACCTTCTGAAGAGGAAGGATGTAAAAAGTTTCGATGAAGATTTTTATAAAAATTATGATGTTAAAAGAAAGTTAAAAGGAGATTAGTAAGATTTATATTATACATAATTAGTTAAGAAGTTTGTAGAAGATATTTCTCTCTTGTTTTCTGGTTGTTGAAAGAGAAGTTGTATTAAAAATTTGCTCGGTAGAAATTTTGAGTTTTTTTTGAAAGTATTGAGAATAGAAAGTATTAAAACAGTTTAAAGTATAAAGAATATCCCAAGGTAACCAGAGGAAGCAATTGGTAAGAGAAATTTATATGATTTTATGAAGAAATAGATATTTCAATTTATGGGGCTGAGCACTTTATGGTATAACTGTATTTTAATTGAGTTAAAGAAGATTAAATTAATATTTAACAAGAAAGAAAGTCTTAATTACACTTACCAGAAGAAAATAGTAGCCATACATCGCTTGGTTTTGAAGAGGAATTGATTAATTGATCTTCATAAAGTTTCCTGAAATCTTTGCTGTATTGGAAGAAGAAAGTAGATTGTCCTAAGAACTGAATCCTGATTCCAGAAGAGGGTGAAGCTTCACACAATTGGTAACAACTTTGCACTCGTTATAATAAAGAGTTTTATATGTGTTTGATTTTTGAAATTTTGATGAACATTTTTATTTCACTGTTTTATGTATTTAACTAAATTATTTTTATTCATTTTTTGATAAGTTTAATCCAAATTGTTCAATAACTCAAGACAGAATATTTCATTTATAGATATTTGATGCATGTTTTGGTTTATTAACGGTATTTTTGAAGTTTGACACATTTTGAATTAGAAAGGTTAGAAATTTATATGCTTTTCAAGCCTAGAAAATATTGTTGGTCTAGGATAGTGCGGTTATACAGTCATTTTATTGCAAATTTGTGTATTAATTGATTTTGAATCTAGTTTGGTTGAATATTTGAACTCTGACCTTGACATAAGAGAATAGCCGGTAGCATATTTAATTAATCATATTAAAAAATAATTACATTGAGTTAATTCTTACCTATTCACCATTTATATTTAAAATTCAAAATTAATTGAAGGTAAGGAAAATTTTATAGCATAGTGATTGATATTATCAAAACATATTATTATTATTCATACTCACTCATATATGTTATAATATATATATATATATATATATTTGATTTTCTGTTTTTTCCTATATCTAGAAACATTTTTATTCAAACTTGTTAATAAAACCAAGTATTTTTAAACATCTCTTTACTTCTTTCGTATTTTCATGAATAAGAAGAGTATTTTCAATCCTTGCATCTATCTATAGGTATATATTTCGTTTAACTTCTTTTACCATCGAGATTAAATTCGTTTCGTTTGAACAAAACTTTTGCAAACTCTACAACTTTTTTAAATATTTGACCAGTTGTTAAATTGTTTTAATTGTAGGTGTATTCATTATTCAATATTGAACAACTTTTCATAGGTCTTACGAGATTTGTTTTTTAGCAAAGCATAGATAACTGGTAACTGGTTTCTTGCATTGTACTACCAATGTCAGCATGAATTGTACCTATATATCTGTTTAAATTGATTGCTGCAACTTTTAAACGTCCCATCCACAAATAAAGTCTGAGCATGCTGCTAAAGCTTCCTTGCCAATGGAACTTAAAAACACAAAAATTCTTTCTCCATCTTTTTCGATGCCGGATAGTAAAATACTTGTCCCGTCATTTAGCGGCAACATTTCTTCTGGAAGAATTATTTCTTTAGCACTAACAGGTTCAACGGTATTACCTTGCGCTTCTCGTCTAATGTGATTCAGACTTGATTTGACTGAAGACAGTGTATACTCTAGTCAACATCTTCAAAAACGTGAAAAATTAAAATAAAGGTCCTAAAAATATGAACGATAGCTCATTGCATTCGGAATCACCTCTAGAAAAATGTTTTTGAAGGAAAAGTGTGCAGGAAAAAAATTGCAATTGTTATTAACAAAATAAGATGAAAAAAAAAAACAGATATTTATGTTTTTGTTAATAACTCGAAAAATATTAATATCTAAGCAATTTTGAAAAAAGCTCGTTAAAGAGGAGGAAATTTCCGAAAAAAAAGTTCATCCTCCCGGAACTCTATCTCCATTATTTATAATTTTAATTTGACGTTGAAAATGGTGCTTTGAGCGGCTTTTACGGCATGCGCGTGCTACCGCTAAACGGTGTTTATCAGATAAAATATTTTTTTTATGACATAAAATGTTATTTTAAAAATTTAAAAAAATCCCAGTATTTTCCTAACACTTGAAAGAATCTAAATCAGTTAAAAAAAACATTTTATCACTGTTTTTCAAAAAGTTATTCAATTGTTAGCTAACAAATTTTTTCCTAATCTTTGTTGACATAAACAATGGGATAAAAGGTATAAATAATTGGCCTAAAAATTTGAAACATTTTTCTAGAGGTGATTCCGAATCCAATGAGCTATCGCTCATATTTTTAGGACCTTTATTTTACTTTTTCACGTTTTTGAAGATGTTGACTAGAGTAGTAAGCATTTCAGTTACAAACTACGATTAAATAGTGGTCCAATTTCTTTACTATAAATTTTTGATATTGATTCATCTTCTCATGCGTTTCTTAACAGAAACAAAATGCTTTTTTACTTCTGTTGTTGTAACGAAAAAAATAGGATGTTTCAAAATAAAACAGACAATCTCTTTTAGATAACTCATGAAAAGAAGTTCATTCTCATTTTTTTTTTACTTGTTTTATTGTTATTAACTGATTATTGCAGGTGAGAACATTGTACGGAAAAGTTTCGATTTCTTAACAATTTATTTATCTGAAAATCTAATCTTTCATCATGTCCACAAGTGCCCCCAAATTTGTCTTGTCCGCAAATGCTTCGTCCGCAAGTGGCCACTATTCAGTCGCAAGTGACATACTTCAGGTAAATAAGAGCAATTGTCCAGTTTTATCTTACCTGTGTGGCTTCAGCTCGTGATAGTTTGCTTATTGGGTATCTGTACAGAAACGAGATGATATCGTCGCACTAAAAATAACTCAACTTTTTATAAGGGTTTAAATAAATAACGCATTAACTTTTAACTTTACTGTTAAGTTAAAAATTTATCTCATTTTATAATTGTTTCGCGAGTTTTTCTATGTGATAAATGATTTCTTTGTAAGTTATTGATATATTATATACCTAACATTTTTTTTTAACTTCCCGCTAAAAAAATTAATTTTTTTTTAAAATCGGGAAGTTATTGGTTTCACCCTGTTTTTCGAAAATCGAGTTTTCATCGGATCTCAACGTCTTGAGGTCTTAGGAACCTCTCCTGACTATTTTTACGAGGGTGTCTGTATGTACGTGTGGATGTGTGTGTGTGTGGATGTATGTAAACCTCTTATAACTTTTGAACGCCTTGACCGATCGGAATGAATTAAAAAGCATTCCAAAGAGTTCCATCTAACTTAGATTCCCTGTAAGTTTGAACCGATTCGAGCCAGTAGATTTTGAGAAATTTGAAAATAACCGAAAAAAACAATTGGTAAAAATGATGTTTTTTGGGCATATCTTTTTGGCTCTTGCATCGATCAATTTCATAACCTAATCAGCTCTCAAGCTAAAAAAGCCACGTCGAATGCCGTTTTGCAAATTAAAATCGGTTGATTCGTTCGTGAGATATCGTTGTCGAAAAATTTCAAAAAAAGTGTTTTTATTTCAATAACTTCGAGATTTTTTGACTAACCGATTTTGCACTCCAGGTAACGTTTTTAGGTCTCAAAAAACTGCGTCGAATGCCATCTTAAACATCAAAATAACGAATAAGGCGTTAAAAAGTTATGGCTTTTTAAAAATTTCAAAAAAAGTCAAAAACGTCAAAATACACGTCACGTTACTATAGCTTTGCGGTTAAAACTAGCGGGAAGTTGCAAGGATGGCCTTTAAGGTCAACCTCTTTTCGAATTTTTTACATAATTATGATGCAATTTATCCATACCATTTTAAATTTAATAACATTTAAATGTACTATGTATGTTATGTATTTCTTAACAAACCAAATAATTTTTGGTTAAAAATAGTGTTTTAATCGTTGTCACATTGCAAGACTGTCGATAAAACCAACAATCATTTAAAGTAGTTTCATGTAGGAGTTAGATATAATTATACATTTTAAACTCATGGTTTAAATTCTAAAAACAGATTATTTAGATTATTTATATTAACTATACTTGTTCCAATGAGGCAAGAGTAATAACTCAGAACATTTTTTCAGTAATACGTTTGATCGTTTTCCTTCCATACAGTTCCACAGTACAGAAAGTATGCATGTTCAAAATGAGAACACAAGCCTGAATGATTTCTTTTGAGCGGTCATTCGTTGCCAAGTAGTAGCGCTCTTGGCAGCATCAAGTGTCGAGAGTGATAGTGTTCCACGTTCCACGTTCCACAGCGAGAAGTCGGACAGAGGTCTCTAAAATAACTCCCCCCTTCGATTATGCCTTCTCTTACTCTTCTTTTTAACTCTTGTCTCGGCAAATCCTATTTCCCCACCATTATAAAGTCCCAAAAACCATCTTGATTCCCAAACCTGGTAAAAACCACACAGACCCTCACAACTACAGACCAATCTCTCTGCTTAATGTCATTGGCAAACTCTTTGAACTTCTGCTCCTAGATAGAATCAGGGACTTTCTAGAAACTAACTCCATAACCCCCCCTTTCAACAGGGATTCAGACCAAACCACTCTATTCAAAACCCGATTCTAGAACTACAATCTTTCACCTCCTCTGCCCTAAATCAGAGAAAAGTCGTCTCTGCCGTAGTTATGGATGTCCAAAAGGCCTTCGACAAGGTTTGGCACGATGGACATATTAGAAAGCTAATTGACATACAATTCCCCATCCCGTAGCGCGTTAACCATTTCGGTCCAGATGACTTAGTAAATAGTCGGGGGATTCATCATATCTTAAATCATCTCGAATAGAACACTTACTCAATTCCTCCTTAACTAATGTTTTCAAAAAACAGATTAGGATAAAAAACAATAAGAAAAATGTTCAGGTAATGTTTAAAAGAACTTTAATCGTATACAAAAAATCAATAAATAACAAGAAAAAATTATTTACGTTGTTATTATACTATTATTACTCGATCTTCATTTCATTTTTTTTTATTTAATAATTTCATGTAACGTTTCTCTAACTACAAAAATAAAAGGTTATTTTAAACAAATAGCTTTATTTATACTGCCAACCCAAATCTTTTTTGAACATCCTTTTTTGATTCCTCAATTTTTATATAAACATGTCAGTCTTCTACAAATTTGTTTTAAATATAATGGCAGACTTTTACTAGAATTCACAACCCAATAAAGAGTTTCAAATTATCGGCACCTAACGTATGTCCCTAAAATATTTGGTGCAAAATTTATTGGCTTTAATTTTAACATAACTAAAATAATATAGGTTGCCTTTAAAGCAGCTTTAAATTATTTGCAACAAAAGTTTTTTATTTTATTAACTATCAGATTTACTTATTTTGCTTTTAGTTAGTTAGACATTTACTGCACAAAGGTTAAAGATATTGGTGAGAAGAACAAAAAAAAAACAGTTTTAAATGTCAACAAGAAGACTGGCTTGTTAATGCAAATCTTCTAAGAGAAAGATATTGTTGGAATTAAGAAATAATGGTCTTAAATATCAAAAGAGACATTAGTATCTTAAATACTCTTAAACGCAAGTTCTTTGTATACCAAGATGCTGTCGTCAACTGAGGCATGAGTATCATTATTTTAGGTGACGAAAAATATTTCAATTTGAGTACCTTTGAACTAAGGGAAAATAATAGGTAGATTTTATACGGAAAACGTAGATGAATGCCCTGACAATGTTAGATACAAACATAAGTCGAAATTCGCAGATAAATCTCTTGTCTAGTGCGCAATTTCTAAAGGGGGTACGTTTTGTAAAAAAAAGTGGTACGTAAAGCTTGAAATAGTGAGACTTTTATTGATAACTGCGTTTCCAAATCAATCAAGAGATAGGTATCCATAACTGGCTTGAACAACACTACATAAATTTTGCCCCAAAAACGATTATCTTACAAACTGGTCGAAGGCTCGCTCAATAGACGATTTTTGGACTTTACAGCCTAGTAAGGTTTATCGTGGATACTAAATAGGTCAAGACGAACAAAAATCAAGACAAAAGACAAGACAAGAGAAATTAATCTGAATTTAGTCCAGGACCTCATGAGAGACATTCTGAAAAATTTGCGCTGGGAAAACTCAAGGAACCATTCCAGTTTAATTAATTATGTAGTTGTATTTTATGATAACCAATTGGTGTTTAAATAAAAAATCAAGTCAGTATAGTTATTTACGTACCAAGGGAAGTAAGTAGACGTTTGCAGTCGAGAAGGGATATTAACGCTCGAGGCGTTAGCCGAGAGCGGAAACCCTTCGAGACTGCAAATTACTTACTTCCCGTGTTGCGTACAATATTTTTTCTACTACCGCGCACATAAGTCATGTTCGAGAAACATTTGTTTTGGTGGCAGGCACCTTTACAATTAAAATACTGTCTTTGTCCTCAATGTGATCTACCGTCATCTGTGTAAGCTCACTTTGCCAACA
Organism: Altica lythri; assembly: GCA_964028335.1. Taxonomy (NCBI): domain Eukaryota; kingdom Metazoa; phylum Arthropoda; class Insecta; order Coleoptera; family Chrysomelidae; genus Altica; species Altica lythri. The sequence continues at coordinate 29,993,291 of OZ034801.1, read as the reverse complement.
TGCTTCAGATATTCCCATTATTAGAGCCACCTAAAAATATCTTTAAAAAAAATACATATTCTTATCTAATACTTTGGATTTCTTTCGAAAGTATTCAACATTTTGTTTTTTTAGAAACATTATTAGTTTTGCAAATGTACTTATATCTATATTATGATTTACTTTACTTGTATCGTAGCTTTTATCATGCTGTATATAGACCATAATGACGACGCTTTTAAGGTTTTTGCTTTCTCTGTGAAGATTGAAGAAGTATGTTTAGATTTCAGCGATTCCATAAAACTTGAATATTCTTTCTTACAACGAAACTCAGATTTATTGGGAAGAAGTTTCTTTTAGTTTCATTTGCTGTCTACAGACAATCAGGAAAATTCGCAATCGAAATCAATAATTTTAAAACAACCATTTAAAAATACGTAGATACTATAAAAATAACAACGAATTTAATAGTTAATTTAAATTTGACAGCTGTCAAACAGAATAGCTTTGTTAGTAGTAATGATTCTAAATCTAAAAACATATAAATTTTTATAGGTATAATTTACTGAAAAATCATTGCTATTATACATATTAATAAATAATTAAAAATAGTAATACAATTATAAATTTATAATTTGTATTTGACATGTAATTTTGAGACAATTCGTAGCTTACCCTACGAACATAACTTATTCTTTGCAGGCGAGTTGTAACCAATCAAAATCGTGTAAAGTAAAAGTCCCATGGGAGTTTGTTTTACATGTTTCTGATTGGACAGAATTGTATTTTACAATCCCGATGAATGTTTATGATCACTTACACCCCTCAAAAGTATCATGTAAAACGCTATTTTACAAAGTGGTAGGAGAAAAAATATTTTGTGCCAAAACTTGTAAGACATACGTTAGAACATCATATATTATAAAAAGGTTAAACTAATTTTTATGTGAAACTCGCATACTCTTGCGAATAAAAAAAAGGTGAAACTTGGATAAGTTATCTTTTAGCGTAGAAGAGTCAATTGAAAAAATACTTTTTATCATTGTTATAAAAATAGTGGTATAAATATTTAATGTTCCTACATATACTTGTGCAAGGTATGCAACGAATAATGGTTCGCAGGAGTGTAGAGTTTTGATGGGATTTGAATGTTGGGTTTAAGGACCCTGATATAGGACTTAGTGTCCTTTTCAGGGAGTAGATGGTATGGTTTGGATGTAGATAGCATCTGACGCTGGCGCCACACGGTGTTTGCTTCCTGATTTTTTGTTGCTCCTGTGTTTCCTGGGTCCTGGTGTTCCCGAAACGTACCTAAACAGTCAAAAGAAACCTTTTTTGGTGTTAGGGTAAGTGTGTGTTGGAGTGTAGCTCACGTGATGCAATGTGGGCTTGGGTGATTGACGCTGTGGCGTGTCTCCTCCCATTTGACAAAAACGAAGAAATCCACAGAAACCTTCGCTATTTCGCCAAGGTCTAATTTTTTTTTGTATCCTGTTGTTGCCTACCTATAGGAAAAAGTGGTTTCGTCTAGGAGGTCTTTAAGTTCTGCGGGAAGATCAGTTTGGTGAAGTCTTAGGGAGGGAAGGGGATCTTGATTTTTGGAACATGTTAAAGAAGCATTCTATCGTATGTAATATCATTAAAAAAATAATTGACGTCTTATGTAAGAGTTAAACTCATCTGCTTCTGGTCACAAGGTCTAATAACGCGGACTTTATTACATTGCTATTTTATGGACTCTCTTTTCAGAATATTATTCCCTACCGAACCTCACATAAAAAGCCTTGCTTTAATGATAATACATTTATTGTAGTCACTCTGCTATATTATATGATACCTACCGGCCATACATCTACAATTTTATCGTGAATAAGTTTGACTAACAAATTCATGAATTTTTTCAAAGTCTTTTTCACGATAGCGTTCGTATTACACGTTTATCTAAGTTTAACAAATTGTTTAACGAAACGTAGGATAGATTTTACTAATTTAATGTACCTTTTGTATTTGTCAAGTTTTACTCTTTTTTTCATGATATAAAAATAAAAACATCGTTAACTCCACACACCACATTTAACAAATACGAATAAAATACTTAGATAAACGTGTAACAAAAATAAAAATTAACCTTCCTTTTTTGTTGTCCTTTGTTAAGATTGTCGCCTTGAATTCACGATAATATTCGATGAAACTGGAACAGGTTCTAATTTCGAAAATTAGACAAAAAGAGAATATTGCATACCTATGAAATAGTGACTTGTTCGCCTTAGTTATAGTGTTTGTGTTATTATTATGATTGTATCTTGGAAACATACTCACCGTACTTTGTATCATATTTGTTAATGTGTTGTAGGTTACAATAGCCAAACAGTTGAAATCAATGTGCACTGATCTGACAGAGAACATCCAATTCCATTCGCAATAAAATTTTTCAAAAAAGCGTCCAATGTATAGATACCTTTCAATACAAAACATTACTATATGTAAGTACTGAAATATAAACAGCACTACATTTCCAAATACAAACACGTGGTTTCGGTAATTAAAGGTAATAGCTAAATAGAACCTTTGATGATTTTTTAGAATTTGTAAAAACCTATCACTTTTAGTTTTCATGTTTAACTTTAGTAATTCAGCATTTCGTTTAAACATAACTGTGTATATTAAAATAGTTGTAAGAATGTAAATAACTACAGATACATCATTTGCAATTTGAACAAATGTAGCTAAAGATAATATGATATATTCAAATTTTAATGTTTCTGTATGTGTGATACAGACGAAAAATATTATCAATGTACTAAAACAGTATATAAGGCTTATGCAAGTTGAGTATATAGATAAACTTTTCATTTGTTTTCTGTCTAAGAATGTATTTATTCCAAAAAAAGAGTGTGCGTGTAACCTTTACGCGCGAATGAAGTAAAACTTGTTGACGTACGTATCGGAAAATAAATATTTAATTACAATTCAATCATATTTATTGCCTATATACTTTACAAAAAAAATGAGATGTTATATTTATATTATTCATTAGAAATAGGAATTTGAAAGTTATCATTATTTTTTTTATATATGAAATAATAGGTTTATGATAACTAAAATGTGAAACATAGATTTTAGTCTATAAATACCATTAATGTATTTGAAACCGTTTGAAAATTTCATAAATAAATTTCGGAAATTTAAACTCCTCCCATAGCTGAAATTATACAGTTACTTCCATCAGAATCTTCCGTTAGAATCTACCCCTAGTCGTGCCTAAAGAAGTTTTGCTTCAATAATAGGTAAACAATATTAAAAATATACACACATTACGTTTAGAATGTGTGATTTTGTAGCTGTATCTACCTTATTGTAATACATCACAACACAAGTAGACCGTCAGCCCAAGGTATAAAAAATTGAACGATCCTTGACCGTATGCCCTTTGAAGATTCGACTAGAATATATGTGCCAATTATGTTAAATTTGAAATGGAACTTGCTTTCTGGTTCTATAGTTGCAAAATTCCAAAAAATGTTGAAACAAAATTATGATAAATTTTAACAAAAGTTGACCGTATGCCGAGGTAATAAGAAGAAAGTTAACGAAAAAATAATCTAGTGGAAAAAGGTCGGCATACGTGTAGGGTGGTCCCAAAGGGAAGTAATAAACCCTTAAAATTGCAGACAATTGTTATACCTTCTTTATGATAGCTGACCGTATGCCTCTAAGAGATTTTTATTATTTATGACGTACCACATACTTATGCCTAACGGCATACCGATCGGCTGGTTCCAAGTGGTTCCTAACCTCTAAAACATGTGTCGAAAATTTTTTATTCTATTTTATGACTCTTAACCATAAAAAATCTACTTAAAATTGAAGTTTACATTATAAAATGACCACTTGCAAAAAGGCATACGGTTATCGTAGTTCCTCACCTCAGAAATGTATATGAAAGTTGTAAAAATTTGAAATGATTTTTCTATGATCACTGACCGTATGCCATTAAGTTTATCATTAAACAATACTAAAATCTAATGTATAATGAAAGGGCATACGATTACCGTGGTTCCTTACCTCAAAAATTAAAATTGAAGTTGAATATTAATTTTCGACGATCGCTGACCGTATGCCATTATGTATATCATTAAATAATTGAAAAATTAAATACCATGTCAAAGGGCATACGGTTTTAGTGGTTCGTTACCTCAAAAATTCGAATATTATTTGCGGAGAATCGATGATCGCCTGGTCGAAGCTTGGTTGCGTCTAATACATATACACAATCACTTCACATACACACTAGACATGCTCGTTCGGAGTAATAGATATTTCAGCTGATAATTTTGGTATGGAACCACTAAAACCGTATGCCCTTTTGCAGGGTATTTAAATTTTCAATTATTTAATAATATACATAATGGCATACGGTCAGCGATTGTCAAAAATTAATATTTAACTTCAATTTTAATTTTTGATGTTAGGGACCGCGATGAGCGTATGCCCTTTCATTATGCATTACATTTTAGTATTGTCTAATGATAAACTTATTGGCATACGGTCAGTGATCATCGAAAAGTCATTTAAAATTTTTACATCTTTTAATACGTATGCCACTACTTTAGGACCACTCGATCTGTATGCCAAAGCTACATATGATAGCATTGATTACAATTTATCATATTTGCTAATGGCATATAGTTAACGATCATAAAAAAGAATAAAAAAAATTCGACACATGTTTTGGAGGTTAGGAACCACTTGGAACCAGCCGATCGGTATGCCGTTAGGCATAAGTATATCGTACGTCATAAATAATAAATATCTCTTAGAGGCATACGGTCAGCTATCATAAAGAAGGTATAACAATTGTTTGCAATTTCAAGGGTTTATTACATCCCTTTGGGACCACCCTACACGTATGCCGACCTTTTTCCGCTGGATTATTTTTTCGTTAACTTTCTTCTCATTACCTCGGCATACGGTCAACTTTTGTTAAAATTTATCATAATTTTGTTTCAACATTTTCCGGAATTTTGCAACTATAGAACCAGAATGCAAGTTCCATTTCAAATTTAACATAATTGGCACATATAATCCAATCGAATCTTCAAAGGGCATACGGTCAAGGATCGTTCAATTTTTTATACCTTGGGCTGACGGTCTAAAGAGCCTTCGATAGTTAGATAACCATTTCATTTTGTAGCATTTTATAGCATATTCCATAAAATTTAAAATCCTGAGTTAAGTTTGTTTCCTTCACGTCTACGAAGGATCTGTTATTGGTGGTAAAAGATCAGCCATCTTGACTAGTGGTTTTATGACCTAACCAAACCTAAAATAAGTATAAGAAAGTGTTAAAATATTTTGAATATTATTATTTTATGAACAAAAACGTGCAACATGCTTCTTTACTCAACGTAAAGATTCCGTATAAACAATTATTTACTATCATAATATGTATGTATGTATATAAACTTACTTAATCAAATCATAATGAATGTGGCTGTCTCGTCATTTTTTCATTTTTGTCATTTTTCTTCAAATCTTTCTGGCGCTTATAATATCCCCTTTGACGTTCACAATTTCTTTTTCTTTTTAGCTCTTTAAGTCTATAAAACGAAAATAGCTAGGTATAAATAATAGGTATAAATAATTAGGTATAAATGGTGTAATTACACACCAAAAATAAAATTTATGCATATAGAGTACCTACCTATTCACTCATTTTCAATCAATATTTTTTCATCACTTTCTTCATTAATAAATCCACATTGTTTATTCATATTTAATACAAACACTTTATACACAAAAAACTATTTATATAAAGCAATGTATTTCGATTGACAAGATGATCAGCTGTCAATTCATACAATTACAGATTTAATTTTATTTAATATAGGAGGCAAAATCGCATGAGCGCCGCCAGGATTATTTTCAGGGGGTGCATCTGCATCTACACACTATTATGATCTAATATATATATATATATATATAGAATGTAGAATGATTTGGACAGCAACCGCGACGCCTTTAGTTTTTATTCAAACAATAATTTAATAAAAAAAATATATAATTTTCTGGTAAATTCAGGTATTTTCTTTCATAGCAGGGGGGTGCAAGCGCACCCTCTTGCACCCTGCTGCCGGCGCCCATGCAAAATCGTGTCAGTATTAGGTTTTGTTTCCGGTTTCTGTTATTAGAATGACGTCACGTCCGTTAGAATAACTTTTTTACTCCTAGTCTCGCTAAAGAAGTTTTACTTCAAAAGTTTCCTTCGGTCAATTAGTCGCACTAGTCCATTTGAAAAAAGGATATATCTTTTGTTACATAAAATAACAGACAAAATGACTATAAATGCATTTGAAAAATGAAAAATTATAATAACAGAATGCACATTTTTCTTAAAAGACTCTGATTTAGTAATTAAACTTAACAAAATAACCATTAATCCTGCCATTAACACTGACATAAATGATATTGCAAAAAGTTTATGGTTAAAACTTTTAGCAAAAAATTGTTTTTTTACATTATTTTTATGAGGACAAAAGTGTCTTGCTATGTAAGAAGTTACATTTGTAACCAGTAAGGGCCTTATAGCACGTATAAAACAATCTGTTATATCATTTTTATAGAATATTGCCATGTCTTCCGTTATAGATCAAAATTAATTCAATAAATTCATAATCTTTCGTTTAACATGATAGTACCTAAACGTTTATATAAATTGATGTTTATTTTAAAAAATTATTGTAGTATCTGTAGCTATCAAAATAATAACAGTCATTTCTTGCATATTTTATTAGTTATTAAAAACGCATCAAATCCAGGTTAATTTCAAAAAAAAAGTGCAGGAAAATTTAGAATTGTATTGTTATCAAAGTACTACATACTTAGGTACTGTCTTTAAATTTAAAAAAATATTTTAATTAGTTTCCCGGTCTATATAATTTAATAATACACCATCAGAAGGGACAGTTTACTAGAGAGGCTATTGATAATTGATTATCAAATAAAAAAAAAATATGAAAATGTTGATTTGTTCAACTCTAGTCAACAAGTTCAAAAACGTGAAAAATAGAGATAAAGGTTTGAAGGATAAAAAATGTAAGCAATGAAAAATATATTAAAAAATCATAAACTTTTTTAATTGTAAATAAAAAAAAAATAGTTAATAGACCGTCAGCCCATGGTATAAAAAATTGAACGATCCTTGACCGTATGCCCTTTGAAGACTCGACGAGAATATTTGTGCCAATTATGTTAAATTTGAAATAAAACTTGAATCCTGGTTCTATAGTTGCAAAATTCCGAAAAATGTTGGAACAAAATCATGATAAATTTTAACAAAAGTAAACCGTATGCTGAGGTAATGAGAAGAAAGTTAACGAAAAAATAATCCAGCGGAAAAAGGTCGGCATACGTGTAGGGTAGTCCCTAAGGGATGTAATAAACCCTTGAAATTGCAGACAATTGTTATACCTTCTTTATGATAGCTGACCGTATGCCTCTAATAGATTTTTATTATTTACGACGTACCATATACTTATGCCTAACGGCATACCGATCGGCTGGTTCCAAGTGGTTCCTAACCTCTAAAACATGTGTGGAAATTTTTTTTATTCTTTTTAATGATCGTTAATTATATGCCATTAGCAAATATGATAAACTAGCGGCTGCCCGCGACTTTATCCGCGTGGACTTTAATTTTTTGCCATCAAGATTCATACAAATTTTAACTCCTTAGGGGTGGAATTTAAAAAAGTCATTTCTTAGTACAACACTAAGTAATAAAACAAATTTATTCTCCAATTTTTAAGACTCTACGAGTCTATCGACAGTGTCATGTCGGCCAGCAGCAGCGTGCTACCGCCTCACCGCTCCACACACCCCGCACATTAATGCGCGAGTGGTATTAGACTATTATTATTTTAAAACTATAAAAACTTCTTACATTTTGGTTGAAAAAAATAGTGTAAAGGGTAATTTTGTTCAAAAATATGTGTCTTGTGTTAAATAACTTATTTATTTGGATAAGAATTAAGAAGGAAGTTAAGAAGTATTATTATTAATTAGGTATAGTTTTTGCGGCCTTACTTTTGTTTATCGTGTATAAAAAATTAGGGCCCACAAAACTTCTTTGTACACAATATTCTTAACTAATCTGTCATTAGGCGCTAAAATTATCAAGCTAGCTACTATGTGAATTTATTCGTGAGCAAGCAATATAAATCTGTCCATGAGAGAAGCAATGTTCTCTTAAGTCAATACCCGCAAATTTGAGAGTTTGGTCCTGAGACTTGTTTATTGTCATGGCAAAGCAGACTTTTAGGGAAAATTGTAATCGTTTAAATTCGAACGGGATATCATTCGGTATCTAACCTATACTTAAACCAAACGAAAACAAAACAAATGCCAAATACAGAGTCTATAAAACTACTAAACCGAAACAAAGCAGATGCAATCCAAAATATACCAAGAAAAGAACAGCCAAATACGTCAAATATAATCCGCTAGAAATATTTAGGTATAGTATGTACTATAAGATACGGCGGCCACTCATCATCTGGTAAATGTAACTCAGTGAAAACACAACGATAGCGCGTTTTAAAATACTACTAACGCCATCTACTGTCAACATTAAGAACAATCGTCTTTATTTATTTGTTCCTATTTTATCCCCTTAGGGGTGGAATTTATTAAAATCCTTTCTTAGGAGATGCCTACGTAATAGTAGCTATATACATACAAAATCTAAGCCCGATCCGTTTAAAATTGACAAAGTTTCATACAAACTTTTATCTCCTATTTAATCCCCATAGGGGTAGAATTTATTAGGTATATGCATGCAAAGTTTCAGCCCGATCGGTTTAAAATTGACAAAGTTTTATACAAACTTTCATCCCCTATTTTATCCCCTTGGGGGTGGAATTAGTTAACATCTACCTGCATGCCAAATTTTAGCCCCATCCGTCCAGCTGTTTGGGCTGTGCGTTGATAGATCACTATGTCAGTCAGTCAGTAAGTCACCTTTGAGTTTTATATATATAGATAGGAATCAATATGTCAAAATGTCCTTCGTTAAAATGTCTGCTAAAACGCATTCTTTTTATCCCTTGTATCGACTCTCCAAATCTGGCAATAACGGCCGATTTCATAATCAAATTAAAGGAGACTTTAATTTTAAAATATCCTTTAACTAACAATTTTGATTTCATAATCAATTTAAAAGGATCCTTTTTGTGAAAAGCTTCCTTTGAACTAAAAGTCGCGATTTTGGCGTTTTAAGGTGAATAAAGTTTGCTTTAAGGATAATATAACCTATTATTTTCATGACAGTTCTTTCAATCTGTGTGATTGTCTCTTGAATCAGTTAAAAAGCATAAGTATGAATAATTTTGAAACATCCAGTTCTAGTTCATCTGATGAAGAAGAATTTATTTATATTAGAAGACCCAAAATTTACAGGCTGAGAACCAACTGTTTTCAAAAATACGATGAGCTGGATTTTTATCAAATATTCAGTTTAAGAAAACAGACCGTTTCTTATCTTTTAAATAAAATACAACATCGGATCACATTGCCTACTAACAGGTTCGTTAAGTGAAAATTTCAGTCTAATAGTAAATAAAGTCTTATGTATTTATTTCAGAGGGGGGTGCATTACACCATTACAACAAATTTTGTTGACCCTAAGTTTTTGTGCATCGGGAAATATGCAAATAACAGTGGCAGATTTAATGGGAGTGTCAAGATCTTCAGCCTGTAGGATTATTAAAAGGGTGTCTACTGCAATTGCATTTTTAAGACCAGAATACATCTATATGTATAAAAATGCTCATGAGATGGAAAGAGCTCTCAAAGAGTTTTATAACATTGCTTTATTCCCAAGAACAATTGGAGCGGTTGATTGTACTCTAATTAAAATAGACTCTCCTGGTCGACACGATGCAGAAATATTTAGATCTAGAAAATCATTTTTTGCAGTGAATGTTCAAACTGTTAGCGACGCAAAATTGAAAATAAGGGATATTGTTGCGAGGTGGCCAGGCTCTGTGCATGATCAAACAATTTTCAATAATAGTAGCTTAAAGAAAAAATTTGAAAATGGTATATTTGGTCATTACATGTTGATAGGAGACCGTGGATATAGCTTAAAACCATATCTAATTGCAGCAAACTGCAACACGAGCTGAAAATTTATATAACGAGTCTATAATAAGGACTCGCAATGTAGTAGAACGACAATATGGTTTGTGGAAAAGAAGATTTCCCATATTACGTTTAGGAATGAGAATGAAATTAGAAACCATATTGACGATAATAGTTGCAACGGCAGTGCTGCATAATATTGCCATTGACATGAACGACATTTTTCCTGAAGATGAGGATGAAGATAATGAAGATGATGAAAACGATAACAATTCCTCCGCTTTATTGAAATTTGTGGAGCGAGCTTTTTTAATATTCTCCATTTTTATATTATTTATTTTTTGAAAAACTTAATAAACTCTAACAACAGTCTTCTTACTTTTAAATTTCATATATATGAAAGATTTCTGTTTTAGATCAAATATACCGTATATCAGGTTGACCAACATTATAAAAAATGATTAAAGTGCACTTTGCATAAAGAGAGCTTTAAAATAGATTATGAAATCAACTCACGTCACAAGCTACTTTAAAGGTCACTTTAGCTTAAAGTCTACTTACAGTAAAGTCTACTTTGGTGTTCGATTATGAAATTGGCCGTAAGTCTGCTACCTTGAAACAGTTGGAATTAAAATGGAAATATTTCTCCAGCTGCTTTCAGTTCGCAAGTTGTGCCATAAGTATACAACCAACCCATATCGGCTACATAAAGGCGTTTTGTATCGTAAGGGCTCCCGGATCGGTCCATAGTAAAACACCTAAATCTTTGCCAATCTTTGGACATGTGGCTTACTATATTAGCTCTAACTTGAGCAGACATTGAAATATTTCCATAAAGTAAATAAGACAGAGATGAAAATAAACACGCTCCATCGCCAGGTATCTCTTTGACTCTACATCGGATTGCTAATCCTTCAACTGTGACTGTTACAATTTCTCTATCCATTTTTCAAACAAACGTAAGTTTACTAAACGAAAAATACAAAATTTTTAAGTAAGTAATCGATATGACACTTTGATATAAACGTCAGTATCATGGAGACTAGACAAGGAGTACGCACTCGACCGGGGGAATTGAAAAAAACTGTCCACGGTATCGTACATATTAGGTTTACTTTTTCACCACTAGCGTCGCTAGTTTTCCTTTTGTACCGCTATGAATATAGACAAATTAATAATCGTGAATTATTTAATTGGTTTTTATTATTAATATCTGAAAGATCGAACTATTTTTTTCATTGTGTAAATAAATTAATAATGAAATAATTAAAAATTATTTATTTTATTTCAAACTACGTCCTCATTGGTCGCCATTTTGGTACAAATGGAACACCAGCGCCCTCTTATTTTAGTAACCCTTTTTGCATACATGGAGTTCGTACTCCTTGTCTAGTCTCCATGGTCAGTATAATCAATGAAAAAAAAAAACAAATCTAAGCTAGCACCTAATTGGCATGAAACTTTGAAATAAACATAATTTTAATCAACGAAGAAAAAAAAATATTACTAACTAATTTCGAACGAAACTTGTACACCTCCACAACCTCTAAAGAAAACATTTTAATTTTCAAGTCCCTTATTTTAAAAACATAGGACTTTCATACAAACTTCCAACCCCCGTTTTACCCCCTTTGGGGTAGAGTTTCGTAAAATCCTTTCTTAGCGGACGTCTAGACCCTATAAGGAACCTACCTGCCAAATTTCAAGTTTGTATGTCTTATAGTTTCTGAGATACGGTGATGAGTGAACTTTCGCTTTTATATAATATAGATTGTAATCAATGCTATCATATTTAGCTTTGGCATAAAGATCGAGTGGTCCTAAAGTAGTGGCATACGTATCAAAAGATGTAAAAATTTTAAATAACTTTTCGATGATCACTGACCGTATGCCAATAAGTTTATCATTAGACAATACTAAAATGTAATGCATAATGAAAGGGCATATGCTCATCGCGGTCCCTAACATAAAAAATTAAAATTGAAGTTAAATCCTAATTTTTGACAATTGCTGACCGTATGCCATTATGTATATTATTAAATAATTGAAAAATTAAATACCGAACGAGCATCTCTAGTGTGTATGTGAAGTGATTGTGTATATGTATTAGACGCAACCAAGCTTCGACCAGGTGATCATCGATTCTGCCCAAATAATATTCGAATTTTTGAGGTAACGAACCACTAAAACCGTATGCCCTTTGACAGGGTATTTAATTTTTCAATTATTTAATGATATACATAATGGCATACGGTCAGCGATCGTCGAAAATTAATATTGAACTTCAATTTTAATTTTTGAGGTTAGGAACCACGGTAATCGTATGCTCTTGCATTATACATTCGATTTTAGTATTGTCTAATGATAAACTTAATGGCATACGGTCAGTGATCATAGAAAATCATTTCAAATTTTTACAACTTTCATATACATTTCTGAGGTGAGGAACTACGATAACCGTGTGCCTTTTTGCAAGTGGTCATTGTATAATGTAGACTTCAATTTTAAGTAGATTTTTTACAGTTAAGAGTCATAAAATAGAATAAAAAATGTTCGACACATGTTTTAGAGGTTAGGAACCACTTGGAACCAGCCGATCGGTATGCCGTCAGGCATAAGTATATGGTACGTCATAAATAATATTATTATTATATTACATCCCTTTGGGACTACCCTACACGTATGCCGACCTTTTTCCGCTGGATTATTTTTTCGTTACATTTCTTCTCATTACCTCGGCATACGGTAAACTTTTGTTAAAATTTATCATAATTTTGTTTCAACATTTTCCGGAATTTTGCAACTATAGAACCAGGATACAAGTTCCATTTCAAGTTTAACATAATTGGCACATATATTCCAGTCGAATCTTCCAAGGGCATACGGTCAAGGATCGTTCAATTTTTTATACCATGGGCTGACGGTCTATAATAGGAGGACTACTGACAGACATGAAAACTTAAATTTTATTTTGACATTTTAAACTGATTGGGATATTCAAAATTAAAATTTTATAAAGTTTGAATTAATTTTATTAACATTAATCTCATTTTCACTTCTACCATCACTCTGAGCCGAGCCTTTAACATAAGCATGCTGCTGATGCAAAATTTTCAATACCAAAAATTGTCTAATGCTTATTCACTTCAAAAACACGGTAAAATATACAGGGATCGTAGCTTATATTTTTAGATATGGACATATTAAAGTCAAAAAATCTAAGTAAAAATGTAATTAAGAGTTAATAAATAATAAACATTTTTAAAACTCAAATTCAAAAAACAAAAAATAGTTATTTATGATATGAGTGTTAAAAGTGACGTTTTATTTTGTGAGTGAAAACGTTTGTGAAATGAGCGGAGCGAATTGAACAATTTCACGAACAAAATAAAATCACTTTTAACACAAATACCATACAATGTTTTTTGTACAACTTCCCTATTTTGATAATGAAACGAGCGAATTTTCAATGACAATAAACCAAACCGTGTTAAAAGTAAACTAAACCGTGTTAAAAGTAAACTTGTTTACATGGCAACGTGTTAAAAGTATTTTTAACACGCTGCTATGTAAACAATCGTTTTTAACATTGTTTGCTATCATTAAAAGTGTCACTTTTAATGACAGTTGTACAAAAAAGACATTAAGAAAAAAAATATTTTTTAAACATTTTTTTTAATTCTTTATTGGCTTCTCCTTGAACTTTTCTAAATTTATCAGAATCTCTTTAGAATTGTTCTTTCTATAATGAAAAATAATGCATGGTTTAGCATATGACCACCCTTAAAATAAAGGGAAGTTTTTAATGTTAGATACGGAACAGGTGTTGCGACAGAAAAATCCTCACAAAAAAAAGTTACGGATAATCTCGTAGTTTGTCTATTTCCTTTTGCTCCCAGTTCAAGTAACCCAACGTCTACTGTTTCTCCTTATCTCGCTCATTCGCTGATCCCACCAGATGTCATTAAAAGTTTCGCTTTCATCGAAATTCACCGAATTTCACAATTTCTGTTTATATTATTTTTATGGATAAAACAAAAACAAATGAAGAAAGCGGATAATCTTTTATTTATAATAAGATAAAGATATTAGGATATATTTAAATATAGAAACAAAATCAGTAATAATAGTAATTAGTAATATTTAATATAGTTTTTAAAGTTAGGCAGCACATTTGATTATGGATATAATTTTAAATAGACACAGGTACGTAAAAATGTTTTTTTTTTGTTTTAATTATACCCTAAATAATCGTCGTCATCATCGTCGTAACTGTCTTCAGTTCCAGGTTCGCCCAAAGCATTGACAAATTCTAAAAAATAATAATAATATATAAGTAATCATAAAAATAAATAAATAAAATCATTACAAAAAGTGAACTATTACATGTCTTTAGTATCACAACAAAGTGTGGGGTTGCTGAACCCGCATCGGGCGCCTCTCCAGGTGGTGGATAGGGGGCCGAATCCGAGATGTAGGAGGTATCGAGGAAATAAAATACCTCAGAGTAAACCAAAACCAGAATTTTGATTTCAGGACATGACTGTCCACTTGTTGGAAGCAGTATTCCGACAGCTTCTTTTCTCCAGTTTAAAAGCGGCTGAGTTACACATTAGACTGTAGGTATAAAATCTATCTTTTGCGAAACACTATGTCGAATTTTAAAACTGAATTAGCTCAGGTGAGTAGACCAAATTGTTTAGAATTCCACACAGATTGATCACAGGTCAAGTTCTCTTGAATTTTCAACAAGAAAACGACGCCACGGTGACCACTATAGTTAAAGAGGTTTTAGAGAATACATAAGATGAAGACCATAATCCGGAAGACGACAGAACTGCAATCGGTGCGAAACACCTGATAACGACAACAACACCTTATATATAGGTAAGTAGAGTGCTGTTGCCGAACTTTATGGATCAAAAAACAAGATTTCTTTTTACGGAAATCTCAGACATCAAACTTGCAAGATGTTGTAGTAAAAGCAGATAAAAATTACTCTCCTCTAAACATTGCAAACGCAGACGTAAATCTGGAAATCGAGGCAGACTGTGATAAGCAGCAGAAAGTACTACATGGATGAACCACCATGACCTAAACCACCACCATTTTTTTTATTTATTTAAGGATGTCCTCGTAGGTGTAGACCTAAATAAAAAAGAAACCGAGAACATCTATTGGGGCAGAAAAGGCAATTTATTAATTTGTGGTTTAAAGGACTGCAAGTTAGGTCGAGTGGGGAAGACGTGGGAAGGTAAGGAGTTTCACAATCTGAAGATCCTGGGGATGAAGGAACGATCGAATCCATCCGTTCTCGATGTCTGGCACTGAACAGTATAAGGGTGCATGGATTTGACACGTCGCGTAGCTCTGGCTGGTCTGGCAAGTGGAGGCACTATAGAGCGGAGTTCTTCTAAGCAAAATCAGTTTAAGTATCGGTAAAACAAGGAAAAGATCAGACACTGCTCTTCAGTGGGACAATGGGGCTAGGTTTCTGGTATCGTTTATTAGTCGAACTGCTCTTCTCTGTATTGCATCAAAAACTCTGAGCGTTGGTACGGAGCCTCCGATCCCCATACATGCAAACAGTATTCAAGATTAGGTCTTATTTGGGCTTTGTAAAGAGTAGATAAGTTGGATGGAGACAAATATTTTTGTGCTCTTTCCTGCTGCAGTTGCTATGGATGCAATATGTTCGTTCCAGAGTAAGTTCTGGGAGATCGTTATACCAACCAGCGTAATGGATTCGCTTGCTACTAGTGTGTGATCATTCATTGTGATGAGTCGTATGTTTGCCTCTTGTTGGATAGGCAAGATGTCTTTGTCTTGGAAGCGTTCAAATTATAATAACAAGATTTTTTCTTCCCTACTCGTGTACAATTCTCAAATCTTGATTGAGTGAGGCCGTTGTGGATCTTCTGTCCTCTTCCAGAATATTTAGGGATATGGGACGGTTGTGTACTTTGCTACAGTGTAGGTTGCTATCATCTGTAAAACCGTGTATCGTGTTATTGGTGGCTTTCAGTAGATCATTAATGTGTAAAGGAATAGAGTGGGAGTTAGAGCCGATCCTTGGGGAACTCCAGCGTTGATCTTGTAGAGGTTGGAGGAATGTCCATCTACTGCAACTTGGATGTGTCTGTTGTAGAGAAAGTTGGAAATCCATCTGCAAAGGTTTGGCAAGAGTCCGTATGAAGGCAGTTTGTCGAAGAGAGCTGCATACCACACCTGTTCAAATGATTTTGAGACATCTAGTGATACTATTTGAATCTCCCCATGGTGATGGGTGGAATCACTCCAGACATCAGTGATTGACGTATTTCTTCATAGTTTTACTAATAATAGATCAAAGAGCTATGGGTCTGTAGTTAGAAGGCAACGAAGCGTCAAATAGGTGGCTGTCTGAGAGCACCGACTACCTACGCAGAAATAACCAGGTGTGCAACATCACACACCAAAAGGTGGCCAATAAATTTGAATTACTTATTACAAGTATCATCCGCAGGCAGTTCTTGAAAATGCTGATTTTAGACTCTATTACGATAGCCCTGTTATAACCGATCGACATGTGACGCATTTTGTGGTGGTGGATAAAAAACTAACTCTAGTAGTTAGTTCATCTAGTAGATGTTGCTAATAATAAAAGGGTTTTGGATGGAAAATACACCGATCTTGCCATTGAGATGTAACAGATGTGGCATGCTGAGAAGATCGAAGTGATACAAGTGATCGTGTCATCTACAGACCTGATCCTAAAGAGTCCCTTAGAAAACCTTGATAATCCGGGAATACCTAAAAATAAATAAGTATTTCGAGGCATTTGACGAATCGGACTGTAAAAATGGCATTATTGCAGTAGAGCATCGTTATAAACATATTTAAATCTTGTAGAGGATTATATTGAAAAATAAAGAAAAAAAATGTTTTTCATAATCAGGCCGGAAACATATTACCACACCATCGTTTTTAAATTCTTTTTATGCAAAACAAAAATGCAAATGACACCAAGTTCACCAGCTTTCAAACTCTTGTACAACATTATGTTACAATATGAGCAGGTTTTTATTTAAAGAATACTTGTGAATTTGTGTTTAATTATTAATATTACAATTTAATTAAAAACGTAGATTGCAACATAAGGTGTATTTGTCTGGTGTTAATCATAGATCATAGTCCTATTAGTCCAGCTCTTAAGTGTATGAGCATGTTTTGTAATCGTAAAATAATAAGAGGTTCGTATATGGAAAAAGAGTTGGTTTTATAATTAATCAAAAATTATTAAATCATCAAATGTTTTGCATATTCTACTTAATAAAATTGTAATGTAGCTTATCAAAATTAAAACAAAAAAAATAAATGGATTATGTACAAAAAAAAATATTAATAAATATTTAACCTGATAAAAATAATATCTTTATAAGTGTTTTGTTGTAACTATGAGGTATTTAGTTCTAAAAACTTCTACAATTGATACATTTAAATAAACCAAAACTAAAAATGCTCTTCTATAGAATGTTTTTCGGGAATTGGCAAAGAGCGATATCTATGTACCTAATGAATCAGACCAATTCATTTTTACTTTGATCTTGCTAAGTTTAAAAAATTAATGAAAGTATTTTCTGAAGTATCACTTATTTTAATGTATTATTAATCACTGATAATAATCTTAATACGATTTATTTATAAAGAGAACAATTATAATTATAATCATTAACACATTTCGTTTATTTATTAATCCAAAAAAAGGTTAAAAGTTGTTTAATTCCTAAAAATAAATCAGCAATTTATTGGTAAAAGCATGGCAACAAATTTTATATTAGTTCAGCTGAAAGTTTGTAGGCAAACATAGTAAAATAGTTTTTTTTTTTTTTTGGAAAAGCAAGCATTCTTTTGAATTGATGCAAGTTTGGGACCGTTTTCATTGATTTGTGACACGGTGCATTATCTTGATGAAAATGAACTTTTTTCCGCAAAAAGGGCTGTTTTTTCGTAATTTTATCCTTATATTCTATAATCGCTGTTGAGAGTTTGGCGCTATACTAAAATACTAAAGCCATAATCTTGCCAGCAGAGTGTTCCGTCTTTCCTCTTTCCACGTTATAGGGTCGATGGAGTTGCCTGACAGTCGATTGAACTGAAGTTCTGTTCACGCATTGTAATATATCGTTGAAATATAGTGACACATAGCTCCTCATTGCTTTTTATCGATTGTGAGTTGTGAGCACACGCGTGACCAACCTTGCACACATTTTTCGCATATAAATATATTTATGCACGATAAGTCGGACACATTCCTTTAATATCTTAAGAGCCTCAGTTATCTCGATAATTCAAAATTATTTTTTGTTGTTTTTATGCTTTCGTCTGTAACTCCTTCTTTTGGATGTCCACTACGTGCACGTATTCGATGTCATTTTGACTAGTTTAAATCTAGTAAACCACTTCTCAGCAGTTTAACAGTATTTTTTTTAACGCAGTGCTTCATTAATGCACGAAATTTTTTTATCCAGTTCTTTAGCAGTACAAAAAGTAGCTTAACTCACATTGATAGATATATATCTCCCGAACTAGTTGGTACCTACTGACAAAAAATCATTATGATTTAATTATAGTTTCGACATCTATGTCTCTTTTCAGCGCATCAGGTACATACAGACGTAGTATACAGGGAAAAACGTCGTTTTGAAGTGAAAAATATTTTATTTAAAAATTATTAATACTCATGAATGTGTGAATATCCTAAAAAGGAATATTTTTATAAGTACATCAAACATTACTACAATATTATGTAAGAAATATTATATACGAATAAGTTTATTATGTGCTATGTAGTAAAAGGCCGTTCGTTAATAGTTAAAACTTGTATGTGTCTGTTATTATCAGTTCCATAGAAAACGAAAATGTAGTCATGTACAGAAAATGAATAAAATTTACCATGGAATGTTAGAAAATATTTTAACGTATAAAGTGAATTGTGTTAAATCGTGAAGAAGAAAATAAATATCAAAAATAGGTTACTGAAGTTTTTTTTGAGTTATAGTAAAGATGGATAACAATTCTATTATTTTTACAAATATTTGAAAATCATAATTTACTTCTAGGAATCACGACAATGACAAAATAAAAAGCAGTCGATAAAGGTGGAAACAGACTACTGTCAAGTCAAGTGAGCTTATATGTCGTCACATTATCATGTTTTCAGTAGTAATACCCCTAGGGCCTTGATAATACCGAGATAATTTTGTCATAGAGGATGCTGAAAGCGTGTTGCTTGATAATAGCCCGAGGCCGCAGGCCGAGGGCTATTATCTTGGAGCAACACGCTTGAAGGATCCTCTACGACAAAATTTTGAGTATTTATCAAGGCCTGAGGGGTATTCGATAAGATAATTTTTTACTTTGTAGATTTCAAAAAATTGTCAATCTGACGTTTAATAATTTTCAACAAAATTTATTATTTTTAATCTATCAACTATTATTCATTTTTAAACAAATTTACAGTTGTGAAAAGTGCAATTGGTAAATGTTAAGTTGGAGAAAGAGTTTGCTGAAGTTGACGGATTGTTAATTTCCACTGTAGAAGAAATTCCTCGCATTGTTTTTTGCGACATTTTCAAGCCAGCTGTCAGTTTGACGTTTAATTAATTTTTAATCAAATACTCGATGATCTTTGATGAAAACACCAAACTGAAAACACCACATGTAGAGTGTTGTCAGTAGTAATACCCCTAGGGCCTTGATAATACCGAGATAATTTTGTCATAGAGGATGCTGAAAGCGTGTTGCTTGATAATAGCCCGAGGCCGCAGGCCGAGGGCTATTATCTTGGAGCAACACGCTTGAAGGATCCTCTACGACAAAATTTTGAGTATTTATCAAGGCCTGAGGGGTATTCGATAAGATAATTTTTTACTTTGTAGATTTCAAAAAATTGTCAATCTGACGTTTAATGATTTTCAACAAAATTTATTATTTTTAATCTATCAACTATTATTCATTTTTAAACAAATTTATAGTTGTGAAAAGTACAATTGGTAAATGTTAAGTTGGAGGAAGAGTTTGCTGAAGTTGACGGATTGTTAATTTCCACTGTAGAAGAAATTCCTCGCATTGTTTTTTGCGACATTTTCAAGCCAGCTGTCAGTTTGACGTTTAATTAATTTTTAATCAAATACTCGATGATCTTTGATGAAAACACCAAACTGAAAACACCACATGTAGAGTGTTGTCAGTAGTAATACCCCTAGGGCCTTGATAATACCGAGATAATTTTGTCATAGAGGATGCTGAAAGCGTGTTGCTTGATAATAGCCCGAGGCCGCAGGCCGAGGGCTATTATCTTGGAGCAACACGCTTGAAGGATCCTCTACGACAAAATTTTGAGTATTTATCAAGGCCTGAGGGGTATTCGATAAGATAATTTTTTACTTTGTAGATTTCAAAAAATTGTCAATCTGACGTTTAATGATTTTCAACAAAATTTATTATTTTTAATCTATCAACTATTATTCATTTTTAAACAAATTTATAGTTGTGAAAAGTACAATTGGTAAATGTTAAGTTGGAGGAAGAGTTTGCTGAAGTTGACGGATTGTTAATTTCCACTGTAGAAGAAATTCCTCGCATGGTATTGATTATTTCACCGTTAGTTGCAACACCAAATCTTTGCGACATTTTCAAGCCAGCTGTCAGTTTGACGTTTAATTAATTTTTAATCAAATACTCGATGATCTTTGATGAAAACACCAAACTGAAAACACCACATGTAGAGTGTTGTCGCTGTAATCCAGAGGTGATTGGATGGAATTTGACATATGACTCAAAATTGAATAATTAGATTGGTTACTATATTCAGTAAAAAATTATCATAGTAATATAACGCTTAACACACACTGCTATAGGTAGTATAGTATTGGATGAATATAGTAGAAAAAAATAGAGCAAAAGTACACGATATAAATAAAATAAGGAAGCAATTGCATTTGGAACTGCTCGTTGGAGATGTTTAGAAGTACAACCCGATATTGTTGACAAAATTGTCCTGCATAACGTGTTATGCGAAGATAACATGTTTGAATCTTACACCGAAATAAAGAAAGTTCCTCAACAAGGGTTGGTAAATTAGAATCCTATAAGAAGAAACTACAGTTGGAAAGTCTTCGAAGTTCAAGAGAATTACAAGAAATATTTTATTTCAGATAATGGTAGTTTAGTTTAGCAAAAATATAATGTTTGGAGAGGAAGAATTAATATATAATATCTTAGAATTTTTATATAAAATAATAACGAATAATACAATAAATAATTTTAAATATAAATCTGTTACTGTTATATGAAAATCTCTTTCAATCTCCCCGAAGCTTTTTGGCAAATATGTGGATCGCGATATTCACTTGATTTTTGGTTAAATATCAATTGATGTTCTCAAACTTTTTCTATTAAAACCTCTTCAATTTTTTTAATCAGATGATAGCTACTAAACTCTATCAGCTAACGGAGACAAAATATGTGCAAGCGCGGAAAACAACAACGTGAGGCCTGTGAAGTGGCGTGATATATATGAGGTAACTTTAGTGTGGTTCTCGCTCATAACGAACAGCCAAAACAACATTACTTTTTGGCCGTGACGTGATTCTGCGTGAGGTCATTTGTACTCACGTGCC
Source organism: Altica lythri (assembly GCA_964028335.1). NCBI lineage: Eukaryota > Metazoa > Arthropoda > Insecta > Coleoptera > Chrysomelidae > Altica > Altica lythri. The sequence goes on along the minus strand of OZ034801.1, from coordinate 29,971,509 downwards.
GTGATAGTAGCCTGTTTCTGCATTAACACTCTTGTAATACTAACCGTAAAAATCTATTCTTCCATCTCCATCTACGTCTACTTCTTTGATCATATCTTCAACTACAAAAAAAAACATAGTATTATCACTAACAAATATACACTTTTAAAACTGGATTGAGTAAACCCAAATATGGCATTAGGAAAAACTGATTTCAGCTAAATTGCTTAAAGAAAATTCTTTAAATAGAAAAATTCTTTGAAATATATTTTTGATTCTATTCGTTAGAAACGAAGCGTTAAAATAAAGTTTTAGTTAATAGTTAATGCTTATTGTATTACTTATTGTATCATAGTGAGTTAATGTCAAATTTGATTAATACCAAGGAAAAACTCAAAATCTAGTACCACAAAAATATTTCATTTATAGGGCTACTAGTTTCGGGAATATTCCCATCAAACAGGCCCTCAAAAGTAAGCACAAAAAAGAAGTAACATACGAAAATGTGGAATTGCAGTCAACTATTCCAGCTTGCAGTTAGATGGACAACATAACTTGTAGACCGGTTTCGACCTATTGGGTCTCGTCAGTACAAGGTATATGTTGTCGTCAGCGAGCTTTAGGCATAATCGCTGACTGAAGAATGTACTAAAATCACGATCTATATATAACCACAGAGTGATGGAAATATAAACGATGCGATAGTAGTGACATCTTCACCTCCAACTGCAAAATAGAAATCGATTTGACTGAAATCAATTCACAAATATTCGGTGTTCAAAAGAAACTACAAAAATGACGGATGAAAATCATCCATTATGATGGATATACCTTGTACTGACGAGACCCAATAGGTCGAAACCGGTCTACAAGTTATGTTGTCCCTCTAACTGCAAACTGGAATAGTTGACTGCAATTCCACATTTTCGTATGTTACTTCTTTTTTGTGCTTACTTTTGAGGGCCTGTTGATGGGAATATTCCCGAAACTAGTAGCCCTTTAAATGAAATATTTTTGTGGTACTAGACTTCGCGTTTTTCCTTGGTATTACTATTGGACTACATTTGAGATATGGATGATTTTCTCTTTCAAATTTGATTAAGAAAAACCATTTTCAGAATTGTCCTTTTTCTAATTTTGAAACGTTGTATACTAATTTATTATTCCAGTAATATTGCTCTACATTTCTTCACTTTATTTGACGGAAGATTATTTACGTGTAGTAATTGATCCGATTCCTTACACTATTAGCCTTAACCAGATGACACCACGAAGCTGTTGACCTTACCACTTTCCACAAGTTTGTTTTTTTGTTTATTTTTTTAGTGATTTTTTTTTTACTTTTTTTAACAGAAATACTTCAAGAATATCTCGAAGGTAGTGTACAACGTCATTTTCTGTATCAAAGTCTAATATCAAACATCGAGTTTGTTCACTATGATAGCAGTATATCTTTTAGTTAGCTGGCGGTTGCTACCCACTATGGTACTGCTTCATTAATGCTCTGTTCTTTCTTCGTAGCCTTAATGAATCATCTCCTGAAAACACCAACGCAATCCTTCTATTTTTGGCAAATTATCCAATACGTTTTTGTAGTACTTATATTGTTTCAAATCTTGACGCATAGCGACGCTGACGTCAGTGCGATCAATCCAGGTATCTTAAAAATAATCTGTTACCGGTTGTGCGTATGGTGGAAATATGTTATCCTACATAATTTCTAATATCCTTAAGATTTCATCTATAATTATTTCATTATCCTTTGCAAGCCGAACAGGAAATTCATTTTTCAGAATTGTCTTCTACTCTAAGTAATTTCATAAATTAAGGCATATAAACATCTAATTATCCGCTTACCAATGAAATAACATTATAAACACAAACTCAAAATAATCTTTTGGACATGTTATTAAAACGTAATAAGAAGTATTTTGATACAACTAAAAATAGCATAATAAAGAATTTTATTGAATAATATTCTTTCAAAAAATTGTAACTGTTTTCAAAAGATTTGTAAAAAGGCCAGAATTTTCTATGCAAAGAATTTTACTGATTGATACTATGTACTTACTTTCTTCTTCTGATAGATCTTCTCCAAGACATTGTAGAACTGCCCGGAGATCAGAAGCTGAAATATATCCTCTGTTGTGCTTATCAAAGACTCTGAAAGCATCTCGAAGTTCTTTTTCTTCCTCTTCCAAAGAAATCGTTTGATTAGGATCATTTCCTGAGCTCGCAGACCAAGCAATATCAACGAACTCTTCAAAACTCACGTTGCCATCACCTAAAAATAAAATTAAAATTAAAAAACTATTTTGCATACTAATAACTAAAATCTACATACACATATTTATGATTAAAAAGTAATGTGTAACACAAGTGCAATTTTCCATTGAACACAAGTTTTTTTGATACTTTGACAATATCACCGACCTCCACAAAGATGAATTTATGGATTAAATATTTATTTAAAATAAAAATGTTTTTCGCACAATTACAAATAATTTTGCTTCAAAATAAGTTATTATAAAGGTAGATATTAAAGCATCAAAATTAAAAAGTGTTGTAATTATTTTTACCATCAATATCTATTTCTTGAAGCATTTGTTGTAACTCTTCAGTACGGGCAAATTGTCCTAAAGATCTCATAACTCTACCCAATTCTTCTTTGGTTATACTTCCATCGCCATCTTTATCAAAGAGTCTGAACGCTTCTCGAAATTCTAAAAATAGACAATAAGTCTTACTTTATAAAGCTTCTCAGATACATACCTTTCATTTGGCTTCTTGATACCGGAGTATTTCGAATAGAAAAACTTTGTCTGGGACGGTCTCCTGGTTTAATATCTTCCATCGGAGACAGACCATCGGGTTCTTCAATCTTGATTTCATTTCGATTAGTTTCAGCAGAAACGTTTTGACAAGACATTGTAGATTTCATTTCACCTTCTGTTTGGGTGCTTTGTCGTGTCTAAAACAGTTTACACTAAGTAATAAATACTTTTTCTGATAATAATAAAAATAAGTATGTATTAAAGTTAATACAGAAAAGTCTTATGAATAAGCAATAAGACAGCCATTGTAAAACTAAGAACAAAATCAAGTCTACATAGAATATGAATCTACAAATATAACTGGCTTTGTCTCACAGATCTCGTTAGCTAGCTATGGCTGTGACATTCAATCTGGAATAGCCATAGCTGAATCTTGGCAACCACAAGGACTCCGAGGTTCGTAAAGGTGGAATATTTTCTTGCTATAATTGCCCTCAAATGGTATATCCACCAACCACCCAAAACTACCGTAATGTAAATTTTGTCACCAAAAGAATGCCATAAACGGAGAATCGAATAGCAACCAAACAACCAGATTTAATTAGATACGAGTTTAAAGTTTGCAACGTTGCTGCCGACGATTTTATATTATTTGTGACAGTTGGGTTGCTTTTGAAGTGTGACATATAATTAGGTTCAAAAAGGCTTAAAAATTACCTAATTGTAAGAAAAACAAATTTCTGTTGGTGCTTTGTGTGTGAGCTAACCGTACATCACAGTCACTTATCAAGAGTAGGGCAATTTAAAAATATATTTAACCAATTTTGTTTTTAGTTTTTATAAAACTTTATAAGAAGATTAGCATACAGTCTACAATGTACTTTTTTATAATTCACGTTCACAAAGTTTCTATTTCGACACTAAAAACAGTATCAAAATAGATTCATTGTAACACTGTTTTTGGTAACTTTTTGTTTTACACAATTGGTTGCACTACACTGATTATCAACGAAAGATGAAAGAGTTCAGGTAGTAAATCAAGAATTATGTTGTATTAACTACATTATCAGCGATATTGCGAAATTAAGAATATTTTATTCAAATTTGACAAACATTCAAATTTAAAATCATTAAAACTGTCAAGTGTCAAAAGTGTCGAGATCGCCAACATAAATAAATATTTCGAAAAACTCTCATTTTATTTATTTTTTTATACTTTTAAAAGTTCATTATAAAAAATAGTATGTAAAACTCGAATTACAATGACGGTTTGTAGTACTCGTTCTTTGCGAAACTCACTGCTTCGCGGTTCGTTTCACAAACTTCACTCGTACTACGAAACCTGTCATTGTAACACTTGTCTATATAAAATATATAAAAGCGAAAGTTCACTCGTCACCGTATCTCAGAAACTATAAGACATACAAACTTGAAATTTGGCAGGTAGGTTCCTTATAGGGTCTAGACGTCCGCTAAGAAAGGATTTTATGAAACTTTACCCCTAAGGGGGTAAAACGGGGGTTGGAAGTTTGTATGAAAGTCCTTTGTTTTTGAAATAAGGGACTAGAAAATTAAAATGTTTTCTTTAGAGGTTGTGGAGGTGTACAAGTTTCGTTCCAAATTAGTTAGTAATATTATTTGTTTTTTTCTTCGTTGATTAAAATTATATTTATTTCAAAGTTTTATGCCAATTAGGTGCTAGCTTAGATTTGTTTATTTTTCATTGATTATACTGACGTTTGTATCAAAGTGTCATATCGATTACTTACTTAAAGAAGTTTGTATTTTTCGTTAAGTAAACTTACATTGGTTTTAAAAATAAATGGAGAAATTGTAACAGTCACAGTTGAAGGATTAGCAATCTGATGTAGTGTGAAAGAGATACCTGGCGATGGAGCGTGTTTATTTTTATCTCTGCCTTATTTGCTTTATGGAAATATTTCAATGGCTGCTCAAGTTAGAGCTAATATAGTAAGCCATGTGTCCAACGATTAGCAAAGATTTAGGTGTTTTACTATGGACCGATCCGGGACCCTTTACGATACAAAACGCCTTTATGTAGCCAATATGGGTAGTTTGTATACTTATGGCACAACTTTCGAACTAAAAGCAGCTGGAGAAATATTTCCATTTGAATTCCAACTGTTTCAAGGTGGCAGACTTATTGCCAAATTTAGAAAGTCGATACAAGGGATAAAAAGAATGCGTTTTAACGGACATTTTAACGAAGGACATTTTGGCGTATTGATTCCTACTAATGATAAAAGCGAAAGGTCACTCATCACCATATCTCAGAAACTATAAGGCCTACAAACTTGAAGTTTGGCAGGTAGGTTCCTTATGGGGTCTAGACGTACGCTAAAAAAGGATTTTATGAACCTCTACCCCTAGGGGGGTCAAACGGGGGTTGGAAATTTGTATGAAAGTCCTATTGAAATAAGGGACTGAATTAAAATGTGTGTTCTTTAGAGGTTGCGGAGGTGTACTTTGTAACGATTACATCGTTAATTGTTTGGCCTGGCCTACAAATATTCTATTTCATTAATTTCTCGTTTATTTTGCTACGATATTTTGGCCTGGCCTACGACGGTTCGAGTTTATCGAAGATTCTTTGGAGTCGACGCAGAATAGATTTCTGTTTAAAACCGGGTACCGTTGTTCATTTGAAAAGAGAGTCGGTATTTTGAATTTCATTACCATTTTGTGCTTCTTAGCCAGCAGTTCTCTTCGTTTTTCTTCTCCCTTCATTTGGTGAGTAAGAGTTTAATTGTTTAATAATTTTTATTAATAGTCAAAAACTTGGTGAATATATTTTATTGATTATAATAATTTTATTATTCTAACTTTTAAATTATTTCGATTACAATCATTGTCTAAATCAGTTTTTATTGTGTTAAAAATATGTAAACAGATAAAGTGATTAACTTTTTTCTATTCTCGAACTTGGAGAAACTTTGGATGATTGTAATCGAAAACTAGATTTATTGAGATGGAATTTTGACGGTGTGAATTTTTTATTCATAGGGCCATTGCCAAATTTGTTGAAGGGTCCCAAGATAGGGCTGTTATGGATAGCCATTTTTTTGGTTTTTGAAGAGAAGCTTGTAAGCAGGTTTTAACAGTTACCGCTTCCTTTTGTTGAAAACATCTTGCCATCAAGCCTCAGAGGATCCGTCAAGTGTTAGAAAAAATCTTGCCAACCCATCTACAGAACCATTAGTTTTGGGAAGACCTCGACCCGACCGCATCCTTATGTTGGCTTCCAGACGTCATCCAAAGTTGGATAGTAAAAGATAAGAAATTAGTTAATTATTATTCAATCTTTATTAACTTAAATTAATAATTCTTTTTTGGCAATAAACAATTTACACTGATTTAACATCTTTTATTTGCTTGTCTGTAATTTTGGCGCCCTTAAATATTTGTTTGGGGGGAGTTAAAGAAAACCAGAAGGAAACCACGATCCTAGAGCTGGCAAGGGTAAGTTAACGTTTCAAAATTCAATTTGGAACGTTACAACTTATATTGTATTTTTAGAAATCAACCCCCTCTATAAGGGTTAAACGGGAATCGGATACTTTTTATACAACAATCAACATGCCACGTGAACGATGTTGCGGGTACATCGATTTAGAACACAAAAATGTGCTTAGAATTTTTTTGTCTGTCTGTCTGGATGTTTGTGCGCCCATCACACGAAAACTGAATGATTTTTGTGTCGGGATAGTTGAAAGCATGAAGAGTGAAATAGGTTACTTTTTATACAACAATCAACACGCCACGCGAACGACGTCGCAGGTACATCGATATAAAACTCAAAAATGTGGTTAGATTTTTTATTGTCTGTCTGCCTGGATGTTTGTGCGTGCATCACATAAAAACTACTAATTCGATTTGAATGCGGTTTTCACAGATGTATTTGTCTTCTTTCAACTAAACATCTGGTGTACAAAAATTTCTTCCCCACCCCTTTAACCAGACAATTGAGGGGGTCAGATTTTGTATGAAAGTATCTCATTAATACATTTAAAAATACCACTAAAATAATACACAACATGCATACATACGTGTTATAATTTAGTTTTGATATTCGAAACTAGATGACGCAAGAGGTTATTAAAACGCGCTATCGTTGTTTTTTATCGCAAATACATATACAAATGACACACAAATTACTATATCTTACAGATAATTAGGTCCAATGTAGAACTGTGACAGATCAATATTATAAGATAGTCATAATTGGTGTTGTATGATTTATTATTATCGAAATCTGTTCGGTGGTTGCAGCGTGATTGAATGACAAACATGAAATTTATAATAAAAAAAAAATAATAAAAGTAGTTAGGACAGACTTATTTTACTAAGGATATACCTACAGAATGATTAAAATTAAATTTTTATATGTAAAATAGACAGTCATTAAATCAATTGTGAATGTCCCAATTCCACGCGAGCAAAGCCGCGGGTAAATGCTAGTATTACAATACACTATTGGCATCTTTGTCGAAATAATATTCGTTTTAACAACTTAAAAATACACTGAGTAAAGATTTTTTAAATAATTTTGTATCAAATTCTGATAAAACTACAGAAGAGGAGTACCTATACGTGCACCGTGTACTTAGAGATAGTCGACGCATAATATACAGATCTAGGTACCTATCGGATAGTCATCACTTGATGCTATTTGTTGTTTGGCTAATTTATAAATTATAAAAATCCCATGAGAAATACGTCTGAAATACTTACATTATCATGCTTAATCTTAGGAAAATCTCATATTGTTTACGTTTTACCTTACAGTCACTATGGAATTTTTTTGCCAGTGTGAGATCTGAAAACCGCACTTCCGAAACACGTCACACCAATATAAAATATTGTATTGATAACCATTTTTCTAAATAATTTTAATCATTTTTTTGTAGATCGAAAAAACTTTTCTTTAATTAAATCGTACTACTTAGAGCTTATTTTATTTGATTTTTAATTCATTCTCTGACTATTTATTACTGCAATAGCAGCAATTTTAATTTATTTTAAATTAAAAATACAGCTAACAGTCGTAAAATAGCATATTTATTCAAACACATAATTCATATACAGGGTGAGTCAACTTATTTCTATAATGTGGTGGTATAGTTTACATAATTTATCTGAAATGTGAAATATATATAGGGTGTTTAAAAAAGTGTCACAAAATAAAATGAGTGATAGTATGTAACAAAGTAAGCAAAAAAAAGTGTTAATAAACATATGTCCGCAAATAAATGCTTTCGGAGATTTTGTGTTAAGAAGTAATTTTTTTAATGTGTCCAAAAAGCAGTAATATTTATTAACAAACAACAGAAACATAGGGTTCAAATTGCCCTTCCTCCATTTCAATGCAGCTACATCTCCGCCACAGGTACTGTCGAACTCTTTCCAAAATACCAATGGCAAGGATTCGACATCCCTACTCTACTCTTTGTTTATTCACAGGAGTGACGTAGGTATACGAAATTTTTACGTGTCCCTAAAGGAAAAAGTTGAAGGAGTTTGAATCAGGCGAGCTTGCAGGCTATGGTACAGGTCCGCCCCTTTCTATCCATCTTTCTGTAATGCTCTTTTACGGCAATTAAAAAATGGGCCAGAAGTAAAGGTGCTATGACAGTTCGGGGCCAAAATCGATCATTTTACATGAAATAACAATTCTGAACTCGAAAATTGCTTTTTAAAAACAATTATTTATTTATAAGTACAAACTTTTATGTTACTTTCTACAAACTACTTGTTACAACTTATAAGGTTTCAGACTGACTGACTGACTAACAATGAATATAAGTATATATATAAAAATAAAGCAAACTCAGCAAAGCAAAGTAAGCGTTGCTTCTTAAAAGGATACATTGTAAAGGGATGATATTACTCCTTCCCCCATAGATTCAACTTCGGAGGGTTAGCGAGGAAGTTGAACATCTTGAAGTTCTAAGGCATCATGGTTTTGCTGGAAGATTAGATTTTGTCGGCGGCGGCGGCGTCGGTATAATAGGTAACCCAAAATAATTGCTGCTAGGATGTAGATAATCACAGTCCATGCACTAGGGGTGTAAGCCAGTAGAGTTGGTTCAAAGGTGCTATCTGATCTTAGAATTCTTTCTCGAAGTGTTGATAATTCGTCTAAGTTAATATCTTGTAAACTGAAATTTAGACTTTTAAAATTATTGAAATCATTTTTTGGAAAGTCTATCTCCGGGAACAGTATTGGTTGACTTTGGAAACTGATGTCCTCGTCGTTGGATAACGTTTCTGTATTCGTAATTATTTTACAGTCTTTTGGAATTTTGGCTAAATAGGTACCAGTTTTCTTGTACGCTTCTTCTTGTTGATGGCATTTTAATTTGATAGTGACTTCTGTGGGAAGTACGATAATCCATTGGTTTGTGTTTCGAAGTCTTTTAAATACAGATTGGGAGATTTCCAGTGGTACTGGGTGGCATGTAGGCGAAGGGTTGTTGCCCAATAGTTGGATTTCACATGGATCGTCTGATTTGGTCTCAAGTAGATCAATTGGTTTACAGATAAAATGATAGGCGTCTATTTCAGGGCATAAGTCGTTTATATAAGCGTGATACAAATTATGCTTTAGAATGAATTTATTCTTTGGAATAATTGCCTTAAACCGACTCTCTCTTAAAATTGGAACAGGATATAACTGATATAAATCTAATGAAAAAGGGTAAGTGATCGGTATTTGTAAAATATAAGTAATTTTATTGTTTAGAATGAAACATGAAATTCTTATAATTTTTTCTAACAGTAAAACATTGTTTAAAGTTATATCAACTGGCATTTGATTAGCTTTTACCTTTTTCTTGACTGATAAAAGAATTTTGTACAAATCTTCAATTTTAATAATACTGGGGTGCATTACATTAATTTTTGCAAATGAAATAGAATTTTCGATATCTTGCAATATATCATTTAAAATTTGGAAGAGACTTGTCAACTGGATTAATACGTCTTTGATAATGGTATTATTCCCTTTAGTGACTTGGCTTTCAACAATAGCAACTACATGTTTTAACTGATTTTCTAACAGTCTTTCATTATGATTAATTTGTTGAACTGTATCATTAAATTTATTAATTAGTGACAGGGCTACTGAATTTTGGTTTTTAATAGTATTAGATAATTTATTTTGATTTTGTTGAAGGTCTTTAATCAGCATTTCGTAACGTTCACCATCTGATGCATCTAAATTACCAGATATTGCTTTAAATATTGAACCTAAGCCATTAATAAGTCCTCTTTTAATTCTGTTTGGATGAGGGAGTATTTCTTTGAGTTTATTTTCAACTTTATCTTTTTCGTAATTAAGTAATTTAAAATAATTTGAAGTTTCTTCTAAGAAGTCTGAGTTTCCGTGTATAGCGTCTAGAGTATGGTCAGTCCTTATAACTAATCTATTGTACTCGTTTATAATAGGATTTAAATCATAATAGTATAAAATAGAATGATAATGTTCTGTTACTTTTGCAGTGCCCAATTTGACTGGTAACAGACCAGGATTACTCTGAAGATCTTGTAAAGTAATGCTTTCTTGGAAACCGAGTGCTCTCGGCAACCTGAAAATAATATCTACGTGTTATCAAATGAATATAGTCTACGTAGTGGGCGTTTAAGGTTACTCATATGTATTTTCTTGTGTTTATCAGTTTCTACGACTTTGCGAGATTTATTAACTGATTTTATTATTGTTGGGGTTTTAAATTTGTTTGCGCCTTTTTGCCTAATTTTATTTTTAATGTAAACTTTTTGATTTGGAGTAAAGATATCAGGATCCTCACGATTTTTATTTACGTTTTGAATTATTTTTTCTTTAGTATTAATGAGGTCTGAGTTTAATTTTGAATAAAGTAATTTTGCCCGTTCTCTGTGTTGATTAACATAGTCGTTTATTAAAAGTCTGTCAATTTCAATATTAAAAGGGTCATTTTGTGTAATATGTCCTTGAATTATATCTATGGGTTTAAATTTGGTGGTTGAATGGATCGAGTTGTTGTAGGCTAGGATAGCATATGTCATTTTATTTTTGATCGAAGTATTGGAAAGATTTTTGGCATTCAATAATCGAAGATGTTCTATTAATGTGGAATGAAATCTCTCTACGATACCGTTCGACTGTGGATGTTCAGGAGAACAGAAATGAATTTTTATTTTGTGAAGCCCTAAAAGTTCGGTTATAACGCTATTTTTAAATTCGGTTCCATTATCAACAATAATTTGGTCAGGTATTCCATGATGTGAGAAATATTTAATTAAATTATTTGCAACTGCGATGCCGGATAAGGATTCGAGAAAATATGCTTGTGCATATTTTGAAAAACTGTCTACAATTGTCAAAAATTTAGTATTTTCAAATGTAAATGTGTCTAAGTGAATTATTTCGAAAGGTTTTGTTGCGGTTGGTGTTAAGTTCATTTTGATTTTTGTCGGATGTCTGTCATATTTACATTGTTGACATATTTCGCATTCATTTATATAAGTTTGTATAGATTTTTTCTGATTAGGCCAAAAATATTTTTCTTTTATACGTGTCAAGGTTTCTTCTATGCCTCTGTGGTTAGATTTGCCTTCGTGGTAATTTTGAATTATTTGTTCTATGTCTGATGCTATAGTTACGTCAAGTAATTTCTTTGTACATTTTCTGAATTTTAGTGCAGATGATCTAAAATTTCGTTGTAAGCAAGTTGAAAATGGTTCATATAAATTTTGATCTTCAAAATATAGAAAATATGAAACGTTTGGAACTATGTATTCTTTTATAAAATTAATAACGTCTTGTTCATAGTTATTTTTTGATAGTTGTATATTAAATCTTTGTTTGTTTCCAAAAAGTATAGATATTTTTGGTTCTGTTGGAGAATGTAATACTGAATTTATAATAATTTGATTTTTACCATAATTTACTGCGTAGTCTGCGATTGGAATTCCTATAACTGGATGTTCGTCTGCATTTGAATGTATAGTCAAATCATCATCACAATTTTTGTCAATTTGTTCATCTTGTATTGTTGAAATCGTGTCGTTAACATTTACGATCATAGATACTTCATCAAAGTTTGGGGGTGTGTTTGATTGTAAGTTAGGTTGTGGTTGTCTTGAAGTTGTCGGAGATGGAGTATTAAGGGTTTTGTCTTCGTTGTTAGAATTTGGGAAAGTAATGTCTTTATTTTGATATGTATTTGCTTCGTTTAGAATTTCGTCTAATTGATTCCAAAATGAATTTGTTTCTTTGGTGTGAATTTCAACGCGTGATAGACAATCAGCATTTTTATTTAAAGTTCCCTTTTTATAAATTACTTTATAATCATATTCTTGTAATTTTATTTTCCATCTTAATAATTTTGAATTTGGTTCTTTTAATGAGAAAAGCCAAGTAAGTGGTTTGTGATCAGTTACTATATTGAATTTCTTACCCCATAAATAAGGACGGAAGTATTTTGTTGCCCATACAATAGCAAGTAATTCCTTTTCTATTGTTGAATAATTTTGTTCGGAATTATTAAGGGTACGTGAGGCGTATGCAATTGGTAAATCATTTGGACCTTGCGATAGTACCGCACCTAAAGCAACATTTGATGCGTCTGTCGTAAGTGTGAAAGGTTTTGTGAAGTCTGGATACTGTAGAATGGGTTCATTTGTCAATAATTCTTTACAAGTGTCAAAACAAGTTAGGTATTCGTCGGTCATTTCAATTTTGGCTCCCTTTTTAAGACATTTTGTAAATGGTTTTGTAATTTTGGCGAAATCTTTGATGAAACGTCGGTAATATCCTAGGAGACCCAGGAATCCTTTAATTTGTTTAGTTGTCTTTGGAATAGGGAAATTTTTAATAGCTATTATCTTATCTGGATTTGGTTTTACCCCGTCTGGTGTCACTATATGACCCAGGTAAGCGACTTCTTTTCGTAGAAATTCTGACTTGTCAAGTTGTACTTTGAAGTTTGATTCTCTCAGTCTTTGAAAGACTGATTTGAGACGTTCCAAATGTTCTTGCAAGGAAGTAGAGAAGACAATTATGTCATCTAAGTAAACTAGACATTTTTCATTTTGAATTCCTCTTAAGATGTTATCAGCAACTCTCTGAAAAACTGCGGGTGCGTTTTTTAGCCCGAATGGTAAACGAAGAAATTCGAAATGTCCCTGTTCAGTATTAAAGGCTGTTTTTTCTATGTCTTTTTCATCCATTTGAATTTGATGGAATCCGCTAGCTAAATCTATTGTCGAGAAATATTGACATTTGCCAAGTTTGTCAAGTATGTCAGTGATGTTTGGTAAAGGGTATTTGTCGTCGATGGTCTTTTCATTAAGTTTGCGATAGTCAATAACGACTCTCCACTTTTGTTTTCCAGAAGCGTCTGGTTTTTTACCAACAACCCAAATTGGTGATGACCATGGGGAATTGCTTGGTCGTATTATATTTGAGTCTAACATTTTTTTAACTTGGTTCGCAACTTCTTCTCTATGTACGAAAGGATAGCGGTATGTTTTTGTATAAATTGGAATTTCGTCGGTTGTTCGTATTGTATGTTTAATTTTACTTGTAAATGTTAGGGGTTCTCCTTCTCGGTAAAAAATGTCATTGTATTCAGTAATTAAGTCTAATATTTTAAGTCGTTCTTCTTCGTTCATGTGGTTAGTTCTAATTTTGGATAAGTCTAGAGGTTGTCTCACAAAATTTTCAATGTTATTTATTTCAAAACATTTATCGTTATTCATTTCAAATTTTTCAACAGAAAATGGCTTTGAAAAGTCTAGAGTAACGTGTTTCGGAGTATTATTAAGAATCGTTGTTAAGGCGAAACAGTGGTCAGGGATTCTGGAATTTCACAGTTGTGAATTTTTTGATAAGGGATTATGATATCTCCGTGCGGAATATTAGTTTTAATTTTGATGACCTGTTCTGTCCTTGGAGATATGGATACATTATAGAGCTCATTGTTGTCTATATTATGATATCGGAGTTTTAATTGCGTAAGAGGTGTTATAAGATATCCTTTGTCTAGATTAATTGAGGCTTGCAATAATTTTAAATTATCAAGTCCGATAAGACCGTCAAAGATATTATGAAATTTGAAGAGATAAAACTTTAAATTAGTAAGAGTTGGTAAATTGAAAATTTTTGAAGCTAAAATTTGTACACTATGTTTATGAGAAGATTTTTGATAAACTGTAGAAACAATAAAAGGATCATTTTTTATAGAGTTCGGATATAATTTGTAAGCAATTTCAGGATTTATAAATGATTTGGAAGCACCTGTATCAATTAAAAATTTTAAATTATGTTCCGGAAAAATGATGTATGGCAATTCACTAGAATTTATACCATTGAAGGAAAAGAAATTAGAATTTGTAGTGGTATTGAGTTCCGAGGCTGTATTCAAAAATTTAGAGGTTCTCTATTAGTGTTTTCATTATTAGTTCCGATATTTTCGTTATAATCATTTTCGTTAGGCGTTTCAAACTGATCGTATTGATCACCTGTTTGATCTTCTATTTGGTCGGATACTTCGTCAACGTAATTTTCAGAATTTAAATAGTCTTGATGTAAATTTATTTCGGTATTAAAAAGTTCTTCAGAAGTAAAGTTTGGACGATTATTTTGTCTAAAATTATTATTATTTTGTCTATTCTGTCCAAATGTATTTCTTGTCGAAGTGGACATAGGTGTTGGATTGGGTAATTTTATGTTAGGGTTTGGTTTGAAAACATTTTTAGTTTGAGATGTCTGTGGTCTAAATGGTTGTGAAAATGTAGGAGAATGTTGTGGTACAGATCTATTTGGTGTACTAAAATTAGGATTTGCATAATTATTTTGACGTGAGAAGAAATTATTTGGAGTATTAGAATTAAAAGATACATTTTGATTGGAATTAGGTCTGAAATTAGGTTTGTTTTGATGAATACTTTGTCTAGGTAAAGGTACTGGTTTTGTAGTAACTTTGTTATAATTAGTATTTTTAAGATAATGTGCATTTTCTTCTTGAATAACAAGCTGCATAGCTTGAGCCAATGATGTAGGCTTCATGCAACGTATTGTTGTACCTAGTGGTTCTCTTAAGCCAGAAAGGAAAGTTTTAGTAGCTAAATTTGAATATAATTCACGTTTAATCACTTTTGCTTGTTCTGTAGCTTCGTGAATATTTATAAAACTACATAATAAATTAAGCATATGTAAACAACGGTCGTAAAAGTTTTGAGGTGACTCGTTCATATTTTGTCGTAACATTACGAGATCTCTGATTAAACTTACTTCATCTCTTTGATCTGAGAAATTATTGATAAGTATTCGTTTTAATTCATCCCAACTGGATGTTTTTTGAATATTAATAACAGTTTTAGCATTTCCTTGTAATTTTGAAATAATTGAGTTCAACAAATAAACATTTAAGAAATTATTATGATTAGTTGCATCATAAAATTGAGTTAGTAACGATTCACTAACGGAAATATACCTATCTAAATCATTTGGGTTCCCGTCAAATTCGGGTATACATTTTAAATATTCTGGTTTAAATTCAACTCTTGTATTTGGCATATTTAAATTATTTAAGTTTGAGTCAGCTGAAGGTGAAAGTGTTAAATTATTTAAAGATTCTTCTATGCTTTCAATTATACTTTCTAAAGACATAAAGTGTACTTACACAAATATAAAGATGACTATTAGCATCCCTAGTTATGAGAAGATCGCCTGTTTCTCGCAGAACCAATCTCTCTCGCAGAAGTGGATGAATTTGATCCAAATCCCAAAATGTTGCAGAATGTCACTATTTTGCACCGATTTGCAAAGTTCGCACCGATTTGCGATGGTCGATATTCGATTAATCGTTGAAACGAAAATTGCCCGTACGATACGAATCAATCTCGAATATCCTACTGACTGCGCCAAATAACAATTCTGAACTCGAAAATTGCTTTTTAAAAACAATTATTTATTTATAAGTACAAACTTTTATGTTACTTTCTACAAACTACTTGTTACAACTTATAAGGTTTCAGACTGACTGACTGACTAACAATGAATATAAGTATATATATAAAAATAAAGCAAACTCAGCAAAGCAAAGTAAGCGTTGCTTCTTAAAAGGATACATTGTAAAGGGATGATATTACTCATGTAAATCCCCATAAGAAAATCTAAGGTCCATTCTGCTCATTTTTGGACCATTTAGCCACGCCTTCCAATCACGTGACCAGTCATAAACAAGTCATAGGTCAGTCATACATCAGTCATACCTTAGTCATACGTTAGTCATACGTCAGTCATACGTCAGTCATACGTCAATCATACGTTAGTCATACGTTAGTCATACGTTAGTCATACGTTAGTCATACGTTAGTCATACGTTAGTCATACGTTAGTCATACGTTAGTCATACGTTAGTCATACGTTAGTCATACGTTAGTCATACGTTAGTCATACGTTAGTCATATGTTAGTTATACGCCAAATCACGTGATTGGGAGGCGTGGCTAAATGGTCCAAAAATGAGCAGAATGGACCTTAGATTTTCTTATGGGGATTTACATGTGAAAATGATCGATTTTGGCCCCGAACTGTCATAGCACCTTTACTGCCAGAGCACCATCGTGCTGGGACCACATTTGATTTCTTTGTATTAAAGGAATATTGTCTAAAAAATCACCCAATATGCTCTACCCAAAGTTTAAGTAATCAGCTCTCGTTAATCGGTTAGGTAGTACAATCAGACCTAGTAAGTGGTCTCACAAAATACTTATCCAAATGTTTAACGAAAAACGAACTTGATGCCTGGATACCACAATACTATGGAGATTTTCGTTGGCATACATATGCGAATTATGGAAATTAAACACTCCATTTCGTGTAAACCCTGCCTCATCAGTAAAAAGAATGTCTGCAATAAAATTGGTGTTTTCAGCATTATTTCTTAAAAACCAGTGGCAAAACTCCAAACGTGAGAGATGATCAAGTGGATTCAGAGCATGCACTCGTTGGACATGCTGCGGATAAAGCTGCTGCTCGTGGAGTATTCTCCGAACCAGAGGAACCCCAATTCCTACCTCCGCTGATATTCTCCTCAAACTAGTTTCTGGATTCTTCTCTACTCGTGCCAAAATTGCTACTTCTGTCTTAGGGTGGAAACCTTGGTCTTCCAAAGTTACGGGACTGTTTTCCAAATGAAAACATGTGGCAATTAGGGAAAGCCTACATACTTAAATGCTTTCCTCGCATTACCATTTGCACGACCGTACATGAAATGCATATTAGTTAATTCAATATTACTGTAAACAGCCATGGCGAAAATTTGTAAAATTGTTCACCAACAACTAAATAATAACTACAAATAATATATAGATAAAACATCGGTCGAATTTGATAAGAAAAGTTTTTGAGAATGAAAAAAAGAGATAATCCATATGTGATACAAAAACAAAAAACTCTGAAACCATTAATTTCCGGACATTGTTTATTTTCTGCATATTTTGGGCCATACTATCACCCATTTCATTTTGTGACACTTTTTTTAACACCCTGTATATCAGCAGAACATATGTTATTATTTTGATAAATAAATAAAATCCAGATGGTTAAAGATTCTATTTTGAATACGTAAAACTTATAAACACTTTCAATTTTAATTTACAATAATCCACCAGATGACTGTTGCTTGTGAGTATTTAAAAATTAATAAACTATACTTAGATACATCTTATATTTTTTGCGGTTAGAAGACCGGAATCATGGATTTTTAAGTAAGCTAAATATATGAGATATTTTTTATGAGATTTTTGAAATAACACAAACAAGAAAATGAAATTTAAGAGAAATTGAAAAATGCTACTGTTTAACTTTTACATACAGCTTCAGTTTTTTTGCTTTCGCACCAGTATTTATTGGGGTCTTCGTTATTTTTGCATTATCATCTATTTCATTTTCGTTCTTTGTTCTTCCCCTAGTTTTTCCCTGGGGTGTTTTAATGTTCACCGTTCTCTGTTCTTGTGTCTTGTTGGAATAGTATTTACTTAAATAAATATCAGTTCCTTTTAGTTTAACAATTATGTCGTACGAAATAGACTAAGCCATATGAACAACTGGAATGAACCAGATTTTTTTAACCATTTTGGTTCACTTAAAATACGAATCTGTACATTCTGCAGAGAATCAATGATTTACTAGTACATAGAATTGCTTGGTAAGTACTGTTAAAATAAAATATTTTTAAATTACGTGTTTTAAATATTCCTTTTCAGAAATTTTGCAGTAGATCCATTAACACAACCATTAATTGGCTTGAGATTTGATGCGACTGGTAGTATCTACATAGTGGTTGGTGAAAATCGTCATCATTAATATGTCCGCCATTTCTACCACCGTTGTAAAGCGTTAATTCAAAATGGCGGACAGCTGGTGGATACAAAATTTGGCCCTCTTTACTTATGTTCCTCATGACCTTCGAATTTTTATCCATATTATCGATGACGACAATTTTCTGTAAAAATTGGGAACTTTCACCCCTTATAGCTACCCCCTGTATCCACAGGGTGAACATGTTGCAAAGGAGAAAGGTAATGATAAGGATGAAGGAGAAATTTCGGCTCTAACTCTCTTGCTGGTTCTTCAATATCACTATTAATAAACCTCTGAGACCACCAAAGAAGATAGTAGTAGTAGATCTAAGGGAGGACTGTTTTTGAAACTTATGAGACATTTTCGAAAGTGAGTGTCCTAAGTAATTTGGTTATAGCACCCTAAGAGACAGACCAAAAATGCATTCTACAAAGTTTTTATTTAATCTTTAACTTTTTTTATCAACCAGAGATCAAACAGACTTAAAATATTTTTTCGCAATGAGCCCTCCCATAAGAAGCTGTAAATTATGAGATTTTAAATAAAAATAATAGTATATTGTGAGGCAAGGGGTGAAACAAGACGATTTCTGACTAGGGCGAGAGTTGACTGCCCGAGCGAAGCGAGGCCTGTCATCGCCCGGTCAGAAATCATCTTTGTTTCATACCGTGGCACACACTATATTTTTCATATCACATGCATTGAAACAGCGAGTTTTGATCTCTGTAGCCAGTCGAAGTAAGACAATTTCAGACAAATAGCGTAGTAATATCTTGACAACGATTTCACGACAGCTGTCAGATGATTATGATTTTATTCGCTTTTCTTTATTAAAAATGCGATTCTGACAGACTTGAAATAAAGACAAAAATAATAAATAAATATATGTGCCGGGCAGAAACAACGTTGTTTCTCTCCAAGGGCAGAAACAACTGTCAGTTACTGAATGACAGTTGAATTGGTCTTATTTCGACTGGCAAAACAGAGATCAAAACTAGCTGTTTCAATGCATGTGGTATGAAAGAGTATATTGTGTGGCAAGGGGTGAAACAAGACGATATCTTACTAGGGAGAGAGTTGACTGTCTTCGCCCGGTCAGAAATCGTCTTTGTTTCATCCCGTGCCACACACTATATTTGTCATATCACATGCATTGAAACAGCGAATTTTGATCTCTGTAGCCAGTTGAAGTAAAACTATTTTAGACAAATAGCGTAGTAATATCTTGACAACGATTTAACGACAGCTTTCAGACGATTATGATTTTATTCGCTTTTGTTTATTACAAATGCAATTCTGGCAGTCTTGAAATAAAGACAGAAATAATAAATAAATAAATAAATGTGCGGGGCAGAAATAACGTTGTTTCTCTCCTAGGGCAGAAAAAACTGTCAGTTTCTGACTGACAGTTGCATTGGTCTGAAATTGTCTTGTTTCGACTGACAAAACAGGGATCAAAACAAGCTGTTTCAATGCATGTGAAATGAAAAATTTAATTCATTCAGAATTTTGACGATATATCGGCCACCACGATAAAATTATATTAAGTAAAGTAGTTTTGTGTGGAAAAGGTGCGGGCAACAGCTGCTAAATAATATAAATAATAATACTTACCATTAAATCTTTAATTTGAGTCACCAACGGTGAGCTTGAAAAAAAATTGTTGACAGCAGAAAAAAATTTCCCTTCGAACTTCGCCACTTTTTTATATTATTTTCTCACTTTTCTAGAAACCTAGACAAAGAAAATAAAATTTAATTACACAACCATCTATCAAATAATTTCATTATAACCCATTTTTTGTAGAGATTACAATGGTTTTTTCAAATATTTTAATCTTCTGGTTTTAGTTTAATTGCTACAAAATTTTCTTACAGTCAAACAAGTTTCTATACTAAAATCACATATTTACTTACTATTTTCCACAATAATAATAATAATATTAATGATAATAAATAATAATTAATACTTAATTACCTTCACGTTTCCATTTTTTAACTACCAAAAAATTTTAGACTCTTCTATGTTATTTAGTCTTAGAATATATACGCAATTTATAAAACAATACCATGTGATGTTATATGTGTCTAATACCACATGATGAACAATAATCACGCTTAAGCAATTTTAGTTGTAAATATAATAGCAAATCGTTTTTTCCCATTAACGTTTTTCTATACTAAGGATAAGTTATTTCGCAAATATACATATATATATATATATATATACATATATATATATTGTAATGGTTTCTCTTCTTAACTCCGGCTTTCTGGGATGGGTCCCTTCTTATTTCTTTTATTCTTTTTTAATTTTATTTAAAAAAATTCACTATTCAATTAATTATAACTCTATATTAAGATCAACTTTAAATACAAAATGACAAGTTCAAATTATCAATCAAAAATCAGAAATCAATCCTCGTTTCCATCGCATTTCACCGCTTATATACATAAAAAAAATAATAGTCACTGGTCTATGTCGTCACACTATACAGTAAGATATTTTAATTTACACAATAGACACAGTGATACCATAACAATATATATAGATTAATTAGTTTTCAAAATACATAAATTTTAATTTGTTTTAGTTAAGATATAAAAACTTTTAGAATAATAATCGTTATCCATAATTTATACAAACTCAAAGCTTATATAGTGAATCAGTTTAAACATATTATTTAAATAATTATCGAAATATTAAAGATATAAATATTAGGTACTTAACAAACTATGTAACACGAAGGTACTTCAAAGCATAAGAAAACTGTTGGTTGCTGAAATTGCTAAATGTGAATGTATTAAGATAATTTACAAGTTTTTCAACAAAATCTACAACATAGGAAAATTACCAACCAAACTAATGGCTTCCATTTCTGTTCATTCCAATCCCAAAAAAAGAACAACCTAACAAAACGAAAAAACCACAGACTGATCAGTCATCTGATGAGTCACTCTGAAAATATTAATCACAGCAGTTAACTGAAGAATATTCATAAAATATAAAAACGCCGTTGGATCGTCTCAATTTGGATTTAGAAGAGGTCTTGCTACAAGGCAAGCTTTAATTCTGAACGTTCAGACGTGTTATGATCGGAGAAAAAATGTAATCATGTGCTTTATGGACTTTCAAATGCATTCAACACCAAAATATATCCAGATACGTCGGGGTCTTAGTATAGACCAAAAAGATATTCACAGCGTAGATAAAAAACAGGGATGTGCCCTAATCGTCTTCTATTTAATATTAAAAACTTCTTCTAGAGGTTTTTAAAGGGCAACAGTGGAGCATACAGTCAAAGTACCAGACGTAGGACGTAGATAGAGGTAGATGAGATGCACATTCAATACTAGCATAAGTTGTGAAAAAAACTGATGATGGACTGTATCCGCTTGGAACTCGAAACGGGATTCTAAAAGGTCTGCAGTCAAGATCCCAATTTAGTGTTTGTCCTGAGAAAGAAAACGTTGTAACAAATGAGCTACCTCTCAGGACAGTGGCCAATCAACAATCTATGGGAATTGGAAAGGTATTTTCAAGAAATGCATTTTAAAGAAATGCAACTGTGTTAAAAATAAACTGTTATGCAATTCAAAATATCATCACAGTTTGAATTGTTGCAATAAATAGGTGATAATTTGGCTTTATAGGTGGATACTTTTGTAGAATGTTTTGTATGTTAATTTTTTTTGTCATATTTTCTTAATTAGACTGCTTTTAGCTAAAATAGAGTAGAATATTTTATTTTTCACTTTAATAAAATGTTTTGTTCATTAAGAATGTTTTTGTAGTATTATTTTATTAATTAGACTGTTTGTAGTTAAAATATGAGGGAGCTAATTCCATGTTATGTGCAGGGTTTTACTTCGTTTTTTTTTCTTTATAAATCTTACTAAAATTTACATCTTTTTAATTGGTTTCTATAGGTGGGTGCCTACATTAAATTAAAATGTTTTTCCAGCTGTGATTATGTTTTTAGTTTTTTAATACCTATTTATTTACTTGGTTGAGATTATATGTTCTATTTTTGCAATACATACTTATTTACTTGGCTAAATATGTATTTTTGTACAACTGTCATTAAAAGTGACACTTTTAATGATAGCAAACAATGTTAAAATTGATTGTTTACATGGCAGCGTGTTAAAAGTACTTTTAACACGCTTCAGTTTACTTTTAACACGGTTAAGTTTACTTTTAACACGGTTTAGTTTATTGTCATTGCAAATTCGCCCATTTCATTATCAAAATAGGGCAGTTGTACAAAAAACATTGTATGGTATTTGTGTTAAAAGTGATTTTATTTTGTTCGTGAAATTGTTTATTTCGCTCCGCTCATTTCACAAACTTTTTCACTCACAAAATAAAACGTCACTTTTAACACTCATATCATAAATAACTATTTTTTAACAATTCCTACATTACTTTTTTTGAGTTTGCTAATAAAATATAGATTTACAATTTGAAAATTTCGGTGATGTTTGTTTGTAGAGGGTTTTTATTTTGGTAGAAAAAAGTTACCTAGGGACGCGAAAAGATATAGTATATTACATAACGAGTGCGGAAAATAACTTTATTTCATCCTGTCCAGTAAATACACTTCCATATAATCAATTTGGCGCCGGTAAGTAAAACATTACGGTATCAGGTACTATAATGTGTTGCCTAGCAACAACGCTGCTCTGATTGCTTAAGGGAAGACAATTACTTTTAATTTTTGACATTTAAAAATACTATAATGACTATAAAATAAAAATAAAATATTTAATTACTTACTTTTACATCCATATTTAAAAAGAAGTCAATGTTATTCATTTTTATATTAACAATTAAATCTTGATAATAAAAAAATTATTTGACAGTGACAGATGGCTTTCAAGGTGATTTGACCTAAATAATCAAAATACGAACTATTTTTAGTCAAGTTACGAACTACTGTTAAAATTTTTATGAATTTATTAATTTATAAAAACAGGATAAAATAAAATATAATACGATACATGGTCGTTAGGTGTTATTACAGTAGCTCCTACGTCGCCTCGTCCGTAAACTAACTCGTACTGTAATAAGTCACCTATCAACCTTGTTACGTATAATACTATTTCATCACTGCTTTCGACCATGCAGCACCGTGCGAAAAGCAATGCTTCCTTCAACGTTACGAAATATAAAACTTATCATCACTCCGTGCGGGAAGCACTGCTTTCGACCATGCAGGACCGTGCGGAAAGCAATGAATGACCGAAACAGAGTTGATAAGTGTTTCCCAATCAAAAATAAATAAGATAGAAAGTGAATTAAGAGAAATTGAGGATGAATTTTCTAATAGTTTTGCTTTTGATAACGCGGCAGTAAATGAACCACGATATAATCAATCAAACGTTTCATTACTAAATAAAGATTTTGTTGATTCTCAATTATTATTTAATATACTTAAGTTAAATAAAAAAAATATGTCTATAGAATTAAGCAACTGTTCAAATATTACATTTAACGTATTTAACAAAGATTCATAACTATACATAATTTTGTAATAAAAAAGTCTTTTATTTTAGACAAATTCAAGAGCTTTCCTCACGCAGTGATGAAAAATAGAATACGCAACTCGTGCGGTGCGCAGGTAATCCCATCACTCGTGCTTTTTATCAAGCGCACTCGTGATGGGATCACCTGCTTTCCGCACTCGTTACGTAATGTACTATTTCACATGAGTGGGAAATATGGACAATCCCACCAGTGTGAAAAGTCACTTTCCCAACAAGTAATGTTTACTATTTTTCCTACGATCACGAGGTTACTTTACCAAATATTGTGTTATGTGATTGTTTTATTTGTGACAGGTTCGACTATTCTGGTTCTATGTATTTAGTTTACTTAAGTAGTAGAATAAAATACATACAAATATTTTTAATTTATTTAAAAACAAATTAATAACTATGGAAGATGAACAGATATGAAAACCATTTTAAGGAATTTTTAAAGTTATTTTTTAATAATTAATTAGTTTCTAGAGCAAAATAACTTAAAAAAAGCATAAAATACTTTTATTTTTTGAAAATATTGTATTGTAAACATTTCTGAAAAACAGATACTTCAAATACGGAACCGAGCACATGTGCCGTGTTAGTTCAGTGTTTTAAGCGATTGTCTTACGTTAGATCACTAATAGTAAACCCTGGTTCGATTCCAGGCGTTAGTTTTTTTTCAATGACAAAATCTATACGTTTTTTCTGTGGCATATTACGCGTTATGGCAAAACTACTGTGATTAAAAAACTGAATATTTGTAAAAATTAATATGTTGGAAACCTATTATTACAAATTTTCAGATATTTATTTCGTGTAATTGTCTATTGTGCCATCGAAAAAAACACCTTGTATAATTTTTGTCTCTTTGTGTTTTATTTTATATTTGTAGTTATTGTAGTAAATGTAAATTAGAAAACAGTGTTTGATTGCTTATACTCTAGTCAACATATTCAAAAACGTGAAATATTAAAATAAAGGTCCTAAAAATATGAGCGATAGCTCATTGGATTCGGAATCACCTGTAGAAAAATGTTTTTGAAGGAAAAGTGTGCAGGCAAAAAATTGCAATTGTTATTAACAAAATAAGATGAAAAAAAACAGATGTTTATGTTTTTGTTATTAACTCGAAAAATATTAATATTTAAGCAATTTTGAAAAAAGCTCGTTAAAGAGGAGGAAATTTCCGAAAAAAAGTCCGTCCTCCCGGAACTCTATTTCCATTATTTATAATTTTAATTTGACGTTGAAAATGGGACTTTGAGCGGCTTTTACGGCTTGCGCGCGCTACCGCTAAACGGTGTTTATCAGATAAAATATTTTTTTTTATGACATAAAATGTTATTTTAAAAATTTGAAAAAATTCCAGTATTTTCCTAATACTTAAAAGAATCTAAATCAGTTGGAAAAAACATTTTATCATTGTTTTTCAAAAAGTTATTCAATTGTTAACTAACAAATTTTTTCCTAATCTCTGTTGACATAAACAATGGGATAAAAGGTATAAATAATTGGCCTAAAAATTTGAAACTTCGTGGAGCCCTTTTCATATGTATACTTTACAAGAACCTGCGATAAATCTTTATAAAAGTTTATTAATTTGTTAATAATACTTTCTAATATCATACGTCACGTTAACTGTAGCGCCAAATAACTTGCCAATTAAAAAAATTATATATCTTTTAAACTATTGAAGATATGATAAAGGATATTCAGGAGTTTTTTATAGAAAATAAGTTTCTATTTCAAATAATTCTAAGACCAAATTCGTATTTATTGTTTATTAGATACTACATGCATTTATTTGGAAAAATTCTATATTTTTCTTTACTTTTTCGCAATATTTTGCAATAGTTATGAAAAATCATAATTAACAAATTAATAAACTTTTATAAACATTTATCACAGAATCTTGTAAAGTATACATATTAAAAGGGCTACACAAAGTTTCAAATTTTTAGGCCAATTATGTAGGTATACCTTTTATCCCATTGTTTATGTCAACAGAAATTAGGAAAAAATTTGTTAGTTAACAATTGAATAACTTTTTGAAAAACAGTGATAAAATGTTTTTTCCAACTGATTTAGATTCTTTCAAGTGTTAGGAAAATACTGGAATTTTTTCAAATTTTTAAAATAACATTTTATGTCATAAAAAAAATATTTTATCTGATAAACACCGTTTAGCGGTAGCGCGCGTATGCCATAAAAGCCACTCAAAGCCCCATTTTCAACGTCAAATTAAAGTTATAAATAATGGAGACAGAGTTCCGGGAGGAGGGACTTTTTTTTCGGAAATTTCCTTCTTCAAAATTGCTTAAATATTAATATTTTTCGAGTTATTAACAAAAACATAAACATCTGTTTTTTTTTCATCTTATTTTGTTAATAACAATTGCAATTTTTTGCCTGCACACTTTTCCTTCAAAAACATTTTTCTACAGGTGATTCCGAATCCAATGAGCTATCGCTCATATTTTTAGGACCTTTATTTTAATTTTTCCCGTTTTTGAAGATGTTGACTAAAGTATTAGGTACCTTCCGTACGGAATAGTACATTACGTAACGAGTGCGGAAAGCAGGTGATCCCATCACAAGTGCGATAAAAAGCACGAGTGATGGGTTTACCTGCGCACCGCACGAGTTGCGTATTCTATTTTTCATCACTCCCTGAGGAAAGCTGTTGAATTTGTCTAAAATAAAAGGAAAGAAGATAATAAAAGTAGTATAAGGTCTGATCCGCCTGCACCGCGAAGGCGCTGAAGGAGGGTTGGGGGAGGCGGATCCCCCCCCCCATTAAACCGAAACATTTTAGAGTTTAAAAATTATAACATTTTTCTATCTCATTTATTTTTGATTGGGAAACACTTATACACTCTGTTTCGGTCATTCATTACTTTCCGCACGGTCCTGCATGGTCGAAAGCAGTGCTTTCCGCACGGAGTGATGAAGAATTTTATATTTCGTAACGTTGAAGGAAGCATTCCTTTCCGCACGGTCCTGCATGGTCGGAAGCAGTGTTTTTCGCACGGAGTGATGAAATAGTTATTTACGTAACGAGTTATGAAAAGTCCAATTTTGTTTAACGAGTGTGATGTTGCAGCAAGAACGTAGCGAGTGCTGCAAATGAACACGAGTTAAACAAAATGGCGTTTTATAACGAGTTCCGTACAAGATTTTTTATAATTTTGACGAAATTCCATAATTAAAAAAAATCATAATTAAAAACAATACATCTAGTTCTCGTGTTTATTTTGCATTGACACCTTTCTAATGACAATTCTATTTAATACAGATATAATTAAAAGGTAAGTTTCTGATTTAAATATTAAGTATACTTATTTAATTTTTTGTTTAAAAATGTCTGCTTTTAAATATTTCTTTAATAAAGTTAGTATAAAATAGTTCTTAGTTGTTTATATTTGCTTTATATTTTTCGTAACTTGTTTTGAAATGAAGTTTTCAAAACTAGTTACGTAAAGTTTTACTTTTCAAAACTAGTTATGAAAAGTAATGACTTTCAAAACTGACTGCAGTTTTGAAAAATGTCACTTTACTTGTCAAAATTATAAAAAGAATCTTTCCGCACATGTGTGAAAAATTGGCACTTTTCATGGAGGTAAGTGTTACTTTCCAATGTAGTCGTAGGAAAAAGAAGTGTAATTTGGTTTGAGTTTTATATTGGAGACATATGTATGTTTTGATAGCTCATGAAAAAAGATTTTGATGCCAAATGTAAAACAATTGTAAACAGTAAAGAAAAAAAAAAGTGTGAGGTGTCAAGGGACACCCGGATGGAACGAAGTTCCTTTCGATTAATTAGTGAAGGAATTAGTAATTTGTAAACACAACAGAGTGTTTATACATACATAAGCATTTATTATTGTCTGTATAAAATCTCTACTTACCTACCAGTTCGTTTCTTTAAACAAAAGTGTCCATTTATACAATACCAGAGCTTTAGATAACACATCTTTTAGAATTACTTTTTATAATTTAAAACAGGAATTAACAATTCAATACAAAATTTTAAAATTAAAATATTTGACAGTAACTGACAGTTAAGGTAATTTGACGTAGGTACCTAAATAGTCAAGTTACGAACTATTTTTAAAATGTTTATGAATTTATTAATTTATAAAAA
This sequence comes from Altica lythri, assembly GCA_964028335.1. Lineage (NCBI taxonomy): Eukaryota > Metazoa > Arthropoda > Insecta > Coleoptera > Chrysomelidae > Altica > Altica lythri. Next base: position 29,943,709 of record OZ034801.1, on the reverse strand, counting down.
CAGGATGAAATGAAATGTAATACTATTATAGTTAATTATTATTTTTTCTACACTATTTTATTTTTAATGTACATTTTCTTTTAATTTAAAATAGTGTCTTTTTAATTGTAATATATCTATCTATGAGAGAGAGGGAGAGAGAGTTATTTATTTTTTGGTCTGTGAGAGAGAGAAACATGCGTGAGTCCTGTCATAGTGTCGTGACAACTTTTGGTATGAATTTTTTTTGGCTAACTCCTAGTGTCAGTCGTAACTGTTCGTAACGCGCGAAAGGGAACTTCGTTCCAAAAATACAAGGACTTAAAAAACTATAACCCATTGACCCAAGAAGCTGGAGTAGTAATTCAAGACCTAGAGACATTCCATAACAATATTTATATTAAATCTTTATATGTACTAACTGTAACCATGTGTGGTACGATATAAACAATTAGCATACATGGATTTTATTTTACAAATTTATTCATATTTTTATCGAATTTATTAACAAAATATATCTACATATTTAGGTTAATTGTTTATTTTATTCAAATCCATAAGGAAATAAAAACCGAATATACTTACAAATTACTTAAAATGGTATCATAATACATAAATTGATATATTTTTTTACCGTGGAAAATAGAAATATCATAATCTACATTCAAATAAAAACCTTTTTGGTAGCTCTTTGTTTGGAGATAAATTATACCATTGTTCGCAATAGATATTTATCCAAAAATATTAAAAATTACATTAAAAAACACATCCATTTTAATCGTTAATATTAATGAAAGACTACTTTAATTGAAATAAAAATTATGTACACATATGTTGAATGTTTGAAAAACAATAAAGTTTATTTTCCAATTCTATAATTACTAATTTGCTCATTAATACAAAATCTTGTACTTACACTTTACTTACACGTACAACACACTGCAAATCCACTCTGGAGGCTTCATTCACAAATTTCGGGTAAACACTGCAAAGAGGTGTGTCAGGTTTCCACAAACCTTTCCTCCCCGCCACCTAATTTCACAGATTTTCCATAACTTTGCATAGGCTTTTGTTAATATGTCGCTAAAATTGTTATGACCGTCAGTGATGAGATGAGATCCCTTGGGCTCTTCTTTGTTTATTTTGATTACGTTTTTTTTATTGGAAGATGATTTCGAATACAGAGGGGGACTCGATAAAAATTCGTTCGCAAAAAAATGTAAAGCCATTAACTTTTAGCTAAATATTTTAAATTTAAAAGTAAAAAAAAATTAGATTAAAGGAATATTGTATGGAATATAAGGGAAAATATTCAACCATACTGGTAACTTTATGATTACAACAAGCTAATGAATGTCTCAGTGATATAATAAGGAAATTGTGGATTAGAACTAAACTAAGATACAAGGACTGAGTGGCAAAAATACTTGCACTCGGCAGAAAATCTATAAAAATATTCATAGCGGTAATAACATATTAAAACCAAACATTAAGAATAATTTTACGCCAAATGAACACGAACAAATGAATTAACCATTTCTTTTAATTGGTACTATAAACTATCCAATCAAGAGATTCTTAGAAGAGCTAAGTGTCTACCTATAGAAACTCTGATCTCCTGTGCTCGTCTACGTAGGGCGGGTTATGTCTATTGATTGGATGACAGTCAGCTAGAAAAATTTGTACTTTTTGGAAAACTAAGCGAGGGGGTCCGTAGACTAGGAGGCCAGGAGAAACGTTATAAAGACGTTTTACACGAAAAACTGAAAACAGTCAACTTAGCAGTCAATTGGGGACACCATGCAGCTAATAAGAGCAATTGGAGACAAACTTCCCTTCTCAACCCCGTCGTAAAACGAACCTGGAAATTTTCAGTGTCCGGACTGTGGCCGCGTAATTTCATCAAGAATAGGACTTTATAGCCACAGGCGCACGCACATGCAATAATAGAATAGTGGATAACTTCAAACACTGCATGAGTTCCGACCCTATAATCTATTGGTTACCTGTGTTAAAAATACATTTTTTTCAATGAGCCTTAGATTTTTTAGTATAGAGCGATTAGCCTGATTTAGGGTGAGCACAATGTTTATGTCGATTTGTTTCAAATTTTGCTTGATTCCATTAATCAACTTTTGCTTGACCGTGCCTTCCAATTATTTTCTACGGTGTACGCTTTAGAACTTTGACATAAATGATTTTTCTTTTGCTCGATCAACCAATCCAATATTTTTTCCCATAATGAAAGCTCGCAAAATCCAACCAAAACAGAATTTCGTCACTACGGTGATACTTGCTTTCAATTTATGTTGAAAAATGTACGATTTATTATCCAGGTTTCAGGTTTTTGCGTTTTTCTTTAACATTTCTGTGCTAAGTTGGTTAATGATTGACCAAACTTGTTCTTGGCATATAACAGCAGTTTTTTCGTTATTCTGGCACATCAGTTTGGTAAGCTAGCGGGTATAATTTTGTTTTCCAGTTCTATTCGATTACAGCGATTCTTCAAAATACGAAAAATAGTCACATGTGATTTTATTTTACAACTCGAATTGGACTCCTACTGAGTCTACCAAACAATTAGTCTCAATGTTTAGTGGACATATCTAAATAAACAATTATTTATCATTTATTTAACTGGTACAAAAGTAAAATGAAACGGACAAGGATTCGATTTAGATTTTTCAGTCTTTACCATGCGCGATTTCTCTAATGAGAAATGTTCATATTATGCGACTGGTGAGTCGATTATACGGTGTCGACCAATAGTTGCACGATTTTCGGAGTAGGTATTAGCGCAGTTCATATTTTCAATATTCACAAATACATAAAGAATGTGGGGCTATAAAGCAAATACCGATATTCGGAATACTGAAAGTTTCTATAAGTTGCTAGAAACATTAAAAAATAATAATAAAAAGTTTGTAGTTATTTCTTTTAAAGACTAAATCGACTATTACGGATTATTCAAGTGTATTACATGAAGTCAATGATTGGCCCGGAACCATTCGGCGGAATTGCTGACACATTCAGAAAGGCAGCCATTGAGAAATGGAGGCTAGAGAAGGCCCAGGAGTGGTGGGAAAAATCACCGGGCAAGCGACAAGCCAAAGTCTTCATAAAGGGACATTCGGCGAAGTTCACTGCAGAGCTGTTATCACAAAGGCGAAACGATGTCAGAATGATTGTTAGTCTCTTGACAGGACATTGTAGGCTCAAGAAACACATGATTCAGTTGAACTTAGCAGATGAAGACATCTGTCGATACTGCCAAAGGAGGAGGAAACCGCATTTCATGTCCTATGCAAGGACGCGGTATCTAGTACTGGGAGAGGAGAAACCGGCTGCTCCAAGTTATACGGAGTGGCCACTGTCTCATTAAGAGGGCAGGGCTCGACAAGGTTCTCTAATCCTATTCTTGAGATAATGGGTGGTCACAATAGATCTGCAAAGGTCGCAGTGTTACAGGCTAACAGCCAACCAAATAAACATCTAATCTACATAAAGTCTTCGTCTAGTGTTTTTATTGTCATCTATCAATTTTAACTCATATTTTTTAGGTCTGCATCTTTATCACGGTTTCATAATGCAATTTATTTCTTATATATACGTGTTTTAACAGAAAACATAATTAATTTTTGAAGGATAACATGTGAGCATAAGTTTTTCTGTATTTTGGCTTTCATCAAATTTTAGTCTCGTGAAGATTTCACTTTTTTTATCAATCATCTTAAAATATCGTGAAAATAAAGGTTTTGTACTTTAAATATTCACGCTAAAAACGGTATAATTGGTATGTAAATATCCATATATGATAAAATCTGGATTCCGGATCTGTTGCGTTAAGCAGATATTGACGCAATCTGGACCAGTGTGCCTGCAACATTAGCGCTTGCGTAGTTTATCCTTTAAACTGTTTAACTTTTATATGTGGATTCAAACAAGGGTGCCAAAGTATAAGATTTTTCTTATATTCCTTTGAGGTGAAAATTTTGTTATCATAGGTTCATAATTTTTGCATGGTAAATTAAGAAGAAGACCGAGATTCACTTTTTACCAAAAAAATATAGAAATATTTTGAAAAATCTATACCTACTACATCGAGAGTATATTCAGTAATGAACATGAAAAGTTCTATATTCCAAAGAAGGATTTTTACGTTTTCCGTTTTCAAAATCGTGTTTCTCTTATTTTTCATTTATTTCCAGTTTTTTCCCATTACTTTTGTGATTATGTATATCTCGTTTATTTTACTATTTCTTTTTTGTTTATCATTTCTTCGATTTTTTAATCTTTTTCATTTTTATTTTCAGTTTTTACAGTCTACAACCAACTTTTGTTTTTATTATTCGTTTCTTCTTATTTTTTAATTTTTCAAATTTTATTTCATATTAATTTGTTTGCTATTTCTGCGTTTGTTTTTTTGAATAATTCAATCTTCTCCATTTTTTCTTTTTTTTTTTTTCAGATTTTTCGCAGTTTTCCCAATTCTTCTATTATTCCTGTTTCTCAGTTTTTTAATTTTTTTCCAATACTTGCGAATTTTGCTATATATTTTATTCACCTTTTTTCGTTTTTTAAACAGAAAAGTAATTTTGTATTTAACATGTAAACGTTAGCTTGAGCTGAGCTCCTGCTTTAATTTATTTAGGTTAATGAGTCTTACATGGAAACAGCGGGCGGTCTATAAATGAGACGCTTTTCTCGAACCTCGATTCAGCATGTGGTTGTATGCACTCATGATTTTACAATCTATTGTATAAATTTAAAATATATATGTAATTAATTTTTTATAAATAAATACTAGAAACGCAAAGATATTTTTTTTTCGTATTTCAACCATATATAATACTTATGCAAAATTTTAAAGTTTACAGGTGCTAGAGGTATTTTATGTTATTATGAGTGTTGTTCTTTTCTTAATGTAATGTAATAGTTATTTGTGACACAAGGACTGAAAATGCCATTTTGCAAGAGCGAGTACAGTTTGTGTAGCCGAGGGGCGTAGCACCGAGGCGAAACAATAGGAGCACTTGCAAAACAATTTGCGGACGTGTAACACACACTATTTTTTGGTCCGACCAATTTTTAATATTTTCAAAAGTTCAAAAACTGTTTATTTTGTGACATACATGATTTTCTGATAATCGATTTCACGATCCTTAATTGTTATAAGTATATACGAATACTGTGCTAATAAGCAGCACAGTAAAAATTGTTATATTGATAATATTAATATTAATATCTAATAATTTTAAAAAAATAGCAGAGGCAATGAACTATTATAGTTCAATGAGCAATAATAAAATCGAGATATGTATTTTCATAATCGAATGATAAGTAGTTGTAAATTGACATAAATGTCAAATTTAAAATAAAAGTTGTGAGAGCAATTAAATGTAAGTTTGAATCCTGCTTACATTTAGAAAAAGTTATTAGTTTAGTATATTATACGCTGTTTTTAAATAAATTTAATTAAAATTTGTAGTATTCATTATGTATTTTTGATGACTTATAGCGCCATCTCTTTCGATAATCTAAAAGCTACTTTACCGGCCTAGGCCGGAAAATGTCATTTTCCGGACGATTTTGAAGTAATTAATAGTATTGTTTCTGGACGGAGGACCAAAAAATATTTTGGTGTATATTCTTAATAATAAAAAAAAAGTTAAAAGACGTGAAATGTCTTATAAATACCTACTACTTAACATTGAAATAATGCTAATATCAGAAGAACACAAATATTTAATAAATATAAATGAAAATGAAGAAAATTCGATTTATCCGAGTGAGGTAGCTGATGGGATAACAACATTTCGTCCTGTACTATAGCGGGTTCAAATCTATCAATTCATTTTTTAATATATTTTTTTGTTTTTTGTTTTATATACCTACATTTTTCCTATTTTTACATAATTACTAACTATCTAATTATCTGTTATTGAAAAAAAGTGTTTTGTAATTTAATATTTACCTACTAATTGTATATAACTTATACAATAAAAATTTGTTTAATCAAGTTACCGTTTTATAAAAAATAGCTTTCTGTTTTGTCCCTTTTAATTTATAGCAGTGTGCTTAGATAAAGTATAGTACATAACTCAACTCGAATAGTAATACGATTTACCACTATACTTCGTGGCCCAATTGTCTGGCAGTGACGTCATTGTGACGTAAATGCAAGTGGAACCAATGCGAAGAATGAATGCTAGTTGCCATGTTTAACTTAGAAAAACTGACTATCAACAACGCGCAATAGAAACAGATACTTTTAAAAAAATGTCAAGCGGCACAAGCGTACTTAATAATGTTAGGTATGTGTTGACATTTTTCTTAAAAGTATCTCTTTCTATTGCACGTTAATATGACAAAGATAATACGTCTTCCTAAGATAAACATGGCAACTAGCATTCAATCGAACCTCGCATTGGTTCCACTTGCGTTTACGTCACAATGACGTCACTTACAGACAATTGGGCCTCGAGGTATAGTAGACTTTCCACTTGTTTGTAAACCGAATTTTAGCAGTCTTATAAGGTAATATACTATTACGCAAAAATTTAAATATTATTCCTAGTTATACGGATTTATGTATTATAACATATAAGCAGCAAAAACATTAAAATTTATATTATGTCAATATAAAATTTGGCAACACTTGCACAGAATTTTCATTTTAAGGTATATCTTAAAGGAGTAACAAATTTATAATAACGAAAAAGGTATATTTTGAGGGTATAGAAAACATGTCAGCATTTCAATTTGCCCGTAGAGTTTATTAAAACCTTCTATAGATAACCTACTTTCCACCCTTCTCAACGTTCCGTCAAATAATTGGTAGAAGTTAAAATCATCAGATTAAGCAATTTATAAATTATTTGATATGATTTACGTTGAAAACGTAAAAATTATACCGGGTTTCTAGGCACCCTCTTGTTAAAGGAGGTGGTTTTATTTAGATTTAACCTGACCTCCTTGAAAAAAACATCTGCCGATCAAGTTGCAATTTTCTAAGTCGAACTATTGAATTGAACATAATTGATATCGAACTGATGTACCTATGAAGGAGAAAGGTATGAGGTAGGTATATTTCCTTTCATAATAAAAAGTTGTTGACATAAGACAGTTGTGATTCCTTGATAATATGTAAAGTGATAATACCTAAGAATTTTTTTGCCGAAGCAACTTACCATTGGGTTGTGTAATGCTTCGCTGTTACCCCGGAGAGACGTTTTACCTTATTTGAAGTGTATGTCTAACTAATAATAATAACCTTATGTTAGTCAAAAGTTTCATTGTCATGTGATATAAAGTGATACACTTAAAAATAATATAATTTTTTAATAAATAGTAAATTTATCCAGATATTACAGATTCTGCTAGATAAATAGATATTCATTGGGTGGGCTGTAAGCCTGTATGACTGAGACCTTTACAGATTTATTGTGAACACCCATTATCTATAGAATAGGATTAGAGCACCTTCTCTAGCCCTGCCCTCTTAATGAGACTTGCTATCTATAATGACAGTTTTCACGAACTAAAAATTAATACATAATATAAGGTAGAGTAGATAAAAAGTGTTTATCTACTCTACCTCATATTATGTATCAATTTTTAGTTCGTGAAAACTGTCATTATAGACATCAGTGCGTGAAGGATTGAAAGTGTGCGTGAAGTAACAATGTATTTTAAATGGGATTTACTTTTTCGCACTGTTTTTGACACACCTTTATATAATCGAATATCCTTAGCATTCGCGTTGCCATGGTGTTGCTATGAGAGCATTAGTTTTGTTAGTATCTTTTAAATGAATTGAAAATAAATTGCTTTCTTGTAATTATTTTTTATTTGATTATCGTAGATAAAATATTGTATGAAACTGTGCATGAAGTGCTTTTTGCGCACTTACGCGATATATAGCACTCGCTTCGCTCGTGCTCTAAACAACGCGTGCGTGCGCAAAAAGCATACTTCACGAACTGTTTCATAAATAACTATTACAAAACCCCATAGTGCAAAATATACCTAATGCAAATTACTAAATATATATTATGATTAATATTATTAATATAAAATACTAAACATTATATGTTTACTTACGTGACAGAATTATAAAGTAATTTGTCAAACACAATGTAATACGTCACTATGATATTCCAAAACATTAGCTCAGATTGTTTTTTGTATATCTATCTTTTTTCAATGTACTGATACCTTATATGTGTTTCTGTCTCTCTTTTATTCACACCATTACATATGTAATGATTTTTCCCATTTAACCCCACACAAATCAAGTCCATGATAAGAAGTATAACTTCAAAAATCAAAATAGAAAAAAATCTTAAAGGCCACAAAAAAATCGTTTCCTAAGATGATTCGAGCGGACATAAATGTGGGTTATCTTTGTAAACTAAAGTAAGTTATAAGCGTACTAGTTTAATTGAGATACATATTAGTTTTGAGCTACTTATGCAAAAAAATATAATTACATATATCAGTGTGTATACAAAAAAGAAATTCAACTCGCACCAATTTTTTTGTATCAGTTTAAGTCCCTCATATGAATTACGTACCCATCAAATGAAGAAAAATTTATGAAAGCAATATCAATCAATACATAGTATAAAACAAAGTCGCTTTTTCTGTCCCTATTTCCCTTTGTATGCTTAAATCTTTAAAACTACGCAACGGATTTTGATGTGTTTTTTTTAATAGATAGAGTGATTCAAGAGGAAGGTATATATGTATAATAACATCCATAAAGTAGTGGAGAAATACTGGTATTTTTGAGGTTTCTAATGTGATGTCGTTAATTATCAATTTTTTTCCGCTTACATTGCAAACGCAGGCTAAACCCTACGAGATTTATCAAAATAATGTACCTACTAATTATTTGTACACATTGAAAAGGTCTACAGAAAACTCCGCGATCGATGGTATATGTCTATCTCTTATGGATATCCCACAATAACATTTTTTTGTCATTTACTTTTTACCACAAATAATGGCTAATTTTCGAAGCGATTTTAACCAATACAGCATTAATCCTTATCCAATTAAATAGCTTAAATACATTGTTGATTTAATATAGATCTATATAGTCCTTTACAGCACAAGATTTAAATGAATATTTTCGAAGATATTACAGATTTAAAATTGCGGGAAGTAGCGCTTGCGGTGGTACTGGCCGGCGGCAACGGAGGCCGCGATTTTCCTTATAGCACTTTAAATTTTGCAGCGATCGGACGCGTTTATTACGAAATTAATCATTATACCTCAAGGTGGCGCAGTTGAGATGTTATAAATTTACACCTGTAATTCTTACATAATTAAGTACTATGAAGCCACCGTAAGGTGGCGCAGTTGATATCTCATATATTTAAAGGAGCAAAACTTACTTACCTAAGAAGTATGACGCCACCGTTAGGTGGCGCAGTTAATATATAATATACCTAACCGATAAATTACAAAGTACTATAAATAATAGTAAAAACTGGTAACTAACGAGAAAATATGATAAAAAAACAAAAAATTAATCGTAAAAATAAAAATAAAAATTGGAAAAAACATTAGTGTTAGGCGATGCGAAGTTCGCCGGGTCCGCTAGTATTTATTAAGATACACACTTAACTTTTATTAAATCAATAATTTTACATTTAAAACTACCAAACAGTTTTTAATGACTCATAAAAATATTTGAAATTTTTGGTGGATGCACCAGGTTCATTGAATTGCCCAAAAAACGTTTAATACACAACAATCATTATTTTAAAATTTCATACAAGAATTTTAGCTTCGCGCATTATATTGTAATGTAACTACAGGTTTTCTGATGAGTAATAATGATTACTGAGATCATGTCCTGTAGGAAATGGAAACGTTATTGGGGTTAATAGGAACTAACGCTAAAATCTTTATAAACACCTTAATTTTTATATTTGCAACAATTTTTTGTCCTCGTAGGTATAGACCTAAATACAAATAAACCTAGAACATCTATTGGGGCAACAGAGGCAATTTATTAATTTGTGATTTAAAGGACTGCAAGTTAGGACGAGTGGGGAAGACGTGGGAAGGTAAGGAGTTCTACAATCTGGAGACCCCTAGGGTGAAGGGACGATCGAATCGATCCGTTCTCGATATCTGGCACTGAACAGTATAAGAGTACATGGAGTTGGTTTTGGTTGGTCTGGCAAGTGGAGACACTATAGAGTGGAGTTCTTCTGAGCAAAATCCTTTTAAGTATCGGTAAAACAGGAAAAGATCAGACACTGCTCTTCGGTGGGACAATAGGCTAGGTTTTTGGTGATACTAGTGTCGTTTATTATCTAGTCGAACTGCTCTTCTTGACGGAGCCGCCGATCCCCATACATGCGAGCAGTATTCAAAATTATTTCTTATTTGGGCTTTGTAAAGAGTAGCTAAGTTGGATGGAGAAAAATATTTACGTGCTCTAAAAAGAAACTTCTTTTTGATGCAGTTGCTAAGGGTGCAATATGTTCGTTTCAGAGTCCTGGGAGATCGTTATACCAACCAGCATGATAGAGTCGCTGACAAATATTGAATACTAGCTGACCCGGCGGACTTCGTACCGCATAAAACTATTGTATTTTTAGGTTTTTTCAAATTTTTACAATTTTATTTTGTTTTTAATTTTTTTTTTGATTTTATCGTTTTTATCATATTTTCTCGTAAGTTATCAGGTGTATACTATTTTTTTATTATATTTTGTAATTTATCGATTAAATATATTAGTTAGCATATTATTTAATTTAGTAAGAATTTGTTGAAATATGTGAGATAAACTGCGCCACCTTCCAGTGGCGTCATGAACCTTAAGTAAGAATTGCTCGTTAAAATATATGTGATATTATATAGGTAACTGCGCCACCTTACGGTGGCGCCATAGTACTTTATTAAGTCGTAATTGCTAGTTTAAATATATAAGATATTAACTGCGCCACCTCACGGTGGAATACTCAGGCTTGGAACTTCATTACTGAACCGCTAGATGGCGTTGAAGAAGCTAGTTTTTGTGATTTTTTTAATAAAAAGTATCCTATGTTAATTCTAATACCTCCAAGAATATGTGTACAAATTTTCATGATGATCGGTTGAGTAGTTTTCGCGTGAAAGCGTAACAAACAAACTTACATTCACATTTATAATATATAGGGAAGGGATAGGGATAGGGATTATAGAATTTATCCTATATATTCATATTTTTTCTGTTTTCCAATAAGTATATTATATCATTTCTCTGGCAACTTGAATTGGGTTCAACTCTGACTGGAAGTATCAATGAGTCCAATTAAACTTTTTAAAAAAGTTTTTGTATTTATCCATATTAATAGGATGTACACCAGGCGCTTTGAATAAGCTTTGCTTATATTATGTATTCATTTACCAGGATTATTTACCCAGTAGAGAACACATTCTGGATTGTGTACAATGATCTTTATTAAAAGATTGTTAAATTTAGTAATATGGACTTACTTAACCACCTGGAGTCAGGAAGAAGGGTATTTTTAGCTCTCTAAGAAGATACAACATTTGTTTTGACACCGGTTATCTGCTGGTAGCTTTTTTACGTGCTTTAAGTTCCGCAAACCTAAATTATGATTCATTTTTTTGATGGTACTTTTCTATATTAAAAATATTATGATCAAAAAAAGTGTAGCTTGCTTGTCTAAAGAGTTTTTAAAAGGTAAAATTCACTTCAAAATTGTTTTTCTGTTTATTAACTTCAATAAACTAAAAACAACAACATCCATGGTACGCTTTCGCACGGTTGGTATCGAACTCACTGTAGGCACCCGCACCCATAGAGAGTCTGTGGACGGAATCGCTGAAGGCGATACCATTCTTACAGGCAGACACGGATGCTGTCGTACCAAGGTTTGTCTTCGACAAAACCCACAAAATATTAACAGACAAGACAGCAGACCCCAACTTAGTGAACGTGAACATTGATAGATACTATCTGGAGCTTAAAAAAAAACTTCATGAATGCTGGTAATAAAATTGTTAGTATTTAAATCAAAAATACCGATTACTATTTAAAAAATATTTGCGGCCACTATTGAAACAAATATACCATTCTTTTAATTGTGTTTCGCCCATATCTTCATCCCCAAAGGTATTCTGTACTATTTAAATAAATTCCGAACCAGATTTTCATAGTTTGAAGCAATATTTGATCAAAATTCATTAATATGATTGCAAATATACGTTTCGTATGTGTTGACGAGTAACTGATAAGTTCTTGTTGACGTCCATGCCTCCCAGAGATCGCTCGAACGGTCTCGCCGGAAGATATGAAAACAGGTCCGAAACTTTTTGGGCAGACCTCGTATAACCCTATAACACAATGGTATTATAACAAATTCGTTGCGTGTATCTTTCTGTCCCACATATATATTTATTAAATGTAGTTAAATTTTTATATTGTTCTTATTAACTAGTTAATGAATAGGTCTAAAGTAAGGTAGTTTATTGCATGAATTCATGATGACTAATGGTTAATAAATGGTACTTAGTTCTAAAAAAATAAAAAAGATTAAAATTATGGGGATTTATTTTACGGTAGTTGTCGCTGGTAATAAATCAGATATAATGATAGGTTTGAATGCAACAGTTTATAATGAAAAACGGATATTAGGTTTACAAAAATTTCAAATTATTTAATATAATACATACATTATTTTGCTATATTTTAAGATATTTTTCCGTCTTTTTTTTTGTTTTTAACACGCTTTTATTTTAACTTCACCTGTATGTATGTATGTATGTATGTATGTTTGTTTGTTTGTAACTCTCCACTCCGTTATTTAATTATATCTCGAAAAGTAATCGTTTTTTTGAAAAAACACAAGAATACTTTTTCGTTTGGAATTAACTTCTACATCAACTGTCAAATTATGACAGCTGTCACATTGACAGTTTTCGAAATAAACACTATTTTGTGAATATCTCGAAAAGTTATCGTTTTTTTGAAAAAACACAGGAATACTTTTTCGTTTGGAATTAAATTTTACATTAACTGTCAAATTATGACAGCTGTCATATTGACAGTTTTCGAAATAAACACTATTTTGTGAATATCTCGAAAAGTTATTGTTTTTTTGAAAAAACACAGGAATACTTTTTCGTTTAAAATTAAATTTTACATGAACTATCAAATTATGACAGCTGTCACATTGAGAGTTTTCGAAAAAACACTATTTTGTTAATATCTCGAAAAGTTATCGTTTTTAACACGCTTTTTATTATTTTTATTATTAATTAACTTCACCTGTATGTATGTATGTATGTTTGTTTGTTTGTAACTCTTCACTCCGCGGCTGCTGCCTCGGGTGAGTCCCATATCGTTATTTTTAGTCACTACCTCCCCGTGCCGGGAGTGGGTAATAAACAATACGTTTAATTATAAACGATATGAATGAAATTGTCTTAGAATTAATCTAACAATTCTTTAGATTTCACAATAGTATTTTTTTTTCCAAGTTCTGAAAACAATACGTTTAATTATAAACAATATGAGTGAAATTGTTTTAGAATTAATCTAACAATTTTTTAGATTTCACAATAATAATTTTTTTTTCCAAGTGATTGAAACAATATGTTTAATTATCAACAATATGAATACAATAAGTATAATTTGAGAAATCAAAAAAACACGCTTTCAAAGCATTTCCAACTAAATAAACGAATAATAATTGAGTGAGGGTCTTATAATCGTCACAGCAAATTAACGAATCTATTGAAATAAAATAAATTGGACTAAAAAGTAAAAAATAAATATAGTTTAAAAAAACTAAAAAACACGCTTTTATAAAGCATGTTTCTGAAAAATATCGAACAAAAAAGTTAAAAATAATTTTCAAAATAAAATTAAAACAAAAATAAATGAAAAATACTAGTATTATTGTGAAAAAAGCGTGGGCGCTTGACATTCGAAAAATATGGTATGCAGCGCCCACGCTTTTTTCACAATAATACTAGTATTTTTCATTTATTTTTGTTTTAATTTTATTTTGAAAATTATTTTTAACTTTTTTGTTCGATATTTTTCAGAAACATGCTTTATAAAAGCGTGTTTTTTAGTTTTTTTAAACTATATTTATTTATATCTTAAAATTATCATTTGGTAAGTATTGCCAACCTGCTATTAAAGGCCATACTGATCAAGAAAGTCATCGAAATGACAAAATGGGCTCTCCAGCGGATCCTATGGTAGTTAACACTTCATTAGACTAATATAACCGGAAATGTGGGGAACCGATTGTCTTAAAAAATTACACCGATCGGTAACACAAATTTCTGATTCTACTTTAGAGTTTCATCTGCGTGAAATAACAATGTGTAAAATATTAAATATCACCGACAGTTAATCCTGATTAAATGCCTTTAGTATTGTAGTTACTGACCTTTAGTGGTTCTTTTCTACTCGTACGATATATTCAAGTAGTAATACAAAACAATCAAAAGACAACGACAAAACACTAATTTAGATCTATAAATACGTAACCATTCATTGTTAATTGAACGTAATTTGCTGTCTCATTATTCAATTAGAATGATTTATAAACTTCGTTTTCAATCCATGAGAAAAATCTTATGTAAAATCTACATGAATTATTCTTTTTCATATTTTAATTCAAACAAAGGGTATTAAAAATATTTTGTTTTTTTGAATTAGTACGATGTAAGCATATTTTTTTCAGGTTAGTTACAAAATTTTCAAAATATTTAAAGTGTTTATTCATAAATTTTTATAATAAATTCTCAAATATTCAACATTTTAGTTGTCGTTTTATGTTAAACTTTCGTTTATGATAAAATTTTTGGAACGAAGTTTCTTACGGCAGGCTTGGAGGAGATAGGGATTTTGCTGCGCGACCGAACTGAAAAAAATGTAATAGTAAAACCGTAAGAAAAAGTCCGAGGAATAAAACCGATAAATGAGACGTGCGCAGGCGCTATAGTCGTATACACAAGCCAGTAGTGTATAATACCTTTCTCTTTCTCCCTCTTTCTTTTCGTTCTCTCATCCCTTCTCTCTCTATTACCACTCCACCCCGCCAATGCAGAGTATATCCTCATGAATTCATGGGCAATACTCACATTATAAATATGTACCTACATTTTACTCGTGAGTAGCCACGTTTATTTTCATATAATTTCAAATTGTGTCGATTCTACATTAGCCGAAGGAACTTCGTTCCTACCTGGTGTCCCACGACACCACAATGATTTTTTTTATAATAAGTATTTTAATTAGGGAAACATTTAGAAACTTTTTTTTTGTATTTCTGGTGTTATTCCACAGCACTATACCCCATTTCGTCATTCGTTGGCAGTGTATGAAAGATAGGAATAATGCGTAGTTGCCAGGTTTATCTTAGAAAGACTTACTATCTTTGTCTTATTAACGTGCAATAGAAAGAGATATTTTTTAATTAAATGGCAACCGGTGCCAGCGTAAATCGTTTTGTCATCCAGTGATCGTTCAGTGGCGTGTTTTTAGGCACCGGTTGCCATTTAACTTAAACATATCTCTTTCTATTGCGCGTTAATAAGACAAAGATAGTAAGTCTTTCTAAGATAAACCTGGCAACTACGCATTATTCCTATCTTTCATACACTGCCAACGAATGACGAAATGGGGTATAGACTGAATTTCAATACATTTGAATGAAGTTATTATTTTTGGCAAAGAACGAAAGGCCCAATTATTTTTTTCCACAAATAATTTAAAAAAATTGGTCAAACACTGAAACAAATCGAATATAAAGTATAGAATTTAGGTTGAAACTTTTAACTAGGTAAACCAAAACATTTATAAT
Source organism: Altica lythri (assembly GCA_964028335.1). NCBI lineage: Eukaryota > Metazoa > Arthropoda > Insecta > Coleoptera > Chrysomelidae > Altica > Altica lythri. The sequence goes on along the minus strand of OZ034801.1, from coordinate 29,927,879 downwards.
TTTTGAACTTAAAATGTTTTTTTACAATAAATTTGCTTATAAAACAACCTTTTTGATTAGTTTTTAAATAAAAAAAAGTATTTGTTGTATGTTACCAATTCATAAGGAAAATACTAGATTAGGTAATAATAGGTAGTAAATGAGGTATCTATGATGGGATTTTTGAAATTTTAGAAACTATACAAACAAGAAAATATTAAGGAGAAATTGAAGACATGTCGCATCCAGCAGAATTCGAACGGGCAACCGTTACTTCTTATCTACACGGCAACGCCCTAACATCGAAGCTAAGCAACTCACCGATTATAGGCCCGGAAACAATAGTTTCTTTAACTAAAACCTAATGAAAAGTTGCTATAAACAAATTACTTAGCGTTTTTTGTGTAAACATTTGACGTTCAGGTGAATAAAATTTTGTTAAAAACAATATTAAAGAGATTTATCTTATTTCAATTTAAAACTAATAATATGGCCTTCAAAATGAAATATGATAGCTTTATTAAAACCCGATTTATGATCTGCGATCAAAAAAATTAGGCGTGATATTTTGCAATATTTTTTAAGTACTTACATTTGAAATATCTCGGGTTCTAACAAACGGATTTTTATATTTCAAAGATTTTTTTTTGTTTATTCATAAGAATCAAAAAATTATTTGAAAAAAAAGTCGTATCTGTCTTACTTTCCCAGTTATACCTATTCGTTTAAACAATTAAATTGTTGATAACAATTTACCGGAACATTTTTCGAATAAACAGGTTTTAGTTTCGGATTCAGCGAGAAACAATACGTAAAAAAACAAATAGGAGAATCGGCCACGAAAACCCCTCTAGCTGCAGGACTATAAATTTCGAATTCTAGAGGAAAGAAAGTGAGTTTGCAAACATTTCGAGTAGGAATATTTCAAACTAGTTGTACTCGCAACGTCGTTCGCGTGGCGTGTGAATCGTGTGATTGTTGTATAAAAATTTCTTACCCCACCCCATTTAAGGAATGGGAGAGAAATTTTTATACATCAGATGTTAAGTTGAAAGAAGACAAATACATCTGTGAAAACTGCATTCGAATCGGATCAGTAGTTTTCATGTGATGCGCGCACAAACATATACATTTCTCCAGTTTTATTATATGTATAGATATAGACTAGTTGTACTCGCAACGTCGTTCGCGTGGCGTGTGGTTGTTGTATAAAAATTTCTTACCCCACCCCATTTAAGGAATGGGAGAGAAATTTTTATACAAATACATCTGCGAAAACTGCATTCGAATCGGATCAGTAGTTTTCATGTGATGCACGCACAAACATAATATACATTTCTACAGTTTTATTATATGTACCTATAGATATAGATAGATGTAAAAAATGGTTACACAGGCGTAAAACAAGATAACTTGATTGTATTTAAACTTATAATTATGTAATTAACCCAAATAATTATATTAAAAAATAAAGTTTATACTTTTAGAACATCGGACATTAAATGTAATATATCTACCTACATATATGTAATTGAATAAAAGTATATAAATTATATTTAATCATTTTCTTTAAACAGGATTTTTTTGTATTTGAAATAGTTGATTAGATTCATTTTATAAACAAACATTTTATAATTTACATATAAATTATACTTTGAAATTTGTTCCTTACTCTTTAGCCTTACTGCAAATTTGTAATACAAAATGCAATAAAAAATAACATTGTTATTCTTTTTTTTAAACAGTCAAGATTAAATTGCATATCTAGTTTCAATGTTAAATAAATCAATCAATTTATTGATAAAGAACAAATAGTAGTCTATATACCATTATAAATTATTCAATATTTCTTGGGTATTAAGATAAAAAATATGACATTTAATCTAAATTAGTAAATAATAATAAGAATTTGGATATTTATTTATTTCATTTTATCGAAATAATAATAAATTTGAGACTCTTACATTGAAATAGGTAATTCTAATTTCTTATCCATTCACACAAACTTTGTGTATAAAATAGTGGCAGAGTACCTACTATCAACAGTAAGTAAGCCGTACTTTACATGTAAGCAGTATTGTCCTAATATATTTAATAGGGTTGTCTCTTTCGTTTTGCTTAGAAGATGCACCAATTTTAGACACAAATCTAATTTCAATGTTTTGTTGACATAAATTCAGAGTTTCATTAGGATACAAGTCGTGTAGGTACAGCGATTTTTTGAAATTAGGAAGTCGGCTGAAAAATGGATCTGAGCCAAGAACATTTTCGAGCAAGATTTTTTTACAATTCTAGGAAAGGATTATATCAACAGCAATGTCTTGCTAAAATGGTTTCAGTATTTAGAAATAAAGCACTACACCAGTCAATTATTTCCAACTGGTATTGCGAATTTCAACGTGGTCGCTCCAGTTTCAACGACAAATCCAGGCTAGGTCGACCCAAAACAGCAGTCAGACAGTGATGCGGCTCGTCAGCTAATTAAGGATGACTGCCGTGTAACATACCATGAGATAGGAGCATACTTGGACATTTCAAAGACCTTGATCCAGAAGATTCTACATGAAGAACTGTGTGTTATGAAGTTGATTTCCCGTTGGATCTTTCATTTACTCACAGAAAAGCAAAAAGCGTTTCGCGTCAATTGGTGTCGAAAAACATTGGAACGGTTCAACAAATAAAGCACAAAAAACGTTTATACTATGGTTACTGGCAAAGCATCTTGGATTTACTCCTACGAACTGGAAAATAAACGCCAATCCAAGTGTAGGTATTTCACTATGAGGAAAAACCGTTCTCGAAGAGTGTCAAAAAAAAGCTTTTGTCTCAAAATCTGGCCATGTGGAAACAACTGCTTTAGGATATCGAAGAACGGTTACTTCTGATTGGTGTATTAACGTTTGTTTACCAGAAGTTATCGCGAAACTCAGACAAAGCATCCGACATCAGGACAATGCAAGTGATCACACTGCCCAAAAGACAATCGAGTTTTTGGAGCTTCAAAACATCGAATTGTTAGACCATCGACCATCCACTCTATAGCCTCGACCTAACGACTTCTTTACGTATCCAAAGATCAATAATTCAATGTGTGGACAGTGATTCCCGTCGTCAGAAAAAGGCATCGATGCGATTTTGCAGGTATCAACTGAAGACTGGAATAACTGTTTTGCCAATTGGTTTGAACCAACAGTGTATCGATCTTAGTGGGACATATTTTGACAAGCAATAAAGTATTATACTTTAAATTGGGCCTTTATGGCTATATGCAAAACTAAAAAGACAACTATCGGACACCTTTATACAGATGTACCTAATACTATTAAAATAATAAGAAAATTTAAAAAAAAAGATGGAGTGTCACCAAAAATAGCACATTTTTAATACCTTAAGAATCTTTTCAAATTGTATATCACATCATGATTTACTGTTTGAATCTGCAACTGGTAATTTTTTTGTAGCAGATCACCTGTGGTTTTTGAGATATGGGTGGTAACAGACATAAAAATTGTACCATGTAAAATATATTTCAACAGAGTCAGTGTAAGAAAGTACCATCCAATTTATACATATTATGCATTATACACACATACTCAAAATCTAGAGATATTCAAAAACATTTATAAAATGGTTTAAAAGTACCTATTTCAGGAAATAACTTGTATAAGCCTGATACGTAGGCAAAAGTTAATGAACGAAAATATCAAAATGACTCAGTTTTATAAAAAAAATAGAACTATTTAAAAGTTGTAAAGTCTGAGTATGGACCTTGGGTGAAGAAAAGGTAGTTTCTAGAAGTGAATTAACACATAATCACGCCAAAGATGTTAAAGTACTCAATAGACAAATAGGTTTCTAACATTTATTGTTATTGTAATTTTCAGACAAATTTTTACATCAATTATACATATGTCTATATTAGTTTTAGTAAGCAATAGTGTGAAAAGAAAGGCGCAAGATATTTTAGACAGGCCATCAAAAATTATTCATTCTGACCTTAAGAACCATAGCAAGCAAATGAATACATTATCGGTGAAAGACATTTACTATATTCGTAACAATTTATATTGTGAAAGAAAAATAATGCAGCTAACAGCTAACTTTACCTACAAGTGCTAAAGAAACACTTGCAATTCGGGGCCGCTAAAGAAAATGACATTAACAGGACTCAAACATGCAACCTTCAGCCATAGCCAGTAACGTCTCTAACCACTTAAACCAATGCATTGTCGGTTTTTGTCATCTTGATTTTTCTTGTTTGTATAATTTTTAAATTTCAAAAATTCCATGAGAAATGTCTCAAATAATAGTGATGTTTCAATTTTCGATTTGTCGAATAATCTCTCTTTCTCTCTTATTAAAATGGTCTATAAATGTGCTTAAGGAGTAATTTAGTACGTGATATGAGTTGAATCAAGACGATTAAAAAGTCTAATTACTTGTGCATCTGAGGTTAAAAAGTTTAGAGGCATTACCGGCTATAGGTAAAGACTGGAAATTCCATTCCTGTCGGATGTGAAATTTTTTTGATTTCTCCTTAATGCCATTTTCTTGTATGTATAATTTCTAAATTTCAAAAATATAATAAATTGTATCAATGGGTATTTATTATCTAAAATTTGTAATATTTATAAATTTTAGGAAATAAATAGTTCAAAATAAACATGTATTTATTTCTGAGATATTATGTTAAGAATTTTTAAAAATGCATACCTACAATACTTATTGATTACATTCTCGTTGTCTTATATTTCATATTATTTCACAGATGCAGATGGTTTTAAATTTCAACCTTAACCAGTGTCGGTGGATAATTTTTTTTAGTCTAATTAATTCCACTGGGATTCGCATTTTAGTTGTTGTATGTATTATTTTAATTGCATATTTCTTTTTATTTAAAACAACAATATGTTTTCTAAATAGTTTGAACCCTGCCCTGTTTTTAAGGGCATTTTTAACGTATGTATCAAATAGTAATGTGTTTTAATTAGTTTCAGATATTCTTGTGGATCGTGCACCAAAAATCATTTCACTTATATATGTAAAAAAATTTGGAAAATTAGAAAAAACCTTTTACAATCAGAAAATCTAAATAACTACGGTTTAAAACATAGTAAAACATTTCACGAAAAACTGGAAAAATACTAAAAAATTAAGAATCAAGAAGAATTGAAAAAAAGTTTCATTTTATTTGGATGATTAGACGAATTCAATTTCAATCCGAAGTTAAAGATTAATTGTTTTGGAAAGGTATAATAGCCTTGATTTAGGCCAAAATGGTTTTAAGAAGCAGAAACGTGTAAAATCTTCCATTTAACTTCTCATATTTCTTTATAGTCTAGGCGGGTTCTGTTTTGGATTGGACATTTTCCATACGAAGCTATTTTTTTGCTAGAATCCCTTCAGGATGTGCCCAATATCGATAATCACGATACGCGCCAGTTGCAAACCCTGTGCTAAATTTTTTGTTTAACGAAATCTGAAAAAAAAAATGAAAGTTTTTGTTTTTTTTTGCTCCTGTTTTGTGTAATATTCGGAAATATTGCTCCTAGAGATTTTCTTTAGTTACAAATTGAAAATTTAATGTTTATTGTTGGAAAAATAGCAATATTTAAGAAAAAAGTACAAAAAAAAGAAGTTTATTCTTTTATTATTGTTTTCAACCCCCTAAACTTGACTTACAACCTCTATGTTTCGCCTAGAGAATTTTTTTAATAATTTTAAAACGTGTGCTAAATTTCGTTAAGATCGGTCATCTAGTTTTTGCATAATAATTTTTCAATCCTACTAAAAAAAAAATCGCAAATTTTTAAAGTCATACTAGGCCCTAAATAAGGCTCTCAGATGGTAGCCAATTTTTTACATATTTTTCGCTTGAAATGTCGCTTGGAGTGCATGAAATGTGGTGGTGCGGGAAATTCACTCGAAATGTAAATCGGATAGTTCAAATATTGCATTACCTCAGCTTCCTAAACTTTGAAATTAATATGTTTAAAGCTCGTAAAGTTATTAAAATTGGTTATAGTTTATGGTTTTAAGCGAAAACCAGATTTACGCCTTACACAAAGGACTGGATTTGCTTTACTTTGCTTTAGATGTTAGTAATTTTTTCCACGATATTACTCTTTAAAGTAACAAAACTAATCCTTGTAAACTTTGCTACTGTAATGATAAAAACGTATCTGTATATGCAAAACGTTAAACAACCACCAAGTTATCTAAAGGGGGAAGTGAAAAAAGTAATCTTGAAGTTAAGGTTCCTTCTTAAAACATTTGGTTGCGCATTGAAAAAAACCACAAATTTAACTGATTTCTGCACAAGAAATTCAAATTTCCATGCATTGTTGTCATTACAAATGGATATCTGTAATAATCGGAAAATTGTAAAAATACTGAAATAGCACACAATATTTTGTTCTAGTAGGTTATAGTAAAGCATAAAAACATTCGGATTTTCTGGTTCTGTCCATGACGTGTTAGATAAAATGAAAATAGACAAATTAAACGGTTTTCTGTTTTATTTGTTAAGGTTTTTATGATTTTTTGGTTATTTTAAAATTTTGACGATTTAACGATTGTTGACTTTTTTGCGATTTTTTTTTCGAAAAAATCAACAAATTTTAACATTTTTTTTATGAATATCGATAAATTTTACGGTTTTCTGTTTTTGTGTCAAAATTTTTACAATTTTTTTGTTAATTTTGCTAAATTTTATGAAAATCGTCAAATTTAACGTTTTTCTGTTTTTTGGATATTTTTGCGAAATTTTGTCGATTTAACGGTTTTTTGACGTTTTTCAACAAATTTAAGGGTTTATTTTATAAAAGCCGACTTTAACCTTTTTTTGTTTTTTTTTTTTTGTCAAACATTTTATGATTTTTTGGTTATTTTTGCGAAGTTTTAAAAAAATCGACAAATATAACGGTTTTCTGTTTTCTGTCCAAGGTTTTTACAAATTTTGTTTTTTTTTGCGAAATTTTAACGATTGTTTTGTCCAGGTTTTTACGACTTTTGGTTACTTTTGCTTAATTTCGACGATTTGTAAGTTTTTGCGACAAATTTTTTACGTTTTTTTTATGAAAATCGACAAATTTAACAGTTTGCTGTTTTCTTTTTGTCAAGGTTTCCACGATGTTTTGGTTATTTTATCTAAATTTTAAAGATTTAAAGGTTTTTTGACGTTGTTTATCATTTTTTTAAATCGATAAATTTTAACGGTCTCATTTATGAAAATCAATTTTTTAGTTATTCTTGCAAAATTTTGACGATAAAACAGTTTTCGACGTTTTAACGATTTTCTGTTTTTTGTCTAAGTTTTTACAATTTTTTGGTTATTTTTGCGAAATTTTAAAGATTTAGCGGTTTTTAAGTTTTTTTTTATATCGACAAATTTATTGGATTTTTCTCTAGGTTTTAAAGTTTTTTTGATTTATTTGTGAATTTTTGATGATTTAACGATTTTCTGTTTTTCTTTTGTCCAGGTTTTTACAAATTTTGTTTTTTTTTGTTTAATTTCCACGATTTAACCATTTTTTTTTTTAGATTTTGCGATTTTTTTGAAAAATCGACAAATTTTAACGATTTCTTTTATGAAAATCGACAAAATTAACGATTGTCTGTTTTTCTATTTTAGTATTTTTACAGATTTTTCATTATTACAGATATACAATAGGCTAGTTTACTCTTTTTTAAACTAGGTCCTAAATAGTGAATATTTGTGCTACTAAGGTAAAAAAAAATAATACTATATTTTTACAACACCTATGAAACCACAAAACTGTAATTTAAAATCCATCTCTTCATGTAGGTGTGAAAACGCTGTCCGCCATTTTATGACGTCATACGTATTGTAAACAATTATTTGACATATAAACACGGACAATTTTCCAGTTTACTTTACTTTAAAAACATGATTTCAACTAATTTCCATAAAAAATACAGTAGGTTATTATCGTTATTGCAACGACCGAGAATGCAAAAACACATCAAGGAATACAAATAGATGTTAGTTACATTATTCGGAGGTTACGATACTTATGACATAAATGAGTAGGTACTTTTGAATCCCTTCTGAAAAGAATAAATACACTCATTCTTCCTTTTTATGTCTACTATTTAACAACTGCACTGTACTTACATAGAAGTCTTGACATTTCTTAGCTCGGCAGAGCAGAAATCTGGATTCAAGGCAAAGAAATTACGAACCATTAATGTATCAATTTGTGCTGTCTGCTTTTGTGAAACCAACGTCCATAATGAATTTATTATTGTTTTTCAAAAAAGCAAATAAATTAAGAACGTGATAAGGAATTTTTTTCGAAATATTTATACTTTTAATAACACTACGTCAAATTACTCGTTTTGTTTACAATTTGTATGACGTCACAACATGGCCAAAAGCGTTTTCGGCGATTCAAATTAACACATTTTTTAAATTGAATTTTTAAATTAATCTTACGCATTTAGTTATTAAAATCGATATATTTCGTTCGTTTTCGTAAGCTAAATACTGTAAGAAATACTCATTTATTGTATGAAATTAGTTATGTGTCAAGTAGCCTATTGATCTGACAAGAATGTTTGGAAATTTGTATATCTAGCGCAAAAATTTGTGGCTTTTTTCAACCTTAGCTTCAAGATTACCAACCTCCATGTACCTATACCTTGCTTTTCTATAAATAAAAAAGTATTCTTCATATAAAAAAATAAGGCAGCCAATTTATTAGGTAAAATGTAGCACGCCACTGCTTCTACATCCAGCTTCCAGTGAATAAATAAAATCATTACGAGTACAAAAGCATCTTCCTGGGCCCCACAATATCCCTTCATCGCGCATGGCTTTTCCCCAACTGACCTAACCTAAAAGTGGCGTGACACCGGCATTCCGCATATTATAGTGGCCCTATTATTATCGCTACGCGTTGGTTTTTTAGCACCAACACTTTTTAAACGCATCAGTGGTTTACAGTTGAGAGATACAAATTTGTCAGTATTATCTTATCGGTTTTGGATATTTAATGTAAGTATTTTTGTGCTGTTATATTAATTTTTTTCATTAAATACTAAATATTAGTTAAATCAATATTCTTAAGATGAAGGAAGAGAATTACTATTTTATGAATGTTCGCGCAAATGAACGTTATTGTTTAAATTAAGTCAATTAATAGACTTTAAATGTAAAATGTTCAATTAAATCTTACTTTAATTGGGAATTAGTCGTTTCTAGATATTAAATATTTTTGTATACAGAAATATTTAAATTATTGTAGGTATCACTTAATTACGTAAGTTAATAAGTCTATTCCGAAGCAAATTTTCGATTTATTTTTATTCAATTTTATTACTTTTTGAAAACGCTATTGTTTCGAGTTATGTACGAGTAACTAGCTGACCCGGCGAACTTTGTCCGCATAACAATCAATGATTTCCTTCATTTTTTCGATATTTATAATTTCTTTTTAAAAATAAAATATGATTGTTTCTCGATTTTTCAATTGTTTTCGTTTTTTTATCTTCTTATGTTATCGTTTGTTTAGAGTTTTTGCCATGTTGTTTTTTGATTTACTTTTCAGTTTTTCGCTTTTTTCTCATTTTTTTACATTTTTAATATCTTGATTTTTTGATTCCGTTCCTTTTTTTTTCTGATTTTTCGTTTTTTTATTTTTTATTTTTTTTTTGATTCCATTATATTTATTCGTCTGTGTCCAATTTTCTACTCATTTTTACAGATTCGTTTCTAACTTTTTTTTATTTATCATTGTTTTTTTTTTAATTTTTTCTCGTTTCTTTCCATTTTTTTGAATTATCGGTTTTTTCCTGAAACGCCCTGACCAAAATACATGCAAATCTTTGGAACCATAAAAAATTATAAAGTTCGTTAAATATTGGTGAAAAGTGTTAAAAATTTGTAAATACGGTTAAAAAATGCTAAAATTCGTTAAAAAATGGTAATATATTCGTAAAATAGTCAAAAATCATTCAAAATTAGCAACAAGCATCAATACATGCTAAAAACAGGAAAAATCGTTGGAAAATTGTAAAACTCTTTAAAAACTGATAAAATCCGGTAAGTATATAAACATTTACGATAAAAACTGTTAAAATCATGAATATTTTAAAAAACATAAAAAATAAAAAAAAAAGTGACAAAGAAAACTATGGTAACAATTATTAAAAAACCGCTAAAAAATGATAAAACCCGTTAAAAATCTGTCAAACCAGTTAAAACTATTGAAAATGTGAAATTAATTGTTAAAAATCGGCAAAATTTGTTAAGATTTAGTAAAAATCATAAAAATCGGTATTATTTAAAAAAACTGTAAAAATCGTTTAAAATAAGAAAAAACGTTTAAAAAATGATAAAATTCGTTAAAAATTAGAAATTAATTAGAATTATTTAGATTTGGCAAAAAACAGTAAAAATCAATAAAAAATGGTAACGATCATTAAAACTTGATAAGACCTATAAAAATTTGGAAAGTTAAAATGATAAAAACATAAATATGAATTTTCCCGGATTTCTTTATAGTTATCGTTTATTTTTGTCTTTTTTCGATATCATCTCGTTTTGTAGTTTTCTTACCCTTTTTTTCGTTTTTTTTTTCAATTTTATCTTACCTTCGTTATGTTTGTGTTTTTACTGAATTACCTATTTGTACCCGTTTTTCTTTTCATTTTTTTAAATGTTCTCGTTTTTTCGTTTTGTCGTTTTTTTATTTGATTTTACATGTTTCAATTTCTGCATTTTTTTTATTTTTTTTACATTTTTTATATTTTTTCGATTACGCTCCGCTTTTTTCTGTTTTTTGATTCCATTATATTTACTCGTCTGTCTTCAGTCTCCTATACTTATTTTTACACATCCGTTTATATTTTTTTTTACATTTTTCTTCATTTTTTTCTCGTTTCTTCCCATTTTTCGTTTCGTTTTTTATTTTTTTTTTTATTTTGCATTACTTTCTCGATACATACAGCGAGGAAGTTAATATGATCTAAACCTAAAATTGAAATAAGTCGAATTAGCAAATATGGAAGCTGATGGCTTGATGACATTTTGTCTAATATGATAGCAGGATCTGCAAATAGATTCACTTTTACCCATATGTAAACCACTACTTAATACTCTTGTTATATATGTAATTAAGAGGAATGGTAAGAAAACAAAAATCTATTTACAAATAAAAAATAAACAGTTAGATACCGGTCGTGATTTTATTTCTCATTTAAACGACTTAATTCCGACAAAGTACAAATTGAATGCAAAAAAGCAAAAATTAACTTTGAACGAAACTATACATTCTGACGGTTAAATTGTTATTGTTTAACCTCTATTGGTAATAATTATGTAAAATGTAGGTATGTGTGTAATTGAAGCCCCCTAGATTGAGAAAAAAATAATAAAAGGCGTTCTTCCATATTTTTTCCCTTCGAAAAGTAGGTACCTACCTACATACTACAGATTTCTTTGTCTGTACGTCAGCGGTTATGCAAATGTCACAATTATAAAACGATTTTTAATCTGTCTCACAGTTTCTGGTATATATACACACATTGAAGGGTTTAATACAAAATTGTTGTATTTAAAGTATTAACTAAAATTGTGTGGATAAATACAAATTATTTCCCAAAGTCGAGGATATACTACAATGTCTCCTTCAAAAGTTTTGCGGAAAACGTCAATCAAGGAAGAATCCGGTGTACAGGATTCAAAAAATAAATTGATTAAAACGGCACCAAAGCCACAGAAAGTGACTAAAAAACAGAATAACAAACCTACAACAAACAAAAACCCTAAAAAAGACTTGTGTTTTCGATGCGATCAATGTTTCCAGTCTATTATGTTTACAATGAAACTAAGTTATGATGGTAAATGTGGTCTAACGAGGGGTAAAAATGGAAAAAATGCTGCTTCCCGTATACGTTTAAAGGAAACCTTAAATAAAATGTATAATACTAAATCTGTACTAAATTAATGTATCCGACTGTTAATACCAGATCAATATACATTATTAAAGAAAAATTATACTAAATTCGTTCCTTTTTAAACTGTTTTAGAGCTGCATTCTTTTCAGTATAATAAAGTAGCTCTATCATTACAGTCCTTTCCAGACATATAAATATTTCCATGATTTTAAAAGGAGGCAATATAAACAACATCGACCTATAACTTTGCTTTCAAATTTGCCTTTGAAATCTGTGTATGTAATAGAATTGGTCCGAAAGTTAACAATATCATCTCAAACACTCAACATAGTTTTATTGCCAGATGCTCAACTACAACTAATCACACGTGTTTCACCCAATCTGTTTGTGACGCCTTAGATAACCGACTTCAATTAGACACAATGTTTACCGACTTTACAAAAGCTTTTGAAAAACGAAAACATCTCCATAACAAGAAACTTGAAGCCGTGGGACTGTACAGTTCATTGCTAATGCTTATAAAGTCCTATCTTTACAACCACATACTATATGTGTAATTTTTTGGATTTCAATCTTTCAACTTTAGAGCATCAAGTGACGCACCGTAGGAAATACTCCTGCGCCTTTTCTTTTCTTAATATTTATCAATGATACCTATATATAGTAATATTCAGAGTTAAATACTTCTCTACCCGGAATACCTCAAACTTTATCATCAGCTCAATTAATTACTGCTATATTGTGCAAACTGATCTAAATACTTTATCTACATAGTGTACTCAAAAATGCACTATTTCTCAACATCAATAACTGTAAGTTGAGATTTTCATTAAAAATATTAAATGACACTTTTGTGTATAATATTGATAACCATCCTCTGCAGCAGAGGCTGCGAACAAGAAGAGGAAACAGTAGAACATATAATGTATGAGTGCCCTCCTTTTTCTGATAACTAGAAGATCTGTGTTGGGCGAGTACTGGCTAACACCAGCCGATGTCAGGTAGATCCCCCTCGGGAGCCTCATCACCTATTTTAAATCTCTAGGTCTGGTGACAGCCTGAGGTGAGGATATCCCTACACACAGGAGGATGCACAATGGGCCATATGTTGCCTTGGTGCTGGCAGAGCACTAGTTCGCCCCTCCCCAAATTTCCATATCAAGACCATCCTCTGCAATTTATCAACGACACCAAGAATTTAGGAATATACTTCGATTCCCAACTTAACTTTGCCGTACACTTTAATAAAACTACTTGTTAAGCTACTGGGTTTAATTTTTCGTACCCATAAGGGTAATCTTTTTAAAATATTCTTGCTGTGCTTTGGTTTGATCAGATACAATCCTTATCCTATTAATCAAATTATTTTTGAGAACAGATTTAGCATCTTCAGCTATATGCATTATAACTTTGATTCGATAATTTCTTGCAGCACCAAATATTATGAATAAATATATGTACGCATTAACGCGATAAACTATTGGATGCATGCAGTTTTTGTGTTACCACGAAAAAGGGGTGTTATCACGCTTTAAAGTGAAGGGTAGTTGCACTAAAGACAGGTCATGGTTATCTAACCATCTAATTGATATCCTGCTTAGAGCAGTAATGCAACCAAGTGGAAGATGATATCTTAATCGTGGTACCTGGGACACTCCTCTCTCTTCCAGTAACTGCCAATTTTTTTCTCTAGGTACACTATCGAAAACCTTTTGTAGGTCCACAAAACATAGATAGGTCTCTTTTTTGTGTTCTTTCATCTTAGATATAAGCTGTTGATAAACAGAATACTAAATCTTGCGTACCCCTACCTGGTCTGAATCCATATTGAGTTTTTCTTCAATATCCGCTCGTAAATCTTACAAGTCTGGCTTAATAATAATAATATATGTATCTCACACCATTGCAGCCCCTTTTTTCAGAACTGGTACTATTAGGGCTATCTCCCAATCTTCCGGAATGTTTTTATTTTTCCATGCGCTATTTATCACTTCATATAGAAGACGAGTCCCCTTTTCCCCTAAGCTTTTTAAAATTTCTGTACCTAAAGCATCGTCACTTTTTCCGTTTTTACTAATTTAATCCGCCAACATTTCTAGACCCAGGGATCTGTCTATAGACAATTCGAGTGCCTCTCACAGACAACCTTAGTCTCAGGACTCTACGTGTTCTACCTCATCAAACTCTTTTATGACAAATTTATATTCTACGTGAAACTAAAAATGAAGCTATTCAAGCTCGATATCCAATGTAGGGACTTAAACCTATCTCAATAGAATATAAAACAATACGATAACATATAAAACTAATAAATTAATATAGAACCAAACTACCCTATCATTGTATGTGGCAGAATATCTCATGTAACGCTTTTTCTGTCGCTCTTGCTAAGTTTACTTCGACCGCCATAACCTATACAAGCACAGCTTCACAAATCATATTTATTTCATTATACGGTTGTTATTAGAAATGTAATTTACGTAATTTTTCGATTTGGATTTAAGATGCGGAAATTGTTAAGAATCCGTCATTAGGTTAGTAACCAATATTACAAGCGTTATAAAGAGTATACTTAGATATACAGATCTTGCGAATTTATAAACGAAAACTGAATAACAGGTGTTCTAAATATGTTATATACACATAAATCACGTAATAATAACGAAGTACTAAAATAAATTGTTACACATCTATGTATACTTTTTAATTATTTGAATTGTTTCATTTTCAGAATAATTAAAAATGGTTGACGCATTTTTGGGAAAGAAATACAAACTAAATTCCAGTGAAAACTTTGATGAATTCATGAAAGAATTAGGTAAGTTTAATATTATTAGTTTACGTATTGAAACATAATATTTCTACTATATATTAAACAATTTGGAGGTAAACGAGTCTTATGTTTGATAGCTTTTTATTATATTCACGCGGTGAATGGTATAAAAAAATTTGTTATGAAATAATAACACAGGCCAACAAAAAAAACTTTTTTGAAAACTTAATAGTACATTACAGTACAAGAAACGAAAATCGATCATACCGCCCGAAGCAAGACGCGTATAATGCAACACTTTCGTTTTGAGTAATGCATACTATTTTTCTTTCTACCAGGGCGTATTTAATGCCCTTATCTTGGCATTTACTCTATTTCGTCACTGCATCCGTATGAGACGGAAACAGTTTAAAAGGAGGAAGTCAAACTATCGATCAGGTTACGAAGACAAAGCCTTATCTTAATATCGCAAGCAAACCATCACGACTATAGATTTTGTTATCTCAGTATTACATTCATAAAATTTATCGTGAAGAAATTAATGAATTTATTCAAGTCAACATTTCACATAGGTACAAGTTTGTGTTTTCGTCAAACTTTTCCTCCAACTGCGTTTGTCTAAACTCTTTATTTTTTATTTTTAATATTTTATTGGTAATCGAATAATATAACTAATACCGTTCGTAATTTTACTTGAAATATTCTTGTACTGTACTTAAAAATGGCCAAGTATTTTCTAACCCTTAAAATTTGATATTCATTTTATTAGAACTAGAAAACTAAACAAATCATAGAAGCCGGGGGTGTGTCGTGGCCGATTTGAGTCCGATAAGTTTCAGGGTTGATTCCTGCGTATTTTGGTTTACTAAATCCGGATTTGATACATGCTTAGCAGTAGAAGATTATAAAAAAAAATGATATTAATAATTTATCTAAGCAAATCGTTAACTGTGCTCAACAAAAACTATTTCGTTCAAATTTTATTCAAAAATATCAATTTAAACAAATGTATTTGCAAGATTGTGATGCAAAATTGAAGAAATGTGAGGTGTGCTCGGTTTTTCGCCCTTTGGCTTTTAATATTATAACAAGGTAGATTTTTCTTTATGAAATTTAATGGATTATATTTTTCAACAATATTTTCTTAAGGAAAATAAATTCTAAACTATAAAAAAGGTTATTAAAATATTTATTGACTGAACCTCTTTCTGATCGACAGTGTGGACAAATATAGAAGTAATTATTAATTATGAATATTAACGAGGTCAATGTGCCTATACAGAAAACAATTGAATTTTTTTCGTGTATTATGTTCCACTTACGGATATTTCAATCCATACCTATTATATACCCGCAGTTATAGATATTCACTTCATATTACATAATTAGATGTAAATACTTTAATAGAATACTAAATATATAAAAGTGAAACCATCATTTACTACTTGATTACTAATAACTGATCACTGATTATTGAAGTGATAACTTATAGACTAAGATCCCAAGGCCCCCAGACGTTATTTATTTTGTAAGTAACGAATTTTACGGAGTAGACCCTGTTATCCGTTCACATGTAACAGGTAGACAAATTAGACAGAAATGTTATTCAAAATAAATATTTTATTTTAAAAGACCTTTTCTGTGGGTGGTGATTCCTCCCAGACGCTTTACATATCATAAAAAGAATACTTCAACTTTATATATGATGCTTGCGATACTGACTATTTTAATACCTTTTGTGGTCAGCTAGAATAATCTAAAGGGCCCAACATTCTCCCAGACACAATTAAAATTTTTATTAAACCTCACGCACAAGCGCTTGTTTAATGCCCCCACACTAGCACGTACAGCGGAACTTTGATTGTGTCTGGGAGAATGTTCGGTCCTTGGAATTGGTTTGGCTGTCCACAAAAGGTATTAAAATAGTCTTCGTGGTGACCTGATTATCACTTTCCGAATGATCAGATAGGAAATTTAAAAGGAATGTTCAAAATAGACAGTCAAAATCGACTCCGTGTCACCAGTGGAAATTGAGAAAAAAATCCTATTTAACTACTGCGCGGCAACAATTTCTAGTCAACAGGATATTTTCTGCATGGAATTATTTACCTGATGAAATTGTGGGTGCGGAATCTGTTAATGTGTTTAAGAATAGGCTTGATATCATTCTCTTTAGTTAAACTTTTAGTCTAAGATTTTATTCTATGTTCCTCACAATAGTTTACAGTTTAATCATTTACTTTTAATTTTTTTTTTATATTCCTTACATTATCTAGAGTTAACATAATTTTGTAATTTCTAATTGTGCTTATGGGTCTTAACCCCTGCCCTTACTTATAAAATAATAATAAATTGGCTGGTTTTGACATATTCTAAAACACTGTTTTTATATTTTTTTAATTATGCTAAGTTTGATTGTATTACGTAATTTATTAAATTTATCAAAAGATTTAACGTAAAGTGAATTCATTGAATTTTTTCTGTTTGTCCTTATTATATATAGATTAATGTTATTCCTTGTGGAGTAATTATGAATATTTAGATTGTAATTAACAAACTCTTGAAAATAGACTGGAGCTAAATTATTTACTATCTTATGCACTAGAACCGGGCAAGGTCGAGTTGTCTCCCGTCTTGAGCAGGTAGTATTTTTATAGGTCGAATTGTCTCCCATCATAGGTCGAGTTGTCTCCCAAGGTAATATACATTAAAAGGTATTAATTTTCACAAATTACACCGTTGTTGCCAAATCAAAATTGTTATTTATAAAAGTACGTTAAACTCTTGATACCTTTTTCTTTTTATAAAATGTCTCTCAGGATATAAGAATCATTTAACTACCTTGAAATAGAAAAGTAAGAAAATAATCCTTAGATTTATTTAAACGATAACCTGCAGTTTCACCTTATATTTTCATTAACAAATATTAACATAGTTTATTAAATTCTGTTACATTAAAAACTAATAGGGACGAATATTTTATTCTTAAAAATGATGAAATAAATAATATAGTCATGTTTTCATGTAAAACAAATCTTTTTGCGCTAAAAGAAATTAGTGAATTATATGTTGATGGCACTTTCGATTATTGCCCTAAATTTTTTTTACAATTGTTTACCATTCATGGCTTTAAAAATAATCATTATATTCCTCTAGTTTTCTTTCTTTTAAAAAATAAAAATACATTATCATATAAATTAGCTTTACAATATTTAAAAGAAATATATCTATCTACAACCGGTCACGACTTTTTTCCAAAAACCATAACTTCAGATTTTGAATTAGCAATACCTACACAAAGCAATTCGCGAAATTTTTCCAAAAACACAAATTAAGGGATGTCTATTTCACCTAGGTCAAAGTTGGTATAGAAAAATTCAAACTTTAGGACTTTCTACCGAGTATCAGTTAAAAGACAATTTAGAAACAGATATAACTAAATACCTTACTTATATTTTTGGTTTACCATTCCTTAAAGCAGAAGACGTTGGCGATTGCTTTGTTCTTGATCTCGTTGCAATTCAACCAGATGATGAGAGGGTGATTAAATTTAATGACTATTTAGTTGAAACTTACATAGATGAAATTTCTACCTTTCCTCCTAACATTTGGGCTGAAAACTCTTCTTCTTTAAAAAGGACAACAAACGCATGCGAATCTTTTCATTCGCGTTATAATGCTTCATTTTATAATACACACCCAAATTTTAACCAGTTTATAAAAGTTCTTCTAGATTTTCAAATAGATACCTATATTAAGCTTCAAAGTATTGATACCGTGGTCAAAGTATATGATCGAAAAGTATTAATGAAAAAAAAGTTTTTGGACGATAATTTAAAAAAATTAGAAGACGGCAGCATTACCAATTTTCAATTTTTAAAAAATATTTCTTTTAAATGCAGAATTTAATTTGTATTATAAGTGTGTACAGTGAAAAAGTTTTTATATCATTTTTGTAAACATTATTGTCTTGAAATACAATATATCCGTTAATATAAAAGATACGAAATGAAATAATTTTACATTAATAATTTTTATTGACTAGGTATTGTACTTTATTAACGTTTAAGTATTTTAACCCGCTACCTGTATAAGCAAACCATTGTATATTTTCCTTTGTTTTATTATTACCTATAAAGAGTATACCTATGTAACGAACTTAATTTTTTATTGTTTACTTATTTGTATCGAGTATATTTTGTTTTATATTATATAATAAAATAATTATAATTTCCTACGTACTGTTTTATTTTAACAAAATTAGGAAATATCATTCCAAATATTTCGTCAAGATATAAGAAAGATCGATTTGGCAACAACGTTTAGATTTTAAGGTATTATAAGTACTTATGCTAATTACGGATTCAAATCATCCGGGAGACAATTCGACCCTCACCTTTTTGAGAGCAGGTAATATTTTTATTTTGGGAGACAACTCGACTCCGCCGCTAGAACCATTGTTTGCCTTACTGATAACCATTGTAAAGACTGTAACATAGTTTTATATCTATTGACTTTTTTAAATTGTCATCATACCACGATTTTGCAGCAGATAATTGATGAACAGTAGTAAAAATGTGGCTGGATAATTGATTGATAAACTATAATTTTTGTTTGAGTTGAGTTTTTTGGGGATTCTTGAAAAGAAATAAAGTTTTTTTGATATTTTAGTTAAGATGTATTCTAAGTGGTTATTATGTAAAAGAAGATTATCAAGTTGAAAGCCTACATATTTAATGCATGTCACAATTTAAATTTGTTGATTGCTAATTTCAAGATTTACTGCATTGAGATCAATACAATTGTATTTATGTTTAGTTGTTATTATCATTCCTTTAGTTTTTAGCACATTTAAAT
Organism: Altica lythri; assembly: GCA_964028335.1. NCBI lineage: Eukaryota > Metazoa > Arthropoda > Insecta > Coleoptera > Chrysomelidae > Altica > Altica lythri. Next base: position 29,908,348 of record OZ034801.1, on the reverse strand, counting down.
TTAATTTATTGTTGTTAAAATATCTACTAACTGCTTTTAGTGAACTATTCATTTTTTCTATGGCTTTCTCCAAACTAATATCAAATGATGCTAATAAGCTGTCGTCTGCAAATAAATTTATAAAATCACAATCAACAAAAAGATTTATATCATTTAAATACAATACAAAGAGAAGTGGACCTAACACACTGCCCTGTGGCACACCTGTATCAATATTTACCTCATCAGAAAAAACATTATTCACCTTTACTCTTTGTTTTCTTTCATACAAGTAATCATTCCATGTAATCCATACCCTCTTAATTTGATCAGTAATATTTTGCGGTCAATAGTTTCAAAAGCTCTTTTTAAATCAAGAAAGACAGCAACTACATATTTATTTATATCTATTTGACTTTTAAATTTACACAAAGAACGTCTGGGTGCCTGAGATCTTAGACTATTAGGAGAGTAAGGCGGCTCACACACCGGAGCAATGTGCAACTAGCAACATGCAATAAGCAGCAGGCAACATATTTTGTTGTACTTCGCATACCAAAGCAATAAAAATCACTTGTTGGAAATGTCGTCTGATGAAGACAAAGTGATAATTTTGTGGCAAATTTTAAGGAGAAAGAAAAGAAAAATGAGACGATATTGAATTCATCCAGCAATCGAAGCGTTGAGTAAACATGGAGCCAGTATATGTGCTCAAGAATTAAAGACGCATCCCACACAGTTTAAAAATCGCTGTATCGATACATCCGACGAAGCCTCTCGTCGCAATCTAAACAAAAGGTTCGGTTTTGGTTCGCCAAAAAACCCTTAATGATCTAACACTGCTTGATGAACGAAATATTGGCAAATTATGGGCGATATAGTTGCTTTTCAACCGGCAACATATGTTGCTCTAGAAAGGCAATAGCGATATCGTATTGCGTCGGTGTGCGAGATCAACAAAAATATAATGGAAAAACACATTGGCGATAATATTGCTTATTGCATGTTGCTAGTCGCACATTGCTTCGGTGTGCGAGCCGGCTAAAGCTTTAATATTAATTAGTTGAAGTTAGATTAGTTTAAGTTATCACTTCTGTCAGGCGGCCCGAGACGCAAACTTTGTTGCACGTACATATGATCCTTTTTATTAAATTTCGACAATAACAAATTGATTTGGTATGTCCCATAGGAAACAATCTTTACAGCTAATGTAATATTAGTTGTATATAAAACACCTATGTTTAAGTTTTTGTAGATTCGTGAGTCTATTAAATATAGTATAACTAGACCCACTTGGATAGGAATTATTTTTACGATTTTACCAGGGAAAACTCAAAAGAACGTCATTATATGAACGAACCTAGTAAAATATCTATTTAGTGTTGCTTTTAACTTCCTGACTCACACCTGTACGCCCATGAAGAGAATTCTTGGAAATTCGAAAAGAGCGTTGACCGCGCCTATTCAAGTGGTTTTGGATAAACTATACCAATAAAATGGATTTGGAATATATTACGAATATTTACATGCACCGAAAAAGTTCAAAACTTAACTAGCCTGGCAATTTTTTTTACAAATATACTCGAATAACACAAACCCAAGTTCAGTTTTCCAAAAAAATGTGTGATATTGAGATTTCCCTATTTTAGACTCCTCATCAAATTAGTGATTTTTAATTTCTACATTATTAAAAACACTTCAATTCTTTTCTTTACTCTTTCGCATTTGCTTTTCTATGGCGTTATTAAAAAATGATTTTGAACTCATAACTTACTTCCGCTTTATTTATTTAAGCGAAGCGAGTAATTTATTATTCATTTAATAATTTATATTTCAATATATTAATATTCACAGATTTATTTCTTACTTAATTTATTCCCCTCGTATATGACGATAACTAAAATAAGTAAGTGTTTTTATCATTATTTTAACTAGTAAAGACTCTCCCAACCCAAACATATCCACATGACCTAAACTTCATATCGTTAGTCGATACTGCAGTAGTTGTTCGTTTGCCGGCATTCCAGAGGTCATTTTATTTTAAACAAATAAAAATTTATGATCTTTAACTCGAAGTCGAGTAGGTATCGAGTATAGTTCTTTGATTTCTCTTCGGTGTAGTACGTGTTCCTTTTTTTAAGCCGGTCTATTATTGTGCAAGATGACTCTCACAGAAATCTTGGGCAAAAAATATAAATTACACAAGAGTGAAAACTTTGATGAATATATGAAGAAATTAGGTATGTACTTTAATTTTCTTATATATGCGAGGTTTGATTTATCTATTTGAATCCCAGATTTAATCTATTCTCAAATACTGCCATTCCAACATTACCAAAACAAAATTAAGCAAGTTATATTTATGTTTTGTACTAAAAAAAGACATGTATTTACCATTATTTATTTTATTTTAACGACTAATTTTTACAATTAGAACTATTAAATATGCTTAGTAGCTGATAAGGTAAAAACGGTTAGTATTTTATTTGTTATAACGTAAATGTATTTATTTTAAAATATTTAAAATTTATTACGAACTAACAATAACCATTATCTTTATGAGCATAAAAGACAATGATATAGTTTTAAATTAATATTATGTACTTATTATACGAATTTGAATTTTTGTAAATAGACTATAAAAAATGTACTTTGATCTATCTACTTATCTGCCATTGTAAATCATCGGCTGGACTTTAAAACCTGAACGCAAAAACTAACTGCAAAGAAAGAGTAGTTAGTATTCAAAGATATGACGGCAAAATTAGTAGGAAACCTTGCAATTTTTTTAATATGCATGGGTTTGAATCAAAACTTGTAGGTAAGCTTAATATACACTCCACTTTATAATATATCCTACGCCAATAAGTGCTTTTCCTCTGGGGGTTGTTACCACCCAAACTCGTGGGGTGGAAAACGTTTATCAAAAAAATCGTAATCGCTAGTATAGTGAATTTTAAGACAAAAATATTCCTAAGAGTTTTTTCGAAAAGTCAATAGTTTTGTAGTTATTGGTAACTAACCGAACAAGCATGTTTTTAAACGATTTTTCAGGAATAATTCAGAAAATTTACATTTTATCAGGAAAACTGTCACAATATAAAATAAAGCTTATAAAAAAAGAGGTTCGTTTTTTTATAATTATCGCAAACTTAATATTAACAAAGTTATGACTGTTCGAAAGTAGACGTTTATACTTCAAACTAGCGGCCGCCCGCGACTTCATCCGTGTGGACTTTAGTTTTAATGCCACCGAGTTTCATACAAATTTGCAACCCAAATTTTAAATCCTTAGGGATGGAATTTAAAAAAGTAATTTCTCAGTACACCACTACGTAATAAAACAAATTTATCCTCGAATATCGACAGTGTCATGTCGGCCAGCAGCAGCGTGCTACCGTCTCACCGCTCCACACACCCCGCTCAGTAAAGCGCGAGTAGTATTAGACTATTATTATTTTAAAACTTTAAAAACTTGCATGCTATATGCATGCAAAATCTCAGCCCGATCGGTTTGAAATTGACAAAGTTTCATACAAACTTTCATCCCTATTTTATCCCTTAGGGGTGGAATTTATCAAAATCCTTTCTTAGGGGATGCCTAAGTCATAGTAGCTATATGCATGCAAAATCTCAGCCCGATCGGTTTAAAACTGAGACAGTTTCATACCAACTTTCATCTGCTTATGGGTGGAATTTATCAAAATCTTTCTTAAAGGATGCCTACGTCATAGTAGCTACATTCATGCAAAATCTCAGCCCGATCGGTTTAAAATTGACAAAGTTTCATATAAACTTTCATTTCCTTTTTTTAGTGGTGGAATTTATCAAAATCCTTTCTTAGGGGATGCCTACGTTATAGTAGCTATATGCATGTTAAATCTTAGCCCGATCGGTTTACAATTGACAGAGTTTCATAAAAACTTTTATCCCCTATTTTATCTTCTTAGGGGTGGAATAAATCAAAATCCTTTCTTAGGGGATGCCTTCGTCATAGTAACTATATGCATGCAAAGTTTCAGCCCGAACGGTTTAAAATTGACAAAGTTTCATACAAACTTTCATCCCCTATTTTGGGCCCTTGGGGGTGGAATTAATCAAAATCCTTTCTTAGCGGATGCCTACCTCATAACATCTACCTGCATGCCAAATTTCAGCCCCATCCGTCCAGCGGTTTGAGCTGTGCGTTGATAGATCATACAAACTTTCATCCCCTATTTTATTCCGTTGGGGGTGGAATTATTTAAAATCCTTTCTTAGCGGATGCCTACGTTATAACATCTACCTGAATGCCAAATTTCAGCCCCATCCGTCCAGCGGTTTGGGCTCTGCGTTGATAGATCACTATATCAGTCAGTCAGTCAATCAGTCAGTCAGTCAGTCACCTTTGAGTTTTATATATATAGATACAAAAATATGACGTTGTATAACTGGAAAACTTATAGATTTTTTTTTAAAGATCTTGAAAAATCCGTTTAAACGACTACTAGTAAATGTGATTGGCATGAAATTTAAAGTAACTAAAATAAAGTCCACCTTAAAATTTAAAAAAATTTGATTGGTTTTTTCTTTATAAATCCTTTAGTTTTTAAGCTAAGAAGTCCGTAAAACAACCATCTGGTAAGTTTAATTTGTGAACTAATGTGAACCAATAACTCCAAAAATATTGACTTTTTGACAAAACTCTAAAGAATGTTCTTGTCTTAAAATTCACTATTCCAGCGATTGCCATGTTTTTTTCGAAAAATATTTTACACCCGCGAGTTGGAGTAGTAACCAGCCCCAGAGAAAAAGCACACATTGCTTATAGAAAAACCGTCTATAGTTCTACCATTATACCTATCTTTATTTGTATTGAATTAAGATAAATAATTAATATTTTTTAACATTAAGTCATATAAAAAGAATTGCTAGCAGAAAAACCGTCGTACCCTAGGGCCTTGGGTACTATAGCCTAGGGCCTAGGCTATAGTTCTACCATTATACCTATCTTTATTTGTATTGAATAAAGATAATTAATTGATATTTTTTAACATTAGGTCATATAAAAAGAATTGCTAGCAGAAAAACCGTCGTACCCTAGACTATAGTTCTACCATTATACATATCTTTATTTGTATTGAATAAAAATAAATAATTGATATTTTTTAACATTAGGTCATTTAGCTAAAAAAAAAAACAAAACAATTCACAGAAATAAATTATTTTGTATCAAATCAAAAGTCCCCGAAAAACAAAAAACTGGTTGTAACAAATCACCTTCAATTCAAAATAAGTTTTACACAAAAACCAATAACTTAATTAATCATTCAACCAAATCAGTTATGAAGTATTATTTCTCAAATTCAATGTTAACATGGACTATTTTCAAAACATAGAAATCCTTTTTTCTGAACGCTATTAAGTCAAATCTGTATACAGGTTGTCCAAGTTTATGTTGTATGGAAAAGAAATTATCGAATATATTTTGTCCGTTATGAAAAATAAACTGTCGAATATCTGTTGTCCGGCTTGATCGTTATCGAATATTATTTAAACAAAAGATAAATGTAAAAGTAAATTTATTTCAGTTTTTATCTTAGATTTGTCCGGATTCCAAAGGCCAATGACATTTTACATAAATTCACTGCTAAACAGCTATATTTACAGTATGCTAAAAAATTATAAAATAGTAGGTATAATGAAAACAAACATACATTCTTTAAATTTTGCAAGATTTAGATATACAGGATGTTAAAAAAAATGTGACAAAATGAAATGGGTGATGGTATGTCCCAAAATAAGCAGGTCCACCTCTTCTTATCCATCTTATTTCAAAAGATCCCTCTAAATGCTCTCTTAGGGCAATTGAAAAATGGGCCGGAATACCAACGTGCTGGAATCACATTTGATTTCTTTGTATTAAAGGAATATCGTCTAAAAGATCACCCAATGTGTTCTCCAAAAAGTTTAAGTAATCAGCTCCCGTTAATCGGTTAGGTAGTACAATCAAATCTAGTAGCCGGTCGCTCAAAATACTTATCCAAATATTCAACGAAAAACGTACTGGATGCCTGGATTACATAAAACCATGTGGATTTTCGTCGGCCCACATATGTAAATTATGGAAATTAAAAATTTCGTGTCAACCCTACCTTATTAGTAAAAAGAATGTATACAATAAAATTGGGGTCCTCAGCATGATTTCTTAGAAACCAGCGGCAAAACTCCAAACGTGACTGATGATCAAGTGAATTTGGAGCATGTACTCGGTGGACATGATACGGGTAAAGCTGCTGCTCGTGGAATATTCTCCAAACCATAGGAGTCCCAATTCATACCTCCGCTGATATTCTACGCAAACTAGTTCCTGGATTCTCCTCTACTCGTGCCAAGATTGCTCTTCTGTCTCAGGGTGGACACCGAACTTGGTCGTCCGAAGTTATGGGACTGTTTCCCAAATGTACCTGTTTGACGCAACCGTTGGTACAGTCTTCCAAACACACGAACTGAAGGCATGTGGCGATTAGGGAAAGCGTCTGCATACACACGTAGCGCTTTCCTGGTTAAAGAGTCTTTCGCGTCACCCCTTACCTGAGCACAGTGGGATGCTAATAAAAGAACAATAAGAGACCTATTCGTCTACCCTCACCGCATGTGGTTGTATGCATTTAAGATTTTACAATCTATTGTTTATATTTAACAAATAAGTATGTATTTTATGTATTTTTATAAATAAAAATAAATAAATATCAGAAACGTAAAGATAATTTTTTTCTGATTTCAACTATATATAATACTTACGCAAAATTTTGTAGTTTACAGATTTGACACCAAAATATTCTAAATTAGACTGAGAAACAAACAAGAGATAATCTCATAATGAGGTACAAAAATGCCTTAACTTATTTAAAAACTTTCAAAATGATTATATCTATACACACACAACTTATATAATATTTAATAACAATTCAGTATAAATTTCAAAATCTATACATATAGAACTGATGATTTGTATATATGTAGTTTTAAAAAAACTTACGTAAATGATTCGAATTAATTAAATTTATTGGACTATAAACCACGATGTAGAATTCAGGTGTCGGTGTGCGACTAACTTTAGGGTGTTAAATTCAATTCAGGTGTCGGTGTAGGTACGCGCGTATCGTAAAAATTCACTCTCATCATTTTTCTCTATCGCGCCAAAAGAACTTCAATAACATTTGGTATGAACCTTCTACCTATTTATAATTTCTCTACAAAAAGTAATGATATCCCATCAAAAACACAAATGTAAAATGGGAACCAAGTTCAATATGACTCATGTCTTGATTGTTGACTTCAACAACAAAAGTTAGATCTAAATGGGTGCCAAGCTCAATGGTCAGTTCTGTAAATTATTTCTAACAACAAAAAATATGTTATAACTACTTAAAATATCCTTTATTCTTACAACTTAGGACAATATATTAAAATCTACAATCTGACTTGACTTGTTTTCATATGAAATTACGATAGACATCTACGCCTACCAAGAAGGAATATAAAATTAGCTTTATTCTTATGTGCTTTTAGAATGCCATCATCTCTTATATTTTACATTTAAATTTTTGATGTGATTGATTATTCAGGACGTTCTTTAAGTGACGTCCAAAACTGTTATCATTGATTACAAGAAAAATGAAATTGAATTTCCGTCATACATTTTTAATTAAATTAATACTTTCTGTTATCAACTTAAATTTAATAAAATTTTATCATCGTCATTCCAATTGTTTTATAAAAAATTGTTAGGTACTGATATTTTTAATAGTAATTTTAATATATGGATGATTGAGAATCTAAATATATCAGGTTAGTGGTTTTGTCTAGGACAACGGATTTTGTTAGCTGTAATTTTTAAACCATTATTTTATTACTAAAATGATATGTTTAAATTTGCTCTTAAAGGGAAGCTTATTATATTACGTTCAGAAAAAATCGCGACAAAAATAAGTAACGGAAATTCGCCTGACTCGTTGCTCGAACTTTAGAGTAGGTACCTAAGCCAACGCTCCTCATTTCTTTCGCTGCTCCCACTTGCAAGTAGAACTGAATCGTTAATTTTTGGTATAGTTTCGTTCACAATTAATTTTTGCTTTTTTTGCATTCACACTTCATGCCGACAAAAGATTTCGTTTGTCAGCATTCTTTGTCGGCATGAAGTGTGAATCCAAAAAAAAGCAAAAATTAATTATGAACGAAACTAGGTATACATCTGGCGTAACCTTCTACATCTGAGAGGAAATTTTGTATGATAAAATCCGAATGAAAATTTTGCCGGTACGCGGGTACGCATTGCTGTCACTGAATATAGATAGTTACTGCATCGTTAAGATATATCGATTCAATTATTTTTATCTGTATTAAGCTCTCATTTCACTTATGATTATTACGCTAAATTTAAAATTACAAAAGTGATCGTATCTTAATAACAGCTTAACGATGTTGTCGTAAAACCGTTGTCAATATCATCGATGCAACACCGACTATAATATATTCAATATTCAGTTTAATTCGGATAAACAGCTGGATTATTATAGGATAATGATATAGGATAATAATTTGTTGTTTAACTCTAAATCAAGCATGTGCCAATTCTGACAACTTATATATATATATATATATATATATATATATATATATATATATATATATATATATAATCGTGAAACCTTATAATACCCGAAGGTGTAAGGTAATATTTTATTTTATTAGCTATTGTGAATAAATCTTGCCCAGCTCCTCTTTACTCTAGCTCTGTTCTTTGCCTCATTCCAGCTCGTGTTTCTCTTCTGTAGACACTCGGCTACTACGTCGTTCCATTTCTTTCTGGTTCTTCTCTGCGTTGACCTCGCCAGCCCCTTTTTTGTTTGTCTATTTTCGTGCATCCTCATGATGTGACCGAACCATCTCAGTTGTTGTTTTTCAATGCTTTGTAGTATTGGTTGGACTCACTGATCTTGTCTTATGGTTTCATTGCGTATTCTGTCTCTTTTGGTTATCCCTTTAATACCTCGTAAGAATTTTATCTCTGCTGCCTGTATTTTGCTTTCTTGTTTCTTAGTCAGTACCCAGCTTTCGCAACCGTATGTTAGTACTGGCTTAAAAATTGTTTGGTAAACTGTTAATTTTGTCTTCCTTGAAATCTCTTTTCTTTTTATTACTGTGTTGTTTAGCGAGTAATATAATTTAGTAGCATTTTCTAATCTTGTATTTATTTCAGCCTCATTTTTCCCGTCCCTTTGTATTTTTACCCCCAAATATGTGAAGTTATCGGTCTGTTGTATCGTTTTCTTGTTTAGTTCTAGACTTGTTCTAATGTCATTCTTTCCAATTACCATTATCTTTGTTTTTTCAATATTTATTTTTAGATTTCTTCTTTTTAGTGCTTCATCCCAGAGTATCAAGTTTTGCTGGAGTTCCTTTTCGTTTTTAGCAGCTATCATGAGGTCATCAGCATAGGCGCATTCTGTCAGATATACCGGTTTTTGTATCCAATTGGTAACTTCTTAATTTTGTCTTTTATTTCTTTCATTGCGTCATCTAGCACGATGTTAAATAGAGTCGTACTTAATACACCCCCTTGCCTTAAACCTTCCTTGGTTCTAAATTCTTCGGATTCTAGATTATTTTTTCTCACGTAATTTATTGTGTTTGCTGGCAATGTTTTTCCTTAGGTTTATATTAACTTCTCTTCTTTTTAGGCTGTTCCATATTACTTTCCTTGGTACACTGTCGAAAGCTTTTTCCAAATCTATAAATGCTGTTGTGGTTTTTCTCAATCATTTGCTTGATGGTAAAAATGTGATCTTGTACCCCTCTCCCTTTCCTGAATCCACTTTGTGACTCTTCTAGTTGGTAGTCTATTATTATTTTTAGACGGTTATCTAGTATCCTTTCGTACAATTTGGAGACTATACTTAGTAAGGTGGTGCCTCTATAATTACTGCAGTCACGTTTATTGCCCTTTTTGTAGATCGGCAATATTACTCCTACTTCCCAGTCTTTGGGTATTCGCGACTCTATTGATATTTTATTAAGTAGGCATGTTAGTACTTCGAGGCCGCTTTGCTCCATATTCTTTAGCATCTCTGCTGTTATTTCATCATGGCCGGCTGCTTTTCCCCTTTTTAACAGTTTTACTGCCTCTGCTACTTCTTCTAATGTGATTGCGCAATAATTATGTTCTACTCTTTCCTCCTCCTTGTTTTCATCTTCTATTTTCTCATTGATCGGTTTTGTATTCAACATGCTCTGAAACTATTGTTTCCATCTAGCCATTATTTCATGGTCGTCAGTTAACGTTTTCCCTTCAGTGGACAGGATATATGTGCACCTCTCTTGTTTCCCTTTCCTCAGCGTTTTCAGTATTCTGTAGAACAACATTTGGTTTCCGTGTCTATCTTTTTCCATCTTATTTCCAAAATCCTCCCAGGATTGTTGTTTCCCTCTTTTGACTATTTCCTTCACTTTTGTTCTTTGTTTTTTATATTCATCATATGTTTCGTTGTTCCTGTTCCTTAAATAATTGTGCCATTTATCCTTTTTTATTTTGATCTCAGCTTTTATTTCCTCGTTCCACCAATTTGTTTTCTTCTTTGATTTGTTTACATTTGTTGTTCCACATACTACCTTGGCCGTTTCTAGAATTTTTCCTTTTGTAATTAACCAAAGATTTTCTATGTTAAGTTCTTCCATGTTGTCTTTAATTTTTTCCATTTCTTCTTGTAGTATTTTTGTGTATTGTTCGGCTTTTAACTTTTCTCCCAATTTGTAGTATTTTATGACTGTCTTTGTAGTTTTGTTTCTTTTCCTAATCTTCTTATTATCTCTTTGTTCGTTTTTTGTTCTAATTTTAGACATTGGTAGAAAATGGTCAGTAAACATTTCTGCTCCTCTTCTCACTCGGGTATCTAGTATTTCCTTTCTATGTGCTTTATTTATTATAACATAATCTATGATAGATTTTTCATTTCTGCTGACTACCTCCCTAGTATACTTGTGTATATCCTTGTGTTTAAAGAACGTATTTGTTATGATAAGATTATTAAGGAGGCAGAAATCAATAAGTCTTTTCCCATTGTTGTTCTTTACCTCTTCACCATGACAACTTATAATACGTATTTTGCCTATACCTATTTGAAAAACAGGTGCCTATTGTTGTGTATATTTTTCTTATAATAAATTATGATTCAAGTGAAAATATTTTTAAACAAAATAATTCAAAACGTATTTGTTTCAATTTACACTTTATTATTAAAAGCTTTGCTTCCGTCGGTATTTAGGTAGGTACTATTGTACGGTATTTTAGAAAGTAATAAGTTTTTTATCACTTGCTGGAATAAACAGCTCACTGCAAACCTGCTAGAAAATAATAGATATAGATAGATATTCATTGGCTGTTAGCGTGTATCACTGCAACCTTTACAGATTTACTGTGAACACCCATCATCTACAGATTAGGATTAGAGCACCTTGTCTGGCCCTCCCTTCTTAATTAATGAGACTTAATAGCCTAGACAGTGGTCTCTCCACGAAACTTGGAGCAGTCGGTTTCTCCGCTCCTAGTGTCCTTTTAAGACTTTGGTTTCTCGCTTGTCCGGTAATTTTTCCCACCACTCCTGGGACTTCTCTAGCATCCATTTCTCAATGGCTGCCTTTCTAAAGGTGTCAGTAACTCTGCGGAGTGTTGTATGGCCATTACTTCAGCATGAAATACTGTAGCATAGGCACTTAGACTTAGTTTGATTTGTATTCTGTGTCTTCTAGTATATATACCCGACCCTGTGCCTTTCTGAGTCTTTGAGCCATAGGTATACCAGATTGACTCTGCTTGCAGTGGGGGCCATTGTTCCATAAATCCCTTTCCAGTAATTTCACTTGAAAGTTTCTAGCAAAGTTATACCTGGGGACTATCCTGTCCTGGGGCATACTCATTATTTGATCCGCCTCATATAGCTCTTCTTGCTTTTTCCCTTTAATAAGGTAATGGGAGCCTGGCCTTTCAGCAGCCTCTGAGCAGTTGCTATAGTCTCGCCCTGTATATAGATATGCAATCGTGGTAAGTTGAGCAGAACCTGTAGTGCCAAAGAGCTATTATGTTATTCTTTCGACAACTCAGCAATTAAATATAATGCACTGACACTGACCACACATAATTTCCGTATAATTGTTGCAAATGCAACTAGTCATTATTACGAAAATATCTCTCCAGTATGAAATCAGCTAAGACGAGGATGTGAACAAGAGGATGAAACATTGAAGCATATACCCTTTGAGTACTCTTGCTCTTTAAACATATGCTAACAAAGAGATAAAATAAAACTCTCTCTTTCGCCTCACCCTGACTGGGGATAGCTTTTTGTGCATGCTCAACTGCAATCGTACACCAAGTGGTCGTGGGGTTAACGTTACCAGAACGAGTTAAAAGAAAGAGAGATATACCACATAGTTTCATTTTATCTCTCTGTGGTTACTTGGCTCACAATCAGAGGAATACTTATTTAGTACGCTCGAAGCTCGTGCTGACGAGAATTTCTCTTCGGTAATATCGTCATGATAGGAGTTTGCACAATTCGGTAAATGTGGCCCCAATGCTGGTAGAGCTTAGCTCGCTCCTCCCAACTTCTCTATCCAGTATACTCGGAATATCTTCTCCCTTTTATAAAGCTTCAGTATATTTTTAAATCCTATTTAAGAAAAATTTAATATTGGACGCGATAAACACAACCAATACTTATCGGAAATGAGTTATAAATATATGACTGTACCAATCATATTTTTGTTGATATAACAATTGTCAGTATTATTAATTATATTATCAGCATCTAAATAAATTTCAATAAACTCACCATAGTAAACTGTATAAACAATTCCAATAAAAATTTATTTAAAATTTAAAAAATGCATACCAAATTATATGTGTTTATATTTATTGGCATAATTTGTTTGTCAAGGTTCTTTGTTAACGAAACATAAACAATTAATATATTGTAATAATAAAACTATATCAAGTGATAAAAACAATTAATACTTTCTATGTAGTTACAATTCATTGTTTCAAAATTATAAATAAAACAAAAAAATTCCATTGCATAGACGGAATATTTTTAGTATTTGTTAAAGTTTTCTTTATTTACTTTTTAACTAATTCAGAACTATTCCAGACCGCGACTTTTAATAGTTTTTCTCTGTCGGTTAAGATGATTATTTACTGTAAGGGTATTTTATCATCCAATTAAAAAATTACATCATATTAAATAACAAGTCTACTTTCCAATGAGATAACTTTTATCAAAGAGCAACTTTTAATGTTAGGTTAGGAAGAAGTGTCGCGACAGTAAAATCGTCACAAAAATCAGTAACTGTTCCCTTGGTCTGACACTCTATCGTTGCTACACCACTTTGGAATTAGCCAACGCCTCCTGCCTTTCCCATTCGCTGCTTCCACTTTTCATTACACCAGATTACATTAAAAGTTTTGCTTCCATATCGAAATTTATCCATTCTTTTCGATGCCTGGAGGCTTTCAAGGAACAATTGTATTCCTAAGATTTGTTATCATCATTTTAAAATTTAATTTTATTTAACTGAAAATTTTGAAGTTATACTTCTATTTGTGCACCCGGCATGTAAAATTTGTAAGGGGGAATATCGGAAAAATCATTACATTACGTTACATTATGTAATGACGTGAGTAAGAGAGAGACAGAAACACATATTGGTCGCTAAAAACCAAAATGAAATAATAATTACCACATGTTATTAGTCATTACTATAAGTCTTTTAAATACCGTTTCAACATCCAGTACATTGAAAAGAGATAGATATACAAAAAACAATCCGAGCTAATGTTTTAGTATCATAGTGACGTTTCACATTGTGTTTGATAGATTATTTTATTATTCTCTATTATTAATTCTTAGTTTTTCATATTAATCATAATATTCAGTAATGAGTATTGTATTCTAGTCTATAGTACCGTCACGTGGTTACAGTATAGGTTATATTATATCGTGCACTATGCTTTTGAAGTTGTTGGCTACATAAACAGAGTTTTTTTAAGAAATGTATATCAGTTAACTTTTAGGGAAATTATAATGTATTTTATAAATATTTTTTCATTATTTCCACAAAATTATTATAAATATTCTTTCATTCATCGCATTATATATGCGTATAGGTTACTTCTACGGGAATTTTCGAGTTTAACTGACTTAGCATGAATACATCGTGCAGGGGATCAACAAATACGCTACCTAAGTGACTTATTCTTGAAGTATTGCTATTTAATGCTAGTTTTAATATCACTCTCTTTCTTCGATCTTTTTCTATTAATGAGGCTCCCTCACCTTATTGACAACCTATACGGTAGTCAAAATATTTGATACTGCACACGTTAGCGGCACTGATTAACCTTATACTTTATACAGTTTTTAGTTGAGATTATGTATACACGATATATTATTTTCGCAATAATTTTTTTAGATCTTGATCGATAACCGATATTTTGTAAGATACTGTTGGAAATATGAAGAGTTTTAGTATACGATTTGATTTTTTTTTTACTGTACATTGCATTTTAACCTATAAAATGGACATTGGAAGTTCGAATTTATAGTATAGTTGGTCCATGCTTCAAGCATATAATGATTTAACTAAATTATTCCCATACAAATTTCTAAACCCGGGCGTGTGCACAGAAGTATAACTTTTGGCAGTCCCATCGACTGCTACACCCGTTTTTTTATGATTATAGATACCGATCTTTAATCAAAGTTTGCAATCTAAGCAAAAAGTAAAATTGAAATTATTAAAACTGATTCTGCGTTCAGATAATATACGTCTAAAATTTTTAGGTGTTGGTCTTGTCACTCGCAAAATGGGAGCTGCTGTGTCACCTGTGGTTGATCTTCAAAAACAAGGTGATGAATACACCTTAAATTCCGTTTCGACATTCAAAAATATTGTTCTAAAATTTACACCTGGTCAGGAGTTTGATCAAGAAACACCTGATGGTCGTAAGGTTAAAGCTGTTATTACTGTTGATGGAAATACTCTTCACGAGGTCCAAAAAGATGCTGAAGGAAAAGAAACTACCATAGATAGGACATTTACAGCTGACGAAGTTAAAATGGTAAGTACTGAAATTAAAGTAATATTTTACGATTACATTTATTAAACAAATTGTTAAGATACACTCCTAGTTTATACTACTTTATGTCTTTTTATAGTATATAATATGTAGTTGTTTTACCTCTTTCCTCCCATTTTTTTTACAACGTCCATTTGGTTCAAGATTTCTAAAATGTCTTATATCTTCTGTTGTTCTGTATATTGTAATGAAATACGCATTATAAACTGGGCTTTGAAAAACTAATAATGTAATGATCAATGAAAACTCTGACGCAAATAGATCATAAAATATTACATATATTAAAGTAATTTTCTAATATTAAATCTTATTTTGTTTGACCTTTAGTTGTAATGTAAATCTTTGTTTTAGGTAATGACCGTTAATGGAGTTACTGCTACTAGAATCTACAAAGTCCAGGAGTGATAGATTTTCCACGATTAATAAATTATTTTTATTTTATTTTATTTTTTTAATTTTGTATTGATTAGATCAGCTATTTTATTACCAAATTTATTTAGCTTTGTCAGTTTAGATTATTATGCAAAAAAATGTACTGATGTAAAATGAAAATAAAACTAAATATCTAAGAATATTCCTTAATAAATAAAACTTCAATATTATTACATGTCAGACCAGTCACACGAGTGAGCCACTGGAATTTTGAGATAGTGCATGCTTAATTTAATTCACATTACCATTTAAATAAAAAGTATATTTAAATAACAAATCAAATTTTATATATAAATGAATATTATTCCAGATAGGTCAAACACCATATGTTCTCTATAGCTAAGAAATAATAATAAAATAGATACGAACTCTTATTTTGACTTTAATACACAACAAATTTCCAATACGAATACAATGAACTTCTTATTATTATATGTTTTCCAAAATCATGTTCCAGTAATTACACTATAAGTGTGACGCATTATTTTTTTATATTCTTAGATTTTCGCTCCATTAAGGAATAATTTTGCCTGCATTTATAAATAACGCTATTTTATAGATACCATTTTATTAATTTATAACTTTCAGCCACAGCGATATACTTCCATCAGTCTTCTCGATTAAATAAAGTGATATATTCACATTTCTTGTTCTTTATTTACAATCAGGTCTTGGAAAAAATGTTTACACTGAATTATATGTATAGATAGGTAGTCTGTATTTAGACAGCCTAATTCACCGCCTCAATGAACATGACAAAATCTATACAGTAGCCTACGCAGACGACATTGTTATTCTGCCAACAGGAAAGTTTGAAAGCACCCTTTGCGACAGAATGCAAGTGGCTTTCAGAACTTTAGAGACATGGTGCAAAGAACAATCGCTGTCTATTAACCCCAAAAAGACAGAGATGGTTCTTTTCACAAAGAAAACGAAACCTAGGGGCTTAAACGCACCCAGTCTTTTCAACGTTAAATTAAGCTTTGCTACAGAAGTGAAATACTTAGGTGTTATCCTCGACAGCAAGCTGACGTGGAACTCACACATAGAAAGCAGAGTTAAAAAAGCATTTATATCTTATGAGCAATGCCGCCGAACCATAGGACAGACCTAGGGATTATCCCCCAAGGTCACCATGTGGATCTACACGGCAATCATAAGACCTATGCTAACGTATGGTGCTGTCGTGTGGTGGCCTAAAGTGAAACAAACGACAGCTATCAAAAAATTAAACCAAATTGAAAGATCAGCATGCCTTCTCGTAACAGGAGCCATGCGAAGCACACTGACCAGTGCAATGGAAGTCATACTTGGTCTCACCCCCCTTGATATATTTGTTAAGGAGGTCGCATTGATGACCTTGGTACGCTTTCGCACGGTTGGTATCGAACCCACTGTAGGGACTGGCATCTATAGGGATAGTCTGTGGAGGGAATCGATAAAAGTGATACCACTCTTACAGGCAGTCACGGATGCCGTCGCACCAAGATTTGTCTTTGACAAACCCTACAAAATATTAACAAACAAGACAGCATACTCCAACGCAGTGAACGCTCTGAGCGTATATATCAAAAACAAAGCAAGGTGTGGGATGTGGAATTTACTCTAGATCCGTAAGCCTAAAAACAAAATGGGCTATGGATGGCTTGTCAAGTGTGGTTCAGTCAGAACTCACAGGCATAACCATAGCTGCAAAAGAATTAATCAATAGGAACATCACAGGCAGGAATATAAATATATATACAGACTGCCGACAAGCACTACTGACCTTGAATAGACCACGTTTCACTTCAAGTTTAGTACTAGAATGTCACCAATCTCTAACTGAGGCCAGCCAGAATAACGTGGTCACTCTCAGCTGGATCAAAGGACATGGGAACTCTAAAGGCAACCGCATTGCGAACAATTTAGCAAAGAGGGCTGCGGGCTACAGATATGTTAGCCCTCGCCCATCTACCAAGCTAACATTGTCCGCAGTCGTGGACCTTATAAAACAGCACTCTCACCAAAAATTTATACAGTGCTGGGATGAAACTACGAACTGTAGACTGGCCAGAGAGTTATTACCTCATCCTGGCGAGGAAACAGCAAAAAAATTTAAGGCATTGACCAGACAAAATCTCCGAACAGCTGTGGGAATCATGACAGGTCACTGCCAATTGCGACAACATCTCTTTAGGATGAAACTAACAGAATCGCCGCTATGCAGAGGCTGCGAACAAGAAGAGGAAACAGTAGAACACATTATGTATGACTGCTCTGCTTTTTCTGAAATCAGAAGATCCGTGTTGGGCGAGTATTGGCTTACACCAGCCGATGTCAGGGAGATCCCCCTCGGGAGCCTCATCACCTATTTTAAATCAATAGGCCTGGTGACATCCTGAGGTGAGGATATCCCTACATACGGGAGGATGCACAATGGGTCATATGTGGCCTCAGTGCTGGCTGAGCACTAGCTCGCCCCTCCCAAATTTCCAGATCCAGAGATCCAGGTAGTCTGTATTTTGTTCACCACGAAAAGTGGCTTAAGTC
Source organism: Altica lythri (assembly GCA_964028335.1). Taxonomy (NCBI): domain Eukaryota; kingdom Metazoa; phylum Arthropoda; class Insecta; order Coleoptera; family Chrysomelidae; genus Altica; species Altica lythri. The sequence continues at coordinate 29,890,230 of OZ034801.1, read as the reverse complement.
TAACAAAACGGACACGGAAGACAGTCTAACTAAAGAGTTTGCCAACTAATCGACAAACTCACTTACATTCCCAAAGCTGCCAACTACAGTTCTAATAGTCTGGATCTTTTTCTGACCACTCACCCAGTGCCGAGCCGACCCCTACCAGCGCCGTCGGGCAAACCTTACGAAGCGCCTTTCTTAAAATTTGTTTAATTTATATAGACATTTAATTACAGCCATAAATAAAAAATTTCTGATTTTTCTAAATTAGGATGTCATGCAACTACTTTAAAAAATAAAACAAAAATTAAATTTTAACAAATATACTTTACTGAAGAGACTTTTTAATTGATGGAAAAAATAATATACATACCTATATTTATACATAATAGATTAGATTAAATTAACAAACTTACTAATTTTATATTAGGTCTATACATAATTTAGGTACATTTTGCATTGCAAACAGAAAAGCAAGAATTGTCAAAAACGTTAAATATACATAAGTATTACATGTTATATTATTTCAACTTTTCTTGCTTTTCTGCTTGCAAAGTCCTTGATTATATCGTGTATATCACATTGTTTTAATATTTCTTCTTCTATTGATATTGTCGCTAAAGATGTTACTCTATCTTGGCTCATTGTAGAGCGCAGGTAATTTTTTATTAATTTTAATTTAGAAAAAGACCTTTCTGCGCCGGCTACGCTTACTGGCATTGTTAATAAAATTCGTAAACAAATTGTAATATTGGAACACACAGATGTTAAATTATTTTTATAAATAAACTCTAAAATCTTTTTTATATTGTTATCAAAAATTTTGAATTGAGAATTAAAAAATTTAATTTCGTCATATAAATCGTCTCCGTCAATATCGGCTGAACCATTTGTTGATAGTTTTTTTTCTAAACAATTGCAGCTACTTTTTAGTGCACTATTTTCTTGGTCTTCACTTAATTTAAATAAAAAATTAAAAACGTTATGATGGTTATTTAATAAATTAAATCTTTCATCCACAGAGGACAAGGCTTGATCTAAAATATAAAAATAAACATTTATCCTAAACAAAGTTTTTGGATCATTGGATCTGCTTGCTCATAATCAAAATTTTTTTGAGTTTTACGACGTCTTAAAGGTCTACAATTTTTAAATTTATTTTCTATTCCTAATTTTTCAGCAACTTTTATGGCATCACTTACCTATAATTAACAATTCAAAATTTTCGTCAGTTCGCATATCGGTTAAAAACTTTTTTAAATCTGATAAAGAAGCTAAAGCTACTTGGATATTTTGATCAGTAGATTGTAGAATTTTACTAACAAAATTTATTTTACTTAAAACTATATGCCAAACTTTTAGCGAGCAAATGAATGTAAATGAACAAATTTTTTCTGCTAAACATTTGGCATCATAATTTGATTTTTGATCAAATAAATTGTTATTTGAAATATCAAATAAAGCATCGTATATTTCTGGTAAATTGGTAACTAGCGGTTTAATTGCATCGATGCGACTTGACCATCTTGTTTCGGACAATGGTTTTAAAGTAAAATTTGATAAATATTTTTTTAATAAAGCCCATCTTTTTGTTGAAGATGAAAAATATTTGAACAATTCTTGAATAAGATTAAAAAATCCAGTTGTGTGATAATTGAGACTGGCAGCGTCGTTTACTACCAAATTTAAACTATGGCTAGCACAAGGTACAAAAAAAGCGCGAGAATTTATATCTAATAGTCTTTTTTGCAGACCGTTGTTTTTACCCCGCATATTTGAACCATTGTCATAGCCCTGTCCCCTTAAATTGTTTATATCCAAATTTAATTCAGTAAATTTATTAATAATAAAATTTGTTAAGCCAGTGCCGGTTGTGTCTATAATCGGACAAAAAGCTATAAAATGCTCTTTTATTTCTAATATTTTTTCTTCCTCATTAAAATTAACAAATCTAATAATTATACTTATTTGTTCTACGTGTGATACATCAGGAGTGCAATCTAATATAATTGCAAAATATTTATTATTTCGACATAAATTCAATCGAACATTTTTAATTCGGTCACTTAATATTAAAATTATTTCGTTTTGGATTTTATCTCCAAGATAAGTCGGCATTTTTTCCGAATTTATTGCACGCTGTATATGATCCATCATTATTGAATCAAAATTTCCAAGCATTTCAATACATTTTAAAAAATTGCCATTATTGCGGTCGAACAATGTTTGACTTTGGCCACGAAAAGCAATATTTTGTGTAGCTAAAAATTGTATAACACATATTATTCTTTTAATAACGTCGTACCACCGCTGTTTTTCTATTTCTATATTTTTTTGATTAATACCATCAATTGTAGTTTTAGTTTTTAATGATTGACTTAAATTTGTGCACTTTTTATAATTATTAAAATGAGCAGTACTATTTTCGTGTTTACTGCAAGATTCCGCCAAATGTTTCCAATCGTTTGTTCCGTTGCAAAATGGAGATTTGTTTTTCGAATCGAATAATTTGCAGCATAAACAAAAAACCGCATTTTTTGATACAGAATAAAGCAACCACTTTCTATGAAACTTTTAACCATTTCTTAAATGTCTTTCATAATAAAAATCTGAAAATTTTCGTCCCGAAGAATCACGCGCAAAATTATAATTTTTTACTTGCGTAATCGGGGTTTCTAGTAAATATTCAACAATGTTTGCAGTCAAAACTTCTGGCCAAAGTCCAGGATCATCTTTGGGAAAAGCTGGTGCTGGTGTTGATCTTTCTTTTGGTGGCGGCGGTGCATCAAGCGCAGGTCCAGGCAATTCTTTAGGCGCATCATCTTAAAATAAAAACACACAAATGAGTAAATATCGCCCACTGTAGGTACCAAATGCATTTTAAATGCATTGATATATTTATTTAAAATTTAAATAAAATGCTGAATTTTTTATAGCTTTTAAAAATATATACATATCTTTAAAAAAAGCACATACCACTGGAAATGTTTTTTAATTCCTCACTTTCGCAAATCTCTTCCTCGACACCTAGCGATTGTTTTGATGTGGACGGTGAATACACAAAATATTGCTGTATTTTTGTGGCATTCTTATCACGTTCTTCCTCTCGTTTGCGTTTTCTTATTAAATTCTGGTAGCCAGACAATTTTTTTTTTTTATCACTCATCACAATATTCACAATTATTAAGTATCGCAAAAACACAAATACTAAACTAAAACAAGTCTCAATATAGCACCATGCACTCACTTTCGGTAACTAAGAATTCTTTTTGGTCATCTGCTCGCTAAACTCAAAAAATTGTTTTGCATTTTGTCAGTATTTATAAAATGTTTTATTTTATTGGACTTTATTTTATTGAAGGGCAATAACGCTTTTTACCATTGCACCATGCCACTCACTTTCGATAACTGATAATTCTTTTTTGGTCATCTGCTCGTCATCTGCCCGCTAAACTCAAAAATTTGTTTTGCATTTTGTCAGTATTTATAAAAAATTTTATTGGACTTTATTTTATTGAAGGGCAATAACGCTTTCAAAGATCGCCTTTGAATAATTCCTATGATATCAATGATATCATTAAAATGTATTTGCCGCATTTGCATTCATCTAAATTGCAAAATACTGACAAACTACTGAGATAAAAAATTGTAAAAATGATAGGGGGTTGCTAAATTTATTTTTTATGTAATTTTAAAATAATTACTGTCACAAAAAAAATCTAAAACATAAAAACATTTTTTTTGCTACTACCACATTTGCAGCTTTTATCCGGTCTAAAATCTCAGAGCGGCGCCTCCGGCGCCTCTGTCACCTGGGCGCCGTCGGGCGCCGCCCGACTTGCCCATATGGACGGCTCGGCCCTGCACTCACCCTGAGCAATATAATGTAAAAGTTCTGATAAGTAATTCTAATCATGCTGTAGTAGAAGTGAAATGTCCAATCGAACCTGAACCATTTGATAATTTTTTCGAACTTAAAAAAGGCAGATTGGGAAGGCCTCCGAGACTACTTTGCAACTTTTCCCTGGAGCCCACTCTGCTTTATCAACGAAGATCCATAGTCAGTTTGCAACATTATAATTGAAATCATTCAGTGTGCCATGGAAGCTTACATTCCTTACTTTACCAAAAGCTTGAAAGCCAGACAGAAGCCATGTTTTAATACAGATTGTGATGTAGATCGGAAAGCTAAGATCAAGTCCCACAAAATATTTCTACGAATCCATCAGAAGGTACAAAACAAAATTATATAAACGCTAGAAACAGATACAACACCACTATTTCTAATTTCAAAAGTCTGTTTGACGATCGAATGAAAGAGAAGGTAATGCCAAACCCTAATGGAACCTTTTGCCAAAATATTCTCTTCGAACCGACAACATGGAGCTAGCTTTCCATAATGCGTATTCATGGGCTTCATCAGAACCGAGGTTTTTCAGATATTCACTGATTTCTTGGTTTTTAAAATTCTTTACAGTTTTTTTGAGATCTCCTGTAGCTGCGTTTAAAGCTCATTTTTTAGACGGAGCATTAGTATTTTGCCAAAGTATCATTTTTTCTGTAATCTTCATTTTAACGTTACCAAGAAGCCGACATGTTGCTTGTTCTTTAGCAGCTTTTTGAAGAGCTTTATCAAGAAGTACGACTGCATCATTGAGTTCATTTTCATTTCTTAGCGGAATATTAAGTGAGATTTCTTCGTCCAGTATTGGTTGGAAGTACAGCCAATTTGTGTGTTTGCTGTACAGAAAAGGAGTTTTAGGTTTTAGCATAACTTGAGTTCCCTAAGTAATTATGACTGAAGAATGATCAAAGGACAGCTCCAGGAATAAATCAGCTTTCAGATACTTGGCAGATATGTTTTTTGTGGCACAGAAATCGACCAAGTCCGGCGTTTCATGCGGATCAGAAGGCAAAGGGTAGGTTTCATCACTATATAGTTTTTAAAATATTAGTTGTTGTCACAGTATGTCAGACTGTGTTACAACAATAAAACAATAATTACTTTTTTTTGTTAGAAAAAGAAATGAGATATTTCTTTACAGGTGATTACAAACTAGCTAGTTTCTTTATAGAATAATATATATATATATATATATATATATATATATATATATATATATATATATATATATATATATATATACGAATATTGGTATAGTGACTGGTTCAATATAACGTGAAGTCAATCGTGGAGTTGCAGTCAACGTTTGGCCAAGGTAAGTAAAGAAAACTCTTTGATTTCAGTCAAGCTTTCGAATTTATTCAATTCTTCTTCAGGACATCTGTGGTGAAGAACAATTTTTATATAATAAAGAAATATTGTTACAAATGTGATGACTTACTAATCGTGAGGTTATAAAAGAAGCGACGAATTCCGTTTGACAACATTACACTAATAAAACATTTTAAAAATCAGGTACATCACTATTAAAATACATAAAAATATATAAATTTACACCATAAAACTTATAATTTTGTTATTTTTAGCATGGAGGTTTGTCTGTAAATGATTGAATTTTAATGTGTCTTCAATTTCCTTTTTTTTATATCTGTGTGTTTTTTATATACTTATGGTTTTTATTTTAACACAGTAGGAGAGCAAAACATTTAGATGATTTATTTATTTAGATTTAATTATTATATCAAGTAAAATTCTGTAGTCATGAAATGCGGGATTTTAATATAAAAATGTATTTGTTAAATTTTATGAACGTTGTTGTGTTTTTATTTTTATTTATTTTAGTGTTATATTAATCTTTATGTTTGTAATCATGTTTTAATTTATTATTACTGTTTATTTATCTTTATATTTATATATTGAATTTTTTTATTTATATTTATTTTTGAAACGACAGAATGTAACAATAAATATTACTCAGCCCTTCTATATCCGATTTTCTATTAATACATGTTTCCCTTCTGTCAATGTGTGTCATTTCTAAGAATAATCGTTTCTTAAGGTTCCTTTCCCTTTCTAAAATTTTTGTTTCTTCAGGAACCTTAAGAAACGATTATTCTTAGAAATGACACACATTGACAGAAGGGAAACATGTATTAATAGAAAATCGGATATAGAAGGGCTGAGTAATATTTATTGTTACATTCTGTCGTTTCAAAAATAAATATAAATAAAAAAATTCAATATATAAATATAAAGATAAATAAACAGTAATAATAAATTAAAACATGATTACAAACATAAAGATTAATATAACACTAAAATAAATAAAAATAAAAACACAACAACGTTCATAAAATTTAACAAATACATTTTTATATTAAAATCCCGCATTTCATGACTACAGAATTTTACTTGATATAATAATTAAATCTAAATAAATAAATCATCTAAATGTTTTGCTCTCCTACTGTGTTAAAATAAAAACCATAAGTATATAAAAAACACACAGATATAAAAAAAAGGAAATTGAAGACACATTAAAATTCAATCATTTACAGACAAACCTCCATGCTAAAAATAACAAAATTATAAGTTTTATGGTGTAAATTTATATATTTTTATGTATTTTAATAGTGATGTACCTGATTTTTAAAATGTTTTATTAGTGTAATGTTGTCAAACGGAATTCGTCGCTTCTTTTATAACCTCACGATTAGTAAGTCATCACATTTGTAACAATATTTCTTTATTATATAAAAATTGTTCTTCACCACAGATGTCCTGAAGAAGAATTGAATAAATTCGAAAGCTTGACTGAAATCAAAGAGTTTTCTTTACTTACCTTGGCCAAACGTTGACTGCAACTCCACGATTGACTTCACGTTATATATATATATATATATATAATAGCCACAGAATAAATTTTATTATCTATTAAGTATTGTAATAGACGAGTGTAACATGGTAACATGGACTGCTTAAGAAAAGGATACTAAAAGACAACAAGTCCAGATTAGTGTATAACATATGTTTTAAGATTCAAAACCCTCTTAAACAGTATATATATATATATATATATATATATATATTCGGGTGCTTCATTTTTGGGTAACATTTTCTTTCTTCAAGTCCCACCTGAAAATCTTGTAATTTATAGGAAAAGAAAATTTTTGAGCATAATACGAGCCCTTAATTCGAACTTTAACCCACTGCTAAAGAATTTTGAATTTTATCCATTTAAATAACATTAAAAAATGATTTTATATAAGTTTTTCTTGGGAATTTTGACTCATGGATTCTTGTTAGAGGTATGATATAGGCTACAAAAAAGCCCATTAGGTCGAGTTTGTAACTCCAACGGGTTTGACAAAAATTGTCATTTAAGCTGAATTTTTATAAAAAATAGCAGTAAATCACGTTTATTCGCTAAACTATTGAAGGTAGAGAAAAAATGTAAAGGACAAATTTGTAGAAGAGCTGTGCCCTACAATTTTGTTTGCGGATATTTTCTCGTAGCTCTCATGGTTTAGCTATTAAAGCCATTTAAAACTTAAAATTAACGAAAAAATCTATTCTTGACGTCAATATCTAATTTATAAATTCTAAGATAAAAAATTGAATGAAAAATTTGTTTGTCATTGTATTTTTACGAATTTTATCCCAGCAAAAATTTTGTAATCTGTTTTTGTTTACAGCTATTACTACTTTTTGGAGTTCAGAAAATTTTAATATGATTTTCATTGATGAATTATTTATGTTAGACTTTATGTAAATTTTCTGAACTCAAAAAGTAGTAATAGCTGTAAAAAAAACACATTAAAAAGCTTTTACTGGGATAAAATTCGTAAAAATACAATGATAAACAAATTTTTCATTCAATTTTTCGACTTAGATTTTATAAATTAGTTATTATATTGACGTCAATTTTAATTAATTTTAAGTTTTAAATGGCTTTAATAGCTAAACCATGAGAGCTACGAGAAAATATCCGCAATCAAAATTGTAGGGCATAAACTCTTCTACAAATTTGTCTTATTAGATTGTAGTAATAAAATAAGTATAAAGAGTAAGTAGGTAGATATATTATATGTTTAATAACACCAGATACACTTTTAGATAATTCTTTTTTTTCACTCATTCATTTACTTCCCTATCTACTAAATAATTTGTATTAATGACATATTCCATCAAAGTAAAGTAAATTGAAAACTTCATGATATAAATTTAAAATATTTAACTCCAAGGTAAGTACACTGTTTTTAAAAAGAAATTTTTAAAGAATTTTTAATATGTTTAAATTTGTACATTCTATATATATTGTAAACATAATTTGATATTTCATAAATTATTTTTAGACTTGATAAAGCACAATAAAAAATGTGCGAAACGTTGTAAAATCGTGTTCCTTATTTACTACTATAACCTTTACCCAAGAATAAAAAGAAACATATTAAAATGGTTAAAGAAAATTAAGTACATTATATATATATATATATATATATATATATATATATATATATATATGTGAATTGACATGTTTCGGGACATTTTTTTTCATGTAATGGTAACTTCGACGACTTTTGGTGTTTACCGGGTCTGGTCCTGAAATTTTTATATGTTTTACGTTGTATTCCGGGTCGGTACCGGAACAAACTTTTTAGTATATTTTACGACTTATTCCGGGTCAATCTTGAAAACGATTTGTTTTCTCATAAGAAAATAAAAATTATTTACATTTAGCGGATAAAGAAGATAATATATACAATAGGTACATGGAAATATAGCATTTAACCTATTACTGGAATAAATACTTTTAATTTTAAAATTTGTTTTTTGTAAACTGACCCATATTTAAAAACTATTATACCTACATATTAGTTCACTATTATTTTGAGACATCTTTCATGGGATCTAATGTTTCAATTGTCGATTTGACAAGTATTTTCTATATTTATGTGCTTAAGAAGGAATTGAGTAGGTAAGTGTCATATTCGACATGAGTTGAAAAAAGATATGATCAGAAACGCCAAGTAATTCATATTGCATCTGTGGCTGAAATGCTTAAAGGCACTACCGACTACTTATAATCGAGTTGAGTCTTGCCGGTTGTGACATTATTTCGATTCCTCCCTGTTTTTTTTTGTTTGTCTTATTTTCAAATTTATTTTATACATATTGTTAAAATTAATGTGATGTTACAATGCACATACCCGAAATAAAAAGCTTCTGGTTCATATTTTAAATTAATAAATTTTTTCGTAGAATGATGTCTTTGGGGTCTTCTTCATTTTTTTAGTTTACGATGTTTTTTAAATTAATCTAAACAAAATACATATCGGTCAAATGTTCAGGTACTTGTGGTAACTAAACCTTTTTACAATGGATTTTAAAATAGTGATACTACTAGGTACGAGCAGCTGTAGTTTGGACTCTAGTAAAAGTACCATAATTACAATTACTTTTAGTGACGTTTAGTGAAATGAAAGAATATTGCATTTTATAAAAAAATTTCACGTTTTTTCTTTGGATTTCCAATATTTAAATTAAATCCAACAATCAGGTGGCGGCGTCGTTGGGTTAAGATTTGAGATTTGCCGCAATATATTCTTATTTTCAGAACCATTTGATTGGATTAACACAGTTCGTATAGCTTCATGCCGTACTTTTGTTTTGTGTTTTTTATATATTAACGAAAAAATATTCTACCGCGCCAGAAGATCATTAATTCATCAAGTCATTAGAATATATCTGGAATATAATGTTCTTTCATTATTTTTTAAAATTACTTGGGACTGGCCTTATTATGTTTGTTCCGAGTTGTCAGCAAAATGCAAAAAAAGAAAAAGTACCTGAAATCTGTTTCTACTCATTACTTATCCCCAAAATAGCATTTTATAAATAATATTTTGAGACCAGTAATGTTTGATTGATGGTAAGGTGCATGGGTTCATATGTACAGAGGGTAATAAAAACTCGCTGTTTATTTTTGTCAGTTTCAACCCATCTAGTCAGTCGAGGTGACCTTGTAAGTGGATGTTTTTGATTTCTTGGGTGGGATGTAAATTTTTTTGTTGAACCAAGATGTTCAAAAATTTATTAGAAGAAAACAAGTAAACCAGATAGTCCATAGTTAGTTGACCTTGATGATTTATCCCAATATTTGGTGCCAAAAAAATTAAAAGTTGGTGAGTCATTCTCAACATCATACCAATCTACTTCGTTGAATAATTCAGCGTTTGGCTTTAGAGTAGGTTAGTCCAATTCTATTTGTGATAAACATTTCTGATCGCTAGCTTTACTACTTGTTGTACCCTGATCATTAAATAATTCATAGTCTGTGTCGTTATCTGAATTATCCTTCAGGAACTCTTTTCATTAAGACTCATTCATGTTCACATAATTTTCGTGTTTCTCTAAAGTTTCGTTTTCTGGACATATTGCATAAAAAAAGAGGAAGATACAACGAATTCACCAATAAAATACACAAAAGACGCACAGCTGTATGGCACGATAACTCAACAGTGATACTAGACAGTCTAAACACGTGGTTCTGCTTAGTTGTTAGAGCGACAGCGCGTAGAGCTGAAGGTTGCGAGTTCGGGTCTCGCTGGGTGCGACATTTTTTCAATTTCTTTTTAATGTCATTTAATATATTCTTGTTTTCTATACTTTCTAAAATTTTCAAAAAACGTGGTTCTGCTGTCTTGGTTGTCCTACCAAAGGTATGATGCAGAAAACGACCTAAACTAACGAATCCTGTAAAGCGCACGTAAAAATTCAGCACAAGTTATCTCGTGTTTTTTTTCGATATAATTTGTCACCTATTATACGGGGTACGGTTTGCTATTCTTGGCTTATGGAATCGTCTTACTCAAATTCCACTAGCAACCCATACCATAGTTATTGTAATCTGTAGTAGCTATAATTACTTTCTAATAAATATCCAGATAAATTATACAGCATAACTTTGTACTAATGTACTGTCATACTCAAACACCTGTATCTGTTGTAAAATATTTTTTACCAAATCAAAGTTTTAAGTTTTTTCTTTGTTCTTAACTGTTAATATTAATTAATTTTTTTTAGCTTTGAGTATTTAGGATCGTATTTAACAATTTCGAAAATGTGATATAAAAATCTTGTTAGTAATATTTTTAAGCCAAGAGAAAATAAAAATAATTAAAAGCTATTAGATTATTTTCAATATTTAGTTCCTAAATATATTTTTGTATAACGCGACTTCTTAAAAGCTTAAAACTATAGAACAGTTTGTAAACTGTGTTAAGATAAGTTCCGGGACTCGCTGTTACAGGCGAAATCTCAGCCTAACATTATCTGATCACGGAAAACCCATCTTTAAGAACAACTACAAAATCCATAAGCTAACATATTCGCTGTAAGTCTTTTTTTGGATACAACCCTTAAAAAATTTAACGGTCAAAATATTCCTTTGTCACACACACAACGATTATTTCGTTTATTTCTTACAACGCAGTGTATAGTGTCACATGGTAAATATGATTTCTCTAGTGAAATTTTCAGACAACTCCTTAGAAGTTTATTCTAGTAATTTTTTACTTAAAAATTTTAATTCAAAAAAAGTAAATAAAAAAGGTAAAATTATCTATGGTATATTAAAATAAAACTTAGACTACTGAATATTTTATTTGATTAGACTATCTGATATTTAAAGAAATCGCAATCACATGAAATTACAAAAAAAAATTAGTTTACTAATATTATAAAGAGGAAAGGTTTGATTTTTTGTTTGTTTGTTTGTTTGAAATAAATAGGCTCCGAAACTACTGCACCGATTTCAAAAATTCTTTCACCGTTGGCAAGCTACACTATTCCCGAGTGACATAGGCTATGTTTCATTTAAAAAAAAATAGGGATCCTTACTAAAATGCCATAAATGTAACCAAAAATGACCTAAAAATCCATACATCGCGTGCGCTGAGAATACTATTGATTATAGAATAAAATAATGTACTACGATTTTGAAGAATATATAAATATCTACAAAAAATGCCGCGACAGCATATGTCTAACTGTTATAGTTACGTCACAATAACTAATTTTTATTTTTTTAAAAGTTTTTATCTTGGTATTATTCCTTATCAAAATAACTGATTTCATAATCACGACAGATATCACAAATTTAGCATGTGTAATGGGACGAGGCTACTTATAAAGGAATTAAAGGACAATTAAGTTGTAGCAACCAATATAACTGAACCACCATCAGCTGGTCAACTAGCTCATACACTGAGTATACCGATGATCCCAACTGATCTACCAAATCCATTTAAACCGCTTCAATTTCCTATCAAACATCTTTCGCTTTTACTAATAATAAGTCTTAAAGTCAAACCTTCCAAATAGTAGGGATCGGTTTTCCTCATGGCCAACCGCCTAAGGCGGGTTGGAGCACCTGAAAATCAATTTATTTTGCTGCCAGAAAATAAAACAACATGTGATATTGTTTACAGGGAAGCGTTGACCCAATAAATTTAATGGCTTTTGTTATTTTTCTTTAATCCCCGTGCAAAGCCGGGGCGGGCTGCTAGTTATATATATGTATATAAAGTGTTGTCTACATTGACAGTCAAATTAAGGTGACAAATTCAATAGTTTCATTTTTTAGTTTTTCTTATTAAATCGTTGTATTTTCATTTCTTAACATATTACAGAGTCAAATAAAATATTCAGTATTCTAAGCTTTATTTTAATATGCCGTAATAGGTACCTTCTTAAGTTATTAATTTTAAATTAAAATTAGTACCTAATCAAAAAGTTAACAGTTTTAAGCTCTAGCAGACCGCAAAGTGATAGATACCTAATAGTGGCAGACGACATTTTTATATTTAGGTTTGTGGATGTACAAAAGCCAACTTTCCATATTGATCATAGAAAAATAGCTATTTTGCATGTGTTTAAGTAAGTCAACTATCAGAAATATCAACATGTGATATGTAGAAATATGAATTAGTTTTGTTCACACTGTGAAAGGTCCTGTATTTTATTTGCTTTGAAAATACACATCCTACAACTGCATTAATTAAAAAACTGTAAATAAGTAAATAAAACAGAAACGGTTTTACGGTATCCATAATATATTACTTTGTAATACTTATGTAATGTGTTTTGCGATAATATAGCTTTCTCAAAGACTAGTACTGTAGTACTAATAATCTGTAAAATTAAAAAAATATATATTTAATGTTTACAATTAAAGATCATCCGTTTCGTCTATTCAAATTTAAGAAAAATTATTTATAAGTACTTATACAAAGTTTCAGTATAAGTAAAAATTTGTAGAAAATCAAAATTTGGCAAAAATAAATTAATTAAAATTATACCGACTCTATTACTGTTTTAGATAAATTCTTATTTTGATTTAAATGTTATATAGTGAACTACATATCTACGTTACGTTTTCGACACACTTCATAAATTAGCATTATATGTCCCGGAATTTGCCTATACATTGAATGTTGTAAAGTAATGTATACATCGAAAAAGTATATAATTTTTATACATTAATTTGGTATTATTTTACAATTTATTTAATTAGATTTTAAATTTAAGAATGACCCTTAAGTGATCATTATACATAAAATTTTAAGTACCCAAAGTAATCAATACGTAGATATAGATGGGCTTGAACTAATCTATACATCATTTCTAAAAAACTATAATAAATTGGTAATAAATAATATTTTTTTACGATATACTTTTAAAATGTATATCAATTTATTGAACTGTATATACACCTTCATAAATGTCCCGGAACCAATCAATTCACATATATATATATATATATATATATATATATATATATACATATTCTTAGGTACTCATACTTATCCAGGCACTAAGTAATTCTTTCATTTTTGTGGCGACAGAAATCACTGAAAATGCAAACTGGATTATCTAAAAACGTAATAAAATAACTAAACAATTTTAATATAGTTGTAATATACTTACACGCAGAATGAGTACATAGTTTATCTCCACAATACCAAAAAAAGAATATGAGATTGGAGTAACAGAATTGTTTAATATTATAAGCAAAGCTTTTTTGTTTCGAACATTCCAATAGTACCAAGGACATTTGTACCATATACAATTAAGTTTTTCAGACTAAAACATATAAAATATAAATATATCTCTTATAAAATTGTTCCAACTTCGCAAACCGTATCTATAAGCATTTGTCCGAAATGGCATTCCATTAATAGTTGCATGGTAAGGTTAACTCCCAGTGTTACAATTTGAAAATAACTTTTAATTTTCATTTCCTAAAATTGAATTGTGATTTAACGCATGTGCATTAAAAATAAAATAAGCACTTCGATATATTCGTCATTCTTTCGCGCGTGATCAGCAGTATCAGCACATCGGCAGTTCGCGTGCGGGAAAGTATAACTTTCCGCACTATTAGGATAATAACTATTTTTGACGCTAAAGCTGTCAGATGACGTCACAGGGTTCAAAGATCAAAGAGTGTCCTTAAGTGCATCCCTTTCTACTTATTTCTCTATACATTTCCATATTGATTGCTATCACAGAGGAAAGAGGGATAAACATGTGACTATATAACTAGATTTTCTTTTTCTGTTACTCGTCTGCGCTTAGACTGCTTAGAGGATTAAAAGCTGCCTCTATTTTGTATGGTCTCGGCCATCTACACTACTCCAACTTACATTGTAGTTCATGAGACAATAAATCGACCCGTGTCGCACATTATTTAATTATTTTACATTAACACTAGTTAATTTGTTTAATAAACTAATTGGTTTTCGTTACTTACAATGTTAATAGCTATGGAGCACAAAAGACCAACCACTGAGACAGTTCCTGATATCATTATCATAGAAATAAAAACATTGTTCAATCCTTTCAATGACTTGTGTAAACTAAAATATAAGTTGATCTTATTATTATTAAATAACTAAGAGCAGTAACATAACAAATAATTATTTTTATATAGTAAAATGTGGTTTGGAAGCAGTTGTTTAGGTGAGTTTTGGGAGAAGCGTATCAAAATAAGTGTATTGGTATTACCTATCTAGTATGGATTGAAAGTTTGAAAAACTTTGATGAGAATTTAGAATCTTAAACATAAAAAACTTAATGCGATTTTTTTACTTCACAAACTGTGTTGAACACGATTTTTTTAAGAAAATTATTCCTGAATTATTTTTCTATAGTATTCAATTTTTTACCTCTTTTCACATTCTACAATAGTCGCCCGCCCGAAATGTAGAAGACGGATTCTTCTTCAAGGTTTCCCGCTCACGAATAGGACTGGTTCCATTTTCAAGCTTCTTTTCACACTCTTGGGTTGCTACACAAATCAATCTTATAAATCAAATACCTCATTGTTGTATTTTATTTAGATATATAACCCTTAATTTTTGATAGAAGCAGTTTAAAAGAAGCAATGGGCATTCTATAGTATTAAAAAAATTTCTTTTAATATGTTTTGCAAACGTAAAAAGTGTTTCCCTTTCGTAGTCGATCAGTTAGTTCTGGATGAAACCAGCATTTTTTAGTACATTAACTCCGTATATTCTAAGTAAAGTTTTCGCTTTCTTATAAAAAATTAAAGTGATGCTACAAGGATCAAGTCAAAGGAATTTTTACCAAATATTGATTTAAGATCGAAAAAACTAGTTCTGAAACGATTCAAATTGTGCAGAACATCTTTGGAAATACGTTTATGAGCGTAACACAAATAAAAAAATGGCTTAATCGTTTCAAAATTGGCCGCACATTGTGATTCTGTTTCTCCTTTACATTTAATAGATGAGAAAGTTTGAACCAAACCACCGGATAATAACGAGCGTGTACAGCTTTTCATTAAAGAAAACCGACATTTGGATGTACGTGAATTATAAGTTGATCTGGAAATACCAAAAATTAGAATGATTAGAAATTACTCAGGACAACTATGAAATAAACAATAATGATAAGAATGTACTTAAGAAGTTAAGTTAATATATTTATGCTGAGGTAATAATGGAATAGTGATGCGCAACTTGCAGTCTATTCCACAGCCTCTCCTATCCAACAGTCAACCTCACCTAGTCACCTACTAGTTGGGCTACCCTGTTTTCGCAAACGAGGCTCTGACGACCGAATGTGAGCGGTATAACTCTAATCCACAACCAGCTCTAACGAACGGACAAACAGGAAATTTTGAACCGTTGGAGACAACACTATGCTTCTGTTCTGAACACTTTATTGACCACTCTGCTATTGAACTAATTACTCAATATCAAACGAACATAACACTAGAAGCCGAAATAACGCTTAAAGAGATATCCCACGCACTTTCCTGGATAAAGAACAACAAGTCAGCTGGCAATGACAACATTGTTACAGAAATCCTAAAAGCGCTAGATGTAATTCCTTACCTCAAAACTCTTTTTGGCCTCATTTGGACTTAAGAGGAGGTTCCATAAGAATTCCGAGACGCACTTATAGTAAACCTATTCAAAAACAAAGGTGCCTCTGCAGAGTGTAGCTACTATAGGGACATATCTTTACTATCCGTTGCAGGCAAGGTCCTCACTAGAATAATGGCAAATCGGCCATTGCTTTTTGTCAATAGACAAAATCCTTCCTCAGACACAAAGTGTGGCTTCAGGTCAACTGCAAGAGAAAACACTAGAGCATCAGGACAATTATGTACATTGCCTTTATCGGTATTAAAACGGCATTCGATTCTGTAAACAGAGAGACTCTGTGGAGAATTTTGACAAAGTTTGGCATTCCCCTAAATTTAAAGCCTTCACACAAACAACTACGCCTGTGTTCTCCATAACTGAAAAGTAACCAACCCCTTTCATAGGCCCACTGGCGTTTGACAGGGTTGTGTAATAGCCCATCTTCTTTTTAATATATACATGGCAGCCCTTTTCATGATTGTGGATAGATGGTTGGATGAGAAAGGAGTTGGTATGAGATACAGGCATGACGGCAGTCTTCAATCTGGCACGGTGGAAGGCAAAAACGAAATCTATACGCATATGAGGCCTGGTTTCCATATACAAGACGTATTAAAACTCTTGAGCACACACAACAAAGGATATCCAATCAAGAGATTCTTTAAAGAGCTAAGTCTCTGCCTATAGGAACTCTGATCTCTCGTGCTTACCTACGTTGGACAGGTCATGTCGCTCGATTGGATGACAATCCGTTAAAAAAAATTGTATTTTTTGGAGAACAAAACGAGGGAGTCCGTAGACAAGGAAGTCAGGAAAAACATTATAGGTACGTTTACACGGAACACCATGCTGCTAATAGGACTAATAGGAGCAATTGGAGACAAGTGGTTTCGAACTTCTCTTCTCAACACCGTCGTAGAGCACACCTGGAAATTTTCAGTGTCCGAACTGTGGCCGCGTAATTTCATCAAGAATAGGACTTTATAGCCACAGGCGCACGACCATGCAATAATGGAATAGTGGATAACTCGGCATCGAGTTTCGGCAATAATGTAAAATAAAACAACATTCTTCGCAGTTGAATCGGGTTACAACCACGGCCTAAAAAAGCACATCAAATTTGAAGCAATGTCAAGTCGATTCTGATTGTTTTTGTTTCATTATGAAGTTGCTGTGAACCACAATATGCCCCGAGTGTTTAAACGATTAACAGGAATATTACGTTGAAATTCTGAAAGGATTTCGTGTTGCAGTAAAAACAAAACGGCTGTAATTTTGGTCAAACGGTGACTAACTATTCCAATAACTGATTAGGTATCAGGACGACGGCTTCAGAAAGTAGAAACACTGTTGCGAATGGGTAATTCAATCAAATGGGGATTACTTTGAAATAACGTCAGCGCAGAGATGTATATCATTTATATGAATATAGGTCAAATACTATTTGAACAGACCTCGTACTTCTCGTGTTTCACGACATTTGAAAATTTATGTTTATTAATTTAGGAAACATTATACTCACCCTTTCATAAGGGAATGATGTTTAATAATATATCTCAATCTTCGATTAATGAAGTCTTGATAGCTATTATCATAAAAATACTTTTCTTTTATAGAATTATCTGCTAATTTTTCTTTAACGTATTCATATAAAGCATCACATTCAAATTTAATATGAGTCGTATAATAGAGTGTAGTGATAAAAATATATGTAGGAAATAAAGGAACTATAGCATACCAAACCACGATAAAAGGAATCAATAAGGGCTTTAAACTGTGAACTTTTGTATTCAGGTACCATTCCAAAAAATTATCCTGTTCTTGACCAAATATAGGAAATCTTGATAAAAAACAAATGAGATTTGCGAAATAGACACAACAATACATTACGACTTTTTTCATCTCATTTTCATATCTTTTTTCCAATTTTTTATGTTTAGAAATTAGTGTTCGTGCGTGATCTCTAAATTTTTTTATTGCAAGTAAGTTAACGTCAATTTGTAAACATATCATCAGACCAGTGCAGTATGGCTACAAGAAATGCTTTATGAAAAAACTGATTCTTTTAGAGGACCCATACACCTACAATAAAATTGCGCAATATTATTGTAGGTGTATTTGTATGGGTCGCCTCTTTATAAATAGTGTACATCTGTACATTACAATAATTAAAGGTATAGTGTGTGTATAAATACAGAAATAGAACAGTTGTATTGACAGGAAATGGTCTGTCTTATATATAATAAATTGCGGACAACTCCAATAAAAAAAAGCAGGAAACAATACCTCCAAAAGGACGATAGGTTTTACAGCAGGGAATTAAAAATATTTTAACTTGAGACAGTACCTATATAATAAGAATAAGCAATACATGCTATATGTAAGTCAACCTGTGAAACAGGAGAAATTAGTTCGCTAAGAATATGAGACTATGATTTAAAGACATTCACAACTTACATAAAAAATGTACGATTTGACTGAATTTTGGACATATTGTATTAAAAACTAGGTGTACCCGCGACGTCGTTCGCGTGGCGTGTTAATTGTTGTATAAAAATTTCTCTCCTCGCCCCGTTAAAGGGGTGGGAGGAGAAATTTTTATTTAATTGTTAAGTTAAACGAAGACAAATACATCTGTGAAAACCGCATTCGAATCGGATCAGTAGTTTTCATGTGATGCCCTCACAAACATATAGATAGACAGACAGACGTACAACAAAAATCTAACCACATTTTTGGGTTCTATATCGATATACCCGCGACGTCGTTCGCGTGACGTATAGATTGTTGTATAAAAATTTCTCCCCCACACCGTAAAAGTGGTTTTCCAACATTTCCCTTCACTGCTCTGCTCCTATTGATTCTAGCGTGATGTAAAGTATCCTATAACCAGCTCAGGGGTATGAAAACTAATTGTACCAAGTTTCGTTAAAATCCGTCGAGTAGTTTTTGTTTCTATAACGGTTATACAGACAGACAGACAGACAGACAGACAGACAAAAATTTTACTGATTTCTTTTTTGGCATCAGTATCGATCCCTAATCACTCCCTGATAGTTATTTTGGAAATATATTTCATGTACAGAATTGACCTCTCTACAGATTTATTATAAGTATAGATAAAGCAGAAAATTTCGAATTAATATTTAAATAAAAGTACAGAAAAGGATTATTTAAGATGCAAGGAACACAGAAATATAGTTAAAAAATTAGTGAGGACAGAGAAACAAAACAACCGGACAGAATTTGGAGAAAAAAATGGAAAAACATAAAGGATATCAAAAATTATTTAATCATTTGAGCTATTTTTCGAGGCAATATTTAGATGTTTCCGTGACATCATGTTATTATTATCTATCTTTTTTGTCCATTTTCTTTTCAAACCAATGCTGACCATATGTTGAGAGGTACTGACCAATTAATTTTAGATTGTTTCGAATGAAATTTTCTGTTGCAAAGACTTAAATTTTAAATTTGGTGTGCTAAAAGTTTTTTAATGTCCTTGAAAATTAAAATTTAAAATTTTTAGAATCCAATGATTGTAATCACTTGACCATTTATGACCAATTAATGACCAATTATTTAAGCTGTTTTTCGAAGCGATATTTAATTCTTTCCGTGCTAGCAACCTGTAGCTCTTTTTTTGGTGGTAATTTAGGTAATATTTCAAAACAGTTTTCGTTTAAATGTATTTTACTTGTAAGCGTACAGTTTGATAAGTTATTATCATATCCATAAATTACCAGTTGTCCTTGTAAAAATACGGGTACATATACTATACTTCCTTTGCCCTTTTCAAAAATGATTAGCAGTAAAATACGAATACATATTCCTTCGAAGAAAATTACTAAACTGAATAATATTAATTTCAATAACCATATTTGCTGCGGTTTGAATCCTAGATTTATGAAAATTTCCACAATCCTAGCATAGTTTACTAAAAAATAAAATAACAATTATGGGAAGACAAAGTTTTAACTATTATAGATACAAAACTTTTTTTAATCACGAGTCTCTTGCTTTTAAAGTGTTTTATAATTAGTCCGTTTAAAAATGGGGTAAAAGTCCGGGAAATTGCGAAACGGATGAGACCACCTTTCCCCTACGTATTTTGGGCCGCTGATTACGAAAATGAGGGTTAAAGATTCCGCCAGTGGTTGGAACACCCCTAAAAATGCAAAAAACACCCCTAATTAGGGGTGTTTTTCGAATATTTTCGTTGTTTTGCAAATGTAGCCATCCTATATGTTTTTTGAGGCGCTGATTACGAAAATGGGGGTCAAATCTTGCACCAAGGGTAACAACCACTCCTAAAGTTGCCCAAAATACCACCCCAATAGGGGTCGTTTTCGACTATTCCTGTTGTTTTTCAAATTTAGACACCCTATATGTTTTTGGGGGCGCTGATTACGATAATAAGGGGCAAATCTTGCACCAAGGGTAATAACCACCCCTAAAATTGCCCAAAACACCCCCCCAATAGGGGTCGTTTTCGACTATTCCTGTTGTTTTTCAAATTTAGACATCTTATATGTTTTTTGGGGCGCTGATTACGATAATGAGGGTGAAAACTTGCATTGAGGGTCGAACCACCCCCAAAATTAAACAAAACACCCCCGATAGGGGTGGTTTTCGACTAAAATTGTTGTTTTTCAAATTCACACATCTTATATGTTTTTTGGGGCGCTGATTACGAAAATGATGGTGAAAACTTGCATTGAGGGTCGAACCACCCCCAAAATTGCACAAAACACCCCCACCAACCAGTGGACATGGTAAAAAATGAAATACAAAATCCAAAAACTAGAAATGTAATTTATTTTTATTAATCAATATGAAATATGACAAAAGTATCAAAGTCCTTACAACATATCGCTATGCAGTTATATCTAAATCTAGTCTGGGTATTTTCCGAGAAGAAATTTCTTCATCCTCGTCAAATTCTGTAGTTGTTTCGTCCCAATCAACTTCTGAACCTATCTGTGAATCGCAAAAATCGTTCGTATCCCATTGATTTTCAGTTTCCTGAATCAATATTTCTGGCTCAAGTTCTAATTGTATTTTCTCTTCCAAATCTTCGGTTTCATCGAAGTCTTGGATAGTCAACATTCTTTGGCTATTATTGCAGTCGGTGCCTCTACATCCTTTACAGAATTTGATACAACGCAACCCCGGACGAGAGGTACACATCAATGAATTTGTGAAAGTACAGTCGAGAACACCCCTATTGGGGGGTGTTTTGGGCAATTTTGAGGGTGGTTAGACCCTCAATGCAAATTTCACCCTCATCTTCGTAATCAGCGCCCCACAAAAAAAATATAAGATGTGTGAATTTGAAAAACAACAATTTTAGTCGAAAACCACCCCTATCGGGAGTGTTTTGTGCAATTTCGGGGTGGTTCGACCTTCAATGCAAGTTTTCACCCTCATTATCGTAATCAGCGCCCCAAAATACATATAAGATGTCCAAATTTGGAAAACAACAGGAATAGTCGAAAACCACCCCTATTGGGGGGTGTTTTGGGCAATTTTAGGGGTGGTTATTACCCTTGGTGCAAGATTTGACCCTCTTTATCGCAATCAGCGCCCCCAAAAACATATAGGGTGTCTAAATTTGAAAAACAAGGAAAATATTCGAAAAACACCCCTATTTAGGGGTGTTTTTTGCATTTTTAGGGGTGTTCCAACCACTGGCGGAATCTTTAACCCTCATTTTCGTGATCAGCGCCCCAAAATACGTAGGGGACAAGTGGTCTTATCCGTTTCGCAATTTCCCGGACTTTTACCCCCTTTTTTAAACGGACTAAATGGCACATATGTTAATAAATGATAAGTGCATACATATACATGTGATATGTTAGAAATTGCGTAAGATTTTTTTTCATGTAAATGTTGCAAAAGATTCAAAATTATTTTGTAAGAGGAAAAGTGTATTACAGCTAGTAATGTACATACCTTTCATTGTAATAAACCAGTAAACTTTCGTGTAGGTACCTATTTGTATAAAGAACGGTACATGACAAATTAAATTAGTAATTACATATTTTACTCTGAAAAAGTTAAAAAAGTTATTGTAAAGAAGTTTTCAAATAGTTAAATGTGTGCTCATTAAACTAACTGTGAAACTTTAATCTCTTGTACGAAAAGTTTATAAATAAAAAAGAAACTATAATAAAAAATAGTAATTATCTAGTTAAAATTAATTTTGTTGATCGGAAAAACAATTTCAGTGTTTATTGGGTTAGAAACTCCATACACCGTGGAGTATTAA
This sequence comes from Altica lythri, assembly GCA_964028335.1. Taxonomy (NCBI): domain Eukaryota; kingdom Metazoa; phylum Arthropoda; class Insecta; order Coleoptera; family Chrysomelidae; genus Altica; species Altica lythri. The sequence continues at coordinate 29,867,615 of OZ034801.1, read as the reverse complement.
GTAGAATTTAGAAAAAAAACTTGGGTTGACCGACTAAAGCCATGTTTCTACTTTGGGTATAAAAATAAGTTATAAAACACTTGTTTCCGTTTTTTATAACATTATAATGAAATAGTTATTTATGATATGAGTGTTAAAAGTGACGTTTTATTTTGTGAGTGAAAACGTTTGTGAAATGAGCGGAGCGAATTGAACAATTTCACGAACAAAATAAAATCACTTTTAACACAAATACCATACAATGTTTTTTGTACAACTTCCCTATTTTGATAATGAAATGAGCGAATTTGCAATGACAATAAACTAAACCGTGTTAAAAGTAAACTAAACCGTGTTAAAAGTAAACTTGTTTACATGGCAGCGTGTTAAAAGTATTTTTAACACGCTGCTATGTAAACAATCGTTTTTAACATTGTTTGCTATCATTAAAAGTGTCACTTTTAATGACAGTTGTACAAAATAACAATTTTTTACGGTTCTTCCAATTATTTAAGATTTTTTTTTCGAACGTTCCACCATCAGATGATTAAAAAAAGGCTCGTCCAGCTAAGCACTTTTTTATTATTGCAGGAATTCGATGCCGAGTTTGAAGTTATCCACTATTCCGATATTGCATGTGCGTGCGTGTTCCTGTGGCTAGTCCTATTCTTGATAAAATTACACGGCCACGACACTGAAAATTTTCCAGGAGTGTAGTTAAATGCTTGACAACGGGACAGTGTCCAAGGGCCAACTAAGGTTGAGGACAGCCAAAAGCTGTATATAAAATTCAAGGAGGACATCGTCAAGATGTTTAGGATAGCTGCCACACTCGAGAAACAGGTAAGTATGAGTACAAACACTAAAACGGAGATCAAGACCAATGTATACAGACTGGCATAACGCGCAAGAAAGGCGGAAAAAAACCTGGAGACCTAGAGAAACAGATGAAAGAAGCGCCACGGAAAGAAAAGAGTATAAGGGATACAGCCGAGATAGGAGTGGAGAACATAAAGGTAAGTACGGCGGAGGTGGGGATCCAAACTGTCCCCAGAGAGCAACAGCAGGCCGAGATAAAGATGGCACTGGATCAGGCCAAGACCCTCGGGGAAATGAGGGAGTTCTTAGAACGAGAGTGGGATGAGGAGGTCTTCATAGCCACAAGGGCGATGACAGACCAGAGGGACGACCTGGATGCGGCAATCCTAGCTGATCTAGGAAAGGATGGAGAGGGGGTAGCGAAGAGGGCTATCCAAAGATTCCCGGAGATGAAGGAAGTCATTGAGGGAATGAAAGAAGGTGATTTTGACTATGTGGTCAAAAGAACCGAGGTAATCAGAGGGAAAGGAGCCAGCATGTCAAAGGAAGGCAAGGCGAATTATATCGTCTCGGTGAGAAAGGGCAAAGAAGACCAGGTAGCGGAGATGTGTCTGGCGGCCGAGAAGTTGAGAGGTATGATGGAGGAGAGACAGGCGACAGAGGTCGAGCTGTTAGTCGACGAAGGTGAGAACAAGAGGGTCTGGAGGAAGATCCTGGAATACGTATTCCGGGACTCGGGGAAGTCAGTCTTCTGCAGGAACAGCAGAAAAACAGCAGGCTGGCAGGGACTACGGCAGACGGCAAAACAACAACGGACACCTGAGGCCGTTGTCAGGGTCAAGGCGATGGAAGGGGTAACGTACGCCGAACTCTTAGGTAAGGTTAAGAGTAATGTGGACCTCAAATCGTTGGACATTGAGGTAAAAGGGGCCAAGAGGTCGGGAAAGGCCGACGTTCTATTGACAGTTAGAGGCGGAAAGGAGCAGGCCGAGAGGTTGAGGGCAGAGATAGGGGGCAAGGTGGAAGGAGCAACGGTCAGGGTAAATACGGACCTGGCCATCCTAATAAAAGGCATCGACGAGGTGACCAGTGGGGACGAGGTGGTTCAAGTCATCGCAGAGAAGTTTGCGGTGAAGGAGGAGGAGGTGGTGCTGAGGAAACTCTACCCGCCGACCAGAGAGAGAAGGACGGCGCTGATTGAAGTGGCCGAGGGGCTCGGGAGAAAAATCGTTGATGCAGGGAGGATTCGAACAGAATGGGGAGCCTGGACCACTGGAGAGAGGATCGACGTAATCAAATGCTTCAGGTGCGGTGGCTTCGGTCATATTGGCAGGAACTGCCAAATTGAGATTGAAGGGACACCAATAAAGGGGAGATGCCACAGATGCGGAAAGCAGGGGCACTGGATAAAGCACTGCAAGGAGGAGCAGCAGACCTGCTACAGGTGCCAGAAGCCGGGACACCAGGCTAAGGGCTGCCGCAATGCGATTAAATGCGTAGCATGTGGCAAAGAAGGGCACCGGGACAATCAGATGAGGTGTCCCGAATTTAGACAGGCCGTGGAGATGGAGAGGAAGAGGAGGGAAGCCTTGAGGAGGATAACCGACGGGGGGGCAAAACACGTCTAAATGGCGACGAAACTAATGCAGCTGAACATCGAGAGGGCCAGAGCGGAACACGACATCTCGTACGCCGAAATGCGAAGCAAGGGAATAGACCTGGTGGTCATCTCCGAGCCAAACATTTCGTTCGCCGAGAGGTTTGGGTACGTGATGGATACCCAATCTTCGGTTGCCGTCGCTATTGTAAATAGAATGGTGGGAGTCGAGAGTATTAAAAGAGGAGACGGCTTTGTCAGAGTGAAGATGAGTGACTGGTACCTATACGGTTGCTACATCTCACCAAACATAAATATTATAGATTTTGGTAGAAAACAAGATGCCATCATGCAAGATGCCAAGAATACAGGCGGAGAATGCATCATATCCGGGGACCTCAACTCAAAATCTCCACTATGGGGTGCTCCACATGAAGACCGAAGGGGAGAGATGGTGCACGAGTGGATTGTGGAAAATAAGCTGGTGGTTCTGAACAACGGAGAACCAACGTTCCGACGGGGGAACATGGTAACAGAAAAGCTGGCCAAGCGGATTGCTAGATGGCATCTGGACAGAGTAAATGTGTACACTCACCACCATTATATTTATGTAGACGTAGAGGGAGAAAACAAAAAAACCCAAAAAAATAGTAAAAACAGAAAAACCAAAAAAATTTTAAACGTTTTTAGGTTTAGAGAAGCCATAAGAAGAAAGGCAGCCATAAGAGGTGAGCAGGGATACAACAACCACAGGATGCTCACAGAAGACATTGCGCAAGCGGCCAAGGAGGCAACAGAAACCATCAGAGGAAATGGCGAGCTGACCCCCTACTGGTGGACAGACGAAATTGCAAAGAAAAGGAGGGAATGCATCAGGATCAGAAGAGAAAAGATCAGGATACTAAGAAGACTGAGACCTGATAAGGATGGTGGGGAGGAAGTACGGCAGCTGAAGGCTAGCCTAAAACAAGAAAAGAGGAACTTGGAAAAGGCTATAAAAAAGAGCAAAAGAGACCACTGGAACCGACTCTTAGAGGAACTGGAAGGGGACGTATGGGGTAATGGATACAGGATAGCAACGCGAAGCCTGGGATTCCGGGCCCCATACGACCTGACTAGGGACCAGAGGGTTAAATGGTGCCAGAAGTTGTTCCCAGAGACAGAGAAGAGAACAAGCAGTTGGACAGTCCAGGAGGAAGAGATGATGCCGTTCACTAGACAAGAATTGGACACGGTAGGAGGAAGGGTCAAGGTAGGAAAGGCTTCAGGAGAGGATGGGATTCCCCCGGCAGCTATCAAGGCGGCCATAGAGGAAATACCGGAGGTGATGCTCAAGGTCTTTAATGAAATACAAAGAGAGCAGAGTCCCAAAGGAATGGAAAGAAGCAAGGGTCGTGCTACTACCGAAAGGAAAAGTAACGTCTGCTCAGCACAATGGCAAAGGCATATGAAGGGCTGGTAAAGATCAGATTGGAAGAGGAAGTGGATAACCACCTGTCCCCCCTCCAATTCGGATTCAGGCAAGGAAGATCGACGATACAAGCAGCCAAAGAGTTAGTTAATAGCGCCAAACAAAGCGAGGCCAAGTGGACAGCGGCAGTAGCAATCGACGTCAAGAACGCTTTCAACACTGCGTCGTGGGAGGCTATCATGAATAGCCTGGAAGAAAAAAGGGTAGGGGGAGGTCTGCGGAACATCGTGGACTCCTACCTTACAGATAGAGAAATCACGATAGAGAAGGGACTCAGGCAAGGACTGAGCATGGGTGTACCACAGGGATCGGTATTAGGCCCCCTACTGTGGAATATAATGTATGATAGCTTGCTGCAAGAAGAATGGGGAAGAGGCATAACAGCGATCGCCTTCGCAGACGACCTCATCCTACTAGTTGAAGGGATGGATGAGGAACAACTGATGGAAAGAGCAAACGATGCAATAGAGCAGACGGCGCAATGGATGGATGACCATAAATTAGAAATAGCGGCCCAAAAGACAGAAGCGATCATTCTAAAAGGGCCAAGAAACCGAAGGAACATCCAGTTCAGGGTAAGAGGAAAGGACATAGAGCATCAGAGAGAGATGAGATACCTCGGGATAGTAATCGACGACAAACTAAGGTTTGGTAGACACGTCGAATACTGCGCAAAGAAGGCGGAGGAAAGGATGTCCACCCTGGAGAGACTAATGCCAAACGTCGGGGGGCCCAAATATAAGAAGAGGATGGTGCTATATGGAGTAGTTCAGTCTATTCTACTATATGGAGCCCCGATATGGCATACAGCCCCATCGGTAGCGAAGTATAAGCATAGGATGAACAAGGCACAAAGGAAAGCGCTACTAAGGGTGATAAGTGGATACAGAACGGTAAGTACCGAAGTAGTTCAAGTGATAGCGGGGACCCCACCAGCAGACGCGCTGGCGAGAATATTTGCCCGGGAAGACGGCAACACGCCGCGAGCTAGAAAAGAAGAGAGGGCCCATACTGTGGAAGAATGGCAAGCCGAATGGGGGCAATCTCTGCCAGGAGGGAAAAGTAGGTGGAGCAAACATCTGATCGTAAACCTTGGGGAATGGGTCGAATGTAAACACCGCACCGCGGATTACTACTTGACCCAGTTCCTGTCAGGTCACGGCTCTTTTGGGAGCTACACCTACAGAATCGGCAAAAGCGAAACTACGGCGTGCAGAGCATGTGGAGAGGAGAGGGACACGCCGGAGGATACAGTCCTGGAATGCAGCTACTTCGGCGAAGTAAGGCGAAGAACGGAGGAAACCCTCGAGGAAAGGATCACGTCGGACAACATTATAAGAATAATGACGAGAAATAAAGAAAAATGGAGTATAATACACGATATGATAAGGAAAATTATGGCAAGAAAAGAAGAAATAGAAAGACAACAGCAGACAGAAGAAAGAGGACAGTGAAAGTGAAAGGTGAAAGGAAAGTGAAAGAAAAAACCTGAGAAGAACGGTACGCGTAAACATGCCGGTGAAAAAACTTCCGAATGGAAAACTGCCACGGCATGGGGGGTCGGAAAGAGGAAGGTTTTAGTTGGTAGGGGCCTAACAGCCGAGCCCAACACTACCTACAGGAGCACGAGCCCCTGTGGGTGTGCCAAACAAGCATTTCCCCCTCTTACAAAAAAAAGGTGCTATAGCTATAGCGGGATAAGATGATCAAAACTGCACCATGCTCGATTTTTTTTGGGTTCGGTCATTCGAAAGTATATGATCAGAAACTCCTCCAGAAAAATTTTTAGGTCCCCAGAGGCAATAGGGGTCAGCTGGGCTAAAAAACGTGTTTTTTTCGAAAATAAAATTTTAACAATCGCCCTACTACTCAAAAAAATCGGAGACAATTCATGAAGGTGTGTCCTTAATATGCAAAACACCCTGAAAAATTCAAGAACACCGCTGTAGCCTTTATTGTACAAACGAAATACTGTATTTGTTATTTTCAAATCATTTTCAACGCAATTAGTAACAGTTCACCATTAGCATGTTTCTCAATACATGTCTTCCAATAGCTCCCTGGCAAATGTCATAATCCCTGCATACTCGTGCGTTGAAGTCCTCTATCTCGGTCTGGAATCGAACGAAGAATAAAGTTAATTTTTTCTTTCGATGAGGTGCTCGCTCAGGCACCTCTCACCGGAGATCCGAACCCCCCATGAATAGGTTTTAAAATGATTAAGTCCATTTCATTGCTGACCCAGTCTCCTTTCCAGATCCTATTCGAAAGTCTCACCATCAGATGATTAAAAAAATACTTGTAAGCGCTTGGTCAATAGGCCTTTGATAAACATCGGACAAATACTCATATCGCAATCTAGGTTTTTAATTAAATACTGCTATTGACAGTTAACTTTTAATATTGTCAAATATCCAAATACTTTTTATATATAATCCTTCTCGTTGTGTAAAAATTTGAAAGGTATACAGTAGGTACTTTCAAGATTAAAATATCAAATTCGGTTTAAACAATTTTTTTTCTTCGATTTCATCTCTGTTACATGTATGTTTCATTACAGGAGGAATAATAAAAAATAGATATGTAAAACAATAACATTTTTATTGTAATCTTTAATTAATACAATAATTTATAAAAATAATCGGTAAAATTTAAATAAATCTGAAATAAATTCACACTAGTTTATACACATTTGCAGATATTCACACTTCTAAAATCTTGTGATAAAAGCATTAAATTATTAATGTTAGATATTAATCTACAGTGTAATTTTTAGTTAATATTTTGTTTTACAAAGTATCTAGTGGATTTGTTATAAGCACAAGCTAAAGATTTGAAATTGTTTACAGTAAATTTTTAACTTTGTTGTTAATTTGTTCGACATAATATCAAATATTAATAAGAGCCCATTATATTAGTAGTCTTTTTACATTTACATATTTAAAATATCAATTATGAAGGATATCAAACTGTGTAAAAACATTATTTATTTCTAAAAGTAGGCAAATTTGGTTGAACTTTACGAATTTAAGGTATTCTATAATAAATCGCGAGCCTAAATATAAACACAGAAAATTAAATACACAAATATCGGTTACCCATAAGCATTCTGCCCTGTCCAGTAGGTGTTGTGATGAGTTACTTAGTTTTTTAGCACTAAACCAATATCTAGCAAGGAGGGCTGCGGGCTATAAATATATAAGCCCTCTTTCATCTACGAAGCTAACAATCTCCGCTGTCGTGGACTCATCAAACAGCACTCTTACCAAAACTTTATACAGTGCTGGAATGAAACAACAAACTGTAGACTGTCGAACCTCATCCTGGCGAGGAAACAGCAAGAAAATTGACCGGCATTGACCGGACATATCTCCGAACAGCTTTGGGAATCTTAACACGTCACTGCTCATTGTGACAACATCTCTTTAGGATGAAATTAACAGAATCGCCCCTATGCAGAGGTTGCGAACAAGAAGAGCAAACAGTAGAGCATATAATGTATGACTGCTCTGCTTTTTCTGAAATCATAAGATCCACCCGATACATGGTTTTGCAGATAATAGCAACCTACACTGTAGCAAAGCGCACAACTGTCCCAGACCTCTAGATATTCTGGAAGAGGAAAGAAGATCCACAACGGCTTTTTTAATCAAGATTTAAGAATTGTGTGGGGAAGAAAGAATTTTGTTAATTTCAACGCTGAGACACTGGTAGCGGGCGACTCCATTACGCTGTTTGGTATAACGATCTCCCAGGACTTATTATGGAACGAACATATTGCATCCATAGCAACTACAGCAGGAAAGAAATTAGGCTTTCTGTTTAGAGCACAAAAATATTATTCTCAATCCAACTTAGCTACTCTTTACAAAGCCCAAAAACGACCTAATCTTGAATACTGCTCGCCTGTTTGGGGATCGGCGGCTCCGTCAAGGCTCGGAGTTCTTGATGCAATACAGAGACCAGTAGTTCGACTAATAAACGACACTAGTATTACCAAAAACCTAGCCCCATTGTCCCACCGAAGAGCAGTGTCTGATCTTTCCTTATTTTACCGATAGGTACATAAACGGATTTTGCTCAGAAGAACTCCGCTCTATAATGCCTCCACTTGTCGCACCAGCCAGAGCAACGCGACGTCCCAACTCCATGCACCCTTATACTGTTCAATGCTGGATATCGAGAACGGATTGGATCGTTCCTTCTGTCCCAATAGATGTTCTCGGTACATTTGTATTTAGGTCTATACCTACCAGGACATCCTTAATAAAAAAAATGTTGGGCGAGTCTCATGACCGATTTTAAATCTCTAGGCCTGATGACAGCCTGAGGTGTGGACATTCCTACACACGGGAGGATACACAATGGGTCCTATGTGGCCTCAGTGCTGGCAGAGCGTCTGCTCGCCCCTCCCCAAATTTCCAGATCCAGATAGGTGTTGTGATGAGTTACTTAGTTTTTTGGGATTAAACCAATATTTAATCCAAAGATTAATGCACATTTTAACAACATTAACTCTAGTGTTTTGGTTTTGGACCTTAAGACTGATAGTTTAAAAAGGTCATCTCTATATTTTGATCATTTTAATTTGTAATAAGAAAACCTTATTAGGCTTTAGTACTATATAGGTTAGTCTGATAAATGGACGATAGAAGGCGCACTTTTAGAATTTAATAATTCTTTCACACACCTAAAGTGAAAACTGTGTTCTAGTTAACTGTCAGTAGTGCGTACATGATTTTAGCTTCTTACACTATTAACTAATAGTAGTTTACGTAACAAGTCCCGAAAGTGGTTTTTTACTGGACGAGTGGGCAATTGGAAGGCGAGCCGCAGGCGAGTCATGCAAGCGTGCGAGTTCAGTAAAAGCACTTTTGGGACGTATTACGTACAATATTTTTTTTAAACCGGCCAGAATTTAGTAATTTACAGTTTATTATTGGGTCAGAAAATCTCATTTTGTGGGACCGGGTCAGAAAATTATTGTGATAGTCCGGTAAAAGCTTTTACCGGACTCATTTTTATTTTCTGGCCTTGTCCGACAAAGTAAAATTTTCTGACCTAAACATAAACCGGAAATTACTAATTTCTGACCGGTTTAAAAAAAATATAAATCGCATGCATTATTTAAAAATCTCTAGTGTACTTATACATGTTAATATTATTATATCTGGCAGTATTGCTATCTAACAGTTTATAAATATTGGAGGATATTAAAAAACAAATAAAAACTGTTGAATTGTTTGAATATTTGATATGGTAATTTCTAAGCGATTAAATTTGAAATTCACTACGAAAGTTACATCGAGAAATTGAATATAACCATTTAAATTTACTTATATAAACTTTGTTCCAGCAAATGTGAAGGCACTGGTAAGAGATAATAACTAATGTTAAACCCGTTTTGCTGCACCATTTTGAACTAACTGCAGTATAATACAATGAAATTTAATAAATACAAAAATGGAATGCATTTCGTGATTTTGTACATATGTCAGTCAGGCACTAATTTAATTATTGCTTGTATTAAACGAAACAACGTAAAATTTCCGTTAAAACTTACGAGCATATCTTATTTAGGCTGCTTCCAATGCTATGAGCGCGATACGAGTAACAACAGAAACATGAAACTCCTTACTATTTCTCTCTTACCTGAAGATCAGCGTGGTTTTGATTTTCAGCTGAACAAACTAGAGTCCTGTACCTAGCATCGAGTGCATGTAAGAACTCCTGGAGCCGAACCTGGTCACTATATTCCCATAGGAAGCAGTGCTTAAAACATGGGGCTCCACAGGAGAGACCATGCCAGGTTTACTTAGATTATATTAAATTACTATTTCTCTCGCATATCTCTTCTGGTTGATCATATATTAACGCATGCGCTACCCTCCAGTGGCGATTGGTTTATAAGAGCACATGATCCCTCATCGAAAATATATTATTTTATTTATGTATTAACATCCAACGTAAAAAATACGCATTACAAAAAACGAAAACATGTAACATTTATCCGAAGTCGCATTCCCTAACTATTTACTTTTTTTTAAAGATATTCATCAAATTTTCCAGTATTACATTTAGACCATTTAGACTCACGTCATTTAAATAATTGTGTCCCCAAGACATACCACTACGTGCCACCACTGCACCCTCTATTCCTTATAACAATCACAAGAGAGATAGCATATAGTTTCATTTTTGTTCTAATGTTACTCCTCTTGCGCTCAGGACATTGGTAGCTGCCTCTAATTAGTATACGAAAGCTAAAAGTTAAAACAGTAAAAAAACATATTGATTATTGATTTTTCAGATATCAAAAGCAGTGGTATATATTACTTATTAAAAAACTGTGAAGCCGACACATAAATAAGATAATATCTTACAGTAACATATTTGAGACGTTTTTTTTTAATAATATGTGACTCTACTTAAACCTACAATGTTCAATATATATAATTTATGATAAAACTAATTATTACAACTGCTCAACTTTGAGTTCGATTCTATATAAATTAAGCCCAAAAAGGCTATAAATCCATTTGAAATATTGATCCACAGGAAGAGGTACACAATGATTATTGTATAAAAATTTAGTAAAATCTAAGCAGTAACTAGAGAAATCTGGAAACGCTTCAAAACTCAAGTGAGGATAAAATTTCTCTAGAGGATATAATTTTAAGTCGGTTTTTCTAAATTCATAATCTAAATTATCCTCTAAACTTCCTGAGATTAATAAGTAAGTTTTAAATTGTTTACTACTTTGTTTTTGGTAGTCCAATAATAATTTTATCTTTTTCAAAATGTGCGGTAAACCTTTTGAACCTTCTTCGTATAGAAATATTCTTTTACTTACAGTATTGTTAATTTTTCCCCGTAAATAGAGTTGGTATTTAGATTTCTGGAGAAAAAAAGATTCCGGTATAGAATAAATATGACTGGTAAATATATGATATTCTGTATTACTTGGTACTAATTGCATTTGACTAGATAAATATTTTGTTGCTTGGAAGACACCACCCTGATGTACAAATCCATAAAGAAAGGTTAATATTACATTTAATAATAGCCAAGTTTTTAGCATATACTGAGTTACTTTAACTTTCTTTGGCTGTATTACTGGTGGTGCTTTTGGATTCTCTACCAGAGTGCTATCATATTCTGGTAGTAGAGTCATACCATGAAGATATACTAACGGCACAATTAAAGGTATTAGAAATCTAGGTTCTTGATGAGGGAAAACAGAAAGTACAGCTAAAGGAACTAAAAATGATAATGTCATTAGACATTTAATACTTCTTACTGTTGGAAGAAGGTTGATCTTTTTTAAACAGCACCTGAAATTAAATAACAACAAAATTTAAGAAAGGTTAAATTTCAAAAATTAGTTAACAGTGAAGCTATAGGTACTAGTCTATGCGAGATCTGTTTTGGATTGGACATTTTCCACAGGAAGCTATTTTTTGCTGGAATCCCCTTCGGATGTGCCCAATATCGATAATCACGATATGCGCCAGTCGCAAACTCTGTGCTAAATTGTTTATTTAACAAAATCTAAAAAAAATTGAAGATCCTATTTTCGTATATAATTCGGAAATTACTGCTCCTAGAGTTTCGTTTTTTAATTTTACATAATATTTCGTTAGTTAGAAATTGAAAAAGATCGGTCTAATAACTTTACGAGCTTTAAACATATTAATTTTAAAATTTATACACTTAAAGAACGCTTTTACTAAAAAAGAGATACATTTGGCTAACTGGTTGCCGAGATATTATAGGCATAAGTTTTCCGTGTAACCGTAAGTGTTAAAGGACTCGTTTTAATACAAGTACTATCGTCTTGCCAAGTACTTTTTATGTAAAAAGTTTTACCTAATGCGCTTTATGGCAACATTCATAAAAAAGACAAAAAACCCGTTTTCGCGTAAAATGTCGCTTGGAGTGCATGGAAGGTGGTGGTGGGGGAAATTCACTAGAAATGTGAATTGGCAAGTTCAAAAATCATACCTCGCATTAAAAAGTGCATTATCTAGCCTTCCTAAATTTTGAAATTAATATGTTTAAAGCTCGTAAAGTTATTCAAATTGTTCATAAGAGTAAAAAACGTATAAAAGTTTTAAAAAATTCTAGGTTCACCTAGTCGGCCGATTTTAATTTAAAAAAAAATCGGTTTTCTGTAAAGTCGATTTACTGACGATAGTTGAACGTGACAACGTCATAAGAAAATACTGATGGAATGGTTGCATTTTTCAAAAGAAAATTTTAATTTTATTTGTTTGATAGAAATTTTGTATGGATATCATTTTTCATTCGCCTCAGAGCGAGGTAACGCCTCATGAGCCGTGCATTCAGCCGGCGAGGAAACGCCGCATGAGTCATGTTTTTTGGTGCGTGCAGCCGGCTCCATCGAATTATAAGACGTTGTCACGTCAAAAAAGCGTTTGATACTTTGAGCCTTTTTTTATGTGTAAAAAAATTGACGACTGTGTAAAAGCTTATTTAGGGCCTTATAGTATGAATTTGAAAATTATCGATTTTATTTCCAGTAGGCTGGATTGTAAAAGTCAAGTTTAGAGGGTCGAAAACAATTAAAGGTTAAACTTCTTTTTCCCAACTATTGCTATTTTTCCAAGAACATTAAATTTTCAATTTTTAACTAACGCTATATTGTGTAAAATTAAACAAGGAAACTTCTTATAATTCTTTCTCTAGGAGCAATATTTTCCGAATTATATACAAAAATAGGAGCAAAAAAAATTTCCGTTTTTTTCAGATTTTGTTAAATAAAAAAATTATCACAGGGTTTGCGACTGGCGCATATCGTAATTGGGTAAATCCTGAAGGGATTCCAGCATAAAAATAAGTTCCTATGAAAAACGTCCATTATGGTCTACATTTAGACAGATAACGACTGGTCTATACCCCGGGGCACATAGACAAACTAGCAAATTAAACAAATTATAACCCTCATTGTATATCAGAAAAATTCTCTTGCAACTCGTTCTGATAATGATAACCACAACCATTTGGTTTAGGTTTAGGGAGTGAGGGATGCGCATGCTCAAAACTATCCCCCAATCAGAGCGAGATGTAAGAGAGAGATTATTTATCTATCGTTACTCGACTCGCATTCAGAGCAATAAAAGGTGTCTCTAATTAGTATGTACTCGAAAGTTAACATCAGAATACAAACTAAATATTTTAAGCAAAATTATTTTTAATCAACACATGTTGCAGCGGAGGAGCGCAAAAGGCGTTATTTTGAAGAAAATCACACACCACAATGATTTAATACATTTTTTAAAAAGTAAAAATACTCAAATCTTTTGGCGACTGTCGTTTTTTATTAATTTAATCATTTTTATCAATAAATAATAAGGTAAGAGATATTCTTTAACAAACCAGCCATCTCCTTGCTGTCAATTTAAAGAAAAATTATAGTGTTTTAATTATTTACATAATGTAAACATAATTATATTATACAGGGTGTCCCAGAATTAACTACGGAAACTTTGTATACGTATCCCTTGATGACAAATAAGTAGGGTCTTTCCTATAAAAAATTTTTTTTAGAGACTCCTGTCAGAGTTATAACCCTTTAAAGAGGGGTGGTAAAATACGGTTTTAATTTAATATCTTCTGATTGGTCCAAGATAAAAAATTAAAAATTTGGGTGAACATCATTTTTATAAAGACGCATTTCTCCTGCCACTTTTCACCTGCCCTACCCCATTCTAAGGGTGCAAATCAAGGAACCCCTCTTAATATTTTTTTTGTAACTTTCTTAGCAATTAATATTTGCAATAACAAAAAATTATTTTAGGAAGTTTTGATTATTTAGAAACTTTTTTGTTCCTTGTCGTTTTTTGCGAAATCGTTTCGGTTTGGAGTAAAAAAATAAAAAGTAGGACCATGTCAATTGAGTATCGTGTATCGCGATCAAGTAGCGCACATTTGCAAAGTAGGTTATAACTCTGACAGGAGTCTCTAAAAAAATTTTTTTTATAGGAAAGACCCTACTTATTTGTCATCAAGGAATACGTATACGAAGTTTCCGTAGTTAATTCTAGGACACCCTGTATAATGATTTTAATGAAAAATGTGTACACAGCTTATCATAAAAAAGTATATTCGTAAGATGTATAGATCCCAAATCTATCAAAATATTTATTAGAGAGTAACAGAAATAATATCAGATTGTATGCAGTAAAAGCTCTTTATTCGCGGGGTATATGTTCCGTAAATATGCCGCGAATACAGAAACCGTGATTACGGAATGGTAATTTATATGGGAAAATAGGGGATACGTTTCTAGGTGACAAAATAAAAATCAAATATTTAAGTTTTTGGAACGAAGTTCGCGACCGAACTGAAAAAAAATGTAATAGTAAAACCGTAAGTCCGTGGAATAAAACCGTTAAATAAGGCGTGCGCAGGCGCTACAGTCGTATACACAAGCGAGTAGTGTATAATACCTTTCTCTTTCTCCTTTTTTCTTTTCGTTCTCTGATCCCTTCTCTCTCTATTACCACTCCACCCCGCCAATGCATAGTATATACTCATGAATTCATGGACAAGCACGTGGCGAATACTCACATTATAGATACATTTTACTCGTGAGTAGCCACGTTTATTTTCATATAATTTCAAATTGTGTCGATTCTACATTAGCCGAGGGAACTTCGTTCCTACCTAGTGTCCCACGGCACCACAATAACTTTTGACCATATTGATTAGTAGTACTCTTAATGATTTAAATAATTTTATAATCTTTTTTTGCTTGGCAGTTTTTAAAAGCTTTTTCAATTCAGACTGATACTCAGCAGAAGCATTAGCAATGTGCCTCTTAAAAAATAAAAATTCGTTTATTAGACGGGCCAATTTTCATTAGGAAATCACAAAGCTTATTTACTATTCTTAAAACTTCCCTAAGATTTTTCAAATTAAATGTCATGTTTCCAGTGCTTTTAAAAGCCCCTTCTTCAATGGACTCTGAGTTTTATCATTTCCTTCAAGTCGGTCTCAGTCAAATTTTCATCTTGCGATTCAAGCAATTCAGGAATGTCACTTGATTCCAATTGTTCGAACCCATCTTGTCCTATTTTATTCGCAATTTCGGCTGTTTCCAGTCAACGTTTGAATTTGTACAGATTATTTGTCATTTTCTGAGGTCAGAGCAGGCCACAATATTTTCAAGCATGATTTCAATGTATAAAAAAAAGTATAATGGTGTCGTGGGACACCAGGTAGGAACGAAGTCCCTTCGGCTAATGTAGAATCGACACTACTCGCTTGTGTATACGACTGTAACGCCTGCGCACGTCTCATTTAACGGTTTTATTCCACGCAAATGATTCCCCGGCCTTTTTCTTACGGTTTTACTATTACATTTTTTTCAATTCGGTCGCGCAGCAAAATCCCTATCTCCTCCAAGCCTGTCGTAAGAAACTTTGTTCCAATAAAATATTACTTCCACAGCGGTTTGTGCAGAGAACTAGAAAATCTAGTTAAATAATTAAAATTATACTTTCATTTCTAGTGTACACAGAGGTAATTTTATGGTTTACAGAGAATTAAACAAACATGTGCTCCTTTTTTTCATCTAAAAAAATGGCTATTAATATTTATTAGAGCAATTTCCTCACTTTGTATATGGTGTAATAAAATAGATTTTAACATAATTTTAAACACTCACAAAGATGCTAAATATCCTGGTGGGAATCACAAGAACTACTGTCCCTTTTGGAGACTTACTTGGCCTGCAACAAGATTGTACAAAATTCTGTTGTTTTTTGTGTTCATGGGAAAGCCATGCAAGGGCACATCACTACAGACAGAACAATTTTAAGCAGGAACACACAATGTTCTATAAGAACAACAAGCAAAATTATTCTTCCTGCTAGTCATGGACAACTAAACCTTTAGAAAATTTTTGTAAAGGCGATGGTTAAGACTGGATGAGCATTAGAGAATTGTATTAGTGTACAAAATGTTTACGTCTTAGCGGTGGTTCTCAACTGGAAAAACTCTTTACGGATGACATTTTAATAATATTCTCGAAGGTAATGAGAAGTTAGTATGGGATTTTTTTGTTGAATTATACAAAACTTTTCTTAGTAATAATAGGTCAGAAAAATATATATGAATCTCTTGGAAAATCTTCTGCAGTACTACGACAGAATGGGTTGTAACATGTCTAGCGAATTGGATGAAGAATCTGGATTAGCCCAACATGCAAAATTGACTGAGATTGATGTGGATAAAGTTGGAGTTAATGGCGCATCAAAAACAAAACAATTTCAGAAATCGCGAATAAAGAAATGTTTAGCCGCGAATATAGAAATTCGGTCGCATTTTTTTAATCCGCGTATATTTAAAACGCGAATGAATTAAGCGCGAATAATGAGCTTTTACTGTATTATATTTAAACATAGTTTATTGTGCATGAGTGTCCATTAATTTGGGTGTAGATTAAAATCCAAAATTTTATTAATATAAACACGATACGTTAAATAAATAAATAAATAAAAAATTATCTATTTAATCTATAAAGGCTTAAGTATTCTCAATTTTTAATACGAATTTAAAATATCTCATTAAAATAGATTTTTTTAAACCATTTTGCAATTAAGAAATACAACGCTCCTCCTCTACAGTTGTTTAAAATGAAATATACTTACAAGTAAAGATATCTTCCAGTAACAAACATAGCATAAATTCCTATTACATTGAAAAGTAATGGAATATTAACTAGTACGTGCAAAAATCTTGGATGCAATCCATGTACTGCCAAATTATCAAATCTAGAATTATATTTAACAAAATTTAGGGGGGTAACAACAAAATTATTTAGAGTAACATCTAAAACGCCAATTTCACCCCATGTTACATAGCCGTAATAAAATGAATCTACTAAAATATTTATTAAAAATGAAGGAATAGAATAAATTGTGAATATTAGTAATCTAGTATAAAAAGTAAGAGGTGAAACAGATTTAGTACCTATACCTCTATATAACCAACAGAATATAGGCATAATAGCAAAGGCTAAGAATGTAGGCCTATTAAAAAATCCAAAAACTGTTACTGTACTAATAATATGACAATTTCGATATGAATCGGACACTAAGTACAGTTTTAGTTTATGAAATTTAGCTTTATCCATAGTTGTCTTGCTTTGATCATAACGAAAATTAATATAATCCTTTTTTCTTAATAATATATTATTAAAAGTTAAGCTCTCACACACATAAAACAACAATAATGAAAACAATATTAATTCAACCGTATTAGAAAACGTTCTTGTACCATATACGAGCATAACATACGATGTGCTCAAGACTATGAGTCTTGATTTATATTTTTCGTTATTATTCAAGCACAATTTGTACAAACAATAATCAACCACAAACGAAAGCGCACACATGATTAATCTGGGGACAATAAGTAGCGTATAAGGTGTAACCAGGGATTGATTTAAATAGTGTTTAAGGAAGTTATTAAAATCTCTTAAACAAGAATAACTCAATCCGATAGTTGCTGATTGAATCGCCATACTTCGAATGGGATTAGTAACGTTGAACTCCCAAGGAGGACTATATTGCACATCAAGTATTTTACCTGAAATTAATAATAATAATACATCTCGTTATAAAAATAAATACAATAAGCTTGTAGTACTCAATTTAAACTTATGTAATTAAAATTAAAATAGCAGTAATGTGTGCAATAATAATAATCCATACAATAAAAGTCAATATCAGTTAATCTGTAGATACATTTAAAACGTGATAAAGACAAAATAACTTTTCGATATTTTTTCAATTAGTACCGAAATTCAGAGTAAAAAATGATGTAATAAGGACGATAGTGAACATATCAATTTCATTCAAAAGGATGTTATTTTATAAACATTGTAATTTTATAAACGTACTCAAGTTTTGCAGCATGTGAATATCTAAATAATATATAACAAGCATTAATAATTAAAAGATATTTATATAATTATTAATTAGAATTTATTAAATGCACAACTTGGTAGAAAACGTACAAATCAAAGAGGCAACATGAAATGTACAAAACAGAATAATTAAGAATTTTTGAGTACTTTGATTAGATAGATAGATATTTTTTGGGTTGGCTGTTAGCCTATATCACTGCAACCTTTGCAGATCTATCTGTAGAATAGGATTAGAGCACCTTGTCCAGCTCTGCCCTCTTAATGAGACTTAATAGCCTTGACAGTGGCCACTCCGCATAACTTGGAGGAGCCGGTTTCTCCTCTCCCAGTAATAGATACCGCGTCCTTGCAAGGCCTTCACATTGGCATAGGACATGAAATGCGGTTTCCTCTTCCTCTTGACAGTATCGACAAATGTCTTCATCTGCTAAGTTCAGCTGACTCATGTGTTTTCTAAGTCTACAATGTCCTGTCAAGAGACTGACAATCATTCTGACATCATTTCGCCTTTGTGATAGCAGCTCTGCAGTAAACTTCGCCGAGTGTCCCTTTATGAAGACTTTGGCTTGTCGCTTGCCCGGTGATTTTTCCCACCACTCCTGGGCCTTCTCTAGCCTCCATTTCTCAATGGCTGCCTTTCTGAATGTATTAGCAACTCCGCCGAATGGTTCCGGGCCAATCATTGGAGTATTAGCTACCGCACGGGCCAATTCATCAGCCTTCTCATTGCCCCGAAACCCTGAGTGTCCTGGTATCCATGCCAGTGTCAGAGAATTTTGACATGCGGCATGTGTCAGGGCCCCAACGCAGTCCCACACCAGCTGTGAGCTTATTTGTGCTGAGACTATCGCCTTTAGAGCTGCTTGACTGTCCGAGTATATGACTACGGTTTTACCCGTTATACCCTGACTTACGATCTCCGTTGCACAGTGTTGTATGGCCATTACTTCAGCCTGAAACACTGTGGCATACGCACCTAGACTTAGTTGGACTTTTGTCCTCTACTATTATATACCTGACCCTGTGCCCTTCTGAGTCGTTGAGCTATCGGTATATCAGATGGACTCCCCTTGGATTGGGGGGCCATTCTTTCATGAGTCCCTTTCCAGTTTCTCGCAAAGTTATACCTGGGGACTATCCTGTCCTGAGGCATGCTCATTATTTGATCGGCCTTAACCCTATCATATAACTCTGCTTGCTTTTTTCCTTTTGATTAAGTATTACCCTTAGAGTGAAAATATTTTATTTACATTATTATAAAATGATTTTAAAACGAGATAACTTTTTTCTGATTAACGTATATTTTTAGAAAATTTTTATATTTTTGTCACGTTCTTTGTCTTTCTGTTTGTCATTCCGGGTGGAATTTTGTAATCGAATTTAAACCTATTTCCCGACCATCTAGAGCTCTGAAATTTCAGGATAGCTAAGAAGTGGATGACAATGCATGTTTCAAGGGATTTGGGTCTGATGGTGGATGTTAGTCTTCGTTTTAAAAAGCATATTTCTATTTCCTTTGATTTTCGATTATATATTCTATTAACAAAAAGTAATTTTTTCCTAAAAAAGCTGTTAATTCTTAAAAAATGACGCCCTTAAAGGGCCCAAGAGGCCTTCGGGCCCCAGTCCTAACGATACTTAAAGACGGCACTGTATATTAGAATGTACTTTATTTTACTAAGCAATAAATTATACTTGATTTGATTTGTAAAGGGTAATACTTCAACACATTCTACAATTAATAATAATGAGTAATAAATATAATGCATCATACTAACCTGCTAAAACTTCAACAGATTGGAATATTTCGTCAGGATGAATATATCCTGTTTGAGGCACAAATACTAATAAAATTCTTAATAATACTAAAAAGTTATAAGTTATATCACGTTTAATAAGTTGTTTCATTTTTTACGAGAATGTATCTGGTATTTAACTTTTTGTTTACATTTGATTTTTCATTACTTGTTTAGCATTTCGGTCTATGTCTTGCTTGTTGTCTACTTTTTAAACCAACTTCTTATCCACTTTTAAAATTTTGAAAATTTGTAAAGAAAAATAATAATTTAAAAATGTTTATGTAGTAAACACATAGAGTGTAACAATTAAACAAATACTGACATTGTAATGTAATATAAATGTTATAGTATTTGTGACTGATTAGGAGAGTTAGTAAAAGACTCATATTGTTTCGTCTTCTTTTCTCATTTTTTTTAAATCTTCGTTATTAGTATAATTTGGTTAACTCCGAAAAACCATTCAAGATATTACATTTATATTAATATATTATGGAATTTTTCTAATATCAATAAAAAATTATATTATTCATATGCTTCAATAACCTATGACCAACTTTAAAGTGAGCAATCTTGCTACTCGATTTTAGTTTTACAACCACCATGGATAAAATATATTGGCATGCCTTTTATCACAGATTAATATTTGCCTTTTATAGTCCTGCCCACGAAGTATAGATACAAGGAGTTTACTCCTTTGAATATAAAACGTTTACTCGGTATAGGCTTTTCCATAATATTTCTGGTCACAATAATCAACCCAGATCATAGTTCTATTTTTTGCCACTGGCAGCGCGAGTAATCAGGAATCATTGATGTAACATAAGAACAATAGCGGCCCCAATCAGACTTAATTTGTCTATGGCCCCAATACTGTACCTTGTGGCAACCCCCTACGAACATTCAAAATACGTTACACAAAAAGTAGAATGCGCACCGTTCAACTGTAATAACTACACAATAATAAAAAATGAATAAACATTATTATTTAAATTTACACTTATTTTACTGTAACAGAGATTATTCTAATATCATCGTAAGGTTTATCAGTTTTTGCATTTGTTTTAACATTACTAATATTCTGGACAACTTCCATTCCTTTTACGACTCTACCAAATACTGTATGCTTATTATCTAACCATGGAGTGGGAGTTAAAGTTATAAAAAACTGGCTTCCGTTTGTATTTGGACCTGCATTAGCCATAGATACAGTGTAAGGTCTATCGTGTTTTAAATTTGATCTAATTTCATCCTCAAATTCTCCACCCCATATACTTTCTCCACCTGTTCCGTTTCCAGTAGGATCTCCTACAAATTTTGATTTTAGTTTTAACAAAATATATGAAGTTATATACTACCTGTTTGTATCATAAATCCCTTTATAACTCTATGAAATATATGCCCATTAAAATATCCATTTTTGCTATGAACGCAAAAGTTCTCGACCGTCTTTGGAGTATCTTTCATAAATAATTTGATATGAATATCTCCAAACACTGTATGTAATATAGCATTTTCGTATAAACGTTGAACAACAGGATTTTCAGCAGCTGCTAAAGAGTCTTCTTTCGATGGTTTTTCATTAAATACGTCCCTATCCTGATCAGCCTGAAGATCATCAGGTTCTCTTCGACTAAATAGGTAAAAACGAGATTTCTTGTATGCGGTACAAATTAGAGTTGGATCTGGTAAAATTGATTCTAGTGTAGGATTATTTGATGCTTCTATTTCTAAAGTCACCGCGGCTTTTGATTTTTTTGCTGAACCTGCAAAAAGTAATCTACTCTGTAATTAAGTAATCTTAGATACACAAAAACTGTGTAAATAACAAATTTCTTACCTTGGTATAGCGAAATATTCAACACTCTCAAATTTTCATTTTTACCTATGATTCGCATACATCTATTTGTATGAATATTTATTAACTTAATGCCTAACAAAGTGGCATACATAATAAAATATCCACTCTCATCAAAAACGATATTCGCCAATTCAAAACTTTCAGATTTTTCTAAATCTCTTTCTACTGCCATTCTTCTACCAAATTCCATGTTAGGCAACTGTTGAGTTTTTTGTTGATGTTCCAAAAACCTCGGCAAGGTCTCATCTAACACTAAAATCTGTTATTTTTTAAGTTACTTTGCAACAACACGTGATGTTGTAAAATTTGATACATAATAATAATAGAATATGGAATTTTGTATATTTACCAGTTTTCCTGTTATAAAATTAAACACTCTAACTTTTCTGTCTGTCGAGATAGTAGCAAACTTTTTTCCATCTTTCGAAAACGATAATCCTGTTGGAACAGTTTTATTCTTTGCAAATTCAAAGAGATCAGTATCTAATTTGGAATCAAAAGCTATATTTTTAGGAAAAATATAGTCATGTTTATTTCCGTGCCAGTATTCTAAAATGAACCGAAATTAGTTCCCTTATAATATTACGTAACTCAAGTTATTATTGCTATACCTAACATTCCCTTTTTATCAATTGATATAACAACTTCAAATTTTGGATTGTATTTAATTAGAGTTACAGGATTCGTATGAATTTTTTCAAGAACTTTAATTGGGGTCCCATCTTCTCGTCCATCATAAATGTAAATTTTTGAAGAATCTTTGTCAGACACAGCTAGAGTATGTATGGGTTCTCCAGAATTGTGAATCCATTCTACTGTACCAGGTACATAATCTAACCTGAAAACCAGTTGATTACTGCAAAATGTAATACACAAACAAAATAGTAGCCAAACCTGATCATATTAATCATATCAAAATTTACAACATCAAATATCTTTAACGATTTGTCTAATGATGCAGAACATAACAATGTCCCTTCACTATTACAAGCTATTTTAAGAATAGGTCCTAAGTGACTTCTGAAGTGTTTTACAAATTCAATACCCGTTTCCATTTTTTTCCAAAACTTTATGTGACCATCACAACTTGCTGTTATTATAAAATCTGTACTTGATACTACACAGTGTGTGATTACATCTCTATGCATATAACTTCGTTCATAAGATTCAGAACAAGGTAAAGCTTCCAAGTAAAGCCTTTCATGTTGAAGAATTTTCTGTTTTTTAGGTCTAACAGCTTCTGCTAAAGATGGCCCTACAAAATTGTCTGAATCTGACTGGGTATCTGAGTCTAGTTTTGGATTTTTACAATTAGGTTCATCAGAATCACTCATTTTTGGACTTGTTTTTGTACTTTTTGTTTGAAAACAGAGATTAGCAGATTACACGACAAAACCAACCTATAAAATTAAGTGACAAACGGTCCGTACCTATTGTGAGAAGTAGCCAAACTCGAGTACAATTGAAGTTTAAATAACTGTTGGAAAAAAGTATAAAACATGTCAAAATGATTAAAGCTATGTTTTTTTACCTCCTATAACTTATTACATTAATTTCACGTATTAACTGAAAAAAATAGTAAAAATAATATTCAATTAACTGTGAAACTGGATACAAAGAGACCATAGACACATGACAAGTAAATGACAATTCTGAAGAGTCTGCGCATTTCTTCCTTTTAGAGTTAACGTCGTTGAAGGTGAGTTTTGTGCAAAATAATTTTTTAAAATTCGGATTTATTTTAAACATCTTTGTGGTTATTTTTTTTTTAAAGTAGTATATATTTAATTGAAAGTGTTTTTGTTTAATTTATGGTGATATATTTTTCCTAAATTGACCATTACTTGAAAAATTTTGTGCTTTTCGGCATGTTGTTTCTGTTGTCATAAACATAGTGTACTTTCTCACAGTTCCTATTTTTATACCGTAACTATATTATTTCGTATAAAATTCTTTAAAAGTAGCTATTGTTGGGAATCACGTAGTAACTTATTATTTGAATTTATATTTTTAATTTTTAGATGGTCGACAAAAAAGGCGACAAGGCGCCTGTTGAGGCTCCAAAAAAAGTTCATAAACCAGGAAAACCTAGAAATTACGATCTAGGAAATGGCGTTCTTAGATTTTCAAGGACTAAAATGTTCCACAAAAAAGCTTTGTATAAATTTGTTGGAAAGAAGGTTAAGCCTACCAAGAAACCACAGAAGCCTCATGTGATTGAAAAACCAATTGGTGGAGAAAAGAACGGAGGAAAGCGATTCGTTTTAGTGAAGAAACGCAGGGCTTTTTATCCAACCCAAGACAAGTAAGCGAACATCATGTTAACAATTATGTTGATTGTTGATGTTTACTTTTCTATTGGTGAGTACTAACAAATTATTCTTTAGGATTAAGCCTAGACCAGCTAGAAAATTCTTCAGCCAACATAAACGTTCAATTAGAAGTTCAATTACTCCAGGAACTGTTTTGATTTTATTGGCAGGGTCTCACAAAGGAAAGAGGGTTGTTTTCCTTAAACAACTTCACTCTGGACTTTTGTTAGTAACTGGTACGTTGTATAATATTTATGTAAATGTCTGTTTTTTATGTAATTTATATTTGTAGGTCCGTTTGGAATAAATGCATGCCCTCTTAGACGCATTAGCCAGAGATACGTTATTGCTACTTCTACTAAAATTGATATTAGTGGAGTACAACTTCCTGAAAATTTAAATGATGAATATTTTGTTAGAAAGAGGGAAAAGAGAGCTAAAAAAGAAGAAGGGGATATTTTCCAAACCAAAAAAGAAGTAAGTGCTATTATTGACAAACCCAGAATAGCTAATATTCTAAATTTTTTCAAGAGCTTTGTTAGTCTACTGAAATAAATCCTAATTGCATTTAATTTAATTTAAAATTATTTGTCCACTATTTTTCTACAAAAGTGACATCACAGCAGAACGTATGTCTAAACTTGATTTAAAATATTTACATTATTAGCATGTTAATTAATTATTAAAAATTAATAAATGCTCAATTTATATATTAACCATAATAAGAAGAAATTTAAATTTTAAAATAAACTTAACCAAATCGACATAATTAAATATGTCATCAAACTTACCAATTTAAAAATTTATTACCTGTTTTAAATTAAACCCAAAACTTTTACGAGAATAACTCAAATTAATCAAAATTTATATTTAGCTTTGGCATATCAATACGTGCTTTTTTTGTCAATGTATGCAGAATAGATCTACTTTTTCTCACCATATCTTTAAATTTAGATCGTAAATAGCGTAATCGTATACATATTTGAAACTTACATTTATTAGCGTGAATTAAGAATTTTTAAGTTGTGTATTTTGCCATTTTAGTCGTAGACAAATTATAGGATTCTACTGATGTATAATGGCTATTATTTACTCAGATTCGTGATGCTAATGAAGATATTAATTGTCTTTCATAAATTGTTTCTTTTTTAAATTTTAGGGTTACAAAGTAAGTGAAGAACGAAAAGCTGACCAGAAAAAGGTAGACACACAAGTTATGGAAGCAATTAAGAAACATGCTGACCGTAAAGTACTTTTAGCTTATTTGTCAGCTATGTGGGGACTTAGGTCTTCACAGTTCCCTCATAGATTGAAGTTTTAGATAAGAACAAGTACCATTTTTTATTTGTCTTTAACTTGTACATTAAGGAAATGATGAATAAATTATGGTTTTATAATGATCGTGTTTTTTATAAAACTGTTAATACAATAATTTATTGTTAGTTTTTTTTGTTTTATTCTTGCTATGGTTGATATTCTTGTCCTTTTCCTTTCCAGAAAATTTCAATTTTCTGTTGAATTTTGAATGCATTTTAATTTTTAATCTACTTTGGCGTTATAACTGAATATTTTTAATATATATCTAAAACTACAAAGGTTTTTCAATACTATCAACCACAAATATTAAGTAAAAAAATTCCGGATAAGTTACCTGTAATCCTTTTGCATAATTCTAACGATTGAAGTAAGATGCATACAGACGTATCTCTAAAAAAAATTAGAAATCACACTAAATATTAGTATTAATGAGTGTGAGTTAACACAAAATGAAATTGCTCAATTTACAGCAAAAGGAGGCCTCACTTATACTGATGGGTATAAATATAAACTTTGAAATATATATTTTGGTAGTATCATCAGTTTTCAATTGTTAGTTTCCTATCAAAATTATTCTAAATTGTCAGGAAATCTCATCTCAGGCTTTTTGTACTTCTCAGAGCCTAATTGCGCTTGTAGTAGTTTACTACGCTTTTAATTACCCATATAATTTAACCTATAGGTAGCAGATAAACGTATTGAGTATTGAATTGTATTTTTACCACTTTATACTTAAGAACCTATAGAAGATCCAAGGGCTATTTGAAAGGATTTGCTACGGGCCCTGCGTTTGCTTAATCCGGCACTGCAACTGAAGTAACACCTCTGTAAAATAGGCCAAGTGGACAGTTTAATTTTAATATTTAGATTCTGTGAATATGCAGAAGAAACCGCTGAACATATATTTATCTGTAGAGTAATTGTTTGCCAACGACATAAGTATCTAGGACCCTAATCAGGTTACAAATGGATAATAGACTTTCTTAAAAGTCAAGAGCTAATGGACTCAAATTTAGATTTAGGATGCATACAAAAGATCTTTTAGGTCGCAGTGTACGAATGTGATCATCTGGTCCAATCGACCCCACTTATAATTTACAAATCTACAATAAATGCAACAATTTATAATAAATAAAAGATTTATTATTGTAACTAATTTATTTATTTTTAATTTTTTTTGTTATTTTTTAATATTTGATTTTTTATTTTTATGTTTCTACAAAATATCATATCTGCAAAACATGTACTGAAAGATCCTTGATTTTGAAATGTTTTATTTATTTGGACAAGGATTAATATACCTACAGATACGAATAATGTGGCCTAGTTTGTACCGGCGTTAATTTTGCATATTTTAACACTAAAAAGTAGTTATTGCGATATAACGGTAATAGTTATATATTTGGAATAACGGACCTTTTTAACACGGTTTTATTAGCTTCACTTGTATGTTTGTTTTTTTGTGAGTATGTAACTCTCCGTTGGACTGATTACTGTTAGTACCTATAGCTTCGTTCAAAGGTAACTTTTGCTTTCCGGCACTTAAGTGCCTACAACGAAAATGAGTACCTACCAAATGATACATCATATAAAAAAGTAATTCTTGTCAGAATTATCATCCTAACAAGATGTGTCATACATATTCGTACGAAAATAGTAGTAGTACAATATATATTATTAACAATAATATAGTCATTAAACTTGAAGAATTCGTTCTATAGAGAAACACTCTTCTAAATATTGTATCTGCGGAAAGTTTTAAAGGGTGTGCCCAGTTCTCACATTCGTGTTGGAGATTAAGGGAAAAACCGCAGAAAAAAAAACCTTACTCAGAACTACTTGCAAGAAAACCATGCCAAACAACTATCGACCTATCGCATTGCTTTCAGTTATATCAAAAGTGATGGAGAAAGCTATTAACCAACAACTTCTAAAATACCTGGAGGGCCATAATATTATCAGCGACCATCAGTACGGCTTTCGTAAGTCGAGATCAACAGGAGACCTCCAAGCATATATGTCACCCATCTTTGGAGCAACGCAGTCGAACATCATGGAGAGTCCCGGGCTATTGCACTAGACATTTCTAAAGCCTTTGATCGTGTCTGGCACGAGGGGCTCCTAAGTAAACTGCGATCCTAGGGTATGCCCGGTCGATTCTGTTCATGGCTTTCTAGCTTTCTTCAGGACCGTTCTCTGCAAGTGGCGATCGACTGGTTTCTCTCGGACACCTTTACCATCAATGCTGGTGTTCCTCAAGGGTCCATATTATCCCCAACCCTCTTCTTACTATACATTAATGACCTTCTAGCGAAGACAGAAAATCCAATTTATAGCTTTGCTGACGACAGCACACTTATCTCATCGTTTACTTTGAACTCTCGAACATCGGCTGCTGACGCACATCTTCGCAGACAGCATGAAGTATCTTGACTCAATAAAGACCTGGAAGAAATTTTGTCTTGGGGTGACAGTAACCAAGTCGAATTTAACGCTAAAAAAACCCAGGCAGCAGTTTTCTCTAAGAAGGTTAACATTGCAGAACCAGATATAGTCATATGGCAGGACATTCAATTCCACTGGCTTCGTCTATTAACTTACTGGGTGTCAATCTGGGAGGAAATATTTCTTGGCATAATCACGTTGTAACAATCGCCAAGACAGCTTCTCAGAAACTCGGTGTACTTTTCCGTACCAAAAAGCTGTATACACCACAACAACTTTTGACACTCTACAAAGCCCAGATTCGACCATCACTGGAATACTGCTTTCATGTCTGGAGTTCTGCACCGAAGCATACCCTTCGGTTGTTATGGATTCCATCCAAAGGAGAGCCATTCGTCTGATCGGTGACCACGAGCTAACCAAGAACCTCGACAGCTTAGAACATCGAAGACAGGTTGGTGATTTGACCCTCTTTTACAAATATTTCCATGGCAAGTGTTCTACTGACATTGCCCGCTTGATTCCACCTAGAACAATTCATAGCAGAAATACACGACGAACCACTTCCGCCTATCCCTATGTGGTTCAACTTAAGACTCCTCGATCATCATTGTTTAAGAACTCTTTCTTCTGGAGGACATCCTCTCTGTGGAACGGCCTTTCTGAGGCCGTATTTCCCACCGAATATAACCTCCAACGGTTCAAGACCAACGTGAATCGCTTTCTTCGCACACGCACCGTTCCCAGAGCGCCTTAAAGGATCTTTCCTGCAGTGCTTGTGCTTGACCATAAAAAAAATATTCTAAGACTCTTGATTTGTGTGAGCCATTCAATGGCATTTTGTGTCAATACATGTAATTCTTGAAAACCGCCAGCAAATCTTGTAAGATGACATTCATTGACTAAATATAACAGGAATGAAATGGATGTACTCCATAAGTATTTTCAATTGTATGAACATAACCAACACATTTATACTATAATTCATTCGAAATATCTGCAATAACTTCCCCTATTAGTGTCAATCACACTTGATAAAGTTGGGGTCACATTTTTCTTTCTAACTTTTTTTTAATGTTGCTCCAAATCAACTCTATTGGGTTAAATACACAATAATAAGGTGGTAAACGAATTACATTATGACTGAATTTGGAGGTAAATTTGGTAATAGTTGCTTCCCGAACAATTTTTTGAATAAGGTAGATGTCATTTCTTGATGATAATCTGCTGAAGAAGTTGAAATATTTTTAGCCGAAAGCAGCAAACAATTTGACACAAAACCATTCTCATTTCCAGCATGTAAAATTATCACTCGTTTTCCTCTATTTGGCGGAGCGTTTACAGAGCATTTAAAAGATTGGTCGCTCGATCCTTTCTTCAAAATGTCGTGAGTGTCGAACGGAGTTTCATCAAGATAAACATTTTTTTTTTAATCCTGACGTGCTTTATCGATTTCGTTGAAGTACACATTACGGGCCATAATGATTTTCTACGTTAGGTTACATTATCGAAGTTTTCATACGGATATTGTACGCCTATGTTCATCAGAAATAATGGAGGATTATGGTAAACAAATAACTAAATCTTTCCCTTATAGATTACTGGTTTACTGTTTTTTTTTCGAAAGCTAAACTTTTTCTAACTATATCCCTTATGCATATCCAGGGAATCCACATTAATTTCTAAATCAACACATATGTCTCTTTTTTACCCAGTAAAAAACAAGGTAAATGGTGATTATAATAACAGATTCTAAAACCAGTGTTGGACTAGCCGAATTGTGATTGTATTATTAGGTATAAATTAAAGCTTTTATAAAAAAATAAATAGATCATCGAAATGTGATTTATGCTTAATATAGATATCGATTTCTAATTGGAACAAATAACAACTTTATATTGAAATTAACTCAATTTTGATTGTTCATATTGACACTAATTGATCGTCCGTTAAAATTTTATATTCAATACGCACGTAGAATTTTTCTCTTTAATTGAGGACAGCATTTTTTAAAATTTTTTATAAATTGAAATGTATCTGAAGAGTTAATTTTGGTTGTCTGGATCATAAGAAAAGAAAAATGGCATTTCTACAATTTTCTTATAGAATATTTAGGCAATTTTAATATTATGATTCTAATTTATTATTGTGGTTTAATGAAAGATATATTATGAGTGTTTATTAGATGTGTGATGTCTGATGTGTGACTTTTTGTACAAATACACAATTTTTTTTTAAAAAGGTCAACTTCCTGTATTATTTTAAAAAACATTTTGTCACTCTATTTTGAAAACTACCCCAAAAACATTTATTATCCAATAAAAACAAACTAAATCACTTCCTACACCGCATAATTTTTCACAAAGGAGGCGTTTCTTGTAGCATCTGTTAAAACTATTGAAACTGACTAATTGCCACAACATGCTTTTACAAGCACACTTGTTGTGTTTTAGTAAAGTCGATTGAAATACTTTTCTTTACTAAATTCCACATGCATTTACTTTTAAATCGAAATTGTTTTTTCAGTGTTATTTAACCCTATCCAAATTATATTTATCTGAAAGTATATATATTAACAAACAGTTTAAGAGTTTTTAAATGTATTTAAACCCGATGGCTTTGTGTCCACAGCAATACAAATTTTGCTTTGAACATGTATATTTATAAGAATTTTTATTAGTCATTCGTCATGCTAAAATCAAATTAAATATATTTTGATTAGTCTCTAATTATTTTGTAAATTAAGGACTACAAGTTATCTTTTTAAGAAAAAAATTAAGTGTGCTAAATTTCGATATTTTTTTTTATTTAAGGATGTCCTCGTAGGTTTAGACCTAAATACAAATGTACCGAGAACAACTATTGGAGCAGATGAGGCAATTTATTAGTTTGGGATTTTAAGGACTGCAAGTTAGGAAGAGTGGGGATGACGGGGGAAGGTAAGGAGTTTCACAATCTGGAGACCATGGGGAATGAAGGAACGATCGAATCGATCCGTTCTCGATATCTGCATGGCACTGAACAGTATAAGGGTGCATGGAGTTTCACGTCATGTGGCTCTGGCTGGTCTGGCAAGTGGAGCCACTATAGAGTGGAGTTCTCCTGAGCAAAATCTGTTTAGGTATCAGTAAAACAGGAAAAGATCAGACAGCACTGATCTTCGATGGGACAATAATGGAGCTAGGTTTTTGGTGATACTGGTGTCGTTTATTATTCGAACTGCTCTTCTCTATATTGCATCAAGAACTCTGAGCCTTGACGGAGGCTTTCTTTTTCACTCGTCTACAATTCTCAAATCTTGATTGAGAGAAGCCGTTGTGGATCTTCTGTCCTCTTCCAGAATATCTTTGCTACAGTGTAGGTTGCTATCATCTGCAAAACCGTGTATCGGGTTATTAGTGGCTTCTAGTATAGGTCATTAATGTGTAAAAGGAATAGAGTAGGAGCTAGAGCCGATCCTTGGGGAACTTCAGCGTTGATCTTGTAGAGGTTGGAGGAATGTCCATCTATAATTTAGACAATAGAATTTTTTTTTATAAATTTGCTTACAGTATATTGGAATTTTCGTAAAATAACAAAGTAGGTACCTTCAATAAAAATCATTGAATATTTGTAACATTCCAGACGGTTTTAAGAGAGTTAATTTGAACAAATTCTATAAAAACCACTATTTCAAAATAATTTAGAATGATAATTGAATATTCACAGTCATTAACAGGAGAAAATTCTCAATTTGACTGTATTTTTTATATTTGTTACCCCAGAAATTTCTTTTTTTATTTGATAGCTGGTACTTTCCGTGTGGTCCTAATTTAATTTGGTCTAGTTCTGATAATGGCATCCGTGAGAAAACCAAATAAGTTTAAAATGTGCGCGCCAAAAGAACGAATAACTTATTACGCCAACAGATTTCTATAAATATTTTTTTATTGGAAAGTATCTACTATAAGGTTATATAGTTTGATGAGAGTTTGGTCAGGTACCGATTATGGGATCTATGGCAAAATAACGGAAATTTTAGGATTAAATGAACGATACTTGAGCGAATTTTTTAGACTATCACCGACCCTAACGTCCTTATGGCCAAGTAATTGTCGTAGTCGAACATGATGATGATGATCAATGGAACTCTTTCACGGCGCTTACAATAAAGGTGTGTTTGGTGGCAGAATTTCTAACTGTTTGTAATCAAATTGCAATTGGCTTACGTTCATTTCTGCATTGAAGCCTGGAAAAAATATTATAATCAACTTGTATAGCAATAAAATATTATTTTGGAAAAAGTAAAAAAAACTCCAACAAAAACTAAAAAAATAAAACTTTTTTCAAAAAACATTGAAACGCCTTCGAAAAGGAAAATTCACCAAAAAGCAAAAAATTAAAAAAAAAATTCTTAAAAAAATTGTGAGCAATTTCGATTTTGTTAAAGTCGGGCGCCAATCGTGAACTATACTGACCAACTTAATCTTAGCTACTAAATCAAGATTTTGAATGTGAATTACTCAAATATTTCATAAAAATATAAACTTAATTGTAATAGTCACTTAATTTTAATCATAGAATTCTCATGGATAATATTTAGATAAACAATTCTTTAAACCAACATACCTAACAAAACATTAAATACAAAATTAGATGAAATGAAGACCCAAAATAATTACAACTATAGGTATAAGAGACTTGAAGTGTAGACTTAAAAATATTAATGTACCTAAACATTTTTTAAATCCAAATTTCTATATCTATTGGCCGATATTTAAAGTTATTCTAAGCTCCCATACTATTTTTTTGTCGGGATTTGCTTTACAGATGAGATTCTTTTAAATCTTTGCGTCTTTTTCATCTCTTCATGCTTCATCCCAAATATTTTAATTTATTTCAAAGTTATCGCCCGCACCGAACAGTATATCGTGTCTCTAGCTTCAATTAAGGCAATTAGTATTAATTAATCAATTAAAAGCCGTTGACCGAGGTGTTCTCCAGCATGGAATTTTTGCAGTTTTCTGGAATGATGAGTGAACAAAAATTCAATGTTATTACGCGCGGAAGTAAAAGAAGAAAATCTTGTAATATCGAGGGAGATTATTTGGTTCCTGTTAAACAACGAAATCAGGCAAATGCGAGGGAAAGAGATAGGACTCAAAGGTAATTTTTCTTTTGTTTTGTAGTTATTAACGAATATTAAACTTTCTGTATGTAGCCCAGTTAATCATACATCTGCAGTTATCAACCCATTAATATATTACGTAATGTATCATCTTTTATATTTTATAATTAAAGAAATTAATTTATCGGAAATTGCAGTCACTTACGTGACAGAATTATAAAATAATCTGTCAAATAATCATGTGGTCCGTCACTATGATATTCAGACATTAGTTCAGACTGTTTTTTTGTATATCTATCCCTTTTCAAGGTAATGAATGTTGAACCGGTATTCAAAGGACTTATTATGACTAATAACATGTGATAATTATTTCATCTTTGTTTTTACCGACCAATATACCTTATAAGTGTGTCTGTCTCTCTCTTACTCACACCATTACATATGTAATGATTTTTCCCATTTAACTGTACACAAATCTTTTCCACCGAGTGCATGAATAGAAGTATAACTTCAAAAACGCATTAAAATCCGTTGCGTAGTTTTAGAGATTTAAGCATACAAAGGGACATAGGGATAGAGAAAACGACTTTGTTTTATACTATGTATATTGTTTTCTACTTAGGTACATTCTGTCACTAATGATTCTAATGAAACATTATAGTCCTTGAAAATAAAATAAAATATATTTCGAAAGCTTGGAAAGAAACTCTAAGGAGTTTTATTAACGTTAAGTATTGCTATTAACCCAATATTAATTTTTACTAACATTTATTTTTTCAGAAAATATTTCTGTTTAAATATAGATATAGTTCTGTTTCCAATACTAATATTATGTTCTATAAAATTAACTCCTTCTGAATCTTGCTCATAAAAATAAATTCCAAACACTAAAAAGCTAATGCTTTTAAATTTTAGTTTTTATATTAATAATAAAATCAATTGTCGCCTAATATATGTAATTTATTGTATTTCAGTGTAAATATAGCCTTTTCAACATTAAGGACACTTATCCCAACAGAACCAAAAGATAGAAAATTGAGCAAAATAGAAACACTTCGACTAGCTTCTAGTTATATAGCACATTTAGGAACCCAACTTATGGCAGGTAATACAACACTACTATTTCTTTGATAAAAATTTGAATATTTGCTGCAATAAGTTTTAAAATTATTGATTGACGTACTATTTTTCAACAATTAAATATGTTTTTTTTAGGACCCATAGAACAGCCATGTTTAAGGTTTTTAAAAGATGAGTCAAATACGTTTTCAAATAGATATCAAGTTTGTACATTTTGTATAGCTCATAAAAAAACTAATGTAAGTATTTCTGTTAACAATACTGTATGTAAATATTAAATTACATAGAATACTTTTTTATAATCAACATTTTTGAAAATGAATATATTTTTTTAAATAACCCTGGTTCAATTCCTGGCAATAATTGTTTTCTTTTCCATCTCAAAATTTATACGTTTTTTCTGTGGATAATTAGACGTTATGGCCAATCTACTCTAATTAAAAATTTAATATTTGTAAATTGTAATGTCAGAAACCTATTAATACAAATTCTCAGATCGGGAAAAATCACCCTGTATAATTTTTGTCCGTTTGTGTTTTGTTTTATACTTGTATTTATTACATTTATAAATGTAAATCCGAAAACCGTGTTTGATTTCTTAGGTATCCTTTCGTGCGGAAAGTAGCTTTCCGCACATGTGCAAAAAAGTAGCAGTTTTCAAAGGTGTATATAGAGAGTTTAATAAGTGGTTCTTTATTCCAATGTGGTCGTAGGAAAAGTCTTTTTTATGCACTACACCTACAACTTGCAGAAATATATTATTTTCCGAATGGTTGTAGAAAAAGTATTTATTGCAGCTTGTTAAAATTGATAGAACTTTTGAACCAATAAAAAACTTCAATTCTATATTCTTTTGTAGAGATCCATTCTAACAGAAGAATTTAGCTGCCAGAATATAGATGGACAACTTTATTTAACACCATCTAGTCGTAATAAATCAGCTGCTCTCATCAACTCTGGCGAAATTGCAACTTTATACTATTCATAGTTTTTCTATTTTAACAATTGTAACATATCTTTTATAACAAATTTATAATCACACATTAAAAGCAAGATTTTTATGTATGTTTTACTAAGGTTTTTACTACTCACTTTAAATAATTTTTAGTAAGAATGCTGTATAAATTAAAACTAAATTATTAAAATTTTCAATTAATTTGTACTTAAACCATTATAACCAAAAATGTAAATATAAAAATAAAGGTTATTGTTTTAATATCCAAAATATTTTTTACTCCTATATAAAATTTATTTTTAAAACAAAGCTTTTTTGTTAGGTTTGGAAGAGGCATTGCGACGTAAAAATTGTCACTTTCGAGTAAGTCAACACTTTCTGCCTCTCCTTGCTTCTGTTTTATTCTAAACCCTCTTTAAAATACTTATGAGTTCAATAAATGACGCTGTTTGATTAAGGTGTGATAAGATTAGTATATAGTGTGACCTTTAATTTTTTTTCTAAATCTAAAATTAAAAAAAATAAGTATAATGGTGTCGTGGGACACCAGGTAGGAACGAAGTTCCTTCGGCTAATGTAGAATCGACACTACTCGCTTGTGTATACGACTGTAGCGCCTGCGCACGTCTCATTTAACGGTTTTACTATTACATTTTTTTCAGTTCGGTCGCGCAGCAAAATCCCTATCTCCTCCAAGCCTGCCGTAAGGAACTTCGTTCCAAAAGAAAGTATATGAAATTAAGAAGGGGGCAGATACTAAAAACACAATGTCAGAGCAAGTAAATAATATATATATAGTTAAGACAATCTGGATAGTAAAGTAGAGAATAGGAATGAGTCAGAGGATAGGAAAAGAGAAAATTCGATTAAGGAAATGTTCAAAAGAATAATCTCAGAAATTTAAAAAAAAATGCTGAAGCAATGAATAAAAATATTGATTCAAAGAAAAAAGAAAATTAATGAAAGAAATAAAGGAAGAAATGAATAAAAATACAGAAAGTTTTATAGAAGAAAATATAAGGGAAATGAAGGAACAAAATGAGATAATGAATAAGAAAAATGAATTATTTAGATCAAACTTATAGGGAGTTAATAATTTAGATGAATTCAAAGATAAGGTAAAGATTGTAAAAAAATAAACGATTTAATTGTTTAATTGAATTTGAATTTCAAATAACAAAAAGGTAAAAATCAAAAGATATTATTGAATAAATAAATATAGTTTAAAAAAACTAAAAAACACGCTTTTATAAAGCATGTTTCTGAAAAACATCGAACTAAAAAGTTAAAAATAATTTTCAAAATAAAATTAAAACAAAAATAAATGAAAAATACTAGTATTATTGTGAAAAAAGCGTGGGCGCTGCATACCATATTTTTCGAATGTCAAGCGCCCACGCTTTTTCACAATAATACTAGTATTTTTTATTTATTTTTGTTTTAATTTTATTTTGAAAATTATTTTTAACTTTTTAGTTCGATGTTTTTCAGAAACATGCTTTATAAAAGCGTGTTTTTTAGTTTTTTTAAACTATATTTATTTTTTACTTTTTAGTCCAATTTATTTTATTTCAATAGATTCGTTAATTTGCTGTGACGATTACAAGACCCTCACTCAATCATTATTCGTTTATTTAGTTGGAAATGCTTTGAAAGCGTGTTATTTTGATTTCTCAAATTATATTTATTGTATTCATATTGTTGATGATTAAACATATTGTTTCAATCACTTGGAAAAAAAATTAATATTGTGAAATCTAAAAAATTGTTAGATTAATTCTAAGACAATTTCATTCATATCGTTTATAATTAAACGTATTGTTTATTACCCACTCCCAGCACGGGGAGGTAGTGACTAAAAATAACGATATGGGACTCACCCGAGGCAGCAGCTGCGGAGTGGAGAGTTACAAACAAACAAACAAACATACATACATACATACATACAGGTGAAGTTAATTAATAATAATAATAAAAAGCGTGTTAAAAACGATAACTTTTCGAGATATTCACAAAATAGTGTTTATTTTGAAAACTGTCAATGTGACAGCTGTCATAATTTGACAGTTGATGTAAAATTTAATTCCAAACGAAAAAGTATTCTTGGGTTTTTTCAAAAAAACGATAACTTTTCGAGATATTCACAAAATAGTGTTTATTTCGAAAACTGTCAATATGACAGCTGTCATAATTTGACAGTTGATGTAAAATTTAATTCCAAACGAAAAAGTATTCTTGTGTTTTTTCAAAAAAACGATAACTTTTCGAGATATTCACAAAATAGTGTTTATTTCAAAAACGGTCAATATGACAGCTGTCAGAATTTGACAGTTGATGTAAAATTTAATTCTAAACAAAAAAGTATTCTTGTGTTTTTTCAAAAAAACGATAACTTTTTGAGATATAATTATAAGATATAATTATATAACGGAGTGGAGAGTTACAAACAAACATACATACATACATACATACATACAGGTGAAGTTAATAAAAGCGTGTTAATAAAAAGAAAAGAGCAATTAGAAGTAGAGGCCAGATTTGGAAAGAGGTAAAGTGCAAAAGCAAATTGGTGCATTAAAAAAAACAGTTAATTAATTTATCGTTTCTTTTCGAAATATAAACCGACCCTGTCGTTAAAAACTTTCCATAATTCATAAAATCAGTTAGAATGGTCTACGTGACAATATTACTTACTTTTACATCGGTTGCTTCGAGAAGAATCTAGAAAAATTGTATAACCAATAATGTCCCTTTTTTAATCACGTGCTCTTTAAGACCCACACTTTGCAAAACTTACTCACTTTGGGTGAGGTTCGCGCCAAGGAACCCTTAGTCAAACAGATTAAACTTTCCTGTTTTTTTTCTCTTTCTTAAACTTACGAAGTTTGTAGGTGTTTCTAGTGCCTTATAGTTTTGTTTGTTCCGATTGAAGGTTTCATCTGAAGATTTCCAGATAGTGTTATCTTTAATAATTTCTTTAAATATCTGGTAATTATGACTGTAGATTAGTCAGATTACCGTATTTCATTACCGTCTACCTATGAAAATTAAGCTTTTAATATCAAACTACCTGTTAATCGAGACCAGAGAATAGTCTAGATTTAACATTATTACCGTATCTTCTTCTTCTTATGTACCATGTTGTAGCTTAATTAACCCTTTAAGAGTTAAATTGGCGTTGGGCGCCTTCCAAACATTAATTATAGGGCGCCAAGTACAGACAAACAAATAAAAAACGAAAAATCAGTTTTAAGTTGATTTATTACTCAATAAAGAATTTAGTAAATATGGAATCTAATTAATTAATTGGTAATTGTTTACATTTTCACCCCATCCCCCTAGGGGGTTGGGGTTGCGGGGGTTGTTAAAGGAAGGCTACTCGAGTACATCCCCGTTGAAATTGAGTGGCGGTCACCCTTAGAAAATTTTTTACGAAGGGTTGAATTTTCAAAAATATGGTAAAAATTATTATATTATTTAATATATTATAATATTATAATAGGTTAACCTGAGTGGAGGGTTTTTGAGGTTTTTTTTTTAAATATGGGTTTTAAGCATAATGCGTGGTATGGTTGTGACATACCTTGTTGAAAAGCACTCAAAAAAAAAACTCCACTCAGGTTAACCTAACCTAACCTAATCTAACCTAGGTTAGATAATATTATAATATATTAAATAATATAATAATTTTTACCATATTTTTTAAAATTCAACCCTTCGTAAAAAAAATTCTAAGGGTGACCGCCACTCAATTTCAACGGGGATGTACTCGAGTAGCCTTCCTTTAACACCCCCCGCAACCCCAACCTCCTAGGGGGATGGGGTGAAAATGTAAACAATTACCAATTAATTTAATCTCTTATCTTTGTTGTTCGAAGTCTTCTTGTCGGAGTTCGTTTAGTACAATAATAATAATAATAATATAATAAGGTGGATCGGAACTGCAAATATGGATGGAAGTGATCTTTCCTTCAAAGGAACTTCCTTGGGACCAATCCCGGGAATGGTTTCACCAGGTGTCGGCTTCAAAATGGCTGTCGGCAGACAGCGAAATTTTTCTGAATACTTTATCTGGTTCCTTAATAGGGCCCTTCTCAGATTTGGCAATAACCCTAATAATAAAAATTGAAATCAAAACTCCGACCTTTAAGTAATTGCTATCGAATACAATCGCTATCTAGTTCTCCAACTTTCGAGAAAAAATTAATTACAATCCATGTTTGTATATTTTAACACCACAAAAAAACTGACCTTTTTACAATAGCAATTGTATTCGAAAATTAAGTGTTAGTAAAATACTTAAAATAATATGTTCACTGCAATTTGGATTATTTCTCACTAATAAAATTAAAACAAAAGCAAAAAGGTACTCACCAGAATGAAGGGCGAAGGTAGTCAGAAACTAATTCTGAATTATTTAAGAATCGCAGATGAAATGAAAGAATTGAAAAATTATTCCGTCGAAGAAACAATAATTTCTTCTACCAAGTCGGCGATCGACCTTCGCATCGGCGCGATAAAAATTGAACAGAATAAATATATATAGTCCGGATGGTATGCTCGAAAACGAACTTTACAATGTCCTTTCAAAACGTTGGTTACCAACAAGGCTAGACGTACTTTATCGACGGCAAATCTAAAAAGTGTTGTTCGTGCAGGTGAATTTATAGCATCATTGTTGAGGTAGTTATAAATAAAATATAGGTAATCATAATTTACAAATTTATTTACGCACATTCATATAATTTTCCAATTGATAACTTTTTTAATAATTGTTTTTGGTATCATAACTTCATCATCAATTTCATAAAATTCATCATCATTTATGGATCTGTTAAAATCATTTAAGAGAAAATCATGTATACTTTTGTACAGTTCATTTATATTTTTATCACTTAAAGACTCCTTTAAATTATTTTGACCAAAAAAGTAAACGAATGCATCTAAGAAGCTTTTATAGCTTCTATTTGTAATTTTACATATACAACGGTAAGTTTCTAAATATGTGGATTTTAATATAGAAAAATTGAACAATATTTTGAATATATCTACGCGTAAATCTTTTGGAAAAATACCGTAAGATAAAGAAAGTATTGAAATTATATCAGTATCACAGTCTTCGTTTATTAATATACTATTTTTAAATTGATTTAGAATCAAAGAAAAAAACTGATTTTCTATAATTAAATTCGTTTTTTTAGTAATATATAATAATTGTAATAAATTTTTATATAAATTATCAGAAGCGCTAACATTTAGATCTACTTGTATATTAACATTTTTTTGAAATATTACTAAACATTTAAAATATCCAGTTAATAAATAATAATTATATTTTTCAATAGAAAAAGAAATAAAAAATAATAAATTTGTTATGTTTTCTATAGAATTAAATTCGTTATTTTCATATCTTTGTATTAAAATTGATAACATTTTCATTTGGAAAAATTCGGGCGCTTTAAGAATATTTTTATTATTTAATAACTCGCATATTTGATCTGAAGTGCCATTTAGGAATAAGAAAGTTAAATTATTATGTATCCATAAATTATCATCGAATATATTTAAAGATAAAATATCGTCTATTGATTTCACTTTTATCAATAAATAGTCAAATAATTTTGTATCAATTTTTTTCAGGAAATTTGTTAAACTAATCCAGTTCGAATTAATTTCTTTTATTCCTGTTCGATTTATACAATTATAATACGAATTTTTATATTTTTCGTATATGCCTTCCAATAATAATATCATATTAAAAAATATATTTTTCGGTATTTTTACAAAGTTACTTTGAATAAATGTTGTTAAATCTAGGAATACAGTTGGAATCAATTCAATTGGACAAATTGCTACAAACGATTTTACAGCAAGTTTACCGTAATGATTTCCGTAAGTTTTTATTATATGAATTAATAAAATTTGAAAGTAATCCATAATGTCGAGGTTTTCGTCTTTAAAAATGATGTCTTTGATATGAGACTCAAAGAAAAACTGGAAAACAATCACAGCTCTTTCATCTAATTTGTCTGTAGAGAGCACTTGGAAAAAATATGATGATAAACTTGGATACAAGTCAAATAGATCGGATATGTTTTTCGGTCTGTAGTAATTGTGCATTGAAATTCCATATAAACGTTCGATTAAACTTTTAGCAAGTTGGAGGTCGGCATTTCTGTAAAAGAAAAAGTAATAATTTTTACTAGTTCATAATTTTATACATTAGTTTTTATAAAATCAAAAATTAATGATAATTATGAATGTAGAATCATTTAAAGTACTTTTTTAATAGGAAACAATAATCAAAATTCTACTATATCCTGTAATCTTTTAGATTAGATTAGATATTTTTTGGGTTGGCTTTTAGCCTGTATCACTGCGACCTTTGCAGATCTATTGTGAACACCCATTATCTCTGGAATAGGATTAGAGCACCTTGTCCAGCCCTGCCCTCTTAATGAGACTTAATAGCCTTGACAGTGGCCACTACGCATAACTTGGAGCAGGCGGTTTCTCCTATCTCTGTACTAGATACCGCGTCCTTGCAAGGCCTTCACATAGGCTCATAGGCATAGGACATGAAATGCGGTTTCCTCTTCCTCTTGGCAGTATCGACAAATGTCTTCATCTGCTAAGTTCAGCTGACTCATGTGTTTTCTGAGCCTACAATGTCCTGTCAAGAGACTGACAATCATTCTGACATCGTTTCGCGTTTGTGATAGCAGCTCTGCAGTAAACTTCGCTGAGTGTTCCTTTAAGGAGACTTTGCCTTGTCGCTTGCCCGGTGATTTTTCCCACCAGTCCTGGGTCTTCTCTAGCCTCCATTTCTCAATGGCTGCATTTCTGAAGGTATCAGCAAATCCGCCGAATGGTCCCAGGCCAATCATTGGGTTATTAGCTCCCGCACGGGCCAATTCATCAGCCTTCTCATTGCCTCGAAACCCTGAGTGTCCTGGTATCCATGCCAGTGTCAGAGAATTTTGACTTACAGCATGTGTCAGGGCCCCAACGCAGTCCCACACCAGCTGTGAGCTTATTTGTACCGAGACTATGGCCTTTAGAGCTTCTTGGCTGTCTGAGTATATGACTACGGTTTTAACCGTTATACCCTGACTTACAATCTCCGTTGCACAGTGTTGTATGGCCATTACTTCAGCCTGAAACACTGTGGCATACGCACCTAAACTTAGTTGGACTTTGATCCTGTGTCCTCTACTGTATATACCCGACCCTGTGCCTTTCTCAGCCTTTGAGCCATCGGTATACCAGATTGACTCCCCTTGGATTGGAGGGCCATTGTTCCATGAGTCCCTTTCCAGTATTTTTACTCGAAATTTATACCTAATGACTATCCTGTCCTGAGGCATGCTCATTATTTGATCCGCCTTAATCCTATCATATAACTCTGCTTGCTTTTTTCCTTTTATTAAGGTGA
This sequence comes from Altica lythri, assembly GCA_964028335.1. NCBI lineage: Eukaryota > Metazoa > Arthropoda > Insecta > Coleoptera > Chrysomelidae > Altica > Altica lythri. Next base: position 29,825,484 of record OZ034801.1, on the reverse strand, counting down.
TGGGAGCCTGGCCTTGTAGCAGCCTGTGAGCAGTTGCCATAGCCTCGCCATGTATGTAGATATGCAATGGTGGTAGATTGAGGCAGAACCTGTAGTGCGTCCGTTGGAGCGGTCCCCATGGCACCTGTAATCTTTACTATTATACGAAAGAACTATTCTTAACATTTATTTCTGGTCTTAACTGCTGTTGAGATGGTCCATACTGAATTTTCAATGATACGTTCGAGTACTTCGAGTGGAATTTAGCAAATGACCCGAGTAAATTTAGCTTCCACTTTCTCAATCATCTTGTACTTTACGTAGTCCAAAAAGAAAACAGTATAGAGGTATGATATCACATGATCTAGATGGCTAATTTACTGATCCAAAACGTGAAATTAACTGTTCATTGAATTGTTTTTGCAATAAATCCATAGTTGCATAGGCTGTGTGGCAAGTAGAACCGTCTTGTTGTAACCAAATGTCAAGAAAATTACTGGCTTGAATAGTACGTTATCATTGTGCGATAATGGGCACAATTCGCAGCTTTATTTAAAAAAAATCAAATTAGAAATGTAATTAAAAAAAAATAGTGGTGATAACGTTATCTATGTATCTCAGTAGTTGGCACTAACAGTATGTCTATCCATTCATCGAGCCTAAACACGATATATCTGCTGTTAGTTTTCGAGGAATCAGGGAATGTACAAGCTATCCTGGTGGCAGCATTAGGTCAAGATTATCGTGTTTTTTTATTTGCTATATGTATCAAGTATCAATTCAATCCATGCAGTAGAAGTGTACTAAGAGTACATTTAATGAATGATTACCTTTACATCATCTCGGAAAAGAGCTGAAGGACTTCAAATGGCAGCACAGATTTTCATAAAACACTCTCGATTAAGTCACCTTACTATTAATGATATATTTTTAATGGGTAAGATGAATTTGCTATTCGTATTAATGGAAGTTACCACCAGATGGCGCTTCCATGTATCAAATTCAATACTGATGAATAGATATCTATACGAATTCGTATAAATATAAGTTTGAAAAATATATTTTTGGTACGATAAGTAAAACAAAACTATAAACTTTCTTTCCTTCTCCATCTCTTCTTCTCTTTTATTTTTCTTAAATTTATTTAAGTTGTTGGAGTAGCAACGCTCGCCGGGTACAGCTAGTCACTACTAAAAAAGTACCAAATGGATTTTCCTACAACTGTAGTCGAACCCTTACCGAATGCAAGAGAAATCAAGTCTGTAGTTTAAAAACAATAATATAACGACTATGGTTATTAACAAAACGATTGTTTTTCATAATTTATTTTACCTTACTATCCAATTAGGTCGTTTAAACAACTCCACGCATTGTGTAATTATTTCTGGAATATAACTGAGTGTTTGATTCTGCAATCGATTATCACTTATCAATAGTTCAATAGAATGCAAACTCGATGATACAGATAAATCTGCAGCTGTAGGATTTTTCATAATTTGTAGCAGGTACAGCACAGTCCAATGTAGAAGAGACTAAAAATATGTTTAATAATAAAACTTGTCTGTTTAGTAACAGATAATTTTTAGATAAAAATATTTACTTTCTGAGAATCTATCTGCGAGACACACATAGCATGGATCACCAACCTACTCTCAGGATTTCTTCTAATTTTTAAATAATTCGTCATCGGTGTCTCTGTAATCGTCTGTAAAGTTTTGTTAAGTAGTTGTATCTTCATTTTTTGACCAAGTTCATTTTCTTCTAATTTACATCCCAATACTCTTAATAGCTCTGTACTTAGAGATACAGGTTTTTTCATATTACTTTTTTGTATTATTTTTATTAACGTCAAGATTGTAAAATCTACATCCAAATATCGCCATAGGCTTTGAATGTTCTGTTCTAGAAAAACCATAAGGCGCTAAAAATATTAACTGAGAGTTAATTTTCTTCTAAAACGAAGCAAATTCGAAAAAATTCTTCCATTAATAAAAAAGAAACTAAACTGCATTCCAGAAATACATGCTCGTACTAAACTGATTAAAGCTTTAAATTTTTAAACTGCATTTCTTATTTTAACAAAAAAAAACTTACTGTTATGAAAGTTTCCACTACTTTTTTACACCTATAACTAATATCAATTAAAAACCCACTTTCTATAATATGATCAATTAAGACTGTAGTTTCCTTAATAATTTCATGTACATTATTAATTTTTAAATGGCGGCTTTGAGCAACAGTTAAAATATCAAAATACAAAATATTTTTAAATAATTCGCTTTCGTTTATATTTCTATTTTTTAGTTTGTCTAAGAATCTTTCCTCAATTTCTTCTAAAAAATGTACAGTTTCTTCATCAAGTTGAGAAAAAAGTAAATTTAAACAGTTAATTATCTTCTCAGAATTCTTTAAACATGGGTTAACCTCCACTTTTTTAAAAATTGTATCAAACATATTAACAGTAAGCATTCGAAACTGACAATTATGCTCAATCAGTAAATTCGTTAATATTAAACTGGAGAAATCTTTACTTGAAAGACAATTATATACAATATGAAATATATCTTTGTAGTTCCAGAGATTCCGCTGCATGATTTTTAAATACAACATATTACTTCGACGTTCATACATATCCTTCTTTTCCAATTTGTATAATAACTGTAATTCTTTTGAAGAGCCTAAAATTGTAAATTTTATATATTAGGAGTATAATAAATAATTAAAAATAAAAGTAGATCCAAAAAAAAAACTAGTGTGGCAGTCAGTGGGACTGCCGGCAGAAGTTATACTTCTATGCACGCGCATGGATTCATAAATTTGTATGCGAATGATTTAGCAAAATCATTATATGATATTCGTGGTAAGCGACCCCAAAAACCTCCTAGTACCGGGTGCACACTTTTTTATCGAATTTGCATAAAATTCCTGGAGACGAGGTCCTTCTTAAACACCAGGTGTTTCGAAGACCACCGCCATTATTATAATCGTATTTACCGACTCAAAAAACCGCCGAGTACAAAGTGTGCACTGATTTCGTACAGAATTAACATGAAACCACAGGAGAAGAGGTAAATACCCTATGCTCCAAGTGCCGTAGAGACTTTCGGCAACATGATATTCGTGTTCAGCGACCCCAAAAACCCCGAGTATATAAATTGACCCCATTTTCAGCAATACTTACCGAGTTGTAAGTTTTCTCTCTATTGTCTGTTCGGAATGCACTTTTCGAATACAGAAATGCAATTTTCCATTTTTAAATTATAAAAAATAGCGACAGATTTCCTGATACTCTAACGAATCCAATGCAAAAAAACGCATTCCGAACCATCTAACGTTACAAAATTCGGAGGTTTTAGTGCTTTATTTCCTCGACTATTCGTAAAAACTCTGTCTATGTAGCCAACAACCTTAAAAGCATAGAGCAGAATATACTGCAACCATCTGACGTTACTTTAGACTAGAATACAATTGTACTCATTACTGAATATTATTATTAATATAAAATGCTAAATTTTAAACGTATACTTACGTGACAGAATTATAAAATAATCTGTCAAATAATCATGTGGCCCGTCACTATGATATTCATACATTAGTTCAGACTGTTTTTTGAATCCCCTTTCAATGCACTGAATGTTGAAACGGTATTCAAAGGACTTATAGTTATGACTAATAACAAGTGGTATATTTCATCTTTGTTTTTACCGACCAATATACCTTATATGTGTTTCTGTCTCTCTCTTACTCACACCATTACATATGTAATGATTTTTCCCATTTAACTCTACACAAACTTTTTCGCCGAGTGCACGGATAGAAATATAACTTAAAAAATCAATAAATAAAAGAACTAATGTTGAAAACTTTTATTTTTGTCTCTTTGCACACGAGGGCGTCAGAAATAAATTTGATGCAATTTTAAGCTATTATTATGAAATCGTAGATACTAAATATGAATGGATAAGTGGTAAAAGAAATATCAGTAGCCATCACTGAGTGTGAAAAAAGTGATGCTAAGAAGACCCTGCCGAAAGGTTTTTGTATATCACTGTTATTATTACCTGTTATGATAGCCAAAATGTGGTGTAATATTTGAGCACCAACTTCAAAAAATTCTGTGTAAAAACAGCCACGAGAGAAGTTTAAAATTTGGTTCACAAAGGAAATATAGAAATTTAATAATTGATCACTTTTCAATAAGTCTCTGTGAGCCACATAAACCATTTGGGAGAAGAATTTGTTGATATTATCAATTTCATCATTCTCAAGGTATGTTTTCAAATTACCATATAAATAATTCATAAATATATCTATTTCTTCAGGTGATGGTCTAAGAGTTTTTCTTCTGTACGTCGATACTAATTTTAATACCAAATCTAATGATTCCAAGGATTGGTAGGTAGCAATTTTTTCTTCACATTCAAAGCCCTTTTTTCTGCATTCCAGTAACACCTGCGCTTTTATTGTTACATCGATTTTTTGTATTTTAATAAAATAATAAAAGTCTGCTTTATATACATTAACTGAAGCAGGTATCCAATGTTTAACAATACTTTGAAAAAGTTCTCTAAAAATACAATTTACATAAATAAGTTTATCTGTAAATATTCATTATAAGATATAGTTTTATTTCTCTATTTGAGAATTAAAGGTAGTTAAATAAATAATAAAAATCATTGCTATAATCTGAAAATTTGTCAATAACTATTGTGAAATATGTTAATTCAGTTAATTTATAAACATGTTAAATTCCTTTATCATCAAGTAGTTAAAAATTTGATATCAAAAACAAAAAATAATAATTTAATTTTTTTTCTACGGTTATTATACAAATGTATCATTTTTTGGCAGTAATCTCTAAAGAAATAGGGTACGTTGTTATATCTAATAAAGAAATATCTCATTTCTTTATCTGATAACACAAAATGTTCATTTCTTTATTGTTTTAATTTAATCAAGTATACTGTGATAATTATGTATTCATATATTTGACTAACAGTACAGATTGACAGTAATAAAGTAGTGACAGGTACAACAGATAGTTTTTAATACATTATTTATATTAGATTGTTATTTAAGTAAAAATGTTAAGTAGTGATAAAAATGAATTAGAATTAACTCCTCCTGAAATAAGAGAAGCGGCAAACGAAGCTTGTCAGAATTTGATACCCGAAATTTCAAAACATAAGTACCAGAATGCATATGAAAGTTTCGTGACCTGGCAAAAGAAAAATGCAACAAATTCAGTTTCAGAAACTGTGCTTTTAGCTTGTTTTTCTGAATTAACAAATAAATTTAAGGTATGATAATTGTAAATATTGTAAATAATAGTTAATTTTCTTAAATAATATAACTTATATCGTTATGTTTTGATTTGTATTGGATTTATTTTTGAATTATTGTATTATTATGTGGTATAACCGTAGAAAAAGTATAGTGTTTGACTCGCAAGGAATAACTTATTTCCCACTCGTACGATTTGCAGCATTCGCCTGCGGCTCTTGCTGCAAACATCGTACTCGTGGGAAATGAGTATCATTCCTTGCTTGTAAAACAATATACTATTTTTTGAGTTTTTATAATTGTACAATAACGCTGTGTTACTGCAGAAAACCCTACATTTTATTCAAAACAAAATTCTCAAAAAACCAAATAAATATCCATTTGACATAAAAACGAATTGTTAACAATCACTATTAAACATGTCTTCAAAGACTCGTATAGATGCATGTATAATTTGTGGCAAACCATATCGTGAGACAAATATGGTGGAATGTACCCTATGTAACAGATGGTACCGCTATGACTGTGTGTACAAACAATAGATGGTATAGAGAATATAATAAACTATGATAATTGAAAGTGTCCCAAATATAATCACATATTATCTACATCTGTACAACCGACAGCGTCATCAAGGTCACAGACATATTAGCAAGGTACCAAATATGGCTAAGAAAAGTTCATCCTCCTCAAATAGTAAAAAGCAGTTAAAACTAAAACCTCTACAAGAACAAAGGGATCTCGTCAAACAACAAATAGTTTTTCTGGAAGAAGAATTAGATAAAAGCCAGGTTATAGATAAAAACGATGTAAAAGTTGCAGATTCTCTCTCAAATAAAGTACTATTCATTAAAATAGAAAATCTACCAAATGAACAAAATGCTGTTAATAAATTTTCAACATCGCACCATCCAAATCATGTATTTTCCTACGAAATGCTGAATAAACAAACAATTTTTACACCACAACAACAGTGTGCAGCCAGAAAAACAACACCTAAAAGTTTACCAGTCTTTAATGGTAATGTCAATGATAAGCCGCTATTTATAAGTTCATATGAATGATCTACACAGTTGTGCGGCTTTGATAATACGGAAAATCTATTAAAATTATAATTTTACCAGAATGTGTTCCTGAAATCATTGAGACATTAAAATTTCTCATCGGAAGACCAGAGCAAATTCTAGAGGCTCATATTAATTCTATTCGTAGTAAACCTTCCTCTAAAGCCGAGAAATTAAAAACCTTAAATACCAAGTAAAATAAATCAAAGTCTCGGTCTCAGCAAAATATTTATATTAATTCTTATTTTGCTGAGACCGAGACTTTGATTTATTTTACTTGGTATTTACATATTCCGGTCTCTTTGAGAATTATGGACGAATTTTTTGAATTTAAAAACCTTAATTGAATATGCCATTGCAATTAAAAATCTTTGTGCGTCTGACTTTCGGTGTATACGAGTATCTTAATAATCATACTTATGGGGACTTTTACACAATTTATTTACACAATTGTTAAGATACACAGAACTCTGCTGGATAACGTCTAACTACTTGACAATACAATGAACTCTTGTGAACACTTGAACTTGAACTGACGTTAACTGCCCATGCATCCCCTTATATACAACTTTATTTAATCTAGTTAGTGTGTTTAGATCTTTCTAGAATTTTCTAGAAACATTATTTAAAATGGTCAGTCGATTTTTATAAACTTCTAAAAATCAACTGTCAAGAACAATCTTTCAAATTAAGGTCCCTTCCTTTACGGTTATCCCGTTACACTGATGCAGAAACCACAAGCCAAGATTAAGTAGGCATTTTATCGGAGTGGTATTCACAATTTCAATGGATTACCAAACTTTGCAGATTGGCTTTATATTATGGCCAAAAATTTATGTGCTCTACCAACTTTAATATCCACTGATCCTACTCGATCTCAACGACAAATTGGCGACTCCCATACACATAATCCTAACTACAGTCCACTAACTACATCTATTACTGTACTCCCAAATATTCAATATCATCCTGGAAGTTATTTGTGAAATATGTTAATTTAGTTAATTTATAAACATACTGTATGTTAAATCCCTTTATCATCAAGTAGTTAAAAATCTAATACCAAAAACAAAAAATAATTTAATTTGCCAAATTGGTAATGAAGAGACGGTTTTCATCGTGGTATTTATAATGAGGGCTACCGTTTTTTTGCTCACCAGTTGGCGCCACTGGCGTTGTAGGTCCGTCCATAGCACTAAGTATGGATACCAGGAGTTTAAACGTAATGTTAAAAAAATGGTCTCAATTTAGGGGACAGAACTATTGCCGGTAGAGTGCGCTCGTGTTCCTAATATACTCGTTTAAATCCTTACGCGGGAAGTTTTGTTACTATTGACAGCTTTTATGACAACTAATTTTAAATAAATAAATTAATATTATATATTGAATTTAATTTCGTGAAATTTAAATGTCATAAACATCGGTTCTTATAAGGCTCTATAAGTTCTTATGGTTACTCGCGCCACCAGTGGCAAAAAATAGAACTATGATCTGGGTTGATTATTGAGACCAGAAATATTATGGAAAAGCCTATACCGTGTAGACTCCTGGTATCTAGTCTTCGTGGTCCATAGAATAAATTTGTAGCTGACACTTATCCGTCGTCACGTTTACAAATAAATATCAATCCATTGATATTTAGAGGAAAATGCCGCAGTGTTGCTCAGTACTGTTCTTTCAGACCGCTTATATTAACTTTGCACCTCTTTTTTGTAGTTCTACTTTTAAAGCAGTGACATTCATTGACTCGTAACTCGTATTTTCCATAATTAAAACAATGTTTTAAATTAAATATTATTATACCTCGTAGTAACTCCAAAGTTAATTAAAAAGAAACATAATACCGTGCATCCCACCCATAAACAGTGACGTGGGCGTGGGGACCTCCAGCTAGCGGCAAATTCACACGCGGTAGCCCTGATTATACAATAAAGTTGGGTTACTACAGAAAGCCCTTCATTTTATTTGGAACAATTTTATCCTAATTATTGATTAAAAAAATACAAAAGAAAATTAGTTTTCAATCAACTAGATATACAGCATTATTAATAGGAATCATTGACCATATTTAATTATAGAAAATTCTAGAAATAAAGAAAAGTAGGTATCAATAGAAGTTGTGTAATTAATGGCGTGGTTAGAATAATCTGGCACAAAACAAAAAACAAATGGAAATGTTGCAATCAATGAACAATACAAAATGCAAATCCTCAGGTGGTACTAATTTAATCCATAAAATAGTATATTACTTTACGAGTGGAGTAAATTGCATATTACAGCGAGTGTGTTTGGCCCATGAGCCAGCATGCGAGCGAATGGACTAAAGAAACAAACTAAATATGCAATTTGGACCTCGAGTGAAGTACTATACTTTACCCACGACTTACTAAATGGTTTTGTATAAAACTAAAAATAACAAACATAAAATCTAAATTTTGGCATAAGTTGTCAAAAATATTCGATTTCAATGAGAAGTTCTGTCTGAGAAATGTCAATTGTTAGTTAATTTAATGTATACTGTAGGCGTGATTCAGTGGCTCAGTGCATAATACAGGTTTCTATTTACTTACTCCACTAGTGAGTTTTTAATTGACCGCCGTTGAAATCGGTCGTGTTTGTATTGTTAATATTGTTCTGTTTTGTTTTTGTTTTGATTGCGAAACAAGTATTCGTGATTGTAGTGTAGTTTAGTGCTTACCGTATAGTTTTTTTTGTATTGTCGACGACCTAGTTTAATTATTGCAACTTAATTCAATGACCATGACATACAAATGTTAAAATTAGATAATCTAAAAAACATAAAAGAGTAATTAAGAAGAACCACTTTTTGTTGTAAACTACTAAAGGGTGACATAAACGATTAAATTTGCTAAATAAGTTAAAGTATTATAAATCATTTCCACATTATGACTGATATAAACAAGGAGGTAAATCAAAGTGATATTCTTACTGAAATAAAAAGAAATAAAATAGAAATTATTAATGCTATTGAAGCGTCAGAAACAAGATTGCTGTTGATGATTGAAACTTTAAAAAATAAAAATATTGAACTAGAAAGGGAAAATCAAGAACTGAAGAAATAAGTGGAAGAAACTAAAAAGGAAAGCAAAAAAAAAATGCTATTATAATTTTTGGTTCAAAAATCTCTCGAGATGACCTCAATGTTGCAAAAATATGCACATTAATAAAATCTCTAGTCGATATTGATTTACACCCAAATGATATAAATAACTTCTACATCTTGGGAAAAACTCCTGATAGTCCACTAAAAATTGACTTTACCTGTTACTGGAAAAAACAATTGATTCTAAAAAACGGCTTTAAGTTAAAAGGTAAAAATATAACAATCACTTCAGACCTTACAGAACAGCAAAGGGCTGATTTAAAAATTTTTGAAACAACACCTTAATTTGGCAAGACAAGATAATAAAAAAAATTGTTACATAAAAAATAACAGATTAATAGTCGATAACATAGCTTATGCAGTAGATGATTTGACTCGTAAAGAAGACGAAGAGGAAAACAGGCAAGTTAATAGTGCTCCAGCGACCCCAACTACTGAACGTCCAGTAACCCTAAAACTAGACGACGCCACAGAAATTGAAACTAAGGAAACGGTTAAAATTCTAAAAATCACTCCAACAATAGGAAAAATTGCCACGAAACCAGTCACTCGTCAAGGAAATAATAGCCGTAAAAATTCAACCACTAAATATTATTGATAGTTATTTAATTTTTTTTATTGTCAATTTTATATTTATTGTTAGTTTATCTACAGTTACTGTCGTGTTCTTTTTCCCCTTTTTAGTTTTTGTATTTATGGATCAGTATATACGTGATTTCTAGATTAAAATTGTAAAACCCTTCTCTTTGATATTAATAACAATAATCTTAATTTTAAAATACTTAGTACCATTATTCGTAGCATTGCTAAAAAATTTTAGAAATTTGTTTTAATTTTAAATAATCTGGACTCAGATTTAGATTGTATTGTGTGGGATAAAAATTTATTTGATATTTCTGGTTATCTGTTCTGTGTCTTAAAATGAATCAATTCATACGAGATCTTAACTATCGACCCATTGCTTCCAAAGAATGTACAAATATTTTAGATGTAATTTTCTCAGAAAGTCATTTGCTTGATCTTCGACAACTTTATTGTCCTAATATTTACTTATAAAAATAAATCACTACTAGTAAATATAACCCACACATATAAGACTCGACAAAAAGATAACAATTTTGCTGCCGTAAGAGTGGTAAATAAAACCATTGGACAAAGAAGTTACGAATATCTCGCAACAATTTTTTTTAATAAACTTCCAGAAATTTATAAAATATATTTTCTCTCAATTAATAACCTCCAAATATTTAAAAAATATTTTAAATCTTATGTATTCCAAATTGAACGGAACGAAATTCGTAACCTCATTGAATCACCCTCTATACTTTGATGATAATTCTCTGCAATAATTTTAGTTACTATTGTACAAATTATAACCCATATATTTTATTCTATCTTTTCTATTATATATTATATTTTATACTTACTATGTTCTATTTAGTGTTAACTACTATATTTACTATCTAGTTATTACATAATATTGCTGTTTTACAATTAAAAACTCCACCCCCTACACAACCTAACGGTTTCTTGGGGTTTTTGTTTTATTTCTTTCTTAAATGCTTTGTAATTTCTATTGTAAATTTACCTTTTACGAAATAAAGCTATATTATTATTATTATTATTACTAGTGCAGTAAATGAAAATATAACACAACTGCTCAATAATTTGACACTTACTGATAGAGATATAGGTTAAAAAATACGCAATTTACTTATGAGTCGTGGGTAAAGATTTTTACTTGTTCTTGACTTACAACGAGCGACTTTAACCATTACTTTTAAGATATTCTTATTCTATTTAACAAGATGTCCAAAATTTATTGGATTATATGCATAAATAAAGCAAATTATTGTACTATTTAGAAATTCTTTAGTGGCAATAAATAAATTGTCTTGATTTTGTTAAAGTTTACCTAGTGTTTCTGGAGAAATTAAAAGTTTATAAAGAACGATTTTATTTTTAAATAATAACACTTACCCTTCATATTCAATATCTTGTAATTTTTGGAAAAATAATGGCCAAACAAACTCTATCCATTTATTGAATTCACATACGGATATTGCACTTCCATACAATACTCCTGCATCTTTATTTTCAATATTATTTGAAAACATAAATAAAACTTTTGCAATAATAATTTCTAAGTTCGATTTTACGAAAATCTCTGTAAAACTTTGTATAACATCATAACTATCAATTCCTCTAAAAGGTAATAAAGTAAGTTCACAGATTTGATTTCGTTGTTCTGCATTTAGAAACTGTAAGCAAGTTTTCGAAATGTTGTGGGCTAATGTTTTAAATCCTATTAGAGGAGACAGACATACGTTTCTCATATATTTAATAATCAAAAAACTTAGTGTACATGATAATTTATCAAATTTGTTTAAAATTAATTGAAGACTTCGAAGCAAATATAAAGAATTTTTATCCAGAACATTTAAATTATTTAAGATAAAATATACACACCACAGCATAAACTCTGAATAATTGTTTGTGTCTACATTTTTATTTTTTAATTGAAAAACTTCAAAATGTTTTAAAGAATATATCCAAATGGCGTTCCATAAAGATTTATTACAAATATTAACATGATAATATTGTAATATAAATTGATTATTTTCTATGAATGTAACCAATTTTGTTAAATCATTACTGTAAAGATTTTTATAAATATGAGAACACAATTTTGATGCAGTTTGTATTTCCAATGGATCTAAATGTTTTTTATTAATATTAGCAATAAATATTAGACTACTGATTTCATAATTACTGTCTTTTTCGTTGATTGTATTATTTAACTAAAAAAAATAAATATTAGAAAAGTAAAATATACTAAATAACATACTCACCAATGTGTTGAAAATATTTTGTAAGGACATATTTTAACAATGTTATTTTATTTCTATTAAAATAAAAAATATACAAACATTTTATTAGGTTAATTTCAAATATTTAAAACTTCTTCTTCTTTTGTTGATGGCCTCAGCTGCCTGGGCTATTCGGCCGTATTTAAAACATAAACAATTAGTAAAATCTTCTTCTCTTGGCCTTTTACTATATACAATACAAGTCACTAATATATTAGCAATAAATATTAGACTACTGATTTGATAATTACTGTCTTTTTCGTTGATTGTAGTTTTTAACTAAAAAAAAAATACTAGAAAAGTAAAATATACTAAATAACACACTCCCAATGTGTTGATAATATTTTCTAAGGATATAAATCAACATTTTATGTCAATTAAAATAAAAAAGATATGGTTAATATAAAATATTGAAAACTTCGTTACTTAAGGAATTACTAAAATCTTCTTTTATTACATATTTGACTTGACCTTTTACTATACACAATATAAGTTAGTAATATATATATATATATATATATGTATATATAATTACAAAAACAAAACCAGTTAATAGTAGTTTACGTACCAAGTCCCGAAAGTGGTCTTTTACTGGACGAGCGGGCAATTGCAGGGCGAGCCGCAGGCGAGGCCTGCAAGTCTGCGAGCCCACTAAAAGCACTTTTGGGGCGTATTACGTACAATATTTTTTTTTAAACGGTCAGAATTTAGTAATTTCCAGTTTATTTTTGGGTCAAAAAATCTCATTTTGTCAGACTGGACAAAAATAAGTCCGGTAAAAGCTTTTACCGGACTCATTTTTATTTTCTGGCCTTGTCCGACAAAATGAGACTTTCTGGCCTAAAAATAAACCGGAAAGTACTAATTTCTGGCCGGTTTAAAAAGATCGAAAGAAAAGTAAATTTGGGTATCATCAGCGTAGGCTACTATTTTACAATTTTTTTAGTAATTTCAATATATCGGAGGTATAAATAGAAATAACAATGTCCTAAGATAGACCCTTGGGGTACTCCAGATAAGATGTTCTGTTTAGTTGATGTAAGATCATTATATTTTATTGATTTGACTTCTGAAGGACAAATAAGATGTTGTTAAATTTAAAGAATCTGAGTTAAAACCAAAATATTTAAGTTTAGCACATAATAATCTGTGATTAATAGTATCAAATGCCTTCGTATAATCCAATAAAACAAGAATAGTTGCTTTTCCTTTATCAGTACTGTTAAATATCTTAGTAGTGACCTTAGCTAGAATAATATTTTGCCTTGTAACATAGTCAAATATTTGTTTATATATAATTTTTTCAAAGATATTGATGCTCCTGGTGGAATACTTATAATTCTAAAATCAGGAAGTTCTTGAGGGTCAGTAGTTTTGCCAAATTAAAGGAAAATAGTTTTGTTCAAAGCAACAATTTATTATCTGCACTAAGTACTGATCGATGTGGGGGCTATACCGCTACAGGCTACAGGAATTTCGTAGGTGGTTCTTATAGTATTTAATTTTTTCGTCACAGGTGTTTCTAATGTTTTGAAAATATCGTGAAAAGTACTTACTAATATTATTCAGGTTAGACAGATGCGGTGGCAACTCTTTTCGGTATCCAGATGAGCTGACCAAATTTTAAGAGGGTTGTTATTGGAAAAAATTCTTTTTAAGTGTTCATGTTTCTCGCGTCAAGCTCCTGTTACTGTCAAATTTCTTAAGAATTTGTGGTTTTACCATTCATTTTGAGATTTTGAGCACTTATATTTTTAGAGATTTATTTTTATCTTTAATAAGCATTTTGCGGTTTGGTGTTAACCACTCAGCTTTGGGTACTTATTTTTTTGGACTTTTTGGGAACGTGTGTATCAAATTACAGGATTAGGTAGGTTAAAAAAATTAAAATTACGTTATAAGAACTGCATAGATGTGACATAATTGTGTCAACACTGTAAATAAATAGGTATCAAACAGAGAAAATCATAAATATACCTACTCATTTAAATAAATAAGGTTTTGTCTGTATATGTCCTAAGGAGGTCGTGAGAATTTTTTATCCTTTAAAGGGTCGCGTATATAAAAAGATTAAAAAAATGCTTTAAATTTATCAAAATAAATTTTGGTAAGTTGAATATTTTGACCATGGAGACTAGACAAGGAGTACGCACTCGACCGGGGAATTGCCAAAATCTGTACACGGTATCGTATCGTACATATTAGGTTTACTTTTTTCACCACTTGCGGCGCTACGTTTCCTTTTGTACCGGTATGAATATAGACAATTAAATAATCGTGAATTATAAAATTGGTTTTTATTATTTATATCTGAAAGATCGAACTATTTTTTTCATTGTGTAAATAAATTAATAATGAAATAATTAAAAATTATTTATTATATTTCAAACTACGTGCTCATTGGTCGCTATTTTGGTACAAATGGAACACTAGCGCCCTCTTATTTTGGTAGCCCTATTTGCATACATGCAGTTCGTACTACTTGTCTAGTCTCCATGATTTTGACTTTAAGTAATTTCAATTTTTTTATTACATGTGATAAAAGTTTGGTTAGCTTATGCTCGCATGTTGCATTCGTTTTGAAACCAGTAACAATACGCTTCTTAGGCATCTCGACTTTGCGACGCCAGCGCTACCTCGTGGCGCAAGGCCGCATTAGGTTGAGTCAGGTGCTGTGTATTGCCTATTGTTTATCATGCAAAATCACTCTTCTGTAATGACCGTTATTTAAAAACTTTAGTTGAAAAACCGCTAATTCTCGATTGTGAAAATGAACATCACGATCAAGAATCATTTTCAGGCCGTCAAACTTGACAGGTTCCGAAAAAAATCGCTCAGCAAAGGTAAAAAGCTTTTGCTCTCTTTTCACGTCAGATTTCTTTTAGATTGATAACAAAATTTGGAAAAAATAGTTAGCTACTTTTAGAGTAATTGAGCACATAATATTATATAGGTTCTAATGAGAAAATTGGTATTTTTCTCACAATAAGTTTTTCTTTTCAAACTTAACAATAAATTTGAATGCTTCTGTGTCTAACTAAATGTCCAAGAAAGAAAACAGAAACAAAAAAACTTTGTCACTCCATAGCATTTTATTTGATAAACATTATTGGTAGGTACATACTCTACTCGACGGACTGCGACAATCCAATCCTTGCGACGAGCTACTTCCCACGATTTCAAAGGAAATCTATAATAACTTATTCCTGGGATAGTATAACCCCGGGAATTGCACCCAACAACACAACAAGTGTGACCACTAACTTTTTTCGCGGATATTTCACGACAATCGATTAAAATTTTAAATTTAAAAAAGCACACACTCCGCTGGAATTACATAGCATATGACAGCCGATTGACCCAACCGCATGTCGCGGCAGTCCGCTTGGTGGCGCCACTAGAGGTGCCTGAGAGGCGTATAGGCGCTTACGCTTTTGCTGCGCTACCTGTGTGAACTTACTGTAAGCACGTGATCTTCTTCATGAAGTTAGAAGCGAGCGTGACTTTTTGGCACTCACAGCGTCAAGTCCAACGCTGAAAAAGACGATAGGGTGCTCTTAAAGAGTGTGAGCCCCATAGACAAATTATCTATTCTATTACCTCTGGTGAGCGCCAAAGACAAATGCATCCATGGTGTCATCAGATTCAGAAATTTTGCTGATTCCAGAAATTATTTATATGCTCATGCTCTTAAGTACAAAATGGTGTATTTACTATTCACATGTACTATATTCCCATAACAACATAAAACATTATGTAACTAATACAAAGATTTTCTGGAAATTTAATGGTGCCATTACTAAATTTACAATTAAACATTTCAGTAACAGTAAGTACCTATATACATATATTTTTTAAAAATGGCTAAATTGCAGTTTAGGGTCATTGGTGCTAACATTCTAGAGATGACAGTTTAAACAGAACTATAAAAGTTTTTTGTCGAAATCATTTTTTATTCTTTAATTACCTATTTTTTAAACGATAATTGTAATGCTAATCCATTAAGAATATTAAATAGACTTCAAGGTTTATTAACACTTTTACACCAAATTTCAATACATGATTTTACTTTTATGTATTCCTAAGATGCAGCATTACTGAAAATGTTTTAGCATTTTGACCACATAATTTTTGACTAAATTGTCAAATTTATTTGATGTTTTCATAGTTGGAGAGCTAGCAACGTCGAAAAAACAAGCATTTTAGGTTGGCCAATTTTTAGATATGTTATCCTTCTCTATCCCGGACGTAAGACGGGCCATCTGGCTGTCTGTACTATTCCAACATGCCCAATCACTTTTCACTTTTAGTTCGGACTAGCTGATGGTTTAATAATGGAATTATTGCGTGGAAAATTAACTTTGAGTTTTTAGATACTTAAATAACATCCTATATAAATTTCAGCGATACTAAAATATTTCATTTTTTTAAATTCAAAATTAGCGTTTGGAACAGTATAAACAACAATAAAACTGTATGGTAATATTAGATTCATGGTGTAAAAAGGTCAATAAAAAACTTTTTAAAATTATTCGAAAAGTTAATGTTTTACCTTTTCAGGTACGATGGGCATTAAACGCAACCTCTGTCGCCAGCCAGATGGACCGCATGATGTCCAGGAGAGGGAGAGAGATAACATGTCTAAGCAGGCCGACCTAAAATTCTCTCTCGAAAACGTTGCTATCTTTTAGGGCTCCCACACAAAGCTGCGAAGCGACACGATGCGATGCCGCATCGCAGGAACTTGCGATGCGAATTTCTGCGATACGATTTTGTGCGGCAAACCGTTTGGTATGGCAACCATAAATTCAAATTCAAGTGTAGTTAGTCGTGTCGGACGTGATTTAAGGAAGCGTAAGATGGATCGCAAAAAAATATTGCACTGTTGTTATTGTTAAGTAGATATAAAAGAAAAAGAAGATTCTGGGTTCATCCATTGATTACGAATTCGCAGATATTTGCGATGCGATGCAAATTCGTTGTTTTGTGTGGGAGCCCTTAGAATATCAGTAACGTTTCTGTGGCGGTGTCACGTATTTATTTTAAGCCGGTTACAATAAAAACTATTTGTACACTTTTAATGAAGTTTTCGGCATTTCAATAGCGATGAATTATTGATATATGAAATAAACAAATTCATTCATTTATTTAAAACTAGCTGACCTCCGGTGAACTTCGTACCGCGTAACAATTACGGATTTCTTTTCTTCCTCTTATTAAACAAACAAGGATTCTTTCCCGATTGTCGATTCTGTTTGTCTTCTTTTCTCTGTTTTTCGTTTTATATTATTTTCTCGTTTGTTCGATTTTTTTATCTATTTTTCCGTTTTTTCAATTTTCCCTTTTCTTATTTATTTTTTTCACAATTCTTGTAAATTTTTCTTGATTTATTTTTCTGTCCTTTCGTACTTTTTTTAATTTTATCCCATTTTCGTGTATGTTTTCAGTATCTTATAGCCATTTTTACATAGCCTTTTTTTATTTTGTCATTTATTTTATTTTCGACAATTTTGCATTTTTCATGTTTTGTGACTTTTCTCGTTTTTTCCTTTCCGTAATTTACTGTTTATTATTTTTTTTTTGTGTTTTAGATTCAGCCTAACTTTCTTGTTTCCGTTTTCCTCATTTTCGGTATTTTTTTCGCCTTTGTGATAGTAGCTCTGCAGTAAACTTCGCAGAGTGTCCCTTTATGAAGACTTTGGCTTGTCGCTTGCCCGGTGATTTTTTCCACCACTCCTGGGCCTTCTCTAGCCTCCATTTCTCAATGGCTGCCTTTCTGAATGTGTCAGCAACTCCACCGAATGGTTCCGGGCCAATCATTGGAGTATTACACGGGCCAATTCATCAGCCTTCTCATTACCCCGAAACCCTGAGTGTCCTGGTATCCATGCCAGTGTCAGAGAATTTTGACTTGCGGCATGTGTCAGGGCCCCAACGCAATCCCACACCAGCTGTGAGCTTACTTGTGCTGAGACTATCGCCTTTAGAGCTGCTTGGCTGTCCGAGTATATGACTACGGTTTTACTCGTTATACCCTGACTTACGATCTCCGTTGCACAGTGTTGTATGACCATTACTTCAGCCTGAAACACTGTGGCATACGCATCTAGACTTAGTTGGACTTTTGTCCTGTGTCCTCTACTATATATATCTGACCCTGTACCATTCTGAGTCTTTGTGCCATCGGTATACCAGATGGATTGGGGGGCCATTCTTCCATGAGCCCCTTTCCAGTATTTCTACTCGAAAGTTTCTCGCAAAGTTATACCTGGGGACTATCCAGTCCTGAGGCATGCTCATTATTTGATCCGCCTTAACCCTATCATATAACTCTGCTTGCTTTTTTCCTTTTAATAAGGTAATGGGAGCCTGGCTTTGTAGCAGCCTGTGAGCAGTTGCCATAGCCTCGCCCTGTATGTAGATGTGCAATGGTGGTAGGTTGAGCAGAATCTTTAGTGCGTCCGTTGGGGCGGTCCCCATGGCACCTGTAACATACAGGCATGCCTGCCTTTAAATGCTTTTCAGCTGCCTGATAGCCCCGGACTGCTGCGTTCTACTCCACCACACCACCGTACCATAGGTTAACATTGGCCTAATGACTTGTGTATACAACCAAAGGTACATTTTGGGGTTCAGGCCCCAGTTCTTGCCACACAATTGTCTACACCTGCCAAGGGCTATTGTAGCTGTGCGTGTGACCTTTTGAATGTGTTGCTTCCATGATAGCCTCTGGTCAAATACCACACCCAGGTATTTGGCCTCTGTGGCCATTGGAACCAGCACGTTATTGAGCGTTATTGGTTTTAAGCCTTGTAACGCCCTTTTATTAGTGAATGAGACAATTGATGCTTTTTGTGGATTGACTGTTAGGCCTTCATCCTTGCACCACTTGTACCCATATTCATTGCGGATTGCGGCATAACCAAGTAAGGTATTGCACTTGACTAGCAAAAGTGTTGGGTACTTGGGAGCAAAGGATGGTAGGGAAACATGTGTCAAAAAACACAAACAACGAAACTCACACAGGAGTCCTATCGCCATTTGTGCCTTCGGCCAGCTGTGCCCAACATTTCGGGGCTACGACCAGCGTCACCACGTTGGCGAAACGGACTCTTTGTGTTTGAGTCGTTCCAAGCCCAGGATGTGAAACAAAAAAGTATACGTACTTGCGTACTTATGACAAACAAAAGGGGCAGATTAACGGGCATGGCACTGATGACGGCTAACGAGCCAGAAACATGCATGTCTGCGGTTACCATTCCTACTCGTAACCCTATGATTCTTTTTGCGCACATGCCCGTTAATCTGCCTTTTTGTTTGCCATAAGTACGCAAGTACGTATACTTGGCACCCTTCTTTTTGGTCTTATATATATATATATACATACCCGACCCTTTGTCTTTATTTATTATACATTCTATTACAGTTTATTATTTGAGTTAAAACTGTGTGTAAAAGTAATGGGGTTGCTTCATTTTAGTTACTTCTTATTAAAAATAAAACAGGAAAAAATCTTTTGGAACGAGTTGTTTAAAGCATTAAATCGATTCAAGGTATCAATAAGGATTAATATTTTTAGAGTATCTATATCCGCGTTAACCGTAATCTTCTCCACCCTGACCGTAATGAAAAGATCCGTTCTGTATAATTAATAAAACATTCTTTTGTTTCAATGTTTTTTTGAAACTTGTCATGTCATTTGTACAATCAGATATAAACCTAATTTTATAGGTAATTAATATTTTTTTTTATAGATTCAATATACTTATCTTTTATTTAATAAAAATCCATTGCAAATTATATGAAAAAAAGAAATGAATCAGTACCACGGTCGAATTGAGAAACCAGCAGATTTTTCATTTCAACACTTAAAAAATGTTAATGCTGGCAATTTCACTGAAAGTAAGTATATTCTAAATTTTAATTTTCGGTAGGTATTTAGTGCGATTTTTATGATTCTTTCCAACAACATTCTACAGCCTATTAGCTTATTCTGTGTATGCATTTCTTAATAACGTACTGTTATAACATTTTTTGTAGAAGTTGGTTTAGAGGCCGCCAAATTTGCAAGGGTGCGGGGTGTTCCAAATAGGGGTCCTTCAAAACGATTTTTAACTAAATCTCTTTGGCTAAATAATAATAAACTAAAAAGTTTTAAAAATATTGATCAATTAGTAGAAATTATTTTGGAAAATCCCAATGAATTGGCTTGGTTAGATTTATCTTTTAATCAGATTACTCATATTGACGAGGTAATCATTTCATATGTGCAATATATATATGTTATTAAAATTTATTATTTTAGTGTATAAATAAATTTAAAAACTTAAAAATTCTGTATTTACACGGAAACTGCATAACTGACTTAAATGAGCTCTATAAACTAAGATCATTACAGAATTTAAGGACAATTACAGTACATGGAAATCCTGTAGCCAATCATCCTCGATACAGAAGTTTTGTAGTTGCAGTCCTCCCACAGGTAAGAGTTAAGATAATTAGAAAATTAGTTATTAAAACTGGTCATAAAAGTTTACTTTACTATTTTACACAATTATATACCAGTTTTAAATATTTCATAAAATGATCACAGTTTAAATTATACTACCGATCTTATTACCAAAGAAAAACTATGATCTAATGTAGCTTTGTAATAACAAAATAATTGTGGGGACAGAAGGGAAACTTACAAGAGAATACATCCAAATGCTTTTCAACGATGATAGACCGAACGCTCCTCCACCTATAGACAATAAAACAAATGAAAAGAATCCAGAGATAACTAGGGAAGAAGTTTTCATGCAATAAAAGTACAGAAAAACGGAAAAGCTACCAGTCCCGACAAAATAAATGCCAAAATGCTTAAAATGATTGCAGAGAATGAAAGCAGTAGCCTAGACTTTATAACATCATTATTCAATAACCATCAGACTGGCTAAAGTCAACGTTCGTAGCACTACAAAAAAAAAATCTCCTCACATGCGATGATTACCGGATAATATTCTTTCAAGCGAAAAATCGTTTCATCAAAAGATGCATAAAATTTAAAAGTCAAGCAGCCATCAAAGCTCTGAACTCACACACAATCAGTTTAAACATAATCTGTGAAT
The DNA here is from genome assembly GCA_964028335.1 of Altica lythri. Lineage (NCBI taxonomy): Eukaryota > Metazoa > Arthropoda > Insecta > Coleoptera > Chrysomelidae > Altica > Altica lythri. The sequence continues at coordinate 29,804,054 of OZ034801.1, read as the reverse complement.
GCCTAGGCAAATTAAACAAACAAGAACAAAACAATACTATTACCCTCCTATGGGTTTCATGACACAGGAATAAAAGGAAACGAAACAGCAGATAAGCTGGCAAAGGATGGAGCTGAAACCCCATACCTGGAACCAGAACCATCCTGTGGAATCAGCAGTAGTACAATCTTAGAAAAACTAAGGAAAAAAATGAAAAGGGAACAATACATTACTGAAACGATCTAGAAGGATTTAGACAATCGAAGACGCTCCTGGAAAACTAAAACCAGAAGAGATCTCTCAGTTGTCTTAAACTTAGTAAGAAGAACCTCCGTATTATAACAGTAATATTAACAGGAAACTAAGATTGGTAGATGAAGCAAGGTGCAGATTCTATGAGGTAGAGAATGAAACTTTAATACACATACTCTAAGAATGCAATGTAATTCTAGGGTTAAATACCTAGGGTCATACGAAATAGATAAGGAAGATCTACCTAACTTGAAACTCAACGATATTCTAAACTTTCTAAGAAATATAGGACTAGAAGAGCTGCTATAAATCTGAGAAAATCATCAGAGGTATCGAAAAAAAAGGGGGACACAATAGATCTTATAATTCTTATCTTCTACCTCTAATTTCCCCATAGATACCTTCTTAACAAATATGTCAAGTATTACTTCCATTGCCCTGGTTGATGTGTTTCCCATGGCTCCTGTTACGAGATTTGGTTTAATTTTCTGGTAGCTGTCGTATGTTGCACTTCATGCCACCACACGACATCACCATATTTTAGCATATTTGTCGTAGAGATTTTTATGTTGACTCCAATATTCTAAGATGACATAAAATAAATCGTGTTGCTGAGAAAATAATAAAGTTATTTTATATCGGTATTTTCTAAAATTCACAGATCAAGGTTATACTTCATGTGCTATCACCAAGATTTTTTATACAAATATACCTTCATAAAACTTATGGCTAATGTGTCCGAGATAATTTAATTGTAGTAATCTCGCAAACTGTTTACATAAATTATGTTTTGTTTTTTCGAATATTTGTCATGTTTTAGGTACTAAACTTAGATTTTACGCCAATAACAAGAGTGGAGAAATATTCTCCATTTCCAATGGAGGCGTTAAAAATTCTGAAAGAAGAAGAGAAGAAGCAAAAATAATAAAGCAAGATTATTCGAAATATAATAATACTAAAGTATACTCTAATTATTAAGAACGAAGTGGAAGATGATTTATACCATTCTTATTTATTATGCACTGATAACAATAAAAAAATAACCTCATCTGTGATGTATGATATATATTTATCCTGAGTCTGTTAGATTTAACTTATTTAACAGGAATAGAAAGCAGAAGTCGCCCATGCTGTTGTCTTAGTTATTATTAAATGCAGTTAATTGTCTACATGATCTCTGATATTTTATACGACAAGAACTTTAGGAATATCATAAGTATTGGTATAAATAATGAATTAAACAAACCGTTCTTTTTAATTGGAGTATACGTTTTAAATAATAAATGTACAAATTATCATTTGTATTTTGAGGTACTCTGTGCAGGTTAGGTCTATAGGTAAAAGGAATTATAAACAAATTTGTAAAGTATATTCTCTGTGTTTTATTTTTTTATTTGTATTTTATTTTGAAAAGGAAAATTACTAAAAGACTACAAGGATATGTCATGAAGAAGATAGATTGTAGGATAGAATCTAAAATAGAAAAAGAATTTGAAATATCTAAACGATGATATAGAAAATGAACAAGACCAGATTCAAGAAGGTGAAAATGGAGGAGAATATTCTATCTGAAACAGAAAATATAGATAATGGCAACATAGAGAGAATAGAAGCAGAAGCTATACTAAAAAATAATTGAAGAGAAGATAAGGCAAGAAAAGAATCTTGAAAATATATTAGGACAAATTTTAGCAGATACGAAGATTTTTAATGAAATAAGATTAAATCACGAATAATAAAAGAAAATTAGGAAAGAAAATAAGAGATCTAAAGATTTTGAAAGAAAACTTAGAAGAAAAAATAGATTAAAAAAACAAGAGTAAATTAGGAAGGGAGATCAGGAAAAAGAGAAGAAAATTAGGAAAGAAGGTAAGAAAGATTTAAAGAATATATTGAAAGAACATACGAATTAAAAAAATTAAATATCAATAATGACGAATAAAACTTAAAAATGAAATGAAAAATATTGTTAAAGAAGAAACTGTTAAAATACAACAAAAAGTAGACCAGGTAAAGGATGTATTATAAGATATTGTATATAAAACTAAATCATCAACGATGATGATGATGACAAGAATAAAAATAATACCAAAGAAAGCTCAAAGCCTCGGACCACAAAAAACATTTTACACTCTGTGGTTATAAATACGTCGCGATTTTAGTGCATTCTTCAGTCAGTGATTATGCCTTAAGCTCGCTGACGACAACATATACCTTATACTGACAAGGCCCAATAGGCCGAAACCGGGCTATAAGTTATGTTGTCCCTCTAACTGCAAACGGGAATAGTTGGCTTTAATTCCACATTTTTGAATGTTATTTCTTTTTTGTGTATACTTTTGAGGGACTGTTGATGGGAATATTATATTCCCGAAACTTAGCCCTTAAATTAAATGTTTTTTTTGTGGTACGAGACTTTGAGCTTTCTTTGGTATTACCATTGGACCACATTTGAGATATGGACGATTTTCTCTTTCCAAGAATAAAAATCATGATATAGGAGAAAATATAAGGAAATACAAGATGCTTATAATTATGAATTGTGATAAATCACCAAAAGGATTAGGAAACTGAATGTCCGAAGGAAAAAGTTGTGGGGAAATATAAAACGGTTAAATCTGAATATGAAGATAAAATTATTATTGATCATAAAAATATTAAGCTAACACTTATAGAGATGAAAATGAAACTAAACCAGAAGGACAATTTTAAAGTGAATCTCTTTGTTACTGTGTTAAGATGATTATACATATTAGGAAATTAAAATCAATTGATGATGCTGGTGAATATGAAGAAGAGGTTATTATACTTTATTAATTATAAAAAAATAAAGACCAGAAGGCGAAGCAAAGAAAGACCAGAAGAGGGCAGAAGCGAGAAGGAAAAGGTCATCAGAATAGAATCTAAATAACCAAGAAGAGAAAAAGAAGAGAGGAAAATTGTTTATTTTTGTAATATTAGCAGATTTCCTTAAGTGCTGAATCCACAACCATGGCGAAAGGAGTTCCAAGAAGAAATTTCATTTAAATAAGGTACATCCGCCTTGTAAGGCCCATTTTTTGCCAAATTTCAATAACTAGAAAAGAAATATATATTCGTGAAAACTTTCTTTATCACAACATAGGTGATTTATTTGTGAATAAAGTAAACATACAAATCAACATGTTTGGAATCGATTCGTTAAGATAATAATTGTTTTTTAAAACCTCTAAAGTGGGCTTTTTTTAGGAACATGGGCACTTATCATAGCCCGATATTAATTAGGTAATCAATAAACCCTATCAAAACAAAAAATGTGTATTTATCTAAAACTTTACCTAATATATGATATTCTTAGGTACTCAGTCTGATACAAAAGTTTTCTTGGTCACAAATTGGCCAGTGGGCCATCTGAGACTTAGCAAAACTAAATTTAGGTACCTACTTACTAAACAAAAATCTTTAAATAGACTCAACAAATAAGAATTTTGTGGCGTTATTCTAATAATCACTTTTAGAAAAAACACGTTTATTTAAAGACCAAATATTTTTTTCAAAAATTTATGTGGGCCTTATTAGGAGTACCTATAGAAAAAAAAATAGCAAAATGGGATCCTACAAAAATCTAAAGCGTAATAGGCTCTTAATTACATTCTGGACACAAGAATTTCTCTACGTAGTTCTTAGTCAGCCCAATACATATCTCGTGGTACCACAAAAAACAACTAAATGAATGGTCTCATATCTGCGACTGGCTCGAGCATCAGAGGATGTGATGGGCCTTTATAGGGTAATTTACCCTTCACGAGAACTTCTTTTTATAAATGAAAATTAACAAATAATATTGTAACGAAATTAAAGTCTGGGTTCGATTTATTTACAATCTCTCGAAAGTCGCGGGGGCATTACACAATCCGAAAGGCATAACGGTGAATTGCCATAGTCCAGAGCCTATTGAGAAAACAGTCTTTTCTCGATCTGCTGGCTCCATCCCCACTTGCCAGTAACCACTTTTTAAATCCAATTTAGAAAACCATTGGGACCCAGAAAGAGTGTCCAAGGTGTCGTCTATTCTTGGTAATGGGTAGCTATCTTTCTTGGTTACTGAATTTAATAGGCGGTAGTCAACACAAAATCTCGTGGAGCCATCCTTTTTCTTGACGAGTACAACAGGCGAGGTCCAGGGACTAGGTATTTGATGGTTCAATGACCCCCTGCTTTCTCATGTCCTTAATTATCTCCTCGGCTTCGTCTCGTTTGGCCAATGGAAGTCGTCTCGGTTGTTGTCTAATGGGCTGGGAGTTTCCCGTATTTATCTTGTGAGTGACTACGCTGGTTTTCCCTTTATCCTGATCGTTCATTGCGAACACATCCTGAAATTCTACCAGCATATTCTTCACTCTCTGTTTTTGTTTGTCGTTCAAATCTTGAGTGTTTTTAACCATTTCTACTAGTTCTTTAGGATCCTTTCCTTTAGATGAATCTTCGACTGCTTTGGTTAAGCAAATAGACGAAATGGGCACGCACTGTCCAACTATCGTTCGTTTGCTTAATTTAACTGGGCTATTTTTCAAGTTCATAACTCGTACCGGAACGCTGTCTTGGATTCTTACCAAAGCCTTAGCAGTCAAGAATTCTGTATCGTCGCGGCCTTCAATCATTCTTAAACTTCCTGGTCGACAATAGCCATCTAAAGTGGTCATTATAATTTTCTCGCTGTGGCTAGGTATAATGACGTCATGGGTAGTTATTAGGCGGGCGAGGTCTTCGGTTTCTTCATGCAAGGGGAGCTCTTCATCGCCGACCTTCAGGACACCATGCTTAACGTCCAACACACCCCCAAGTTTCTTTAAGAGATCCATTCCCAAAATAAATTGATCGGATATTTCCGCAATTAAAACTTGGTGAACAGTCGTGGTCTTTCCGATGGTAACGGGCATCCATATCTCCCCATAGGTCTTTATTCGTTCACCAGTTGCGGTTTTTAGGTAAACGGTTGTTGTTGTCATATGGGAATGATTCTTCAATAGCTCCGGTCGTGCAATAGATCTTGTTGCACCCGTATCTACAAGTAAGGATTTATCTTTCCCATTTACTTGGCCGTCGATGTATAGGCTTAAAGCTCCCCCAGAAGACGTCACCTTTACTGCTACTACAGGGGCTTTGTTTGTCCAGGTCGACGATCGCCCCCTCATGTCGACCCGCTCTAGTTTTCCGACCGCTGTATTGGCTTCTTGCACTCACGACGAATGTGCCCCAATTCGCCGCAATTCCAACACCGTGGTCCTCGTCGCTTTGCCTTCGGTACTTCTTTTATTTGGTCAAGCACTTTTCTCACCATTTCCTCCAAATTTCCAGAACATGGATCGTCGTCTTCTCCGATGTATCTCACACAGTGACCTCTAGACGTATGGCTTGCTGTCTCGTGTTCTAAAGCAATAGCCAGTGCTTCATCTAGCAATTTTGGCCTTGCTAGTCTAAGGGCCTTTTGAAGTAGCCTTCCGTTAGTCCATTCACGAACGTATCTACCGCTATCTCTTCCAGGAAATCGTCGGCAGCGGTAGGATAAGCCAATCGCACAATGTGAGCAACCTCTGCTTCAAATTCTTGCAGAGTCTCGCCAGTACGCTGAACTCGGCTTCGTATTTGCGCTTTATAAACTTGTTGTAGATGCGAATCCCCATAGCGATTATCTAGTCGAGCGTATAATATCTGGTAGGAATTTTCCTGGTCTTTCGGAATCGCTCTAAGGATATCCGCCGCATCGCCTCGAAGAGCAGCCGTTAACGAAACCGCTTTTTGTTCTTCCGTCCACTGGTTGGCCTTGGCTATTGCTTCAAATTGTTTGACATAGGTTGACCAAGAACTTTTCCCATCAAAAGTAGGTAATTTAAACTTCATACCACATTTATATTCGTCTTTGACAATTTGTTCTATCGTAAAGTTTTGGACAGGCGTTCCTTAAGTATTGTTTTCTTGTTGTGAACTGACGATACCCTTCTTTACAAATAATTCCAGTTGTTGTATTTTTTTATTTACGTCGACCATTTTATCCTCAAAGGTTTTGGAGACCTCTTCAATATCTGTCTTAAGTTGCTCAATTTTTTCGTTGTTTAGACTGGCAATTTTCTCTAGTTTTTCGTCACTTTGTCTTGCAATTTCTTTTAATTCGGCTTGTAGTTGTTCCATTTTTTCATTGTTTTGGTAGGCAATTTTCTCTAATTTTTCGTCACTTTGTCTGGCAGTTTCCTCCATTTTGCCTGAAATTGCCTTAAAAAGTGTCTCCTCAAGTGAACTAAATTCACAGTTGTCTGGGTCTTCTCCTTCTTCTCTTAGACTCTAAGACTTAGAGCATCCGCCAATCTTAACTGAAGTGAAGATTTGTTGCCCGTTGTATCTTTGTCCCGTTCCGATAATTGTTCTTTTAACTGTTTCACCGAAAATTGTAAGAATTTCATCGTGAATTACTAACCTCTTTAAACACTTTGCGACACGAAAATAACTTGAACTACGTAAAAGTCTTAACAAAGTCACTACCGAAGCGGAAAAACAATTCAATAAAGTCTTTGAACAAAAATAACTAACTTAATCTAGGTAAAAGTTTAAACTAAAGTCACTACCGAAACGAAAAACAATTCAATAAAGTCTTTAAACACAAATAACTAACTTAAACTAGGTAAAAGTCTTAACCAAAGTCACTACCGAAACGAAAAACAACTTAAACGAACACTATAGTCGCGTAACCGACACTTTAAGCACTATGGTGCAGTTTAACTCCACACCTGACACCAATTGTAACGAAATTAAAGTCTGGGTTCGATTTATTTACAATTTTTATTAACTAACCACTAAACTAATAAATATACAACACAAAATACAGTACAATTTATAGCTTCACTGAAGTTAGCCCCCCAAGGTTTAATTTTTTAACTTTTTTTATTGTATCGTTTGTTCGTCGTTTGTTCTTTATTGTTCTCTATAAACATTTATTTGTTCTCCATTAGTTAATTTACAAAAAAATAATTAAAAATGAACCTTGAAGTTAGCCCCTCTTATTGCAATTTTGATGATTTTGTTATTATTACGGGTCAATAAATCTCTTTTTATGATTGTTCATGTGTAAAAAACGTTTGTTCTTACTATTTTTTGTTTAATTAACATTTTAAATTAGTTTAATAGTTTTATCCAAAATATTCATACTGCGCATGCGTCAAATTTACGTTCAAACTTTAAATGCGGTTCTTTTAAGAACAGGGCCTTATTAGGCGCAAGTACCTTATACCCGGCGAACTTCGTACCGCCTAAAAATTATGCCTTTTTCTCATTTTTTGCTTTTTCAAGTCTTTACGATTTTGTCTTGTTTTTTATTGTTTCTTGTTTTTATCATACTTTTTGGTTAGTTTCCAGATTTTTAACGTTATAATTTGTAATTTTTCGATTAAATATATTAGATATATCAACTGCGTCACATTACAGTGGCGTCGTAGTTAGTTTTTTTTTGGTTTTGTCGTTATCATAGTTCCTGGTCAGATTCCAGGTTTTTAACGCTTTATTTTGTAATTTTTCGATTAAATCTATTAGATCTCAACTGCGTCACGTTAGTGTGGCATCATAGTACTTAATTAGGAATTGATCGATTAAATATATCAGATCAACTGAGCCACCTTACGGTGGCGTCATAATACTAAATTTAGTAATTTCTAGTTTTTTTTCCGTAATTTTTTCTGTTTTTTTCGTCTATTTTTCTTTTACTTTAGTTTTTCGTTTTTCTATTTATTTAGATATCAAAATCCAAGGTATCTTTAACCTAGATTTTAAGAACTCATAAAACTAAGGCACTATTTATAGGCATAGGTATTATCAGCCATTTTCTGTCCAATGTCACTAAATTGACGTGTTAGACCATAGACAAATTTAGGAGACTTTGAAACATAGCCCAAAAGTGCAAACACGTTTGTGCGTATACCAGAGCGCGCAATCGCATTCTATAGTGGTGAAAATGGGAACTAAACCAGCAAAATATGATCAGCTGGTTGCGCGAAATGCGGAAAAGCAGTTATAGCGGTAGTTTTAGTTTAATACAAATTTAAGGTAGTTTAAGCATAAAAAGGATGTAAAAGTCATATATGTAATACTTCTATATGGACAGTTGGTATGGGAAAGAACGTCGCAACATTACGGTGCCCACAATATAATTTTTTCTCTTTCGTTCGAGACCTTTTATCCATACTGCGCATGCTTGAAAAGTCTCTTAAATGCGCAGAATTGACTAAAGTGCTCGGAAAAGAAAGCAAACGATACACTATCTGTTCCACTTCATCGGAACACCTTCCACTTATAGAAACTGTCCATATAGAAGTATTACATATATAGTAAAAGTATAGTGAATAGTTTTAAAAATGGCGCGCTGATGTCGGAACTTGTTGCCAACTTTGTATCAACACATCTGTTTTATTATCTGTGGACACAAAATGGCGATAATCATATGTTTATAGCACCTTAATAAAACTATATAATAATTAGATACTTTGTACTACAATACTAAATTGTCATTTTTTTGTTACTTATTATTTATATTTTTACCTCTTGACGTTTAAACTTTCCCTGAACTTTCACAAATATTTTAATATCAAAATAGCCATTATCGAGTTTTAGCAAAGAATAATCTAGAAATCAAAACACAGTGCCATATACCGAATGTCTACCCCACCTAGATGACAAAGGTTGATAGAGAGTTATATCAATTAACTGACACTACCGTCTATTGGGAATTAGTAAAACTAAACAATAAATACACAAATAAGTGAAAAATTAATAATAAAAAAAATGGTGTCGTGGGACACCAGGTAGTAACGAAGTTCCTTCGGCTAATGTTGCCTCTCTCCTCTCTCATTCACTGCTTTCACTTTTGACAAGCTCATCTTCTTGTCTGTCTTATTGGCTGTTCTGACTTTTGTAGATGCTCTAACTTTAAGAACTTGTATTACTATTTTTTATCATTCAATATTGTTGATGAAATGACATTTTTATAAATAACTCAAAACACTATATTTCATATAGTTTATTCTTTAACATATACATTTACATACTACTTTATATAAATAGAATATTTTGTTACTTGTATAAATTATATATAATATATATTTATTTTATGCAACACTTATTTTGACTTTCTTCTTTCATACTTAATCAAATCGGGATGTTTTGCGTTAGACTTCTCCTTAGATAGTATCGGTGTAAAATCCAAATTGACAATCTAAAAAAGCACATCTACTTAAAAAAATAATCTTCCTTTTAAAATGTATCTGGGAGCTCTTAAAAGTAAAGTATATCCACAAATCTAGTGTCTCATTGTAACTCCTGTAAAACTAAATAATACCTTTTGATACCCTATTGTTGTGGTATTATCAAGACAAGCTGCCAGGATTGGCTTATAGGAGAGTCAACTGTATCGTCGAGACAACAGACCTATTATTTATTTAGATGAAATGTGATTTAATATTCACGATACGCCTAGATATTTTTTTAAAATAAATATGTAATGTCGAATAAATATGAAATAAAATTCCATAAACCGTCCCTTTCCTCTAGTTATATGGACTTAGAAATCCCTTTATAGCTTCGACTTTATCAGTGGATACTCTTAAATTCTGCATAAGTCAGTTACTATAAATTGTGAACTGATTCTAAGTGGAAGTTTTTTTACTATATTTTCCAGATCTTAAAAACGCATAGATAAAAAAGGGATTCAAATATTTGATTATGAAATTTTAAAATATTTCTTTCAATAAACCTTTGATGTAATGTGGGATGAATTCAGAGCTCATACAACAGAATAAATCAAGAGAAATTAATACATACAAGCAGCCATTATCGAGGCCTCAAGTCAATTATAAATTATAACTCTTATAACATTTAAAAGTTGTGGAAGAATAATGCAGGACGCAGTTTTTAAAAAAATGACAATATACAGGTGAAAACAGACTAATATAACGTCACGTGAGCTCATATTCCGTCACACTATTGTTTTTCTTTGTGATATCACACTTAGATACACACTGCTATCACGTCTTACGGAGTTTTTGTGAGTATTGCATTGGTTTTCAGTGCAGTGTTTGTTTTTCGGTGGCAAGTAAATTTGATAGCTCAATTAGTTCTTCCGAATGGGAATGAATGTGGTAGAAACTTAACAGAGTATGGGTACCCGATATAAATACAATAAGGAAGCAATAATTGTGTTTAGAATATAAGCTGCTCGTTGGAGATGTTTAGAAGCACAACCCGATTTTAATGACAAGTATTGTTAAATATGATTCCTATAAGAAGAAATTGCAGTTGCGAAGTCTTCGAAGTCCTAGGGAATTATAAGAATTATTTTATTTTAGATAATGCTAGTTTAGTTCCGCAAAAAAATAATGTTCAGAGAGGAAGAATTAATATATAATATCTTATAATTTTTATCTAAAACAATAATGGATAATACAATAAAGAATTTTAAATATAAATATGCATCTGTTATATTATAAAATAGTTCTCTCCCAATCTCATCTCAAGCTTCGTAGCGAATATTTTGATCACGATATTCACTTGATTTTTGATTATATATCACTTGATGTTCCCGAACTTTTTCTATTAAAACTTCATCCAGTTTCCTTAATAAAAAAAAAAGCTACTAAAATCTATCAACTCACGAAGAAATGCAGAAAACAACAACGTGAAATCAAACGTGAGGCCTGTGACGTGACGTGACATATATGAGGTAACTTTAGTGTGGTTCTCGTTTATAACGAACCATCAAAAACAGCATTGCACACTTATTGGCCGTGATGCGAGTCTGCGTGAGGTCACTTGAACTCACGTGACCTGATAGTAGTCTGTTTCTGCCTTAATATTTCAGAAGAAAGTAATAGGAACGGTGACATTAACCAAACGAAGTTAAGAGAGTAAATATGAACTAAATATTCCTAGATACGAGTAATGTTAATAAGAAATAAAAAATATAAACCGAAATTAATATACTTTTTTAAAAATCATTTTAGAAATTTGGGGAGTGTCTTCACAACAACAATTTTCAACAATTTTTTAAATAATTTAAAGCATTCAGAAGAACTTCCAGGAAGAATTATTGAAATAAAGAGTATCTTGCAAGAGCATGGACAAATTCAGTTAAATGGCGAAATTATTAACCCTGATCTTTGCGGAGATAGAGATGAGTTTAAAAATATGTACTTTCAGTGCATATCGCAAGCAAAAAAATGTTACAAACACATGCAATAACTCCAGTTAATTCAACAACTTCACTTACTAATAATAGTAACACTCTTTCAAATATTGGTAGATGCTCCATTACCTCCTATTAGATTCTGTGTTAGATTCTAATAATAAATTTGATGTTTCTCTTATATTTATGCTTTGCTCAAAATTGGACTTCAGTACTAAGCGGGAATGGGAAACAGTAGATAAATTCAATGATAAAACAAAGTTTTACAGTCCACTAAATTCATTACAAAAGTTTACACAAGCTCTTTAATGCATTTTGATCACACTGAAAATACTAAACTGTTCATGACAACTACTTTAATTTATATTTTATTTAGCTGACTTAAAACTAAGCAGAATACTACTAGTTACTTTTTGCTGTCTTACCTGTGGTAATGTTTGGATTACAAACTGCCGATATCCGAGATGATTAGATATAGGATTACCATGAAACGTAACACTTCGAAGTTTAATTAGAGGTTTCAATTTTTCTATTTCATCTAAATTAGCGATACAATTCCCATGAAAATATATTATTTTTAAATCTTTAAACTTTAGGATGCTCTATAACAAAAAAAATATTCTTTTAGTATGATATTAGTGGAATAAACTGATGATTCTCTACCTCATCGATATGGGTGATACGATTAAAAGAAAAGTCAATCCAACCTAGTTGATGAGGATGTACTAAAATCTTCTGTACAATCTGATCAAAATTTATTATTGACGTTAGCTTATTATTATTAAACCACACAGATCGGGATATAAATTTATTTTCATCTGTTTTTAAAGGTTTCTTCCCTACTCGTGAGTCTCTTGCTGCCAATACACCGTATTCTAAAAAATAACAGTTATACCGATTTTTATTATTACTAGAACAATACATACTTTCCATAAATGTATTAACATCTATATAATTCAGCTTATAGAACGAAAAATCTACTGGTCTTCCAGCGCACATTAAACCCTCCGTTACAACAACCATATTGGAGGGCTATTTTCCACTATTTTGTAAAAACTAAATTTACACTTTGACAGGATTGATGTCAAGCGTACACATTTATCGTCTATCAAGTACAGAACTCCTTATAGCGTTGCTGTAATATTATAGGTGGATAAAAAGCTAGTCTCTCATAGTCTAGTAAATAGTTTTTATAAAATAATGTTAAAAGGTAATGGGTATGGTAAATTATTATTTTTTAGCAATTTGTGTACATTGAAATACAAGTTTTTCTAAGTATACTGTCTAAATCATATTTTAAGGCAATGTATTAAAATATAAGTAAAAGTAAAATTGCTTTTGTATGTTATGCGTAACGTGAATTTTTATTCTGTTAATAATGTCTTGGAGCTAGAAGCAAGTGAAAATGCTCATTGAGTTATATAAATAATATCCGTATTTTTATGCTCAGAAAAATAAAGAGTATAAAAATAAACATGCAAGAATTAATGCGTTGAATGAAGGATCCTCAAGAAGCAATTCCTTATTCAACAAAGACTGGGACAGTAACGAGCTAATTATTATGTTTTTATGTTATACACCATTATTAACGTATTAACTTAACTGCGGAGCTTATTCTGTTGATTTTTGTAGTATTTCCTGAAATATCTTCCACATGACCAGACCTTAACCAAATTTCTGTGGGACCATACTCTTTTAAATACAAAAAGAATTTTTCAAATCGGATTATAAATACCGGAGATATTCTGTAACATACATAAAAAAATATGGTCCTCCTTTTTTGAAGTCAGTTAAAAATAAAAATAATCGAATTTCCCAACAATAAATATAGTTGATTCAAATAGAAGTGTCATCAAGTATTCTCTGGAAAATTCAAATTTGTAGTGGCAGTACCCACGTTTAGTGAAATTTGAATCGCAATATTAGCCAGCTTGTGATCAGATTGCTACATATTCTCAATATAACTATGGAGGGTAGAGGTAAGGAGAACTGTCTCCGTGTATTGAATGTGTCCGTCAAAATGTGGTAAATAAGGGTGGCGCTACGATCGTAGTAGGGTAAATTTTAAAAAAAGCGCCATAATTTCTTAGAGTAGGATAGATAAATAAACAAGGAAAGACACATTTCCGCTTTATTATGACACCATTTTTAAAATAATCATAAGATACGTAAGATAACCATAAAGTATAAAACGAATTTAAAATACACTAAACTGAATTCGCTGACCACGTTTTTTTATAGCACTTATATAATTTGTGACTTATATTACGAAATCATACGACATTTCAAACAATTTGTCAAAAACTGCTACATTCATTCTGTACCCTACATCTACTTTAGCGCCATTGTAGTGGCAAGTTTGAGAAGTGTTATGTTCCTTTAAAAAGTGGACACATTTTTAATCATTTCCCATTTAAGATCGTTCTCCTTACCTCTACCCTCCATAAATATAACTATAAACATTTTGACACATCGCGATGACATATAATTCCCTAACTAAAGTTCTGTTTCCATTGAATCTAGTAATAAAGTTAAAGATGATCTCACACGTACCCAGCCCACTTGATGACACTTCTATTTGAATCAACTATATTTCTCTTTTTCCATCGCTTATAATAAATTCTTTAAAGATCAACAAAAAAAATTAAATTTCAAATCCTGTGCGTATACTAATTTCGGTTCTCAATTGATTTACTATATAACATACAGTAATTTTTCTTGAATACACTATTATCTCACACCAAATTTTTTTGTTCTTAATTCTTAAATTAGTTCCGTGTCAAATGGCACTTAGATAGTGTAGAAGACTTTAGGAAATGAGGGATGCACATGTACCAACTATGTATTAACCAATCAAAGGAGGTGTGACAGAGTTAGCATATAGTTTCATTCATTTTAAGTTTCTGTCATTAATTGTCTCGCTTTCAGAGGTTTAAAGGCTACTTTTTATGAACACCATATCTGGTTTTTCGGATGATGATAAAAGTGAGTAATAAATAGTAGAATCGGAAATCTGAAGCACCGATCGCCATACGTATTGTACGACTTCCGATTTATTTATTTATCAATACTTTTATGCCGCCACAAATAATAACGTTATTTAGTCCTATATCATGTATCAAATCATATAAAATTGTCGGTTATTGTCTTAGGTAATCTGTGAATGACTAAGTTTGGAGGATCTCTAGAGAGTCCCGTTATGAGTCTTGTGCTGTCGTGTCATTTTAACACTTTTGATGCTTGGGTTAATTTAAACATTAATAAATTTATTACTTGTAATTTTTTGTTTATGTGGTCTTTCACTAGGTTTAGTTGTGTGCATTAATAATTTATAATAATGGATGCAGTTGGTATATTAACAGAGAAAATTTTATATATATATATATATATATATATATATATACAAAAGGGGAAAATTATTGGGCATGTACGCAAAAAGGATCAATAAGGCCACGAGTAGGAATGGTAACCGCAGACATGCATGTTTTTGGCTCATTAGCCGTCATCAGTGCGGCATAACCAAGTAGGGTATTGCACTTGGCTAGCAAAAGTGTAGGGTACTTGGGAGCAAAGGATGTTGGGGAAACATGTGTAAAAAAACATAAAAACACGAATGAGCCAGAAACATGCATGTCTGCGGTTACCATTCCTACTCGTGGCCTTATTGATCCTTTTTGCGTACATGCCCAATAATTTTCCCCTTTTGTTTATATTAATACGCATTTTCTTGGCACTTTGTTTATTTCATATCCTGGGCTTAGAACGACTCAAATACAATGAGTCCGTTTCGCCAACGTTGCGACGCTAGTTGCTAGCCGAAAACCCATTGGCACAGCTGGCCGAAAGCACAAAATGGCGATAGGACTCTTGTGTGAGTTTTCGCTGTTTTCGTGTTTTTATGTTTTTTTACACATGTTTCCCCAACATCCTTTGCTCCCAAGTACCCTACACTTTTGCTAGCCAAGTGCAATACCCTACTTGGTTATGCCGCACTGATGACGGCTAATGAGCCAGAAACATGCATGTCTGCGGTTACCATTCCTACTCGTGGCCTTATTGATCCTTTTTGCGTACATGCCCAATAATTTTCCCCTTTTGTTTATATTAATACGCATTTTCTTGGCACTTTGTTTATATATATATATATATATTCAGTTTTTGTTTGAGATACCTGGGCTATTATTGATTTTTCTTCAAAAACTGTTAAACAATAAGAACCTAGTACGATAGTCACAGCATTAAAAAATAGATTTTCAGTTATATTCTTCGGCTAAAAATAATCCATTGTAAGTGTATTATATACCCAAAAGTATAATAAGTAGACATCATTTATTCTACACTTTTACGAAAATGGGTTTATAAACGTTTCCTGTATAACTTTTGATTAAATTTCAACGCCGTAATTTCATGTTCATCGCATTAATTATTAGGTCCTCATTAAAAACATGTATACAAGGTTTAACCAGAAATAAAAGCATAAGCGTTTAATGTCTGATATAAACATTTGAGATACCACGAACCTTCGATTAAATTTTGTATTAAGACACTTTTTTATATATTCGGTATCCGTAACGTAAGTACGTCAAATGGAATAATATAAAAAATAACTGTCAAGACCAAATTTACTCTAAAATGTTAACTAAACAGGCTATACTTGTCCCTCTAGTCCGGCAGCTAGGGGGTTTCCGTGGCCCATTCTCCTCCTGTTGATCCATGATATTGTATCATGCTGTTGATCAAGAATGTTTTCTTACGTATTTTTTCTCGCTAAATCCGAATCAATAACCTGTTTTTCCGAAAAATGGTCGGGTAAATTGTTTAAACAATTATAACTAGAAAACTAAGAGAGATACGACATTTTTTTCAAATACTTTTTGATCCTTATGAAAAAAACAATAGTATATTGTGTATCTAGTAGGAAAAGCGATACATTCCCGGACGACAATGCAAATTGTTGGCCGAGGCCTATAGCCGAGGCCAACAAACATTGGAGTCCGGGAATGTGCTTTTACTACGAGATACACATACTGTTTTGTCTGAAATCGCATTAAATATAATCGTAAAATAAGAAAGTTTTATATATGCATAACTGTTTTTGATTATCATCGTATTTTCTATGAAACTATTTGGTTAAAATTGTTTGTTAATCATTGTTTATTAGTGTCACAAAAGTGTCAGTTCGGTTAGTTACATATCGCTTAAAATATTTTAAATTATATTTAAAATGGACAGAGACGATGATGCCCAGAGGTGCAAAACGCCTCAAGAGTTACTAAACACTGCTACTAATGTGGTTTTAAATTTATTGCCAAATAAAATCAAGGCGCAAAATATGAATTTGCTTAACGTTTTATGGATCATGTCCGTACCCAGGTACGGAAAAAATATTCCCGTACAGTACGGAAAAGTTCGTTGCCCAGCTGTCACGGGCTTATTTCTCGTTAGCGATAGATATCTTAATTTGTAAACAAAATTGTTTTCTTACCTTATAATTTTCCATTACTAAGGGTTTAATCGAGTCAGGAACCGGTTGATTTAGTTCGATTATAGATAATCGCCAACTATTGTTTATTATTCTGGCCATAAATCATTCCTAATGTTACTAATATAGTTTTGAAGGTATATTTATTAAATTCAGATCATGAATTCTTGTGGTTATGTTTATTCGTTTGAAATTACTGTCACTTTCGTTTTCACCTGACCGAGGTACTCTTTCTTTCTTTTTGTCGATAACTCGACGTATTGTGTTCTACAGCCAGTTGTTTCGTTATATTGTTATCTAGCATATTAAGATTGAATATGAACGAGAAATTGAGTAATGCTGAGATTTTTGTTGCTATCTTGATAAGTAATAAGATTAGTTGTATCAAACGACCACCGTTTGTTCATAAACTGTTAGCTGTATTCTTCTGTTATTGTCCCTACAGTAGTAGAGGCCATTTTTTTGAGTGTGTCAAATTTCATGAAAGGAAACACGTTGTGAGTTCTTTCCATTATCAACCTTCGACTTAAGAACTTGTCGTTAGAAGATTTTTGGGTTTAAGTTTTAATCTCGGTACATCCGAGTCAATTAATTTTGGATTTACGAAACTAAACCTCAGTTTTCCATTTTAAATCGTGTGGAGTTGTTCCTGTAGATTTTTGAGACAGATTCTTTGGAAAAACCGCGTAGTCGGTTTTTAGTAAAATCTTCGTTGGTAAGTAGCACGTTTCTTTATTCATGTGGTTGTTCAATCCTTATGGTTTTTCTCTTTCCTTTTGTCTCCGACGAAATGTAGGAAGTTCACGGGGAATTATTGGTTAAATCAATACCGATCAGGCAGCAAATTGTTGTTAGAATCCTCTATTGGTGCAGTTAGCAACGAAAATATTGTTTCACCCGTTTACCAGCCAGTTGTGTCACGATTTTAAAAAAAGAAACCCTATTTCAATATCACTTTTATTTTGGTACTTACCCTCTACGGCTGAGCTGGGCACTAATTTGCCAGTAGAGAAACCACTTACCGATCTCAGCTGCAGTTGAACTTCATTTGGAAGTATTTGATTAATTTTTCAAAATTTATTTTTCTTATTTTTTTATTTTTCTTATTTTTTCATTTTCAATTCATTTCACTAAAAGTACGTGGCACAGCAACGGACTAAAATACAAGAATAGTGTATTTTGCGGCTCGACTTTGATCCGAGAAACTAGATATTTCCAAGCGATTTCAGAAAAAAAATGAGCCTTAAAAAATTAAAATCCGTTTGTTAGAACCCGAGATATTGCAATTATTGTAGTTAGAAAATATTGCAAAATATTACTCCTAATGTTTTTGATCGCAGATTTTTGATCATAACTCAGGTTCTAATAAAGCTATTGTAACGAGCGAGAACCCCTTAGTACGCCCCTGTCGCTCTCCAGGTAAACAACGCGCTTATTCTCGAACAGAACAAACGAGAGACTTCCTTCACTATGCAGACGTTCTAGAAATTGTTACCGAAGGACGTTCTGGAAGCTGTGGACTGGTATATAAGCGGAGAGCCACGACCCACAAGGGAAGTTTAAATTTAATAGCGACAGTCTAAATAGTTGAGCGAACTACGAAGTGAAAATAAATAGTGAATATAAATTGAAGTTAATTGTTGTACATAAATTAGTGTGTTATAGTTAGTTTAGTTATAATTCGTTTAGTTTAAAGTGTGTAAATAAATTAGACATTTTCGTTCAGCAGTGATTTTATTTTGAACCCCTAGAACGTAACAATTGGTGTCAGGTGTGGGGTAAATTGAACTGCTGTGTTAATTTAAATTGTGGACTTCATTAGTGAATATTTTGTATGCCAGTTACGAGATCACAGACGAAGAAAATGGATCAGGCGACAATGGAATTTTTCAAGCAAGCCCTTGAAAAAATGAGCTTGAAAATGGAGGAAAATATTAGGAAAATGGAAAATAAAATGGACGAAAACACAAATAAAATGGAAGAAAATACTAGAAAGATAATGGATGAGAATACCCAGAAAATGGAAGATAATTTGGGAGATAAATTGACATTCATTGAAAATGAGTTGAAGAATAATTACTCCAAACTGGAAAATGAGATTGGAAGCGTAAAAGACGAAATTGGAAGCGTAAAAGACGAGATGGGGAACGTGAGCGATAAAATTGGAAAATTTGAAGACAGGGTTGGAAACATTGAAGGCAGATTGGCTAATATGGAGGAAGAAATGCAAGTGAAATTGGAAGAACAGGTGAAAACCATGGAAGAGCGATTGAGTAAGAACTTCAGCAAATATTGTTCGGTTAAGCTGGGAGAACGGGGTGAGCCAGGCCGAACAAAGATCAAACCTCCAACTTTTGATGGCAAAACACCCTGGAGCACATACCAGAAACAATTTGAAGCAGCAGCCAACGCCAACTGCTGGGACGATGAAGAGAAAGCAACTGCCTTAATTGTTGCATTAAGAGGAGACGCACTGAATATCCTTCAGACCATTCCTGTAAGTCAACAAGGTGATTATAAGACTCTGACAAGTAGACTGCAAATGAGATATGGTGATGCACATCTCCAACAAGTGTATCACGCACAAATCAAGAGTCGCCATCAGAAGAGTGCAGAAACCTTGCAGGAATTCGAAGCAGACATAGCAAGGTTGGTAAGGCTGGCTTATCCTTCGGCACCGGACAGCTTCCTAGAACAACTTGCTGTCCAGACCTTCGTCGATGGGTTGAGAGACACGGAGACTCAGCAGACGTTGCGGTTGGCCCGACCCAAAACTCTAGATGACGCCCTGGCCCATGCCCTAGAATTTGAAGCTGCTAAACAAGCTTCTCACAGAGGACAGAGCAAAGTGAGACAGCTTGATGATTCACCAGTCTACGACGAGAGTATTGAAGACGTAGTTCGCCGAGTTCTCCAGGAGAAACGTAATGGTGGACCAAGATGCTGGAACTGCGGCGAAAGAGGACACATTCGGCGTAACTGCAAGAAGCCGTTTAAACCACAACGCCAAGAACAGGAAAACTAAAGCGGGTTGGCAAGAAGGGGCATAAACCGACCCGCCACGACAATGCCCCTGAGGTTATAATTCAGGCCATCTCTTCAAGTGTTTATGTCGACGGTAAAATTAATGGGAGGTCCGTAAAAATGTTAGTCGACACCGGCGCAACCCGAACTATAGTTAAGCCGAGTGTAGTTGAAGGAAATGGAAAACCCTTACCAGCGATGGTTCGTTTACGGACTGCAACTGGAGAAGACGTGCCAGCACATGGAAAGAAGAGGATCGTCATCAACATTGGGGACAGGTCTCTCGAACATGAGGTGCTGGTGGCAGATATCATGGAGGAAGTCATCTTGGGAATGGATGTCATTAAGGGTTATGGCTTCCAGATGGATATGAGAAACGATGTTCTGAGGATCGGAAGTCTGGAAATTCCATTCCTGGGATGTGAAGATATCACGACTCGAGTCTTACTCAGCGAAGATGTTCACCTACGTGGACAGGCGGAAACCATAGTGAAGGGGTATTTAGATAGAGACCTTCGAGGTAGCTGTATAAGACTCATCGAACCAGCCAGTGAGAGTAACCTCGGGAAAGGACTGTTAGTCGGAAAAACCTTGGTGAGAGGCGGAAACGAAGTTCCTGTGAGAATGTTAAACACCAACATGTACACTGTGATCTTGAAGAAAGGTACGATCCTGGGAGAAAGCTGTTCTGTGCTTTGTGTGACAGGAAGCGTTCAGGATGTGAAGAACCCGCTACCAAGAAGCGAGAAGAGTTCGAAGAAATTATTTGAGACATTGGCTTCTTCCTGCACAGAACTTGCACCAGAACATATTAGCAAGGTGAAGAAACTGATTCATGAATACAGTGACGTTTTTGCTATGGACAACACTTAGATGGGTAGGACGAATGTTGTGAAGCATTCTATCAATACCGGAAGTTCAGATCCCATTCGCCAACAACCGCGAAGGCTTCCCATAGCAAAGAGAGAAGAAGCAGAAAATATAATCAAGGACATGCACGAACAAGGAATAATAGAGCAATCTGATAGTCCTTGGTCATCACCTGTGGTTCTGGTGAAGAAGAAAGATGGCAGCACCAGATTTTGTGTCGACTATCGTCGTTTGAACGACGTCACCAAGAAGGATTGCTACCTCATTCCAAGGATTGACGACACTTTGGACACGCTTTCTGGCTCGAAATGGTTCTCCACGCTGGATTTGAAGAGTGGGTATTGGCAGGTGGAATTAGATCCCAAAGACAAAGAGAAAACAGCTTTTACTATTGGGACAGGATTGAAGCAGTTCACAGTAATGCCATTTGGCCTCTGTAACGCACCTGCAACTTTCGAGCGATTAATGGAAACCATTCTTCGAGGATTGTCATGGAAGTCGTGCCTAGTTTATTTGGACGATGTCATAGTATTTGGCCGGACATTTGACGAACACCTGAAAAATTTAAGAGAAGTCCTTGAAAGGCTACGCACTGCAAATTTAAGACTCAGTCCAAAAAAATGCCACCTCTTCAGGAAAGAAGTGAAATATCTAGGACATGTAGTATCTGCAGATGGCATCAGTGCTGACCCAGATAAAGTCAAGGTTGTACGAGAATGGCCAGTACCACGGGACAAGCACCAAGTAAGAAGTTTTCTTGGCTTGTGTACGTACTACAGAAAGTTCGTCTTTGGATTTGCTGACATCGCGAAGCCTCTAACGAGACTGACGGAAGATGGAAGGGACTTCAAATGGGATACCGAATGCGAGGATGCTTTCAATCGACTAAAGCAAGCACTAACAACAGCTCCTATATTAAGTTATCCTCAGGCCAGTGGAAGGTTTATATTGGACACGGACGCAAGCAACACGGCCATAGGAGGCATATTATCCCAAATTCAGAATGGCCAAGAGAAAGTTATAGGATATTTCAGCAAGGTCCTGTCGAAGCCTGAGCGTAACTATTGTGTTACGAGGAGAGAACTTCTCGCCGCAGTCAAGTCCATGGAACAGTTTTATAAATACTTGTACGGTCGCGAATTCCTTCTAAGAACAGATCATGCTGCTCTGAAGTGGCTTCTACAGTTCAAGAACCCAGAAGGTCAGGTTGCGAGATGGATAGAAAGGCTGCAGGAATATCATTTTTCTGTGGAACACCGGGCCGGAAAGTCACATGGCAACGCTGACGCATTATCTAGGAGACCTTGTCCTTCCGACTGCAAACACTGCAGCAAAGCAGAAGAGAAGGAATTCTGTTTAAGAACAACCGTAGTGGATCTGGATTGGCTGCCAGAATCCCTGAAGCGAGACCAAGAAGGTGACACCGAACTAAAGATGTTGCTTGACTGGAAAGCAAACGGACAGAGACCAAGATGGGAAGAAGTGAGTCACCTGAGTCCTAGGGTCAAGTCCTACTGGGCGCAGTGGGACTCCATCATTTTAGAGGATGGATTGTTGAAGAGGTCCGTCGAGAATGACGAGGGTACTGCAGCTAGGACTCAGCTGATAATTCCCCGGAGTCGGACGACAGAAGCATTGGAGAAACTTCATAATGGAACCTCCGGTGGACACTTCGGCATCAAGAAAACGTTGGAAAAGATCAGAGAACGTTTTTACTGGGTCAACTGCAAAGAAGACGTCAAGGACTGGTGCCGAAAATGTAGACTTTGTGCTTCAACGAATGGCCCAAGAGGAAAACGACGAGCGCCAATGAATCAGTATAACGTAGGCAGTCCTATGGAAAGAGTTGCTATAGACATCGCAGGCCCATTCCCAGAGACCGACGATGGGAACAAGTACATATTGGTGGCGTCGGATTACTTTACCAAATGGGTTGAAGCACATGCCATCCCAAACCAAGAGGCCTCGACAGTGGCAGACGTGCTGATAAAAGAGATGTTTAGTCGGTTTGGAGTGCCACTGGAGCTACATTCTGATCAGGGACGAAATTTCGAGTCTGGCCTATTCCAGAGCATTTGTGAAATACTCGGAGTCAAGAAGACCAGGACAACGCCTCTTCACCCACAGTCAGATGGCCTAGTCGAAAGAATGAATAAAACTGTGGGAAAATATTTGGCTAAAGTGGTCTCTGACCATCAAAGAGACTGGGACCGATACCTTCATCTGTTCACCATGGCCTACAGATCAGCCGTACAGGAGTCTACTAGAGAGACACCAGCTTGTGTCATGTTCGGCCGGGAAATAAGATTACCCTGTGACCTAGAGTTTGGATGTAAGCCCGGAACAGAGATAGCTGGTGAGGACTACGTGAGCACATTGAGGGGCAGGCTACACTACATTCATGAGAAGGTCCGACAAAATATACAAATTGCTAGTGACCGAATGAAGACCCGCTATGACAGCAAAGCTACAGAAGGTGGTTTCAACGCTGGAGATTTGGTCTGGCTGTACAACCCCCAGAAGAAGAGAGGATTATCACCTAAGCTACAGAGGAATTGGGAGGGTCCATACAGAGTGGTAAAGAGGATCAATGATGTAGTGTACCGTATACAAAAACTACCAAGGGGCAAGAGGCGCGTGGTCCATGTCAATCGGCTGGCGAAATACGAGGCGGACTACGATGAACAAAACGAGACCCATCTGAGAAGGACGACCAGCCCAGAGCATGTTGAGATGAGTTTCGACCAGTTCATGGAGAACTATGGTGGAACTGGGAAGGCACGATTCGGAGTTACCACCGAGCAGCAGCAGGACCTCTTCTCTGTGCCTGGAGATTATTCCCTAGCCCATTGTGTCGCCGAAGATCTGCGTATGTCCAGGGGAATAGCATTAGTCTTCAGGAAGAAGTTTGGCGGTGTATCTGAGCTCTCCAGACAACAGCCCCATCCCGGAAAAATTCTAAGTCTCACTGACGGTCATCGTCACCTCTTCTACATGGTGACTAAGAGGTTTTCCGATCACAAGCCCAGCTATAGAAGTATGTGGAATACCTTGCTGAACCTAAGAAACGAACTCACCAGGTTGGAAGTGAAGAAGCTGGCTATGCCTAAGTTGGGTTGTGGTCTAGATCAACTCAACTGGAGAGTCGTCCGGAACATGCTCGAGGTGCTTTTCCATAAAACAGGAATAGAGATACTCGTGTGCATTTTCAACCCGAGCGGAAACACAATGAAGGAGAAGACTGTGGATTGCTATTTCGAAAAGCAAGGGAGCTGCAGAATGGGAGATGCCTGTAGGTTCAGACATACCAACCAAGGTGTTCGGGGACCGAACGTCTTAAGGAGGGGGCAGTGTAACGAGCGAGAACCCCTTAGTACGCCCCTGTCGCTCTCCAGGTAAACAACGCGCTTATTCTCGAACAGAACAAACGAGAGACTTCCTTCACTATGCAGACGTTCTAGAAATTGTTACCGAAGGACGTTCTGGAAGCTGTGGACTGGTATATAAGCGGAGAGCCACGACCCACAAGGGAAGTTTAAATTTAATAGCGACAGTCTAAATAGTTGAGCGAACTACGAAGTGAAAATAAATAGTGAATATAAATCGAAGTTAATTGTTGTACATAAATTAGTGTGTTATAGTTAGTTTAGTTATAATTCGTTTAGTTTAAAGTGTGTAAATAAATTAGACATTTTCGTTCAGCAGTGATTTTATTTTGAACCCCTAGAACGTAACACTATCATATTTCACGACCTCTCATTTTGAAGGCCACATTATTAACTTTAAATTGAAATAATATAAATGCCTCTAACATTGTTTTCAACAAAATGATACCTACTTGAACGCCAAATTTTTACATAAACATCGCTAAGTAATTTGTTTATGGCAACTTTTCATTAGGTCAGGTCTAAAATGTCTTAATAATTACCTACAAATACCCCATAGTCCGGGCGCTAGGGAGCGTGTTGAGCATTTATTTCAGCGATTTTTGGGTGTTTTTCTACTTTTCTTAAAACGATGAGAAATAGATATCAATGTTTAGAAAACGTCAATCGATTTGTCAAGTTATTTCCAATTATCCAATCAAAGGTTTATTAACAAAAATGGTTAAAGAGCCGTTGACGTCACACCTTACCTGGGCCCTATGGGCGGTCTTTAAATGATCTCTAAAAGAGACCCTTTTCCGACCCAAGATTCGAGATCCGGCATGTGGTTGTATGCATTTATAATTTTACTATCTAATGTTTAATTTAAAAAAAAATATATGAGTAATTTTCTATAAATGCTATTTTGTGTGTTTTTACCTATAACTCGGCTCAATTTGATGTAACATAACTTTATAATAGCTCAAATTGAAGAAAAAAGTTGCAGCTTTCAACAAAATTTGGTATATTTATTAGAATATTGTTTATAACAAAGTTCTAATAATTTTGAATTGATTTTTTTTTATCAAAACAGAACTTATTAGTTTACAACGAATTTTGGAAGCTAAATCTTCAAATTATAGTAAAGTAACATGCATACTATTACTGTATTATTTAAGACAAACGATTTGGTGTATTAAAGTTTGTGTAAATGTATTTTATTAGTGCAATAAAGTAGCTTTCCAATTCACGCGTCGTTACGCGTCGATTGTCTGGAACCATTACTGTAACTATGACATCGCTCTGAGCAAATCTGAATTTATTTAAATAAAATTATGATTGTTCTATTTTAAATAAGGAGGAAATAAGTTATATTTCTACTTTCAAATTATGAAATGTACGATTTCGAGATTTCAATTGTTAGTGAATTAAATTTAATTAAATATTAAACGGTCACGTCATCGAAAAATTCTCCGAGAACGCCGCAACTTCCGTAATTTTCACAATTATCGCGTAATCGTAACGTACGCGTAAATAAAACCGATACGATGAACGACTATAATTCTACTCTGACGAGAAATCACTGATCACTTTACAACTCAGTCACTGTCGCGGATCGCACTAGGAGAGGAGGCGTATCGTTGAACGAATCAGATATCGTATCTCATGGAGCACTGAACTTTATTTATGGCCAAGGAAGTAGCTAGAGAATGCAACTTTGAATAAATGTTAATATATAAATAGACTAATACATGTTTTTGGTTTTTTTAAATGCCTATTTTGTACATTGGATGTCAACACAAATATAATAAGATGTATTCGTTTTTTGTAAATGCGTATTTTTTACGTTGGGTGTTTACGTGCTCATGTACTCTTATGAACCAATCGCCACTGATCCGAGCACACGTTTTCCACCTAATGTTTTGTAAGCAAATATTTTGCGCTCCAGCCGAATATATAGTATTCGAGAAATTACGATTACATACATCTCATGTCTTCACACTCCAAATTTAATTAACAAATATTGAATATAACATGAAATTACTACTTCATTCACTTTTACTCTCAGTCATGTCAATAACTAAATAAAATTTTGAGTTCTTTCAATTAAAGGCACTTCTTCCTTACCCCTGTTATAATAAACTGCAATAAATCTAAAATGTAAAAACAAAGATTAAGATTAATTTCC
This sequence comes from Altica lythri, assembly GCA_964028335.1. NCBI lineage: Eukaryota > Metazoa > Arthropoda > Insecta > Coleoptera > Chrysomelidae > Altica > Altica lythri. Next base: position 29,777,694 of record OZ034801.1, on the reverse strand, counting down.
TATTTATAATAACTAAATACACCTTGCTTTTTATACCAGAGTGAATAAAAAATAGAATAATTGTTACCAGAAATTTTTGCTTAAGTTTCTAAGCGAGAAAACTGCTACCTACTAGATACCGATAGAAATTTTATTGCAAAAATATCGTCATCAGTACAGGAAACGTTAATTCTGATGAAGTTTGTGTATAACACCGGTCAAAATGATTTTTGAATCTGAGTTTTGTACCTCTGATTTTGACCTGACTATAGAAAGGAAAAATATTGTTTCCTCAAAAAGTTTGCGTTTTTGGCTAATAGAATGAAAAGTCTAAATTGATAAAAATTTCGATTTCTCCATTTCTTTTGCATTTAAAAAAACAGTGGTAAATTATTTATTTTTATTGATATTAATTGTAAGGAATGACATACCTACATACAAAAAAGAATAATAAAAGAAGCTTAAAAAAATGAATATGTTTAGTAATTTAGAACTTTCTCTAATGAGCCCTAAATGTAGTCACCCATCATGTTTTTATTATATTGACCTTAATATCGTTTTTCAAAGTTCATGATATCTTGGTGGAAGATTTGCCTTTGCTCTACAGAATATACACCCAAGTTATCTTTGAATTTATCCAAGTGTGCATGAAGCATGTGCACTTTAAGTGACATTCTGCAACCCATAACTTTGAAGCTATCAAGCTTATTACAAACAATTGTAATTGTTTCCAAGGAAGCCATGGATGACTGCTTTAAGGCTCTGCCACGCTTGTTTTTCATAGATACTCAGGAGTAGAAAATTTTCACTAGCCATGATTTTTTATTTGCGGACCGACGAAAATACCAGATTTAATTTTAGCCTCTGATAGTTTTGGGAAAAATGATTTTAAATATTGAAATGCCTCAGAGTCTTGAGAAAGAGCCTTTACAAACTGCTTGATAAGACCTGATTTTATGTGCAATGGAGGCATTAAAACACGATCATGCTCCACAATTAGTTAACTTTTGACATTATGTTGGCCGATTTGAAACTTGTTCCATTGAGAGCATACGTGTTGCTGGTAGTAAAGTGAATCCGCTCGACTGTCCCATAAACTTCGCACGGGAAAATTAAAATATGCTTCATAGGCTTCACAAAGTAACTTATTTGACGATAAGCTAAAATTTTTGACTCTCACTTTAATGAATTCATCGCAAATATAGCAAAAAAAGAGTGTGCGTGTAACCTTTACGCCCGATTGAAGTAAAACTTGTTGACGTACGTATCGGAAAATAAATATTTAATTACAATTCAATCATATTTATTGCCTATATACTTTACAAAAAATGAGATGTTATATTTATATTATTCATTAGAAATAGGAATTTGAAAGTTATCATTACTTTTTAACTTCCCGCTAAAAAAAATTAAAATTTTTTTTAAAATCGGGAAGTTATTGGTTTCACCCAGTTTTTCAAAAATCGAGTTTTCATCGGATCTCAACGTTTTGAGGTCTTAGGAACCTCCCCTGACTATTTTTACGAGGGTGTCTGTATGTCTGTATGTACGTGTGGATGTGTGTGTGTGTGGATGTATGTAAACCTCCTATAACTTTTGAACGGCTTGACCGATCGGAATGAAATAAAAAGCATTCCAAAGAGTTCCATCTAACTTAGATTCCCTGTAAGTGTGAACCGATTCGAGCCGGTAGATTTCGAGAAATTTCAAAATAACCGAAAAAAACAATTGGTAAAAATGATGTTTTTTGGGCATCTCTTTTTGCCTATTGCATCGATCAATTTCATAACCTAATCAGCTCTCAAGCTTAAAAAGCCACGTCGAATGCCGGTTTGCAAATTAAAATCGGTTGATTCGTTCGTGAGATATCGTTGTCGAAAAATTTCAAAAAAAGTGTTTTTTTTTTCAATAACTTAGAGATTTTTTGACTAACCGATTTTGCACTTCCGGTAACGTTTTTAGGTCTCAAAAAAAAATTGCGTCGAATGCCATCTTGAACATCAAAATCGAATAAGGCGTTAAAAAGTTATGGCTTTTTAAACATTTCAAAAAAAGTCAAAAACGTCAAAATACGTCACGTTACTATAGCTTTGCGGTTAAAACTAGCGGGAAGTTGCAAGGATGGCCTTTAAGGTCAACCTCTTTTCGAATTTTTATATATGAAATAATAGGTTTATGATAACTAAAATGTAAAACATAGATTTTACTCTCTAAATACCATTAATGTATTTGAAACCGTTTGGAAATTTCATAAATAAATTTCGAAAATTTAAGCTCCTCCCATAGCTGAAATTACACAGTTACTTCCATCAGAATCTTCCGTTAGAATCTAACGTTAGAGTTACCCCTTGTCGCGCCTAAAGAAGTTTTGCTTCAATAATAGGTAAACAATATTAAAAATATACACACATTACGTTTAGAATGTGTGATTTTGTAGCTGTATCTACCTTATTGTAATACAACACAACACAAGAGCCTTCGATAGTTAGATAACCATTTCATTTTGTAGCATTTTATAGCATATTCCATAAAATTTAAAATCCTGAGTTAAATTTGTTTTCTTCACGTCTACGAAGGATCTGTTATTGCTGGTAAAAGATCAGCCATCCTGACTAGTGGTTTTATGGCCTTTATGGCTACCTAACCAAACCTAAAATAAGTATAAGAAAGTGTTAAAACATTTCGAATATTATTATTTTATGAACAAAAATGTGCAACATGCTTCTTTACTTAACGTAAAGCTTCCGTATAAACAATTATTTACTATCATAATATGTATGTATGTATATAAACTTACTTAATCAAATCATAATGAATGTCGCTGTCTCGTCCTTTTTTCATTTTCATTTTTCTTCAAATCTTTCTGGCGCTTATAATATGCCCTTTGACCTTCACAATTTCTTTTTCTTTTTAGCTCTTTAAGTCTATAAAACGAAAATAGCTAGGTATAAATAATAGGTATAAATAATTAGGTATAAATAGTGTAATTACACACCAAAAATAAAATGTATACATATAGAGTAGGTACTCACTATTTTCATTCAATATTTTTTCATCACTTTCTTCATTAATAAATCCACTTTGTTTATTCATATTTAATACAAACACTTTATACACAAATTTAAACTATTTACCTGCAATGTATTTTGGTTGACAAGATGACAAGCTGTTAATTCATACAATTACAGATTTAATTTTATTTAATATAGTAGGCAGAATCGCATGAGCGCCGCCAGAATTATTTTCAGGGAGGTGCATCTGCATCTACACACTATTATGATTTAATATATATATATATATATATATATATATATATATATATATATATATATATATATATATATATATATATATATATAGCATGATTTGGACAGCAACTGCGACGCCTTTAGTTTTTATTCAAACAATAATTTAATAAAAAAATATATAATTTTCTGATAAATTCAGGTATTTTCTTTCATAGCAGGGGGGGTGCAAGCGCATCCTCTTGCACCCTGCTGCCGGCGCCCATGCAGAATCGTGTTAGGTATTTTGTATTAGGTTTTGTTTCCGGTTTCTGTTATTAGAATGACGTCACGTCCGTTAGAATAACTCATTTACTCCTAGTGTCGCTAAAGAAGTTTTACTTCAAAAAGGATCCACATCATTTTTATAAAGTTTTTATATTTTCGCCGTGTTCTTTGTCTCTTTGTCATTCCGTGGTATTTTGTAATCGAATTTAAAACTATTTCCCGACTACCTAGAGCTCTGAAATTTTCAGGATAGCTAAGAACTGGATGACAATGCATGTTTCAAGTTTGTTTGTTTACATAGATTTCGAAATTTATACTGAATTGTTATTAAATAAATATGTATACATATTATCATTTTGAAAGACCTCATATAAAATTGTGGTGGCCTATTTGGATAAGCGGCTGATTGTGACAATTCTGTTGGGTTATCGTAAGGGGATCGATCTCGCGAGAGAGAAGTTTTTTTCTTTTTTTTTTTAGAAAGTTTTTATTTTATATAATAGTAATATGACCTACAAATCAGTAAAAGAAACTTTCTACTATAAAAAGTTGTTTTTATAAATTGTGATTATTACATCGTTTGGATGACATTTTCAAACCTCGTGACACAAAACAGGTTGAACGCGTACGTATATACTGCCGTGACACCCTCTCACTCTTCGCTTTAAATCCAAACTTTCCCCGTACCTTACCCCTAGCCTCATAAATGCAACGACTTTGCAAAAAATCTGCGAAAACTCCATAGATTTAGTTTTCATAATAAAAAACAGAAAAGCAAACTTAAAATAGTTTTGTTTTTGTTAAGCGGTGTAATCAGTGGAAGCGAAGTAAGGCGTAATATCGGTCTAAAATGGACCAAAAATAAGAGTCAGATTAAAAAAATTAGCAGCTGGCTAAAAATTGGTAGGATTGGTAGGATTGTTCAAAACACTAAAAATGAAATGTAAAAAAAATGAGTGTGGCAGTCAGTGGGACTGCCGGCAGAACTTATACTTCTAGGCACACGCCCGGATTCATAAATTTCTATGCGAATAATTTAGCAAAATCATTATATGATATTCGTGGTTAGCGACCTCAAAAACCTCCACAAAAACCGAGTGCACACTCTTTTTGTATCTAATTTGCATAATATTCTTGAAGAATTAAGCACCAGGTGTTTCGAAGACCATCGTCATTATTATAATTGTATTTAGCGACTCAAGAAACCACCGAGTACCAGGTGTGCACTGATTTCGTACAGAATTTACAGTAAACCCTAGGAGAAGAGGTAAATACCCTGGGCACCAAGTGCCGCGGAGACTTTCGGAATCGTGATATTCGTGTACAGCGACCCCAAAAACCCCGAGTTTATAAATTGAACCCATTTTCAGCAATACTTACCGAATTGTAAGTTTTCTCTCTATTGTCTGTCCGGAATGCACTTTTCGAATGCAGAAATGCAATTTCCCATTTTTACATTATAAAATATAGCGACAAATTTCCTGATACTTTAACGAATCCAATGCAAGAAACGCATTCCGATCCATCTTACAAAATTACAAATTCAGAGTTTTTAGTTTATTTCCTCGACTATTCGTAAAAACTCTGTTTATGTAGCCAACAACCTTAAAAGCATAGTGCAGGATATAATGCACTTATGTGATGGTACTTTGGACTACAATACAATACTCATTACTGAATATTATCTATTCATATAATAAAACTGTAGAAATGTATATGTTTGTGCGCGCATCACATGAAAACTACTGATCCTATTCGAATGCGATTTTCAAAGACGTATTTGTCTTCTTTCAACTTAACATCTGGTGTATAAAACTTTCTTCCCCCCCCCCCACCCCTTTAACGGGGTGAGGAATGAAATTTTTATAAAAAAATCAATACGCCACGCGAACGACGTCGCGGGTACATCGAAATAGAACCCAAAAATGTGGTTAGATTTTTTTGTCTGTCTGTCTGTATGTTTGTGCGCGCATCACATGAAAACTACTGATCCGATTCGGATGCGGTTTTCACAGATGTATTTGTCTTCTTTCAACTTAACATCTGGTGTATAAAAATTTCTCTTCCATTCCTTAAATGGGGTGGGGTAAAAAAATTTTATACAACAATCACACGCCACGCGAACGACGTTGCGAGTACCTACAACTAGTTATTAATATAAAATGCTAAACTTTACTTCACTTACGTGAAAGAATTATAAAATAATCTGTCAAATAATCATGTGGTCCGTCACTATGATATTCATACATTAGTTCAGACTGTTTTTTATATATCTATCCGTTTTCAATGTACTGAATGTTGAAACGGTATTCAAAGGACTTATAGTTATGACTAATAACATGTGATAAATATTTCATCTTTGTTTTTACCGACCAATATACCTTATAAGTGTGTCTGTCTCTCTCTTATTCACACCATTACATATGTAATGATTTTTCCCATTTAACTCTACGCAATCTTTTTCTACAGAGTGTACGAATAGAAGTATAACTTCAAAAATCTTCATCGATCCGACCCGGGGAAAAATACTCAGGATCAGAGGTTGTGGTTTTAGGCGATTTTCAGACAAAAACTGTGGTTCAGGAAAGTATCTCCAAATTAGTCTTTTTCCTAAGAGCCATCGATTTTGTGATCTCAAAAAAAAAAACAAAAAATTGCATCTAATAATGTGCACACGTTCCCACACCTTGAGGTAGCGTTTTTTAACATGGTTTCCCGGGTTAGGCTTATTCTACGGGTCTGTTGTGATTCTGTTCAATTTGAAACTATTGAAGATATTGTCCAGGTTTGCAAATAATAGAAGTAACTAAAGCGGTGTAAGTTAAAAAAGAAAATAGGAAAATTTATCTATCTGATTTATTTCTTCTTATTTGTTTCTGTATCTTCTTCTGGTTGTTCTTGTTGGCGAGTAAGAACATTATGCAGATGAGAAGCAAATCTGTTTCTGAAACCTATACCATACATGAACGATGGTGACTGGTGACTGTGCTGGACGCGGTAAAAGTATGAAATCCTCATTATTAAATCAATCTCTTTCTGTTGTTGTTGTAGTATGTAGCTTTAAATTATCGTGCATGAAACGTAAATCAAGACCTGCCGCAGTGGCAAATACAACGACAACAGATTCTACGATACGATTACTGTGTAGAAATTAATTCAACCCGTATTCAAAAAAAAAAACTGTTCGATGATGAAAAATTATTACAACCCATATCAAAACTTGTAGACCATAAGGTCAAACACCAATTATATATCTAAATCTCTCTTCTCGACCAGGTCTTCTCTAAACTTTATTCTTTTAAGCCCAAATGCACCTGTTGCTGTGGCCAACTTAACTGAGTCCACAATTTCCATAATGCTACATTGAATGAACGTCTGGTGTTTAGGCCAATTTAATGTAATTAGTAGCTGCACGTTAGTGACCTCTAAGTCTTTCAACGACGTTCCAAATTGTTCATATCGATGCAACAATCGCAAAATTACGCTTCGAGCATTTTCAAAATGACGTGCAATATCTGCTTTTGAAATACCAACCTCAATTAAACAGGTGTTAAATGTCAACACTCCATTGCTATGGTTACCCTTAATAATTTGGCTTGAGTAAAAATTTAAAAGTTTAATAGAGACTATTTTAAAAACTTGAAAAAGTTTTTCTTTACAATTCGAAGCATTTAATCCTGCCACTTTGTCCGTAAAGAACAAGTTTTCAAATCAAATGAAAACTGCGGGATAATAATGGTGTTCTTTAGACATTTTTGATATATGTAGTTCGGTATTATATACCTATATGAAATCCTTGAATATCTGAATATTAAATCAGTTAAAACACAATTGCAAGTTACATTAGCAACATTAATACATAAATTCAAATTAATATATAGTGTTTACGCTAGAGTTAACCCAGACCTCAACCTTTTTTAACATACAATAAAATTTTATTTAATAATGTCATATCGAAGATAGTAGCCTTTTTAATACAATTTTGTATATCGAGTAGAAATGGAGGACAATACGGAATTGAGTGAAATTCAATATTTTTATAAAAATAAAACATTTTTAGTGACTGGTATTACTGGATTCGTAGGTAAATTAGTTTTAGAAAAGTTATTAAGATCTCTTCAAGTCAAGAAAATTTATGTATTGGTTAGAAGTAAAAATGGAGTTAGTGCTGAAGATAGATGTGCAGAAGTTTTTGATTCATTAGTAAGTTTCAAATAAAAAAATAATAAGACTCGACTTTTTTTATTTGCATTTATAGGCTTTTGGTCCTCTTAAAAGAATTGACCAAGAATTCTACAAGAAAGTTTCTCTAATTGAGGGAGATTTAGCAAAACCTGATTTAGGGTTATCAAAAAATGATAGAGAAGTTATTATCAAAGAAGTACAATTTATTTTTCATTGTGCAGCAGCGTCTAAAATCGATGAAAACTTCTTGAATGCCGTTAAGGTTAATATTAGAGGAACTAAATTGCTTCTAGATATCGCCAAAGAAATCTCAGATTTAAAAGTAAGTGTTTATATTCTGTCTTTTTAATTTTTTATTTACTTTTTTCCAAGTTCGAGTGCAAAAAAGCTCGGAACTGCAAACAGTCTATTAAGGAACTGGATAAACACAAAAAAGTAACTTTCATGTGGGTACCAGAGTATAAAAAGATTGTCAGAAAAGAGATTACAGATAGTCCTACAAAAAAAATCGTTTATTTCCACCTTTCTTTGTCAATTTGAAACGCCGCAACATGGAGATAACTAGTCTTGAAGATATTGTTAAATCAATCAGGGTGGATACTGATGTTGATTCAGCTTGGGAAAGTGAAATGTGTGTGGAGTCTACTTTTTCCACGTTTAAACTATTACAGCTTAAAGATCTTTCCCAAATAGTTAATAAGTTAGAAAATAAATCAAGTTCGGAAATTTTAGATATTAAATTTATAAAAAATATATTTGGGGTATTGGGGCACGTACTGTTACACTTTATTAATATCTCCCTTGAGTATGGTCAATTCCCGGAACAACTAAAAACAAGTACTATTGTTCCTATACCGAAAGTTCCAAATACTACAAAAGCTAGTGAATTCCGTCCAATCAATACCCTCCCGGGGGTTGAAAAGGTATTGGAAATGGCTGTATACAACCAACTACTAAATTATGTAGAAAGTAATAAATTACTTATATCTACCCAATCGGGATTTCGTCAGAATCACTCTTGTGAAGCGGCTATTCAATTAACCGTTTCAAAATGGTCCCAGTCAATTGACAATGGTGACTATGTTGTTTCAGTTTTTATGGATTTGAGAAGAGCATTTGAAACTATAGATCGTAGAATATTAATAAGAAAACTGGAAGATATTGGCATAAGGGGCGTAGTATTAAAATGGTTTAAGGAATACATATGTGGTAGAAAACAAATTACAAAAATTGATAACGTATGTTCAACTCCTATTGATACAAAGTTTGGGGTACCTCAGGGCAGCGTCTTAGGTCCACTACTTTTTTTAATTTACATTAATGATATAAGCTTATGCCACAATTACTGTGACTTTATAAACCTGTTTGCTGATGACACTCTGTTATCAATATCTGACAAAGATGTAAATGTGGCTATAGGTAGGATGAACTCCTGCTTGAACCAGATTCATAAATATTTAAATATTAATAAGCTTAAGTTAAATGTGTCAAAAACTAAAGCTATGATTTTGACAACACCATATAAATATAGACAGCTGGACATGAACACCTTATCTGTAGATATTGATAATAATAAAATAGAGTTTGTAACGGAGTTTAAATACTTGGGTTTTGTTTTGGACTATTGTTTATCTTTTGGTGCACACTATAACTATATAAGTAGGAAGGTGGCAAAAAAACTTTATTTTTTTACTCGAATTTCTACTCATCTCTCCACTGCTGCTAAAGTGACTATTTACAATGCTATAATTCAACCGCATTTTGATTATTGTAGTACCTTGTTGTTTGGGTTTGACCAGAACAAAATTGTGGGTTTACAAAAGTTGCAAAATAGAGGCATGAGAGTAATTTTAAAATGCAGCCGCTATACAAGTATATTGTTTATGCTCGAGGCATTACAATGGCTATCAATTCGTGATAGATTGTATAGATCAGCAATGATATTTATTTTTAGAATTGTTAATAATATGTTACCAACTTACTTTGCTGAATTCGTCCCATTGCGAAACAGAAATCATTATTATGTAACAAGAAACAATAATAATTTTCACCTTCCTAGATGTAACCTATCAAATTCCATGAGATTACTGTTTTACAAAGGGTTAGATGAATATAATAAACTACCTCACGATTTGAAAAATATAAAAAAATTACATCTGTTTAAATCAAAATTAACTGTGTTTATAAAATCAAAATAAAGTGCAATAATAGTGTGTTTATATACGTAATTAATGTAATTGTGCGTTGTAATTGTAATGTACTTTTAATTTTAAGGTTTATTTTATATTGTATTTTTGATACTAGTTTGTGTATTAGGATATTCCTATTTCTTAATAAATCATTCATTCATTCATAATTCCAAATTAAGAAATGGAACTTATTGCAGCCTACTAGAAAACAATCCAGGCCTAAGACAAACAAAAAGGTTAAAATGACATTTACTGTGATACTCTAAATTACTTTCCGAGTAATCGCAGGAATTCTCACAAAACACGTCCACTAAGGTATCATTATTGCAAAGTGGGCAGTATAACATGCACATGATGTGAGTATGAAGATATTATCTGTAACCTTCAGAGTAATTGTTCGCCACTGAAAATGATGTACCTCTGCAATTCTGGAAACGATCATTCCAATCGTTTATTGGTACAGTCAATAGTACGTTTTTTATAATCATTGATTGCATCGTGTGATGACTGGAATCTATGACCGCGTAATCTGTTCGTAATTTTCGGAAGATGGACTCAGTTTAAAATTAAAGAGAGAATGTTCTAAAAAATTAAAGTTAGTTGGGGTTAATTGTTCCAAAACTTAGAGAGGACGACTTGTAACAACCAAACAGTTTGATACCAATCAGCAGTAACAATCTTTTAATCTTGTAAAGAAATTGGTGCCTAACGATCCGATTTAGAGATAAATAACGCAACTATCTTTTTGGAAACATTGCGAAAAGAATTTATCGGCATTTCGTGACCTTTAAAAATCCAAACAGATGACTGATATTTATTTACTGTCTCAAACTAAACAAGTTATAATGGTGTCGTGGGACACCAGGTAGGAACTAAGTTCCTTCGGCTAATGTAGAATCGACACTACTCGCTTGTGTATACGACTGTAGCGCCTGCGCACGTCTCATTTAACGGTTTTATTCCATAGACTTTTTGTTATGGTTTTACTAATTACATTTTTTTCAGTTCGGTCGCGCAGCAAAATCCCTATCTCCTCTAAGCCTTGGATTAGACTACGTTATAGATAAATAATTACATTTCTTTTGGTTGCAAATATTTTCATAATTTGTACTTTTCGTCTGGGCAGCTTATATATCAATAAATTCTCTAAAGATATAATTTTTATAATGATTATGATCGGAATAAGATAATTGAATTAATTTTATTTAAAGTTAAAATAATATTTATAGTTTTTTGTTTAACACTGGAAAAAAACTAAAAAAAAATTACCATCCCGCGTATTCGATCCTCCAACGGTATCCAATCGTAAATTTTTATGTATTTACTGCATAAATTTTGATCGTATTAATAATAATAATTTATTATAAATTTTGAGATTAACATTAGTAACAGGTGTAGATAATCCAATTAAATAAAAAATCACAACATAATTTACACATTTTACATTTAAAAACCAATGATTTTCATTAATTTATAGGACATCACAAAAGTTGACATCGTTGGATATTTCTATATTGTTTACAATGTTTATATTATATTATTAAACTTACCTTTCGTTAGGAGATTCTGTAATGAGAAGATCATCTTTTGCTTGATTCATTATAACTATTATATGTTTTGTAAACACTTTCAAGAAAGTTTCGGTGATAGTTAAAAATTATATCATAACTGTCAACATTATGTCTATCGTATACTGAACACTGAGTAGAGGCTAGCGTTGTGTGGAGGCTAGCGGCAACCTGCCTACTAGATATAGTGGCATTATTACAAGCGTTACGGTTTTATTGTTACGGTTTTTACTATTACATTTTTTTCAGTTCGGTCACGCAGCAAAATCCCTATCTTATCCAAGCCTGCCGTAAGGAACTTAGTTCCAAAAATAAAAGATTCATCTCCATTAACCCTGTTGCACACATTTTTTGAATTTCTTTTCTGTTCTTCGGTCAATGGAAGAAACTATTTTTTTACACACAAAATGAATTTTTTTTTAAATGAGGCCTTTGAAAAACTCTTTTTAATGATATGTTACTAGCCAATCTTTTTAGATCACACGCCTCATTTATAAAAACAGAAACTAATTAGACTACAAATATTGCCGAATGTTGCATCTGTCATTGCATATAGTTTAATTTTCTGTTATAAGAGGTTTTTAACTAGCATATATATGTTAAATTAAGTAAAATGAACAAATAATTTTAGAGATTTTTATTGTTACATGAAAAATTAGTTAAAAAGAATATAAAGTTAGATTCAGATACACAAAAATAAGTAAAGAACAAACTTAACAACATTGTAGTTGCATTTGTAATGTTCGTCAACGTTTACTGTCATGTTTTGTCATCAAGTACCATTTTACATACTGTTATATTTTTCCTTCGTAGATTCGGGATAACTGATACAGCAGACAAACTTAACAAACACAAATAAATAACAACTTCTTAAAATAATATACACAACTTTGATACAGTCACAATTACTGAATAACGTCTTTAAAATACCTCGTACAACAATTCGCACTTCAATCACCAACTATTACAATTACAATTATAATTCTCCGTCCAAAGCGGTCCCTTATATATAAAAACTATTCCTTTTAGAAGCATTTCCACAATTACATCCAGAACATACAACACTCTAGAATCTTCCGAACGTGCGAAAAGCCACTAGAGTATTCGAAGATTCTTAGAACTGGCGCATGGCGTCTGTCTCGCACTACTTCCTAAACGAGAGGTCCGGACCGGCTTGTAACAATATCTATGTACTTATTTAAAACAAATAGATTTTTTTTGAAAAATTGACAATTTGTTTTCGGATTTACCAATATAGTTAATCTCTGGATGCGCAGACAAACTCGTATCAATTAAAAAATGACCAGGAGTAAGAAATTGCAAGTCATTTGGATCATAGGATCCAGGGCATAATGGTCTTAAATTTAAAATAGCTTCGATTTTAGTAAGGATGGTGTAAAAAATTTCGAACATAAACGAATTGTTTCCAAAGAGTCTTCCCACAGACCACCCCAGTTGGAAGAATGAGAAGGAATAAAGTCTAAACGAATAAAATTTAGAGAGGAAAACTCTTTGATGCCTTTATTATTTTCATCTTTACAAAGAAAACGTGCAGTTCTTTTAGTTGGTAGCATGCTCCCAAAAAGTTAGATCGGTTATCGCAAAAAATCTGAGAAGGATTTCCTACTCTAGAAATAAACCGTTTAAGAGTCATTATAAAAGCTTTAAGATAAGGACTGGTAACCAATTCTAAATGCGCAGCTTTGGTTACCATGCATACAAAGACAGCTATGTACTACAAAAATAAGAATGGTTGAGTGAGCAAGCAATTTTAGAGGCTAAGAATTGTAATATTAAAACTTCCCAATCGTTAATCCCCTAGCTAGCTCACTAGGTCGTGGCTTCTTTTAAGAGTTCTACCAGTCTCCCCCAAACATGAAATATTAGGGCGCAAAAGTATAAACTAAACAAATTATACACAAACACCCGTTTTAAATGATTTATTTAAAATTCATTTAAAATACAATTAATTAAATTAAAAAAGAATATTCTTAACTGAATATTAATTGGTTAAAAAAAGTAGTGAATTATTTTTTCTCTTATCTTTTCTTCTGGAGATCTGTCTTTGTTGTTTTCGGTGTCGAGTTATACTGGGGAGATTATTCTTCACTTTTCTTATGCAGTCAGAAACTAGGGTTCCATAAATGGAGAAATTTTGGTGCCACATTAAGAAAATATATAATGCGTGACCCTCTTCAAACAGATTTGTATTAACCCTATGAAATAAATAATCGAAATTACAATCAAGTAGAATCAGTTTTTCAACCAAATCGTTTTTTCCAATTTATTGATAGTAAATTAATTCTTAAAAAACATGTAACCGGTCTAAAATTTACTCAAGATCACAAAAACTGATCTTTAGCGAAAGTGAAACAAACTAATGTTTGGCGAAAGTGAAACTACTTGAAATTAGTTATTAGTATTAATAAAATATCACCCCAAATTAAGACACTTAAATAAAATAATGAAACATTAAAATCGACCTACTTGTATTTTGAAGAGAGCGGATGGATGGTAAAATTAACTCAAAATTGCTAATCGCAACAAGGAAACAAAGACAATAATTAAGTATATAGTAACACCGCTAACGGCACAATTCAGAATTAAAGCGTTTAAATTAAATAAATCTCACCGAATATAGGCCCTGAAACAATCGTCTGGTGAATTCTTTAAAACGATCCGATAGATCGTTAAAGAATAAAGAAGTAGATAACCTAAACTACAATTCAGAATGAGATCATTGGAACAATGCATTTATTCAAATCTATTGACTATGTAACATATGAATACACCAACTATCCAATTGAATTTTTAAACTCATTGGATGTGCCTGGCTTACCACCGCACAATTTAGCTCCATAGTAATCATGCTTCGAAAAACAAACATACCAAAACTGTGCAACGCTATGCGTGTAGGGGTAAGTAAAATGATGAACAATGTGGTTTACGCGACGATACTCAAAGGAAAATTTAAAGGTGAGGAAGTTCTCATTCCGAGAATCCTGATGATCCCAACCAATATGCCGTTTGAGTTTAAAAGAATTCAATTTTCGATCCGTCTAGCATTCGCCTTGATCATTAATAAATCACAAGGCCAATCCTTGAAAGTTTGTGGTCTGAATCTGGAATATGAATTTTTTCCATTTTTTAATTATATGTTCACGGGTCAGAAGACCATCTGCGTTGTTTGTTCGTGCGCGTGATAATAAAACAAAAAATGTTGTTTATTGCAAGGTGCTTAACTGAAGAGAGCAATCTATTAAAGAATCATTTAAATTCTTGATTTCTCATTTATATTTTCTAACAAAAAATGAACTTAATAAAATACAAAATCTTTTTATTTATTGCCTACTAGCTGTACCCGGCGCGCGTTGCTACGCCAATAACTAAAATAAATTTAAGAAAAAAAAAGAGGAGAAGAGATCGAGAAGGAAAGAAAGTGTATAGTTTTGTTTTACTTATCGCACCAAAAATATATTTTTCGAACTTATATTTATACGAATTTGTATAGATATCTATTAATCACTATTGAATTTAATACATGGAAGCGCCATCTGGTGGTAACTACAATTAATACGAATATCATATTTATCTTACCCATTAAAAATACATCATCATACCGATTTTCATGACAATCGGTTGAACGGGGCAGAAATTGTTACTCTGCAGCGCCACCTGGTGGCGAGTGGCATCAATGAGCATATCGTACAAACCTTCTACGTAGAAAAATACATATACATACCAATTTTCATGACAATCGGTTGAACGGGGCAGAAGTTGCTACTCTGCAACGCCACCTGGTGGCGAGTGGCATCAATAAGCATATCATACAAATCTTCTCCGTGAAAAAATACATATACATACCAATTTTCATGACAATCGGTTGAACGGGGCAGAAGTTGCTAATCTGCAGCGCCACCTGGTGGCTAGTGGCATCAATGAACATATCACACAAACCTTCTCTTGTAAAACTACATATGTATACCAATTTTCATAATAATCAGTCCAGTAGTTTTTTCAGTTCATTGAGTACATACAGACATACATACAGACAAACATTCATTTTTATATATATATAGATAAGGCGGAGCAAAGTTTGCTAGGTCAGCTAGTAATATTATAAAATGGGACTTGATTAATAAAATCTCCCTCATTTTGGCTTTGGATATATCTAATAAATTTTTCAGGTTTTCGTGTATCTCTCATCTGCTTTCTCCAACTTTCCAAAATATGAAATACAGGAGCAGTTTTATGAATCCAAAATATCATCGGAAAAGTTAATACAATTAATAGATGGTATTAAAGAGCAGGACGCTAAAAATTTGGAACAAGAGTATGTATTGTTAATTTTGTTCTTATTTTTATCATTGTGACCAACGTTTTATAATATTTTTAGATGTATGGAAGATTGGCCAAATGCTTACCTGTTTTCGTTAAACGTATGTGAGGATTACTTAAAAAGAGAGACAAAAGGAATTCCATTAGGAATTGTACGCCCTTCTTTACGTAAGATTACTAAATATTTTATTCATATAAATTAAATTATTTGTTCAAATAAACAATTCACCATATTTCATGTTAAGATAACTTTGTTTTCTGTTTTAGTATTGCCTTCAGTAGAAGAACCAGTTTCAGGATTTGTTGATAATTTATCTGGTTTATCCGGTGATACAGTAACTTACGCTTTAGGTATAAACAAGGTAAATTACTATAACAGTGGAAATTTGGATGCAATACCGGTCGATTATGTTGTCAATTTGATTATAGCTTCTGGATGGTATGCTGGCCTACAAAAGTAAGAATTAAACATAATATTAAAAAAAAATTCAAATAAATTATTTCTTATAGACTAAGAAATGCTAGAGGTGATGCTAGTACTGCAGAAGCTAACATTTATCATTGCATAACTTCTCAAGAAAAACCTCTTTCTATTGGTAAGTAAAGTTCGTTAATATCTAGTAGGTATATGTGAGACTACTGTAGAAGTTATACTTCTATGCACGCGCCCGGGTTTAGAAATTGGTATGGGAATGATTGAGCAAAATAATTATATACCTGAAGCATGGTTTTACTATACTATAAATCTGAACTTTATTTTATATGCAATGTACAGTTAAAAACAAAATTCACATCTTATATAAAAATTCTTCATCTTTCGAATAGTATGTTACAAAATATCGCTTATCGATTAAAATCTAAAAATTTTTATTGCGAAAATATATATCGTGTGTAGATAATATCAACTAAAAACTATATAAAGTATAAGGTTAATCAGTGCCATCTTTGTATCTTTGTATATGGTAACAGTTCCTCCTTTTGTTATTCCTTCCGCAATAACAAGAATCGCAAGACCCGTAAAAATTATCATCATATCCTTTAGGTAGGTACCTTTATACATCTATATATATAAAAATCTGGTGTGGGCACCACACGACCTTCCGAACACTAACAAGTAGTGGTAGTTTTTGATAAAAGTGTCAATATCTCGAAAACTAATGAAAATATCAAAAAAATGTATTCTTTCAAAAATGACTGAAATTACATGTTCTTTCCACAAAGTATAAATATTTTGCCAATAACGATATAAAAACCCAATATTTTCAAAAAATTCCATTTTTTGATAAGAGTAAACGTCCACTTCCGGTCGGCCGATTTTACTCAAATTCTATTAGATTCCTCCGATGGTGATTATAAGTAAGGTTTTATAGTTTCATTCCGATCCGATTAGCTGTTTAGCCGCAAATGTGTTCACAGACACACAGACATTTTTTATTTTTGGGTTTTATCGAAAAAACTAATTAGTTAGTAGTCAGATGTCAAAAATATAAAAAATAATTTGACACTAGTCAAAAGTTGATACTCTCAAAAAACATAATTTGACAGCTTTCAGATGTCAAAATATAGAAGGAGCTAATCTGACTGATATTAACAAGTAGTGGGTGGTAGAATTGGAGTGGCCATAGTATGGAGATGTCAAAAATATCGAAAAAACTAATTAGTTAGTAGTCAGATGTCAAAAATATAAAAAAAAATAATTTGACACTAGTCAAAAGTTGATACTCTCAAAAAACATAATTTGACAGCTGTCAGATGTCAAAATATAGAAAATTAAATGTTGAAATACGCCAAAACATAATTTGACAGCTGTCAGATGTTGAAAATATAATAACTACCAATTTTTGTTTAAAAAAAGCGAATCCACAATTTTTATTTCACATATTTCCAGTTTTTGATAAAAGTGTCAATATCTCGAAAACTAATGAAAATATCAAAAAAATGTATTCTTTCAAAAATGTCGGAAATTACATGTTCTTTCCACAAAGTATAAATATTTTGCCAATAACTATATAAAAACCCAATATTTTCAAAAAATTCCATTTTTTGATAAGAGTAAACGTCCACTTCCGGTCGGCCGATTTGACTCAAATTCTATCAGATTCCTTCGATGGTGATTATAAGTAAGGTTTTATAGTTTCATTCCGATCCGATTAGCCGTTTAGCCGCAAATGTGTTCACAGACACACAGACAGACACACAGACAGACAGACAGACAGACATTTTTTATTTTTGGGTTTTTTAGGCTCAGGGAACCCTAAAACGCGTATTTCCGCTAAAAACCCGAGATCGAAATTTTTCGCGATCACAATACCTTCCTATAACAGCGTTGCTGTTCGGAAGGTAAAAAAGGATGTGTTTTTATGTACGAAATCGATGAACTCAAAAACTACTGGACCGATTATTATGAAAATTGGTATATGTATGTATTTTTTCACGGAGAAGGTTTATATGATATGCTCATTGATGCCACTCGCCACCAGATGGCGCTGCAAAGTAGCAACTTCTGCCCCGTTCAACCGATTGTCATGAAAATTGGTATGTATATGTATTTTTTCACGGAGAAGGTTTGTATGATATGCTCATTGATGCCACTCGCCACCAGGTGGCGCTGTAGAGTAGCAACTTCTGCCCCGTTCAACCGATTGTTATGAAAATTGGAATGCATATGTATTTTTCCACGAAGAAGGTTTGTATGATATGCTAATTGATGCCACTCGCCACCAGGTGGCGCTGCAGAGTAACAACTTCTGCCCTGTTCAACCGATTGTCATGAAAATCAGTAGGATGCTGTATTTTTAATGGGTAAGATGAATATGATAAACGAGCAACCACTACTTATTTGATTACTTTATATTACGCCACCGTACGGTGGCGCACTTAATATCACATATATTTAAACAAGCAATCCTTACTTAAGTATTGTGACGCCACCGAAAAGTGGCGCAGTTAATATCACTTATATTTAAACGAGAAATTCTTACTAAATTAAGTATTGTTATGCATCTAATATATTTTATCGATAAACTACAAAATATAACGAAAAAAAAATAGTATAAACCGAGAAAATATGATGAAAACGATAAAATCAAAATAAATTCAAAAAACGAAAAATGGAAGAATGACATAAATGATTTGCGGTACGAAGTCCGCCGGGTCAGCTAATATATATATATATATATATAGTATGTGCGTAGGTCTCTGCTAAACAGCTGGACCGTTAATTGATATGACTCAATACCTTGATATCTAGCTTGGATAGACACCCGGTAGATAGCACTATGTTTTGATTTCTAGATTTTTCAACATATAGGTTGTGGGAAAACCCAGTAGTTGAATTTCGATTTATTAATAAATAAAAAAATAAATAAACCATAATAAAATCGAAAATAGTAGAAGAAAAAGCCAAAAAATTCTTTTCTAAATTAAGTAGTAGTAGTACACGCCACTGTAACGTGGTGCAGTTAATATCTTATATATTTAAAAGAGCAATTACTTAATTAAGTACTTTGACACAACCTTAAGGTTTAAGTGCTTAACGGATTTTACAACAGCAAACAGTTCCCACCGAGTTACACAGTGTTACAAGATGGTAAGGAAACAGTGATTGGATACTTCAGCTTTTGATAAAGTTTTGCGTATGTATCCAACCACTCTTTTCTTGCCATCTGGTAACTATGACAAGACGGCTTCAATTCCCACATTGCTGGCGTCGGTGTCCAGAATAAGCTTACCGTCAGGAAGTGGATAAGCAAGAAAAGGAATTGACGTCAGCTGTTTCAAACGCCTTTTGACATTCCTGATCCTAGCGAAGCACTTGTCGTGTTCTGTTAAACGTATCAAGAGTTTGGCGATGTCCCCAAAATTCTTGACATATCGGTAAAAGGAACAAAGACCCAAGAAACTTCGGAGCTGATATTTGTCGACATTGAATATAAGCGGGGTCCACAGCAACGCCATCCTTGCTTACGTTATGTCCTGTCTCTGGAACAAGTGGCATTTCTTAACATTTAATGTTAGATTAGCTTTCTGTAATCTTTTAAAGACCTTTTTCAAATTGGATAAATGTTTATTAACGGTCTTGCCCATTATGATGATGTCATCTAGATAAACTAGCAGTTCAAACGTCGCAGGAGCATTACAGAGGCCAAATGGAAGGACCGTGATTTGCCATAACCCTGATCCACTGGTAAAGGCAGTCTTCTTGTTGGCTGGTCATTCTTTGCGAGAGTTCAGAAATTGCTTTTTGAAGTGGGTCTTCAATCTCCGCAGCATCAGGGTCCAAATTATTACTCAGATAGTATTCACGGAGCCTACTCAACAATACTGATTTGTACCCAGTCATTTCCAACTCTAATTCTTGCAGCTCTCTTCTGAGCTCAGCCACCAATATTTCATTTATCTTCTTTTCTGGCATTCTTGTATCTTCACCCCATACCTGACACGAATTTGAAACACTTATAGAGACTTTAATACAATTTATTCCCTAAAATTGTTACAGATACACAAGAACCCTAATGGATAACGTCTAAACAGATTTATAATAACAATGAACTGTTTGAATTCCCCTTAACTGCCCTTATATAGTACAAATGAACATTCTAGAATTTGCGAGAAACATGATCCAATCTAATAACTACATACTAGAAATTTCTGGAATATATAACCTAAAAACAGTCTTTAAAGTAAAGGTACCTTCCTCATTCGGTTATCTTCTTACATACAAGTAAAATCAATCAAGTTTTAACTTTGTTTGTTTGTTTATTGGGC
This sequence comes from Altica lythri, assembly GCA_964028335.1. Taxonomy (NCBI): domain Eukaryota; kingdom Metazoa; phylum Arthropoda; class Insecta; order Coleoptera; family Chrysomelidae; genus Altica; species Altica lythri. The sequence goes on along the minus strand of OZ034801.1, from coordinate 29,757,156 downwards.
TAGAAACACAATAGTATTATTACCAGTCAATTAAAATTCAATGTCCATCGTCTGTCTTATCATTATTTCCAGTAACAAAATTATAGTTTGAATTAATTTTTTTATCAATTTGTCATAATACGTTTGAAAACAGTATTTATCTAATTACAGAGATATATCTAGAAAGAGTAGCTCGAAAGAGTACCACTACAGATCCGAATTAATCCTTGGGGTATAAAATTTACGTGATACTGAATTCAAATCTGTTGTTGGAATTATATAGGAGTCAAATTCAATGTTTGTAAAATCTGAGTATTCATAAGATCAGTATCATTGATGACCAATAGTTTTAATTGAAATTATTGGATTATTAATTTCATCTAAAATATAAATTAATCTTAATCTCGGAATTGCAATAAAAATTAAAGTAATAGAAGGTAGGATTGTTCAAATAATTTCAATTATTTGTCCTTCTAATAATAATCGATGGGAAAACTTATTAAAAAATAATGAAATCAATAATTGTCCGACTAATATAGTAATAATGACTAAAATAAGAAGGGCATGATCATGAAAGTGTGTTACAGCTAGGAGTATTTGAAATGTGATATTATACTAGTTATTTGTAGCAAACACCATTTAAACCAATTTTCTGTTTTAGATGAATGGTACGGTATTGTTCATACAAGTTTCAGAGAAGTTCCTTCTATTAAAATGATAAACTTACCAACCCAGATTAATACGTCGTGTTACTATAATTACAAATTTTTAATATTTTTACTTCATACTTGTATGGCATTTTTATGTGATACTGGTTTAAAATTGGCCGGAAAAACGCCATCGTAAGTATAAATTAACATATGATTGAACTAGTATTTGTCTGGTTAATATTTCGTCATTGCAAATTATAATAGACCAGAATTTTACAACAGTAATTGGAGTACGTAAAATTTTGAAATATCATTTAACAGGATTTACATTTAAATTAAGCAAATCAAATATAAAAATATCCAGAATGAAGAAAGTATTGGTAATACAGTAGGTCGTTCAGAAATATAGTAATATCCCGGTCAACCACTTAATAAATCTATATTCTCTATATAAGAAAATTGAATTACTACTTTATTACATAAAAATTTAATTTTATTACTACACCTTTTTGCGACAGCAGGTAGATAATATGGCTTAAGACTTAGGTCTACATTCAACTGTAGCAGATACTATACAATACAATATACAATACAATATACAATACAATATACAATACAATATACAATACAATATACAATACAATATACAATACAATATACAATACAATATACAATACAATATACAATACAATATACAATACAATATACAATACAATATACAATACAATATACAATATAATATACAATACAATATACAATACAATATACAATACAATATACAATACAATATACAATACAATATACAATACATATAATAAAACTGTAGGAATGTATATGTTTGTGCGCGCATCACATGAAAACTACTGATCCTATTCGAATGCGGTTTTCAAAGACGTATTTGTCTTCTTTCAACTTAACATCTGGTGGATAAAACTTTCTTCCCCCACCACTTTAACGGAGTGAGGAAAGAAATTTTTATACAAAAATCAACACGCCACGCGAACGACGTCGCGGGTACATCGAAATAGCTCTAAAATGTGGTTAGATTTTTTTGTCTGTCTGTCTGTATGTTTGTGCGCGCATCACATGAAAACTACTGATCCGATTCGAATGCGGTTTTCACAGATGTATTTGTCTTCTTTCAACTTAAGATCTGGTGTATAAAAATTTCTCTCCCATTCCTTAAATGGGGTGGGGTAAGAAATTTTTATACAACAATCAAAGCCACGCGAACGACGTTGCGAGTACAACTAGTCCTACTAGACTGAGATCCAGGGGCCCCCAGACCTTCCTTATTTTCTAACTCTTAAAATTATGAGAAATGTGTGGGGTAATGTATGCTTAAGCACCTATGAATACCCGCTAATTTGATTACCCGGCCCTTTTACAGGTAGGTAACAGGTAAGAAAGGTACATAAAAATATGGCTTACTTTCCTTAAATTCTAACAGCTGGTTTTTGGATATGTTTTACAAAATATTGTACGAAATCATAATCCAATATTGCCAGACACCTCTTGTGGGCGGTAAATCCCGCCAGACGCTTAAGTTTGCATAAAAAAATGTCTTTCTTATTTTCTAACTTCCAATTTTTATATATGATATTCATAGTAGTATTTTAATACCTTTTGTATGCAGCCAGACCAACCCCATGGGCCAATAACCCCCCCCTGTAAGTGTAAGCGCGACAGCATTATCTATGCGCTTGAGTGCGAGTGAGATGTACTCTGTAGATTGGTTTCTCACTCTCAAACTCATGGACTATTTTGTTTATACGCATGCACGTAGCATCTGCTTTCGCGTTTGAGGTCGCGCAGGCATTATATTGTTATATTGAAGTTTTATTTTATTTTTTCGATTTTGGTTTTGATGAGTTTTGATATAAATATATAATATTTTCATAAAAAATTTTAATATAACAATATAATGCCTGCGCGATCACAAACGCGTAAGCAGATGCTACGCGCATGCGTATAAACAAAATAGTCCATGAGTTTGAGAGTGAGAAACCAATCTACAGAGTACATCTCACTCGCACTCAAGCGCATAGAAAATGCTGTCGCGCTTACACTTACAGGATAACTTTAATGCGTCTGGGGGGGGGGGGGGTGATTGGCCCATGGGGTTGGTCTGGCTGCATACAAAAGGTATTAAAACACTACTATGAAAATCATATATAAAAATTGGAAGTTAGAAAATAAGAAAGAAATTTTTTATGCAAATTTAAAGCGTCTGGCTGGAGTTACCGCCCATAAGAGGTGTCTGACAATATTGGATTATAATTTCGTACAATATTTTGTAAAACATATCCAAAAACCAGCTGTTAGAATTTAAGGAAAGTAAGCCATATTTTTATGTACCTTTCTTACCTGTTACCTGTAAAAGGGCCGGGTAATTAAATTAGCGGGTATGCATAGGTGCTTAAGCATACATTACCCCTAACATTTCTCATAATTTTGAGAGTTAGAAAATAAGGAAGGTCTGGGGGCCCCGGGATCTTGGACTATACAATAAGAAAGAAAAGAACCACATATTCAAACTAATATGACACAACAAACTTAATCTGATTTAACATATACTTAAATAGCCAAAAAAATCAAGCATAGTGTAGCTCTAACAACCAAACAATATCAAGGCTTAACCAATCTAAGCCAAACTTGAAGAAATGATCCAAAAGTTGTGCTCAATGTAGTTACTACCGTCATCAGTACCTAAATTCGCTTACTAGTTTTACAACCAAAATATAAAAGAGTCGTTTGAACGCCAATGACCTTCACAACCGAACAAAACAATTAAAAATGTTTATATATAATCAAAATATTAATATAATATTAATTTCTAAAACACATTTCACTGAAAAACACTACATGCGAATTCCCATTTATAAGCTGTGGGTTGTGGGTATTATACAAAACACCCAAGGTGGAACTCATGGTAAAGTGCCATAATTATACGCGATTTCATTAAACATTCTGAAAGAGAGAAATACAATAAAGATAACTTACGAGCAACAAGCCTAACAATTAGAAAAGAACATGGTCCAATAAGAATATATGTCATATACTGCCCACCTAAACATCCCATCAAATAGGAACCTTTTCTCTAATACTACAACAGTCTAGAGAACAAATCCATTGGTCAATTGCCGGTGGAGATTATAATTCAAAGCACCCAATGTGGGGTTTTAGACTAACAACACCAAAAGACAAAGAATAAGTTAAAGTAATGGAAGAAAATAATCTGCAACAAATCTTTACTGGCGAACCTACGTACTGGCCGTCTGATAAAAATAAAATACCTGACGCCGTTGAATTCTGTATTACGAAGGGTTGCGATTTCAAAAAATGTAAATCAGACCATTCACCGATTATACTAACAATTTTCGCAAATATCTTAGACAAAGAACAATAACCCACTTTGCATAACTCCAAGATTAACAGGTCTCAATTTAGAGAAATGCTAGAAAGCCTGTGTCTCCCACAATTAAACAAAAATTAAGGAAATCGACAACTACAAAAAAAATGGGCAACAACCAAGAACGGAAAAATAAATCAATAAAAAATTACAAAGCAACAAAGGAGTTAAAGAAATTAATTCCTAAGGAAGAAAACCTTGGAATTCAAGAACACCTAAAAAATGTATCTTCCACTAAAGCCATGAGAAAACTCAAACGGCCTCAACAACATAACCCACCCATTAAAGATGATTTACATAAATGGGCTAGGAACGATAAAGAGTAGCACATTTAAAAAGTATTTACAGTATACCCTTCTACACTCTTCACAGAGGAAGAAACAGAACTAACCAAATTGCTAACAGCACCGTTTTGAATGGACCTGCCTTACACTAAATTTATAGTAAACCAAGTTAAACAAACAATAATGAAAGAAATTAATATCATGCAATAATAATATGCAATTCTGCGCCTAAACTACTTCGCTAGCACCTGGATGGTAACAGAAATCCTATATAATAATCCTTAAACCCGAAAAAAGGCCAGAAAATGTATCTTCCTGTCGGACTATAAGCCTTCTGTCTATGCATCAAAGTATTTGAAAAAATATACGCAAAAAGGTTAAAAACGATAATAGACATACACAAAAAAAATTCAAAACATTAATTCGGTGTCTGTGACAAGCACGAAACCATATAATAAGTGCATAGACTGGTCATCAAATAAACAAAGATATTAACGTCAAAAGATATTGTTCAGCGGCTTTCCTTGGCATATCTCAGGCTTTCGATAATGTTTAGCACTGGGGCTACAGATAAAACTGAAGAAGCTCCAACCCTATCATCACTTCCTGCCTAGAAAATAGACATTTCCTTTTGAAACAAGGAACCGAGTACAATGAGATTTATATGCTATATACTTCGGCCCGATACTATATTTCTTGTGCACGGCGGACATTCCAACAACCAAAACAACTACTACAGTTGCCACGTGTGTAGACGACACTGTTAGTTTGGAATTCTTTACAGATCCACCATCAGCATTAAGGAATCTCTAATGAAACCTAAATAACATTCAACAATGGTTGAAAATATGGAGCATCAAATCTAATGGAACTAAATCATCACACGTACCTAACATTTACCTTAACATAGTGAAACATGTCCTCTTGTATCAATAGTTAATTGTCTAATTCCTCAATCCGAGGACGCCAAATATATCGACATACATTTAGATCGCCACCTAACTTGGAAAAAACATATATTTAAGAAACGCAAACAGCTTGGACTTAATTTAAGTGAAATGTACTGATTTATTGGACCTTGGATAACGAAGTTCTACTATACAAACCCATCTTCAAGCCCATCGGATCCAGCTATGGGGTATCGCCAGTCTCTTCAATACGAACATCTTACAGAAATTCCAAAATAAGGAGCTGCGTGTCAAAGTCAATATTATATTCCCAACAGGGTGATCTAGCACGACATCCTCCTATTCGTTTTAGTGCAAACCACTGCCAATGAGTGCTTGTGCTTCCTAATGTGTTGGACAGCATTTCTTAACAAAACAAATGCTTGCTACCCATTAAAGTCAGATTTTTGTACTCAAAGAAATTAAATAAAAATTATCATAATGTTTCTCAGATTAAGGTCATATATCTGCTTAGCTAGTATTTAAATGGATGTTAAAGTAGAATCAGAAGTTAAGAAACACCGACTAACCGCTGGGATCGTCCGTAGCATATCGGTGTAAGGCTCTATAGGCTCTAGATAGCTATCAACGGATCGATTCTTGCATTTTTTTATTTTTTCTTTATATAATTTCTTGTTGGTCTTATTTTTGAATTTTAAAAATAGCAAAAGAATATTTAGTAGCTTAATTATATAATTTTTGTTTCTTTTTTAGTATAATGTCAATGTATGAAAAAGTTCACAAAACCCAAGAACTCTTTGCACCCTACTTATTGAAGCAATGGTACTTCTCTAACGACAATACCCAAAAGCTACTGAAAAGAATGTCCTTTAGAGACAGAAGCCTTTTCAAATTTGATATTTTTGAACTAAACTGGCAAAATTATTTTGATACTTATGTTAGAGGTGTAAGAGTCTATTTGTTAAAGGATCCCATGTCTACTTTGACAGACGCTAAAAAAAGACAACATCGAAAATTGATTTCGCAACTGATATTTGTTGCATTTGTTGCGATAGTATTTTATGTTATCAGTAAATTTGTGTTATTCAGGGTTATATTTAGATAATTTAAATTAAAATATTTAATAAAGAATTAGTATATTGCAGAATTTTGTGTTTGCCCTGCACCTACCATTGTCTTTAAATGTCAAAAATTTGGAAAACAAAGTGCCAAAGGTCATTTAAATTTTTGGAGAAGAGCGAGTCGGGGATACTCGAGCAGTTTAAGCGGCAGAGAAGCTTAAGATGTTAAAATTTGATTGGAGCGCCACTTAACTTTTTTGAAACTAGGTATAAAGTTAAAAATCCTGTATGGTAAAAATACTAGAAAGATATATAGATAAATTAAACGGAAATATAATAATAATTTAAAGAAAATAGAGAGACACCAATAAAATTTTTAAACAAAAAATTATACACTAAGCGTATTATTTATTCAACTTATTACGTTTAAATTTATAAACCAAAAATTTTTTGTAAATGAATTTGAAATAGAACAACATTTACAGGAAGGTAACTAGTTGAAAGAGGAATATTTATTTTAAATAAATTTTACATATAAAAACAATATTAATGACGGAGTATAAATATATCAATAATCCTAAATACGGTTCTGTGAAAATGATAGGAAACCTATATCTTATAAATAAAAACATTTTATGGTGTCCAGAAAATTGGCAAACCCAACTCAAAAAAAGAAAATAAGGTTTAGGTCAGAATTAGGGACATTTTAGGTGCGCAATTAATAAAATAAGTGCATTTACGATTTTAAAAATATTGAAAAAAAATATGGGTCTGCGGAGTTTTTAAAATGTTCCAGTTCCATAATCAACATATAACGTATTTAATAGTTAAGATATCTAGGTGTTAAGTACCTACTGATAGAAATTTATGAAAAATAATATATAGATACATATTTCTTTGAGATTCCAACCAACACAACCGCAAATTATATAGCTATAGTAAGTTTCATGTGAGTAGTTATTATTCTATAATTTACCATGAGGATATGAATACCGATGTATCAAAAAGAATATTTCAACCAAATGATAGAACTTATTCCAGAGGGATCTGTTATAGTTATGGATACGAGTAACGCAAGTTATCACTTCCGGAATCTTGAAGAAACTCCGGCCGAATCTTGGTGAAAGGAAGATATAAAAAAGTAGATGAGGCAAAAAAATATATCTTTTTAGGAAAACATGATAAAAAAACTTCTAGCTATCACAATGCCTTATAGACGGCAATATTCCGAATATATCGTTGACAACATCTTATCACAGCGAACTTAATCCAATTGAATTAATATGGACACAAGTAAAGAAGTATGTTGCTAGGAAAAATACGACATTCAGACTTAAAGATGTAAAAAATTATTTTATGAAGCACTAAGTACAGTGAATGCTGAAAAATGGAAAAAAAGTAAATTCATAGTAATAGTATATAACTATTATTATACATTTTTATTGGATAAAAATATATTTTAAAAATATGTTTTATCAATTTGTTCATATTCTTGTTACGCCAATGACGACAATTTTATTTAGAATTTTCCTCTCCAACTATACATTATTCTCAAGCGGTCATAACGTATTTACCAGGTGCGTGCGTTTAAGACCGGACAGTTGGTTTTAATTTGCATGAAAAAGACTAAAGTAACCAATTGACATGCATCTAGAAATATTTCTACACTCTGTAAGGCATTTAAGGGATTAAAATTTGACGAGAATGATTTATTATACCAGTTTGAAATAAAATAGACTATAAAGTCTAACATGCTAATAATGTAAATAATATTCTCATACAAAATTTAGACATACGTTCTGTTCTAACGTCATACAGTAAATAATGAACCAGTTTTCATTAGTAAATAATAGGTATAATTTAACTAATATTAATGTAAAAAGACAACCACGCCTTCTAACCCCAACAAAGGAACCGACTTTCGGATTTAGGTTGCCAGATATATTTTCGAAAATTCCTAAGTTTATATATTTTGAAAATGTTCTCTCTACTTTACTATTCAATTTTTCGTCAATAACTCTTAGAAATACTTAAAGACATTTTTGAGTAACGGCAACATTGTGTATATAGTTTGCCATTTCCAAGTCGGTTCGCACCCCTTTGATATTAATGTAAAGTAATGCCGACGGTTTTTACTAAGCGCGGTGGTACATCAAACGAAACATCAAAGAGGAAAATTGCAAAATGCGACATGAATTAAATACCGCTCATAGTCTTGTTCCCCATTACAGTACACAGTAGCGTTAGTGATTTTTATTGATTTTTTATTTTAGATATATATTACGGTGGGCTTGATAGTACTTAATATAGTAAGAATTTCTCGTTTAAATATATAAGATTCTATATTATTTGATTTAGAAAGATATTTTTTGACTTTTTTTCGCATTTTTTCTGTTTTTAATTTTCCACTTTCTTTTATTTTTTCGTTTATTTATTTATTTATTTATTTATTTATTTATTTATTTATTTATTTATTTATTTATTTATTTATTTATTTATTTATTTATTTATTTATTTATTTATTTATTTATTTATTTATTTATTTATTTATTTATTTATTTATTTATTTATTTATTTATTTATTTATTTATTTATGAATCGAAATTCAACACTATCTATTGGGTTTTCTTACAATTCAGTAATTGTTATGGACAATGCGTCGTATCATTTCCGCATATTAAACAAAATACCTAATAATAACACAAAAAAGAATGAAATTTTAAGATTTATGGCAATCAAAAATATCAATGTTCCTAAAAAGGTTCCAGTAAAGAAGGAATTAATAAGACTGATCAAAAGTCAGAATTTTAAAAATGAATACGTCATTGACACCATTTGCAGCAGACATGATCATACCTTTGCGTTTACCTCCATACTACTGTATTTTTAATCCAATCGAAATGGTTTGTAGTACTGTAAAGAAACGTTTACGAAAATATAATCAGTCACCAACCTTAAGCGCAGTTGTACTTGATAATATTCGAGAGGTAATTAGTGGCATAATTAGCGATGTATGGAAAAATTGCGAAGCACATGTTATAAAAATAGAAAAGGAATATCCTGTTTTACCGCCAATAGCACCATTAGTTATTTAACCTGGGAACGATTCTACTTCAGAAGACTCTGACAATTCTTGTTAGTCATTCTAACCAATTTCCTTTACAACTATCGTGATGTATCTTGAAAACTTGTTTTCAAAAACAAACTAATTTTATATTCTTACTAACATACCCAACCCTTTCCTTTCCAGGCAAGGAAGGCTCATACCTCCTCGTGGTCCTTGCTGGACAGACAATCTTTTAAGATTGTCTGACAAAATGAGTATTATTTGTAGACAATTGTTATAAAAATATTATGAGTTATGTACTATTTGAATAATGAGTCAAATGTTCTTATTAATAACTAAAATTAAGAAGTTTTAATTTGAAAGAATTAATTTGTTATTTGACAATTTTCAAATTGATACAAAATTTAAAAATATACAAAAACCGTTTTTATTTTGAAATTTAAAACAAAAATTAATAATAATTTATAAACCCTTTTTATTTAATTCCACGCCAATGGTCGGCATTGCTATCAAAGGCATTAAAATTCCGACAAAGAGAAAAAAATTTTACATTGACTTTGGAACAACTATACTATTATTATTAAAGAAGCACTTGTATAATGAACGTTTTATATAGGAGTCGTGGACAAATACATTTTTTGGTACCAATACCACATAATAATTATGGCTCTTTTGACAGCGATAGGCTAAAATGTATTTAAAAATCAAAGCAATAACGTATTCATTATTGCTGACATGTTATTGGAAAAAACATTTAGGTACAATAAAGACGTTTTTGAAATCAACAAAAAATTAATTATTTTAAAATTAAACAAAACCAAGCAAAAATTCAGAAAAGGTTTTATTAAGAACGGAATGAGGAGTATCATTACAAAAATTCTGTGAAAGACAACACATTAATTAAAATATACTAATTACTTATGTCCTGCAAATAAATTAAATTATTTTAAATGACGTACATTCTAATGACAAACTTGAAAATATAGTAAGATAATTAAATTGTTTTTATTAGATACCGATAATTGCAGATAATTTTGTAATGAGAAATATATTTTTTCTATAACACTTTTCTTGTCAAATAAGTATAGCTGTAAATACGTAAGTGATACATTTATATTCATTTGCATAACGCACTTTCGGGAAAACATTATGTAAATTAAATCATATGCACGCAAGTGTATCTGTTGGAAATTTGTACAATGCAACATTTTCTTTATATACCTACGCTTAAGACAACCCAAAAAAAGTTGGCATAGAAGTATAATAATTGCCAATATTTCTTAAATGCTCCTAATTGCTCAATTATAATCTGCAATTGCTCACATTATTAATTAATTATTTAATTAGTTATTAACAAATGAAAATACAAATAATTTTTTCTCAATTACGCGAAGAGCATTCAACTTTTCCAATAAATCTTTTCTTTAATAAATTGCTCACAATTTGCTCAATTATAATCTGCAATTGCTCGCATTATTAATTAATTATTTAATTAGTTATTAACAAATGAAAATACAAATCATTTTTTCTCAATTACGCGAAGAGCATTCAACTTTTCTAATAAATCTTTTCTTTAATAAATTGCTCACAATTTGCTCAATTATAATCTGCAATTGCTCACATTATTTATTAATTATTTAATTAGTTATTAACAAATGAAAATACAAATCATTTTTTTCTCAATTACGCTAAGAGCATTCAGCTTTTCTAATAAATCTTTTCTTTAATAAATTGCTCACAATTTGCTCAATTATAATCTGCAATTGCTCACATTATTTATTAATTATTTAATTAGTTATTAACAAATAAAAATACAAATCATTTTTTTCTCAATTACGCTAAGAGTATTTAACTTTTCTAATAAATCTTTTCTTTAATAAATTGCTCACAATTTGCTCATATTATTTTCAACCTAAGTTTCATTAAATTTCTTTTATTTATTTTTAATTAATTAAAAATAATTATTGCTATTTGAAACGGTGAGGGTTGACGTGACACTAGCAGAAGATTTCTTGTGTGCATGCACATTCCAACATTTCAATTCAACAATTCAGGGACGTCGAATTAATACCTAGCAAATGCTCACTTAAAAGTAATGATAATTTGTATTATTTAATTATCATTTTTACTAATTATGTTAATAATTATTTATTGTTTATATTATTATAACCTATCTTTTTAGACCCTTCTTCTTCTTCTTTTGTTTGTGGACTCAGCTACCTAGGCTAATCGGCCCAGCCTAGGTAGCTGAGGCCACAAAGGGAAAAAGAAGGGTCTAAAAAGATAAGTTATAAAAATATAAACAATAAATAAATTTTAATAACATATATAAATTGTGTATACTTACACGTGTATGCCATGCGCAATGATTTTATTCATGCGCATGCGCACAAGAAACCTTCTGCTAGTGTCACGTCACCCATCACCCTTTCAAATAGCAATAATTATTTTTAATTAATTAAAAATAACTAAAAGAAATTTAATGAGACTTCGGTTGAAATCAATATGAGCAAATTGTGAGCAATTTATTAAAGAAAAGATTTATTAGAAAAGCTGAATGCTCTTAGCGTAATTGAAAAAAAAAAGATTTGTATTTTCATTTGTTAATAACTAATTAAATAATTAATTAATAATGTGAGCAATTGCAGATTATAATTTAGCAAATTGTGAGCAATTTATTAAAGAAAAGATTTATTAGAAAAGTTGAATGCTCTTAGCGTAATTAAAAAAAAAATGATTTGTATTTTCATTTGTTAATAAATAATTTAATAATTAATAAATAATGTGAGCAATTGCAGATTATAATTGAGCAAATTGTGAGCAAATTATTAAAGTAAATATTTATTAGAAAAGTTGAATGCTCTTTGCGTAATTGAGAAAAAATGATTTGTATTTTTATTTGTTAATAACTAATTAAATAATTAATTAATGATGTGAGCAATTGCAGATTATAATGGAGCAAATTGTGAGCAATTTATTAAAGAAAAGATTTATTAGAAAAGTTTAATGCTCTTCGCGTAATTGAGAAAAAATGATTTGTATTTTCATTTGTTAATAACTAATTAAATAATTAATAAATAATGTGAGCAATTGTAGATTATAATTGAGCAAATTGTGAGCAATTTACTAAAGAAAAGATTTATTGGAAAAGTTGAATGCTCTTCGCGTAATTGAGAAAAAATTATTTGTATTTTTATTTGTTAATAGCTAATTAAATAATTAATTAATAACGTGAGCAATTGCAGATTATAATTGAGCAATTGATGAGCAATTAGGAGCATTTAAGAAATATTGGCAATTATTATACTTTTATGCCAACTTTTTTTGGGTCTTAAGTCTTAAGACAGTATAAATTTCGTGCAGAACAGTACTCTCAACAATTATAAAAAGTCGTATTCTTTGTCCAAGACATATTGAAAAAGATGCCGGCATTCGCCACTACACCTAACTACAGGTTGGTTGAAAAGCTTTGAAAGCAAAAATGAAAGAATGTGTATGTTTTAAAGAAATTGTTTTTTTTTATTCAATATAATCTCCCTCAGCTTGAACACACTTATTCCAATGATCCTTAGTAATTTTATAGCGTCTCTGTAATGATTTTCCGAAAGCTTCGCAAAATATTGTGCCATGGCTGCAATAGCTTTTTTATTCGACAATAATGCTTTCCACGAAGGAACTGTTTCAAGTTTCTCAATAAGTGATAGTCGGAGGGATCTGGTGAAGGCTGCATATCAGCTCGTCCAAAGAGTAATAAAACTCTAAAACTGGGGATTATCGAAAAAGGTCGGAACCTTTTTAATCCGGTAATGCCGGCAGGTGGTAATCACGCATATTAGTATACAACATAAATATAAATGATAATTTAATTAGACAAAATGGCTACAAAAGATGCAATTTCTTTCACAAAAGTTTAGTTATATTTCTGCTCTGGCGAAGTTTGTTATCAATCAGTGATTTTAATATGGAGTGTGATGCGGTAATCTTAAGTCAACGAGGTGAAAAATTGTTAATTGTTAATAAATTTAAGTTTAGCAAAGCTGGTGTTAGTAAAGATGAAACAATTCGGTGAAGCTTGTTTAGAAATTTGGCCTAGTACTCAAATTATAGGGTATATTTTCCATTTAACTCATTTTTTTTTTAAATCAAGCGCTTGGGTTATCTTGTGAATTTAGAAATAAGAATTCTGTAAATGGATATTATTTAAAATTATATTTTGGACTTCACATTTTAGACCCCGAAGAAGCAAAAAGATTGTTTGCTACTGAACTTAATTATTTAATAATTATTTAATGCCAGATGGTGTTATAGTTTTGCACTTTAGAAATTATGTACTCAAAACTTACATATCGGACGAGTCATTTTTTTCGACAAAATTGTGGTGTAATAATACTACACAGGACCACAAATTTATGCGAATCATTCCACTCGAAATTTAATAATTCATTTTACACCACTCTTCCTAACATATTTATTTTTACAAGTGTCTTGTTAGATATACAAATGACGACCTATATCAAAATGGCAAGTGCTTATGGAAGCATTAAAAAAATCAGAAAAAATGTCGTCGCTAAAACAAACAACCTTCAAGATTTACTTGAAAAACATAAAAACCAACAAATTTCATCTTTTTATCTAGTCCGTCACATGGCTTTTAAATATTTGCCGACTACGAAGTGAAAACTGATTTAAATGTAAGATTTTATAAAATAGTTTAGAATAAATATAATTTACACGTTTAATACCTACTATTTTATTTAATCACTTTATTACCTGCAATACACTTTTCTACCTAAACCGGACTTAATCCGATTATACAACCGTGGACGACCTGATGGGTAAAATGTGTTGACCATTGAATGCTTGGACGAGTTGACTGTCTCCCCTGGTGAATACAGTAGGTGTACAAGCAATTCGTAATTTAATTCGTTCAATTTAGCCATCTTCAACAAATTTGTGTGAACACGTACATTGTCTTGTTGAAAAATAATTGCTTTCTTCTTTTTTCACAATGTTTTTCATCCAACTGGTCTAAAAGGTTGTAATAATATTCAGATTTACTATAGCGCAATAGGGCCATAAGAGCAATAGGTATACCATCTATGCGACAGATGTAATTTTTTGTCAAAGGAGGAAAAAAAGAAGAAAAAATTTGAAGGTAATACTCGTGGTAATACTGTCTAAAAAATTATCCAGACAAATAGGGTGCAGCCTTTATCCCTCTAGACTTAGACTACCGGTTGGGCTTATAAAATTTTGGAACGATTTTTAAGTATCTGCCACTTAGGTACTTATATACTTTTTTTTTATATTCTGAGTTAAAAAAATCACAAAAGATTTTGTAGTAGGGATCCTATTTAATTCTTGTATGACATTGTAGATACGAGTATTCATGACGTAAATAGGCAAATATGAATACAAAGTACTAAGAAAATAAAATAGAATAGATTAAAATTAAAATTCAAAAGGCGTGCATAAATTATAAAAAGTTTTATTTTTTTGAATATTTATATATAGTCCAGTACCTACAAACAATCAATTTGAGGTAAAAAATTAAAAAAAGTTCTAAGAGTTATGCCTCAATTTTTTCGAATGGGATTTCAACATCGACGAGTGTAAAAATATTTCGATGCACTGTTTTGGCTCAAAGTACCCTAAAAAACATTTTAAAACATTTTAAAAGAATAACGATGGCTGAAATTCCAAAAAAAAGTTGTGTTTATCATCAACGGATGGTTTTGGACCGGTTTTTCAGATGGGAGACTACTTGCAAATAGTATTTTTCGCACAAAGTAGAAGAGTTTTCTTTTTAATTTGCATATAGCCATAAAGATAAAAAATATATAGACTTAAAGTACATTTCAGAATATGTTCACCATATCAATACACTTTTACTTACGTTCAAACCAATAATCTTGTACGAAATTTTCTCTGGTTTCCTATTATATGACAAAACCAGTCAACCATCTACCAGTTTCGAAGTAGTCTACTTACTACTGACTGATCAAAGTTATGTTGTAAAACGTGAACTATAACATCTTTAGAAAACTTTTCTCACAGAAATACAAATCTAACTTGTTCAATCTAAAAACTTGTTTTTATTGAACAAATCGGCGCAGTCGCAATTGATTCTACACCAAAAAAATAAAGCAGGTGGTAAAACAGCATTATCAAGTACCATTAGTAATCAGTACTTGTGTGTCCCTCCGTGTCTTCGTCTGTGTACATTATAACTCTTGAACGGAAGGTCACAGGGTCATGAAATTAGGTTTATAGAATCCTCATGTCATGGGAAAGAACCCTATTGATTTCGGTCCAGATCGGATAACCCTAATGGTAAAATTTTAATGATTTTCCGAAACTCGTGTAAATAATGCCTAATGTATAGCAGTACGTAACTTTTACTTATTTATTTTTACCCGACTGCCGGAGGGTTATGTTTTCAGCGCGTATCTTGTATCTATGTAATATTCTTCCTTACCTTGTATCTCCAGAACCACTAAACGGATTTTCACATTTGAGGTATCGTTGGATTTGTCTTAATAGCCCAACTGTTCTTAGATAGGTGACATTTAAAAAAAATCAAAATGGCGGATGTTTGACGCCACATTGTGAGGTAATAAAAAAATAAATTGTACCAAGCATATCGAATGGGGTATCAAAATGAAGGATTTTAAACACAAATTCTAAATATGTATATAACTTTTAGTTTTAATATTAAATAGAACGATAAAAAAAGAAATGAATATTTTTTCTGCAAAGCAAATCGGATTTTTTTTTTGTAATCTAAGTTCCTTGGACAAACAAAATGCTCCAGCCGATTTCTCATTTACTATGGGAAATCAATTTTTCGATCTATGTTTCTTAGGGAAAGTTGTCCAGTTTCATGAATAGAACACGTGAGTTAAATTAAGTTAATACTTTTCCTAACAACTGGAACGCTAAAAAAATTAGCTTTACTAATAAAAATAATTCAGAACTTATAACTCACAAATCACGCACAACTTTTTACAGAGCCATCCGATATTGATAATATATTTTTTATTGGAAAAAGCATAACGCGTGGGCGGTTCCATATCAATTTCAAAGGAAAAGTCCAACCCATTAGGGTAGTTAATCGGGGAATATTTGAATATTCCCATACTGATTGTTGTAAAGTATTACCACGTATAAAACCGTTGGTCCCGGTTGTTTTTGTTGAAAATAGTCATTAAGCCATAACGTCCTCTGTAGCGCAGTGGTTACGGAGGTTCCGGGTTCGAATCCCGGTGACCAACGCACATTGTAAATAAGAATATTTGATTCAAAAACACATAAATATTTTAAAAATCCGACACAGATGTCCTGTAGGACCATTCAAAAAATAATGATTTCTCATGAACTCTTTAGCGAGTTTAGAATAAGCACTCTAAACTAAAAAGACATAAATAAAAAAATAATTAAAAAATAACAAAAAACCCGCCTGCATGGATAGCTTCAACTAAAAATTAACTGAAACGACTGAAACAAGACGAAAATTCAATGACTAGGTATTTAAAAAAAATCAATCATTAGGTACTTAGAACCAGAAACATAAATTGAAACAGTACCTCACCTACGTACCTACGTATTGTACAAATAAAAATATCAGCACGGTAGTCATTCAATTTTTTGCAACATTATAAACAGAATTACAGTCGGAGGCATGCACAAAAGGATAATAATTTAACATAGCCTACACTTTCATGCCTCCGACTGTAATTCTGTTTATAATGTTGCAAAAAATTGAATGACTACTGTGCTAATATTTCTATTTGTACAATACGTAGGTACGCAGGTGTGGTACTGTTTCAATTTATGTTTCTGGTTGTAAGTACCTAATGATTGATTTTTTTTAAATACCTAGTCATTGAATTTTCGTCTTGTTTCAGTCGTTTCAGTTGATTTTTAGTTGAAGCTATCCATGCTGGCGGGTTTTTTGTTATTTTTTAATTATTTTTTATAAGCAATATATCTATACTAATATTATAAAGTTGAAGAGTTTGTTTGTTTGTTTGTTTAAACGCGCTAATCTCAGGAACTACTGGTTCGAATTGAAAAATTCTTTTTGTGTTGAATAGACTATTTATCGAGGAAGGCTTTAGGCTTTATAATATCACGATGCAACTATTAGGAGCGAAGAAGTAATGGAAAATGTGAAAAAAACGGGGAAAATTATTGATCCTTGAGGGCTTCCATTGCGTACGCTGCGAAAACGGATCAAGATACCAAAAATATATGTATGAAAGAATTATTCCTCTTGAAATGATCTAAAAAAATGTCCGCGACAGTATATGTCTATCTGCGATGTATTAAAATATATTTTTGTTTTTTTTACGGTTCTTATCTCTAAGTGATAATTTTTTATATTGTACGGAGAAATTTATTGTCTTTAAAAAAGGAAATAAATATACCAGTTTTCGTATACGTTTCATATGAAACGGAATAAAATACCATTTTTGTTACTGCAATTCTTGGGTGAAATAAATGTTAATTTACATTAATAACAGTAGCCATTATTTTACCTCGTCCACCTAAGATGTAGTAAATTGGCGACGAGATAAAAATAATTTAACAGTGTAACTAAAAAGTTTAAAGTGACTTAAAAAGTAAAAAGTGGTTCAAAATAACCGAAAATTAGTAAAAATAGTAAACCGTTAAGTGTTAGACAAGTTTTTACATCATGGCAACCACAAATTTGGGACACATTCGTGAGTTCGATCCTCAAAATAGTGATTGGAGTATTTTTATATGCAGATTAGAAAACTACTTTAAAGCGAATGAAATTACTGATAAGGATAAAATGAGGGCCATATTGCTAAATTCTTTCAGTGAGGAGGCCTACAAATTAGTTTTTAACCTGTCAATACCAAAGAAACCTGAAGAAATAACCTACGAACAGATTAAGACTTTGATGGGTACACATTTTAAGCACACCGCGTCAATGTTTTCTTTTCGTGATAAGTTCTACAACGCAGTGAAACTACCCCATGAAAGTGCTGCAGAATGGGCCGCGAGGGTGCGAAGTTTGGCTGTGAATTGCGAATTTGAGTCAACAATGTTGGATATGTTGTTGAGGGATCGTTATGTTGTTGGTTTTGGAAATAGCCCTGTGAAAGATAGGTTATATGAAGAAGACAAAAACTCAAAGTTTTCGGACGTTATCAGAATTGCATCTTCGAAAATGGCAGCTATGCAAAACACAGTGTTGGAACAACCTTCAATAAAAGTGGAGCAAGATGTTCATAGTATAGCGCATCAAAGGGTTCGGTCTAAAAGTGATCATTTTCGACCGTCAACAAGTGCGGGTCAAGCTAGTGCTGGTACGAGTGCCGGAGCGAGTAATCAAAAATGCGGTATCTGTGGAAGAGGCAATCATACTAGTAATCAGTGCCGGTATCGCGATTATACGTGTAATATATGCCATCAAAAGGGGCATTTAGCCCCAGTGTGCTCTAATAAAAAATATGGAAATAAGAATAATACAGGTCAGTCAAAAAAATACCAAAATTTTTTAGAAGTAGAAAATGATGATGAAATATTTTCGATCTTCAGCTGTTCGGTGAGTGACAATGAACCTTATTTTATTGATATTTTAATTGACAATAAAAAGTATTCTTTTCAACTGGATTGTGGAGCCAGTATCTCAGCTATTTCACAGATTTTTTATCAAACCTATTTTTCAAAATATCCTCTTATTCCAACAAATAAAATTTTACATTTTTACAACGGGGAAAGGGCAAAGCCAGTAGGAACCTGCGATTTAAAAGTATTTTATAATAATTTTACTCATAATATCAAAATGTATGTCGTTAAGAACGGTGCAGTACCAATTCTAGGGCGCGATTTTATGAATTTATTTAAAATGGGTTTTTCGCCTATAAATTATACTGATAATTATTGCAATTTGGATCAGATTATTCAAAAATATAGTAAAGTTTTCGAGCCTGGTTTGGGAAAATTTAATAAAGGGACTATTTCGATAAAATTAAAGGACGAATCAGTTTCTCCAAAGTTTTTTAGAGCTAGACCATTGCCCTACGGTTTAAGAGATAAGGTTGATGCCGAATTAAATAGATTGATTGAAAACAATATTTTAAAACCTGTGAATTACTCTCCTTGGGCTACTCCAATTGTTCCAGTATTAAAGGGAGATAATTCTGTTCGCATTTGTGGCGATTTTAAAATAACGATAAATCCTTATATCGAAATAGACCAGTTTCCTCTTCCTAGGATAGAAGATTTATTTTCTCAGTTACAAGGAGGCTCTATTTTCTCTAAATTAGATTTATCGCAAGCATACGCACAAATTTGCTTAGATGACAAATCAAAGGAGTTGGTTACAATTTCCACACATAGGGGACTATTTCAATATCAAAGATTACCTTATGGTGTGGCTTGTGCCTGCGCCAAGTTTCAAAAAATTATGGAATCTTTGTTACAAGATATTGAGGGCTCGGTGGTGTTTCTCGATGATATTTTAGTAACGGGAAAAGATATTAACCAACATAATTCACGCCTTGAAAAAGTTTTAGCTCGTTTACAAGATGCCGGTTTCAAGGTCCGCGTAGATAAGTGTAGCTTTAATCAATCGGAAGTACGGTATTTGGGTTATATTATAAATAAGGAAGGGTTGCATACTTCACAAGACAAAATACTTTCAATAAAAAAAGCACCTGTTCCTGAAAATGTAACGCAACTAAAATCTGTGCTCGGTATGATTAACTACTACGGTAAATTTGTGCCAGATTTGGCAACAGTTTTAAGTCCTTTGTACAGTTTATTAAAAAAAGATGTTCAATTTATTTGGAATTCGGACTGTGATGAAGCTTTTAATAAAATAAAGGAGCTTTTAATTTCTGCAAAAGTACTAGTCCATTATGATCCTAATCTCGAATTAAAATTGACAACCGATGCAAGTCCGTATGGGGTTGGTTGTGTGTTAAGTCACGTTTATCCTAATAGAGAAGAAAAACCGATTGCATATGCCAGCCGTACATTGACTAATGCTGAAAAGAATTATAGTCAAATTGAACGGGAGGGTTTAAGCATAATTTTTGGACTTTGTAAGTTTAACCAATATTTATACAATCGTGATTTTACCTTGGTTACGGATAACAAACCTCTTATAGCAATATTTAATCCCAAAAAGGGTATTCCTCAGTTTTCAGCAAATAGATTGCGCCGTTGGGCCGTTATTTTATCTAATTATCGGTACAAAACTGAATATGTAAAATCAGAAAATAATGCAGCCGATTTTCTTTCCAGATTACCCATTGACCATAATGAAACTGAGTGGAAATCTGTTGATATTAATTATTGCAATTATTTTTCTGAAAACGAAATCTCTGCTGTCAATTTTGATTTAGTAAAACAAAGTATACAGTTTGATTCGATTTTAAAAAAAGTAATTCAGTTTGTTAAATTTGGTTGGCCTAATAGCGCAAAGAAACATAGGGATTTTTGTAAATTTTATCCAATAAGAAATGAACTTACAATAGAAAATAATATTTTACTGTGGAATCATAGGATTATCATTCCTGAGTCATTAAAAAAGCGCATTTTAGTGCAATTGCATTCTTCACACAAGGGTGTAGTGAAAATGAAAAGTATAGCCAGGGCGCATTTTTATTGGCCTAACATAAATAATGATATAGAAAAGCTTGCAAAAACTTGTAGGGACTGTTCTGTGCATAAGGCTAGTCCACCAAAAAGCACGATCATTCCATGGAAATGGCCTGAAGAACCATTTTTTAGGATTCATATCGATTATTTTGGTCCTTTCCTTGGTAATTACTTTTTGGTGATACTGGACGCACATTCTAAGTGGATAGAAGTATTTCCTACTAAAGACATTACTTCAAGTTTTACTATTAAAGCTCTTCACTCCACATTTTCACGTTTTGGTATACCGCGTTATTTAATGTCTGATAACGCTAAAAATTTTACTAGCATAGAAATGCAAAAATTTTTAAAAAATTTTCAAATTAAGCATATCACATCCTCACCATTTAGTCCACAGTCGAATGGAGCTGCGGAAGTTACTGTAAAAACGATTAAAAATTCGTTAAAAAATGCTTTAGGCATCGGCAATAAAAACATTGACATAAATTATTCTTTAAATAAATTTTTGTTCGAATATCGAACTACCCCACAATCTACGACCGGTGTTTCACCGTCGACATTACTTTTTGGTAGAGATATTCGCACAAAATTTGATTTTTTAAAACCTCCGATAGAAATTATTAAAGATGAAATTGAACGAAAACAAGAAAAACAAATTAAAAACTCAGGGGGGAAGGACAGAAAGGTTTTTAAAATTAATGACAATGTCTTGGTTAAGGACTACAGAGTGCCTAATAAAGTAACATGGATACCTGGCTTAATTAAAAAAATATTGGGTAAACGTACATACATAGTTTTTATTCCCGAAATTGGTCTCACTTGGAAGCGACATGTAAATCAAATACTAGAAACTAATATATGTAGTTTGCCTATTTCTACTAATGATTGTAAAAATGTAGAATCTTTGCAGCCCCCAAATGAAAGTGAAAACCCACAAGTAGAGCCTACAGTAGTGCTTTCCAGCCCAGTTGAACAGAGTACTTCTACTATTATGTCAGACCCAGAAATTTCAAATGAAATCGGTAGAAGGCCTAAAAGAAATATTAAGGTCCCGGAAAGATTTGCATATGACAAGTAGAGTTCATTCTTTTTCTGACCTTTCTGCTGAGAATGTTTTATTACATATTTTTTATTAGAGAGGGGAGAGTGCGATGTATTAAAATATATTTTTGTTTTTTTTACGGTTCTTATCTCTAAGTGATAATTTTTTATATTGTACGGAGAAATTTATTGTCTTTAAAAAAGGAAATAAATATACCAGTTTTCGTATACGTTTCATATGAAACGGAATAAAATACCATTTTTGTTACTGCAATTCTTGGGTGAAATAAATGTTAATTTACATTAATAACAGTAGCCATTATTTTACCTCGTCCACCTAAGATGTAGTACTATCTTTTAAGATTAACTCACTATAGAACCGTTTTTATGGTAATCAAATTTGGTCGAAATTAATGCATTATTGGTTAAGAGTTGTATCAACGTAATAATATTAATCTTTATCCAAATAAATGTGTTTTTCATTAAGAGTATTTAATTGTGAACAAAATTGTCTTTGACATCACTTAATTTCAATGAACATCTTAGAAGATATTACAATTTTAAAATAACTAGGACGCCACCGTAAGGTGGCGCAGTTATTATCTCATATATTTAAACGAGAATTTCTTACTAAATTAAGTACTATAAAGCCACTGTACGGTGGTGCAGTGGATATCTTATATAAAATATATAATATAAAAAAATCATTGAAAACAAAAAAAAGCAAAATGGTAAAAATTTGAAGAAATGAAAAATGGAAAAAAAGACACGACAGTGTTATGCGGTACAAAGTCCGCCGGAACAGCTAGTTATTTATAAATATTGAACGTAGTTCCATTTATGTATTCAAATGCGATAACGCTTTTTTCTTCTTACATTGACATCCTTTGTATTTTACATCGGATGCAAAAGATCTTTTACATAAATGAGATGGGGCAATATTTAATCTTCTATTTCAACACTGTATAAAGAATGTTAAGATTTGTTTCAATTTACTTATTATTTCTCAACATTTTAAAGTTATTTTCACTATATCAGGAAAGTTAACTATCTATTTTTTTACGTCACTTATTAATTCAAAAATTGAAAAATCAAATGACTCTACAAAAATATGAATACAGGTATTTAAATTACAAATTAAACCACGTAAACTATTGTTGTAGAAAAAAACTTGAGATTAAAGGTTAAGGTATATTACCTAGGAATATACAGTGTGTCCACTTAAGTTCGCACCATATGGGAAACTTTCTTATTATTAGTTTTACGAAAAAAGTTATTCTTCATAAAAAGTTCTGCATGGTGTAAAAACTAAAATACAACCATCAGATATTAAAATTTTTCAGTCGTATACGAGGTATGTTCAAAAATATGAATTTTACCAAGAGCAAAGTATCTCAATTTTTTATAATATCGAAAATTGTTCTCAAAAAAATTTATTTAAAATTGTAAACTATATCTAACAAACATTTAACTCATTTGTTATCAAAAATTTGATAACCTTTTAGTTTCCCAACTTGACTGTTGCAGCATTTTGTTGATGTTTTAAAATAATTCGTACACATAACAACGTTATTTATTTTACAATCTAACATGAATAGCAATTATAACAATAAGTTGTTAAAAATATTTGCAAAAAATATTAAGTAATAGATTTTCTTCGATCAAAAAGCCATTGCCTCAACGTACCCACCTTCCCAAGTAACATTTTTGGTTTTATTGTAGTTCTCAGGGTATCTAAAAAACCTTTTTTATGAACCAAACATAAAACCTTTTAATCCTGATATTCTTCTTACAACTGCAATAAAACTATCTTAAGTCTAAAATGGAGAACTTTATGAAGGTTGCTAGGACTAATTTTTAAATCTTTCTTAAAACCTGGCTTATAAGAGTTATAAATTAAGCAGCTATAAAACTTAAATGAGGTTGTATAAAACGCAGTTTTAAAACTGTAATAAAACTTTTTATAAAACCTGGATAAAACTAAATTTAAGTCGTTTAAGTTTTAAAATTGCATAAGATTTTACTAATATATCATAAAAAGATAACTTTAAAACTAATTTGGTTTTAAAGTGATGTTGCTTTCCATACTTAAGATATTCTATTAGATATATATTATTATATTATTCTATTACCGATAATATCATTACATTTTGATTAAAATCATAAACAAACTGCAGAGTACTGTTAAAAGTGGACCTGATAGTTTCTTAAAATTTACGCGCCTTTTAAAATGTCCCAATTTTATAAATTATAAAATATTTGTAATTTTAGTAATTTGTGTTTTTGCCCGAATTAGTTAATATAATACAGGTACTAATAAAGAGAATGATAATTAATGTCAATTATTGCTAATTTAACATATTTTAGCGGTATAAAATGAGAAAAACCAATACATTTTTTGTCATGGTTTCGGAGTAATTAATGCTCCATAACCACACTATTTATCTACAGACGGGAAAGATCTAAAGTGACTATATACAAAATAAAATTAATATATATGTATTCAGCTATTTAAGAGAATGGTCAGCTTATAAAAAAAATTGATAAATAGGCATTAAAATATAAATAGAATCTCAAAAAATAATTGTTGCCATCCTTTCGGTTTAGTAGTCATTTTTTTATAAAATGGACTCCAGTAACACTTTTGATTGTAACCAGAAGGTAGAAATAAAGTTAATCATAAAACCTTTATACGGCTATTAATAAGATATGGTTTTAAGCTGGTTTTATCTTGTTTGTATTAAATGTAATTTACAACTCGCGCATAGGTTTGGAAATTTAACCTCACAATTTTTAGTGATTACATCAGGAATATTATTTACATAAGAGGAAACCATATGCAAACATTTTTGAAGTCCTTGGTGCCAATATTGTCCTGCACCAATATTATAACACTCAATGATTTTGGTTGGTGTTCTTAGAAGTGTACTGGGATCTGTTGGTAATATATTTGGAAACCTTGTATTTATGACTTTTAATCATGCCTTTACTGTGTTTTGTTTCACATTGTATCCATTTGCCCATGCCCAATATCATCATTAATATTCGGAGTAGAATTATTTGATGAATTAGATATACATTCAGTAAAACATTCTGCAACAACTGTATTTTGTAGTTTCAAAAACAGTTTTTTTCCACTCTCTGTGGAAACGTCCGCTTTTTTTGACATGCATCCATTTTTCTAAAAATGTGTTCATTTTGGCACTATGTTCTCACATAAACTTTAAGCATAAATGTAAATGTGTAAAACTGCTATTGTAGGTTTAAAACTATGTTGGGATAAAACTCTTTGGATTTAAGAGATATTTTAAAAAGCATTTTTTAATGCCCGCTTAGGAACGTCGTTTTAATGTGGTTTTTTAATATGTATGTAGTTGCAGGAGTAAGGAGTTTTAAAAAATGGTTTTATAGTAAATTATATAACCAGTTTGTAATACCAGGTTAAAACATAGGCATATTATTCTACTTCTTTAAAACTGTTTAGCTGTAGGAGTATTTTAAAGCCAAACGGTTTTAATATTGTCACAGTAATTACTGTATTAAAACAATATTAAGATCAAAATCATTTGGAATAGAAAAGGTTTTATTTCGAGGTTTTAACAAATCCATTAAAACGTGATTATAATGCTACCAGCTCTTTAAGAGTTAATGGCCAAGTTATAAGCCGCCTTAAGAGTGAAACATATATTGCAACCTTTTTAAAACAGTATTAAAACTTTTTCAAGACTATTTGATCTTTAAAATGTTACTTGGGTTCTCTTTCAATACAAGTTTCCGTTCTACGACAAAATTCTCTTAACACATTTCTAATCATGTTGGAAATTATAGTCTGAATGGTATCCGTAATAACCCTTTCCAAATGTTGGACGTTTGTAAACGTCCCTTGTTTGTATACATTCTCTTTCAAGTAACCCCAAAAGAAATAATCTAACGGGGTTAAATCTGGCGACCTAGCTGGCCAAAAAGTCTCTGAATATCTGTGGATTACTCTTCCGTTAAACAAATGATCCAGATACTGCCTTACTTCCAACGTACTATGACATGTAGCGCCGTCCTGCTGGTACCATATTTGTTGCCGTTCATGTAGTGATAGGTCATCAATAAAATCAAACACGTGAGTTTGTAAGAAATTTAGATAATTCTGAGAGGTCATGGATTGTCGAAAAAAAAAAATGGTCCAATTATTTTATCTTTGTAAATGCCACACCAAACATTTGTTTTAAATGAATATTGATCACGAGTCCTAATTGTGAAGTTAGGATTGTTGTCACTCCACCATCGACAATTTTGAGAACTCACCGTTCCATTTGAATTAACTGTAGCTTCGTCTGAAAACATTATTTTTCTAACAAAAAAAGGATCGTCTTCAATTTTTTCTTGAATAAGAAAACAAAATTCTATTCTCTTATCGTAGTATCTAGGTTTCAATGTATGAATAAATTTAGGCTTATATGGTTTAAACTTATTATCCTTCAAAATTTTTGCAATTGTACTTTTACCTGCATTTTGCAACAACAATGCCCTCTTTCGTAGAGAATATTTAGAATCTTGCACTGTATTTAACATTACATCTAATTTCGTCGCCTCATTTGCAACGCGTTTTTCACGTTTGTTGCTGAATTTATTTTTAACATCTCCGTATACTTTGAATTTTACCATAAGTCTCATAACTTTTGTATGTTGTATATTTTTTCCTTGATGTCTGTTATTAAATATTTCAGCTGCTTCCCGATACGTTTTATAATTATCACCCACAATTAGCACAATTTCTATTTTTTCTTCTAAATTCAATACCACCGGCATCTTTAATTAGAATTTATTGTAACTGTCAAATATGTATTTTACGTTTAATGTCAGATATGTAAATATCATGGCAACTTGATTAAAAATGTACTTATGCATTTATTACTGTTGTAGGGTAGACATGCAATAGCAAAATGTAGAAAATCTTCATTTTAAACATTTTGTATACATGGCTGTATATTTGAACATGTTGTAGACTTCTAAATAAATTTTTTTGATAACAATTTTCGATATTATAAAAAATTGAGGTACTTTGCTCTTGGTAAAATTCATATTTTTGAACATACCTCGTATACAACTGAAAATTTTAATATCTGATGGTTGTATTTTAGTTTTTACACCATGCAGAACTTTTTATGAAGAATAACTTTTTTTTGTAAAACTAATAATAAGAAAGTTTCCCATATGGTGCGAACTTAAGTGGACACTGTATATACTTTAACTGTTGCAATCTTATTACTAGACATTATTCTATGTAGATTTAAATTGACTAACAAGATTATATCGTCAAGTAATTTTTTATATAACTTTTGGAAGGGTGTAGAAGATTTTTAATAAACGAATTGTTTTGAGATATCCCCCATGAGATTTTTGAAATTTAGTAATTATACAAATAAGAAAATGAAATCAAGAAAAAGTCGAAAAACGTGTCACATCCGGAAGGACTCGAAACTATATCAGGTTACGCTTCTAACCACTACAGCCACAGATGCGACGTACTTAGTCGGCTTTTTGATCGTCTTGATTCAAATCAATGCCTCTCTATGTATGACGTTAATAAAAAGGAGATTATATGTCAAATCGAGATATTTTCTATTAAAAATATTTAAATATTTTCTTACATATATAACTAATAAAAGCCAATTATACTCTTTTTTTTAACGTCAGATATATATATAATAATGATGGTACTAGTGACTGATTCAATACAACGTGAAGTCAATTGTGGAGCTGCAGTCAACGTTGTGGCCAAGGTAAGTAAAGAAAACTCTTTGATTTTAGTCAAGCTTTCGAATTATTTTAATTCTTCATCAGGACAGCTGTAGTGAAGAACAATTTTTTTATATAATAAAAATATTGTAACAAATTATTATGACTACTTACTAATCTTGAGGTTATAGAAGAAGCGACGAATAACATTTAAACAACATTACACTAATAAAACATTTTAAAATAAGTACATCACTTTTAAAAAATACATAAAATTAAATAAAATTGTATACATTTAGACATAAAACTACCTACTATTTTGTACTTATTCGTGTGGAGGTTTGTGTGTAAGTGATGATTGAGTGTGTTTTAATTTGTCTTTGGTTTCTATTTGTTAATATAAATGTTTTATATGTATAAGTGTTTTTTATATATAAATATATGGTTTTTATTTTAACACAGTAGGAGAGCAAAACAGTTTGTTGATTTATTTATTTCTGATTTTATTATTATCAAGTAAAATTATATCAAGCAAAATTTTGTTGTCAAGAAATATGGGATTTTAAATTCAAAGATTTTTATTATGATTGTGTCCAGTTCTATGAAAGTTGTTTTTATATTTGATTTATCTTAGTGTTATTTATCTTTGTATTAATTTATTCATAGTTATCTTTATATTTATATATTAAATTTTATTTATAATTGTTTATTTTTATTTTTGAAAAGACAGAATGTAACAATAAATATTGCTCAGCCCTTCTATATCAGATTTTCTATTAATACATGTTTCCCTTCTGTCAATGTGTGTCATTTCTAAGAACAACCGTTTCTTAAGGTTCCTTTCCCTTTCTAAAATTCTTGTTTCGTCAAACTTAAAAGTATGGCCATTTTTGATTGCATGTTCCGTTAGTGCGCATGCTTTATATTTATTATTTTTAATATCACTTTTATGTGAGATGTTTCTACTGTGTACAGTTCGGCATGTTTCTCCAATATACACCCTTTTCACAATCCGAACAAGTGATTTCATACACAACAAAGAAAGTTCAAATGTTGTGTATGAAATCACTTGTTCGGATTGTGAAAGGGTGTATATTGGAGAAACATGCCGAAAACATGATCCTACATTCATTCTATCATTATGTTGACTTTGTAATTTTTCTATTTCTTCTAATACAATTTGACGGTCTTTTTCTTGTACTACCTTTATTTCTTCTACTTTTCCTTCCATCTCACTTATCTTCTTTACTGTATCTTGTTTTATAATCTTTTCTAAGTCATTCAATTTTTTATGTGTATTAGTATTGATTTCTTTGATTTCATCTTTACATTCTTTTATTTCATCTTTATATTCCTTGTTAATAATTGTTTTAATTTTTATTTCTTGTAATTCCTCTATTTCCGTTATTCTCGCTATTATTTCTGTTCTTATTTCTTTCTTTGTTTCTTCCATTTTTGTTTGTTTATTTCCATTTGCTTCCTCATCTCATTTTTGAATTCTTCTTTTATTTCTTTTTTTATAGAATCCATATTCTTGTTCATGTCTTCTTTTATTTCTTTTTTCATTGTATCCATATTTAAATTTATTGCTTTAATATCTTTGTTCATATCTTGTTTTATTGCTTCTGTATTTTTGTTCATATCTCCTTGTTTATTATACATTTTTTCTAACAATTTAAACATTCTTTCCATTTCACTTTCTTCATGTTTGTTACCATTGCTTTCAATAATTGCTTCAATAATTGTGATATTCTCTTTTTTATCTCCGGATTCATTATTTTCCATAATATTTATATCATAATCTTTTTGATGATCTCCTTTTTGCTAATTATCCCTAACCTGTCTTTGTCTTCTTGTTTCCATAATTTTTTTTTTAAATAATTTTAGTTTTACAATTTATGTTTAGTTTTCAATTAAATAATTTTAGTTTTATGATTTATGTTGTTTTAATAAAATTCTCACCATAAATCACTGCCTTTATTATATAAATGCAAATATCTTACCTATCTGTCAGTCCTGTCTGTCAAAGTCCTTGTCTTCCCTCTTAATCTTTCTTGTTTTTCGGGTTTTTCTCGTTCTTGGTGCCTTGATGGTGTCTCGAACTTTGAAGTTCTAGTTGCTTGTAGGAGGTGTCTCGAATTTTGAAATTCTAGGTGCTTGTAGGTGTCTCGAATTTGCAGTTCTAGGTGCTTGTAGGTGTCTCGAATTTGCAATGCTTGTAGTGGGCCCCACGTTGGGCGCCAACTTTGTGATGGTTACACTTCTTAGCTCCGGCTTTCGGGTATGGGTTCCTTCTTATTGTTTATTGATGATTTAACACAAATCAATTTTAATTTTTAATTCAACCTTTTATTTAACTTTAACTTTAAATATCAATGACAAATCTCTTAAAAAGAATAACCATTAATCAAATTCAAAAATCAATAACCAAAATCCTCGTTTCAATAACAATATATATATCGATCGATTCTCAAGGAATTTTTGTGTTCAAGTTTGGTAGGTTTGAGAATTGGTCTTAAACTTCCTTTATAGTCTTAAGGGTGGTTCAAAAAATCGTATAAATAAAGAAAAATAATTAAAAATTAGAAACAATTAAAAAAAAAGAAAATGTAATAAACAAAGCAGAACAAATGTTAAAAATTAGAAAAAAAAAATTAAAAAATATTAAAAATATAATAAATTAGCCAAAATGAGAATTTCTCTCAGCACGTTTTCGCTGAAAGTATTTTATTACAAAATGACTTTTGGTCACGGTTGCAGAAAAAAACGTTTAAAATTTGTAATATTGATAAAATAAACTACATTCATTGTTTGTTAGGGGATGGGAAGTTCACCGGGTCAGCTAATATATTCATGTAATTCATAATATGATAAATTAGATTTGTAGAACCGAGTTTACGCAATTACGGTAATGACAGTGAAATAATTAGAAGGTTTTCATGATAATTATATGTAAGCAGTTTGCACTGTTTACAAATATAAATCATGGTAGTATAATTAAATTACAATAAATTAATTATTAATGAACATTTTTACATTAAACTTAGGTAATTTTTAATTTAAAAATTGTAATGTTAAACAAAGACAAGCTGTTATCTATTTATTTAAAATACCAATAAACACAATAGCTATAACTCTACGATTATAAAGACTAATTAGTATAATTATATACAGTAACAGTTACGAATTACAAATTATATCAAGGTTAGTTCTAAATACAGTTATGAGTAATTTATTGTAAAAAAATTATATAAAATTAATTGTATCAGTATCAGTAACTTATGTTTGTAAAATTATTGGAATATACAAGTACGAGGTCTGTCGGAAAGATTCACTAGTGTTTTTTAACCATTGACATTTATAGGTTAACAGTAAAGCCTCGTAAGCGTTTGTCGAATTTTACCAATGTTAAAAAATACTAGAAGGATAGATCTACGAATATGTATCAAATTTTGCTTTAGCGGTAAAACTAGTTAAGAACTATTCAAATGATCAGAAAAGACCTTTAAGGATGAGTGTATGTGCATAATGTAGTATAATCGTGTCAAAAGATTCACCATTCTCGTTCTTGCCGAACATCATCATCAACAACGCTGGGTAATACAAAGTGCGCGTGACTTTTTCTTCTCCATGGCGATGTTAACTTCGTTCATACATGATTTGCTGGACCTACCTCTTCCTCTTTTATCCACTGAACTCCAGTCTGTTACTCTTTTAATCCAGCGATCATTGCCAGCACGTCTTATGTGTCCATACCATAACAGTTTCTCCTCTTCGATATATGTTAGGGCATCTTTTGCATTTTTCATCCTTCTCTGAATTTCCTCATTGGGAATTATGTCTAATCTATTTAATCTACCGCAGCGCCTTCAATAATCCATTTTCACTGAAGTTATTTTACTTTGTTTTTTTTTTTGTTGTTCATCACCTAATATTCTGCCCCGCAAGTTATAAGGGATGGTACAACTGTGTCGTATATCTTTGGTGCTCCTAGTTTCACTTCTGCTCCATAATATAAGATTTAGCTATTGATCCCAGTTGTTGTATGTTTGTTTGCTATTTCATACTCCGTTTTTTCAGTTTTACATATTTAAAATCCAAAATAAGTATTTAAAATTTCCGCTACCTTATTTTGACAAGGTTCTCATCTATTTCCAAGTATTTCATAGCTTCTTCCGACGGGTTCAGATACTTTTTTTTGCTAAAGTTTATTTTGAGTCCTGCTTTATCATACTCATCTTGTTATTTTCGCACCATAAAACGAAGGTGTTCAGGGTTTTGTGGAATGACCACCTGATCATCTGCAAAACTTAGAGTATATTATGTTGATTTCTGACGGGTACAACCATTTCTATCTACCATTTTCTTCTCCATTGTTTTAAGATGTATTCCAGAAAAACATTAAACAAAGTTAGGGACGTGGGTTATTCTTGGAGAAGCCCTTTTGTAGGATAAATTGTTAAAGTCAGCGTACTTCTTACTTTTATGGTTCAGGTACTTTCTCTGTATAATTCTTTTGTTGCATGTATAAGCGGAAGAGGTATTTCCATTTGCCCCATCGATTTCCACAATTCTTTTCTCGGAACAGAGACTTACGCGTTTAATAAGAATGAAAAATAGATCTCTGCTCTTAGTCTTTTTCTTTTTGATAATATGCCTGATTGTGTAAATGTGGTCAATACATGACCCTATACTAACAACTACAATTTGGTAAGTGTCCGCGTTGTTCATTTCCAAAATGCTCAGTTCAAAAACTAAAACACTCAGAACAACGGGGAAATGGTAAGTAATGTTTAAAGTGGAAGTAATGTCTAATTGCTGATTATTTTATATTTGATTAAAAAAGTGTTGTGCATTACAAATATGCACATTAGGACAAACGATTAACGAAAATTTACTAAAAAATTTTGACACGATTTCGTGATGCCATGAAAAGAAGACGGGCGCATTTCTGGTCAAGCGGTGCTTTGCATCTTTATTAAAATAATACGCAAGGGCATTTATTGAATCTTGTAGAGCAAGTTTTTTTTTATTACCTATTAGTTATTGCCCGCGACTACGTACGCGTTATTATAAAGATATGCATATTAAGTTCTTTAACGCAAATTATGTTTATATTTTACTTGAAATTCTTGTCCCATTTAGTAACTGTTTAAAAGGCAATATTTAGTAAAATTAAAAGTTATTTTTATAAAATCTCTCTATACACCACAATTTTAGTTTTATTTTGAAAGTATTCTACTTACGTAAAGGTTAGATATCACAAAAAATAAATTTATTTTTTTTGTACTACTTATAGGTGATTAATAATATAAATGTTTCTTGAACACATAGGGTTGCAAAAGCGGTTATTTTCCCTTAAACCGTCCCTGTTGTATTTGTTTTATACTAACTATCAACCTTAAAATACACTCTTAGGGGTAGAATTTTGCAAAATTCCGTTTAATATGGTATGGTACTGAGACAAGTGCTATGACAGAAATAAAGGTAATAAAAAATATTATAATTAAAGATTTTAAACTAAAAGATGTAGGAATCACGGAATACAATAAGAGCTAAAAAATACAGTTTCAGTTCTAAAAGAACGTACAGAGGACATATGAAAAGCTGAGAGAACATAAACTTTTTAAAAGTCATAATGGAATGGACCACCAGTGAGCAAAACTAGAGGATTATCGAAGATACGATGGGAGAAACAATTGGAAGAAGATTCTACATAATGGAAATAAAAAACTTAGTCAAGAATGAGAAATATGGAGGAAACGAGTAGAAATTACAGAGTTACATCAAAAATTATATAATCCAAGAATACAATGGGATGAATTTAATGTAAAAACAGCAATACAATTTTCAAGGGATCGTACAGCTTGATGATGATGATTACTGTAACGAGTCTTGTCTTTTTAGTTTTGCATATAGCCATAAAGACAAAAATTTATTTATAGACTTAGAGTACTTTATTGCTTTTTAAAATATGTTCCACCAAAATCTATACACATTTGCATACGTTCAAACCAATTGGTAAAACAGTTATACCAGTCTTCAGTTGACACCTACAAAATCGCTCTTTTAAAGGCATCGATGGCTTCTTCTAGCGACGGAAATTGCTGCTCATGCATTGAATATTTGATCTTTGGAACCGTAAAGAAATCGTTGGGACTTAGGTCGTGACTGGATGGATGGTCTAACAATTCGATATTTTGAAGCTCCAAAAACTTGATTGTCTTTTGGGCAGTGTAAGCACTTGCATTGTTCTGATGTAGGATGATTCATCGTTGTGTTTTGCTTTGTAGGAGTTTCGCGATAATTTCTAGTAAACAAACATTTATATACCAATCGGAAGTAACAACTGTTCTTCAATCTTCTAAAGCAATTCTTGCTACATGACCAGATTTTGACACAAAAGTTGTGACCATTTTTTTTTGACTTCGAGAACGGATCACTTTTGTTGTTTTTTTTTCTCATTGTAAAACATTCACACAGCCGATTGGCGTTTTTATTTTTCGTTTCTTAGGAGTTATCCAAGATTTATCGCCATTAACAAGATTAATGACGTTTTTTGAGTTTCCTTTGTTGAACCATTCCAATGTTTTTCGATGCGAATTGACGCGAACCGCTTTTTGATCTTCAGTAAAGAAATGAGGGATCCAACGGGAAACCAACTTTGTAACACACAATTCTTTGTGTAGGATCTTTGGGATCAAGGTATTTGAAATGCCCAAAGATGTATCTATCCACCGATATGTTACACGGCAGTCATCCTTAATTAGCTAACGAACCGCATCAATGTTTTGCTGTGTGACTGCTGTTTTGGGTGAACCTGGCTTGGATTCGTCGCTCAGACTGGAGGGACCATGTTGAAATTCGCAATACCAGCGGTAAATAGTTGACCGTTTCAGTTAGACATTGTTGTTATTGCTCGAAAATGTTCTCAGCTAAGATCCATTTTTCGACCGACTAATTTCAAAAATTCTCTGTACCTACACAACTTGTATCGCAATGAAACTCTGGATTTATGTCAACAAAAGAACGTAATTCTGATTATTTAATTATTATATTTTGTAAACTAAACGAGACACACTAAAAGAACATTTATTAATTTATTCTCCATTAATTATAGAAGAAATATAATTTAAAATTGAATCTGCAACTAAATTTCTTCCTTTTTTGAATTTCTTTTCAGGTTTCAAAAATATCAATTAGTTTTTAATACATTCTCAAAAATCAAACCAGTATTTAACATCCTGCGTTTAAGATTAAAAATATTTAAAAAAATCAGAAAGTTATTCACCCCGATTTTCGAAAATCGAGTTTTTACTAGAACTACATGTTTTGAGGCTTTAGGACTTTTCCTGCGATGATGTTCGTATGTCTGTGTGTACTGTGTATGTATATAACCCTCCTACAACTTTTAAAGGGTTTAACCGATCAAAACTACTCTGTGGCTTTCCAAATATTTCCACTTAACTTAGACTAACCGAGAATTAGAAATTATTTGCTTAAGAAGAAAAAAAAACCAAAAAAAAAATTAAAAAAGATGTGATTTTGAGAATAATTTTTTGGCGGTTGCAACGATTAGCCTAATTAGCTTTTAAGCTCAAAAAATTATGTCGAATGCTGTTTTAAAAATTAAAATCGGTTGATTCAGTCGTGAGATATCGTTGTCGAAAAAAATGGTGGTTGTAGTAACTTTAAGATTTTTTGTGTTATCAATTTAGCACATTTTTAGCACTGAAAAAACTGTGTGGATTGCTGCCTCGAACATAAAAATCGCTTAACGTGTCAATAACTTACATTTTCAAAAATTACCATTTTTTTTAAGCTAAAGAACATTGAAACAGCACAAAAACACCTTCTTGAGCTCGAGGAGATCTAAACAGCAGATAAAATACATTTTTGCTGTCTGAAATTAGCAGGAGGTTGCAAGGATGTCCTGCAGGGTCAACTACTTTTCGATTTTTTTTAAATTGTTTATAATTTGTGTAATTTTCTTTTCCAAAAATTTTTCATTTTCTTTTCCGTTAATTTTTCATTTTCAAGCACTTTCCAGATGTTATTTCGAATCGAATCAAAACTCGACCATATTTTTTCGAGACTGCTAAAAAAAGTTCGAAAAAAATACACTTTCCTACTAAGCTAGAGCTTTCTTTCCTGGGTAATAGCCGTCAAACGTTATTTGTTTAAAATGCTAGGAAACAAGAAATTGCAACAGATTCGGTTTACTCCTTTCAAATGCTACTAATAGAAAAAATTCCCTCGATCAAAAGTTATAGGTAAGCGTCGTAAAATCGAGAAATTGTCGATTTTAAACAGTTTGATCGCAAATATCCTGAAAATAAAGAACCGTACGAAAATTTTTCAAAAATACATTGTTTTGTTTTGCAAAAATGAGAATTTTACAATAACTTGCAAGTTATTGGTTAACAACAAATTTCCACCCAAAAATTTGTGTTTAGGTGCTCAAAATACAAAGCAATAAATCCAGCATCTGAGTAGGAAATACTGCGCAAAGTGAGTAGAAGCATGACAACGCCTGAAGTTAGTCTCATTGTTTAGAGGACATGAATGTTATGTTATAAATATATGGTCGTATTTTTGATTTAAAAACGAAATGTCACTTTATCTTCTTGCAATTTCTCGTAATTAACCAATATTAATGATATAGAGATAACACGTGTCCATATTCTACGTTTAACTTTAATTTTTGTTATCAGAAATCATTTAGTTCAAAGTTCTGATATTTAAAGTAATTTCATAAAAATAAAATATTAACTTGAACAATAAATATTTTCTATTTTTTTTTAGTTGACAAGCAAATTTACCCTTTCTACAGGTTTGTTGATGTGTCATACATATATGTTTATCATGTTTTATATATAGTTGATTCAAATAGAAGTGTCATCAAGTAGTCTCTGGAAAATTCAAATTTGTAGTGGCAGCACCCACGTTTAGTGAAATTTGAATTGCAATATTAGCCAGCTTGTGATCAGATTGCTACATATGCTCAATATAACTATAAACATTTGACACATCACGATGACATATAATTCCCTAACTGAAGTTCTGTTTTCATTGAATCTAGTAATAAAGTTAAAGATGATCTCACACGTACCCAGCCCACTTGATGACACTTCTATCTGAATCGACTATATGTCTAGATAAGATCGCGATGCTGTCGTATTACATTTTGCTCATAGTACGAGCGCCAGGTACGTTTCCGTTGGCATAGATCCATTTATTTTTTAGTAAACGATTATTTGAGATTTCTGTTGTTTCTAAAATTTTCAAAATTTCAAAATTTTCATTTATTTTTTGTTTTTGTTTTATTTAAGGATGTCCTCGTAGGTAAAGACATAAATAAAAATGTACCGATAACATTTATTGGGACAGAAGAAGCAATTTATTAATTTGAGATTTAAAGTACTGCAAGTCAGGGCGAGTGGGCAAGACGTGGGAAGTTTAGGAGTTCCAGAATTTGGAGACCCTGAGAATGAAGGAACGATCGAATCGATCCATTGTCGATGTCTGGCACTGAACAGTATAAGGGTGCAAAGTATCGGTATAAAACAGGGAAAGACAAGACACTGCTCTTCAGTTGGATAATGGGGCTACCACAGTGGAAATGTGCAGCAGCTCCAAGAAGATGGTTTGGCTGGCTCAAGAAGTTTGCCGGATCCCAAATTAGGAGGAATGAATTGAGATAACCGAATAAGGAAAGGACCTTAATTTGAAAGACTGTTTTTAGGTTATTGTAGAAATCTCTAGGCATAGTGACCAGATTAAATAATGTTTCCAGCAAATTCTGGCATGTTCATTTGTTGTATATAAATAAGGGCATGTCAGTTAAGGGGAGTTCAAATAGTAGGTATAATCAGTTTAAACGTTATCCAGCAGAGTTCTGTGTATCTTGTTACAGTTTTGTGAATAAATTGTGTTAAAGTCTACATAAAGGTTTCAATAAATTAATTATATTGCATTGTTATTTTAAATTATTTAAAAATATCACTGAAATAATATTTTATTACTTTATTCATAATAAGTGATGGTTTTGAAGGGTTGGCACATTAGTAAAATTAGTGAATATTATTTAAGAATATGAAACAATCTGTTTCCGAAATATTTAGCGTTATTTCTATCTGTTACAAACTTTATTTATAGCTTATTTAAATTTGGACAATAATGGCTAGTTTTCAGCCTAAAAAATAATTAGCACACATTGGCATATGGTTGATTTTGAAGTGGAGAGTATCCGCTGAGTGCGCGATGATAGTGCCACCTAGCGTTTACAATTACGGCGGACTTTAAAATATCAAATGGCTAACTGTCATTACGAAAAGTAAGTAAAAAAACAATTATTTCCAATGAAACATCGTAATTTATTAGATTTCTACCCAAATTTGTTGATCATGTAAATCTATAATATAAAATTTATATTTTTTATTTTCCGTCTAAAATTTCACAATCAATAAATTTTAGGTAATATAGATGGGCTTTATCACGACGTACTTCACGGAAAGTAATTAAATAAATTTAATCGATTATCGCATTGTAGACGATCCTAGTATGACTATAATGTCGTTAATAATGCTGACGTGTTGCGTATTTTCAGTTAAACATTGCCAAATTAATAATTAAAACTGTCTTTCAAGCAATCACTCACGACATAACTTTCCAACCTCTAACAACCAACAAAGGTAAAGAATTAGTTTTGGCTCAACATGTGCAAGACGTAAAAATATAACGTTTCTTCCTACAACATACTAAATATAGCAACTATTTAAAATATTGCTTTTTAAGTTAGCTTATTTGCTTTTTCCTCTTGACAGCGATTATCCACTTCATTTGTTGTTCTTGTTTCCAACTTGCTTGTGGAAATTTATAGAATTTCCGATTACTATTTTTGCCATTATTGTTGTTGCAGTTGACTAGGTACACAGCAGGTTTCGTGACGCATGTTTATTTAATTTTTAAATGGACGCACGGATAAGTATAATTCATGTAAAATCCTTAGTAAAAAGTAACAAATCGTCCGCCCGTAAGTTCCTTTTTTAGCCACAGTGAGCTCTGCGATCGATTCGTGGTTCTCCCACCCTACACTTCGCACCCAGCGAATATTGAGTTTAGCTATTGGTATGTGTCACCGGACATGGTGCGCTAACTGGTGGTCACATTATAAACTAGCGCTAGGGTGAAAGCTGGTAGTTAGCCATACATATAAATAAGGCAAATTTGTATGCTGTTAAATTTTGTTTATTTATATTTCGTCTATTAATAATAAAAAAAGTGTATATCAGTGAAAATTAACATTTAACTATGACCTCAGATTTATTAAATAATTGTGGAGCTAGATTTTCTTCAAAAAAAAACCAAAAGTAGAAAATACTGTTGTTTTTACGGATGTTCAAGTAATGCAGCCCAAAATTCAGACGTTCGTTTTCATCATTTTCCAAAACCTAATCGGTTTTTTGTTAAAAGAGAAACAATGAAAAACGTAAACTATATTCAGTGTCTTTAAAATTTACACTTACCGAGTACCTACAATATAATAACACCGCTGTGATGTGTTTACATCTTTCACTAAGTCCAGCTGTACAGCTACACTTAGATGAAACAATTTGACCATTTTTTTGTATAACTGTTTTTATTTCATAGGGTTTATCACGAAAATCTGATAATTGTATACCTACAATACGACAAAATATCGTATTGATCATTGTTTTGATTTTCCAACCTATTATACATTAAATGTCCTGCATTAATTATTTTCTCTCCTTCTACAAAATTTCGAGACTTAGGAGTACCTAGCCTCAATAAAGTCAAGAACTTGATTTAATGATAAAAACATTTCAATTGTAAATAAAAACTACATAACTTAATTAATTAATTAATAACTTAATTAATTAAATCACATCTATCATCCTAGCAGTAGTAATATTTTTAACCACCAGAGCGCGTAGCGCCAAGTGACACTTACCAATAAATTTGCATTCGAATCAATGCATATAAAAAAATCCAAAAAGAGGTTGACCTTAAAGGCCATCCTTGCAACTTCCCGCTAATTTTAACCGCAATGCTATAGTAACGTGACGTATTTTGACGTTTTTGAGCTGTTTTTGGATTGTTTAAAAAGCATTAACTTTGATGTTCAAGACGGCATTCGAAGCAGTTTTTAAGAAATAAAAATGATATTCAAAGTGCAAAATCAATTAGTTAAAAAAATCTCAAAAATTTCAAAAAAAAAACATTTTTTTTTTCAACAACAATATCTCACGAATGAATCAACCGATGTTAATTTGCAAAACGGCATTCGACGTGATTTTTTAAGCTTAAGAGCTGATTAGGTTATGAGATTGATCGATATTCTCAAAAAATATCATTTTGATTAAAAAAAATTTCGGTTTTTTTGAAATCTACCGGTCCGAATCGGTTCAAACTTATAGGGAATCTAAGTTAGATAGAACTCTTTGGAAAGCTTTTTAGTTCATTCCGATCGATCCAGCCGTTCAAAAGTTATAAGAGGTTCACATACATCCACACACACATCCACACATACATACAGACATACAGACACCCTTGTAAAAATAGTCAGGTTAGGTTCCAAAGACCTCAAAACGTTGAGATCCGATGAAAACTCGATTTTCGAAAAACGGCGTAAAAACAATAACTTCCCGATTTAATTTTTTTTTTTTAATTTTTTTTTCCAAGAAATTGGAAGGTTTCCTACCATTTTTACCGTTATATTATTGGATTTTTCATAAGGAAACAGTTAATTTAAAAAAAAAAACTACCAATTTTAGTTTTACAGTTGCAGCTATTTAAACAATTAAATTGTTAAAATCAAATTTTCTGACCACATAATATGTCGAACGGTTACCCTCAAAATTCGTAAACAGCAGGACAAAATACATGTAAAACACTTTTGGATAATGCCAACGATAACGTACCTAGCGCCCGTACTGTTAAGGTTAAAATATAAAGTTCTTTATACTTAAGAGGTAATTTTTTGTACTTTAAATTTAAATGGTTTAAGAATTAAATTATCGTACCAAATTCATGTGAAGTTCTTACTGTTTGTGTAGTTGCCTAGTAAAGAACCAGTTGGTTATTTTCGGAAAATGTTTAAAATATAATTATAACTTTCGTTATTTTTTTTATTATTTCCGTTATTTAATAATATTTACCTCATTTACCTTGAATTACTTTTTATACGCAACTTTGATAATCAAACAAATCGAAAAATTAGGTATTTGTTGGCAAAGTATCATAAATCAAACTTTAACGACTTCCATTTTAAGTAATTTCTAACTGTTTCCAAAATATTTATTAATGAGTTTATCAATTTGGTACTAATTACACAATACATCATTTAAGTGAAAGCTTGGAAATGGGTCGGCTGAAGGAATATAAGGAAAATAAATTTATTGATGTAAAAAGCTTAAAAATAATTTAATCGTTAAACCGTTAACAAAATAAAATATAAGTAGGGTTTAGACGCATTATTAATAATTAATAAACTTATAAATATCTATCTATTGCAAGAAGGATTAGTAGAGGCGCGCATTGTAAAATTTATTTATTTACAATAGATGTTTACATGAGGTTATTTATTTTTACTGCCTTATCAAAATGACTTTTATAATGAAGGCACACTAAATGTGAACCAACTATAGGTTCCTTATAGGGTCTAGACGTCCGCTAAGAAAGGATTTTGTGAAACTCTACCCCTAAGGGGGTAAAACGGGGGTTAGAAATTTGTATGAGTGTCCTATGTTTTTGAAGTAAGGGACTTGAAAATAAAAATGTGTGCTCTTTAGAGGTTGTGGAGGTGTACTTATATTGTATTTTGGAAATCAACCCCCTTTTTAAGGGTTAATCGGGGGTCGGAAGTAACTATGCTACTTTAACAGCGAAAAAATGACTATTAATAAGGCCCAGGGCCAAACATTAGAAGTAGTTATCGTAAGTCTAAGAAAGGATTGTTTCTCTTACGTTCAGTTATATGTGGCCTGGGGCCTGTAACACAAAAAGTACAATTGTAACAAGTTTACAAGTTACAAGTAATCTGCATGTAACTACAAGTCCTACTGAATTCCGTATCACAATGCAAATTGCTACAATTGTAGAAATTTAATAATTTTGTACATATGTTGTTACATATGTAACTATTATTCCTATTCTTGTTTGTTTATGTGCCCTGTTAAAATAATACTGGGCTGGATTTAACGGATTTTCATATGTTGGTGAAATCAACCATTGCTTCAGCGGATAAGCAGAGTCTCCTAGAATTACACCATTGGGATGAGGTCTCCAACCATTTTCCATTCTGCGAAAGAAGGAACTACTTCGCAATACCCGTGCGTCGTGACCACTACCGGGCCAGTTGGCACTAACGTAGTAGAATTTTGATACCCCATGCATATCACAAACACCTCCATTTCCCAACCAATGGAGAGCGCAATTAATGTCTTCTGTGGCGGTATCAATCCATACCATCTAACTGTTGTATTTGCAAGTCTTGGACCAATATCGCAAAGAAGATCTTCAAATTGAACTCGGCTCAGACGAAACCTTTGGTTGAATTCATTATCAGTGAGAAAAGCAAAATCTTTTCTTGCACTGAACCGATATTCTCTAGGCGGATCTTCATGGTCACTCTCAGAATCACTTGACCACATACTGGGGACAAATACGTTCGTGTTTACAGTACGAGAATTGCTATAATATTGAGTCTTTACCCAGAGTTTTAGATCGGTAAAACATTAACTACACTTGTAGAAAATTCTGTAACACAAGTTTACAAGTGTTAACTTTATGTTACAGAATACGTGTTCAAATGTGGAAATTCTACCGTAATTACTGGTGCCGTACGGGTAGTTACAAGTTGAGTTGTGTTATGGAAAAGCTTCAAGAGTAAAATTTATTCTAACAATTGTAGGACTTGTATGGCTTGGGTTATAGGCCCCACTAGCGTAAGTTCTCCTGATAGGATATTTATAATGCTATTTTGTTGTGAGAATTTTATATTTAAGAAAAAATAAAATTATCACATATATTTCTCGCCGGAGCTAAGTGGATTCATTGCTTTTTTTTTGGTTTTTGATTAAATATAAAATTATCAAAATGATAACTAGTGACTGGAATATAAAAATAATTTGCGTTAACAACTTAATAGGTAGTAATGCATATTTTCATAACCACGCGAACGAACGAGGAATCGCGGGCAACAGCTAGTTATAACATTATAAATGCGAAAGTCAGTTTGTATATTTGTTTTTTTGTCCTTTTTTCACGCCGAAACGAAGCAAAATTTTGCCATGATTTTTGTATCGGAATAATTAAAAGCATGAAGAGTGACATATGCTACTTTTTACTGCTGGAAAATATCCTTTTGTATTCGATGTTTAAACGTCTACTTTCGATTTGTTAATATTAAGTTTGCGATAATTATACAAACGAATCTCTCTTTTTTTATTTATATAAGCTTTATTTTATGTTGTGACAGTTTTCCTAAAATGTAAATTTTCTGAGTTATTCCCGAAAAATTGTTTAAAAACATGTTTATTTGCCGTTTAATTTGTGAACTTTCAGTTACCAATAACTCCAAAAGTACCTATTGACTTTTCGAAAAAAGCTCTAAGGAACATTTTTGTCTCAAAATTCACTGTTCTAGCGATTAACATGTTTTTTTTTGATAAATATTTTCCATCTCCGAGTTGGGGTGGTAACCACCCCTAGAGGAAAAGCACATATTGCCATAGGGTAGATT
The DNA here is from genome assembly GCA_964028335.1 of Altica lythri. Classification (NCBI taxonomy): domain Eukaryota; kingdom Metazoa; phylum Arthropoda; class Insecta; order Coleoptera; family Chrysomelidae; genus Altica; species Altica lythri. The sequence goes on along the minus strand of OZ034801.1, from coordinate 29,713,615 downwards.
TTGAAGTGGAGGGTATATTGAGCTTACCTACAAATTTTTATTCAAATCGATGCGTATAAAAAAAATTGCAAAGTTTCCTACTAATTTTACCGTCATATCTTGGACAATAAATAAAGTTTAATTTAGAGATTTTTCAACAATTATCAAAATCATATAAACTCAATTTTTACAAGACTGAGTTAATAAGTAATTTTAAGAATAAACTTCGAGAATAAAATTGACCGAATTGTTGACCTTACCTGAGCAACTTTTGCTAACATGCACTGCTTGTCCGATAAAGGTGGGGACAGGCATGGACACAGGTAAGTCTAATTATTTTCAGTTTATATTTATATTCTTAGTTTGATCGCTTAAGTGTTGCTTAAGCGTGGAGACGGTAAAGTACCGATTTATAGACGCGTAACTCTGGAATTAATTTGAATTTGTGTATTTTGTGAATAAATTGTGATTTAATTTTTTATCAACAAGTAAGAGGTTTTTAAGTATTTATAAATTTTTATTTTTAGGGCTCAGAGTGAGATTTTTAATAACAATAAGATAAATAAGAGAGACTGTATCAACTGACTTAATTGTCCTTTAATTCCTTTATAAGTAGCCTCGTCCCATTGCACATGCTAAATTCGTGATATCTGTCGTGATTATGAAATAAGTTATTTTGATAAGGATTAATACCAAGATAAAAACTTTTAAAAAATTAAAAAATAGTTATTGTGACGTAACTATAACAGTTAGACATATGCAGTCGCGGCATTTTTTGTAGATATTTATATATTCTTCAAAATCGTAGTACATTATTTTATTCTATAATTAATAGTATTCTCAGCGCACGCGATGTAGGTAAGGATTTGGTAATTGTTTACATTTTCACCCCATCCCCCTAGGGGGTTGGGGTTGCGGGGGGTGTTAAAGGAAGGCTACGCGAGAAAGGAACTATCGTAGAAAACTGATTGTAATCATGTCAGATAGTCAAGCAGCCATCAAAGCTCTGAACTTACACACAATCAGTTCAAAGATGGTCTGGAAATCCCTAGGCAAGCTAAATGAACCAGGACAAACAACACTGTTACCCTCTTATGGGTTCCAGGACATATAGGAATAGAAGGAAACGAAACAGCAGATAATCCGGCAAAAAAGGAGCTGAAACTCCATACTTGCGACCAGAACTATCTTGTGGAATCAGCAGTAGTACAGTCTTATGGACACTAAGAAAAAAAGTGAATAGAGAAAAATTCATGTACTGGAACAATCTAGAACTACTAAGACCAACGAAGACGCTCTTGGGAAACTATGCCAGAGGAGATCTTTTAACTGTCTAAACCTTAATAAAAACAACCTCCATTTTATAAAGGAAATATTAACCGGGCACAGCCTATTAAGAGGACACATGAAGAAACTAGGATTGGTAGATGAATCAAAGTGCAGATTTTGTGAGGAAGAAGATAAAACCCTAATATACATATACTTTCAGGATGCATTGCATTACATAATTCTAGGGTCGGATACCTAGTATTATAAAAAATAGAAGAGAAAGATCTACCTAACTTAAAGCCCAACAATATCCCAAACTTTCTAAGAAAGATAGGACTAGAAGAGCTGCTATAAATCTGAGAAAACATCAGTAATATAGCAAGAAAAATGAAACACAATAGATCTTATAGGTCGCAGGTGTATCTGTAATTTGCTCATTCATACATAATGCCTAAATAAAGATTTAATACAAATACTCAAGTGCCTTATGTAGAATTCAAAATTGCTTAACATAGGACCATTATTTAGAAAAAATATAGGTACTTTTGTTAAAACTTTAAACAGTTAAATAAATTGCCATTGTCAAGAAATTCCAAAAGAATTTAACTCAATTTTGGTAATTTGTGATGTTTTCTTAAAGGTGGTACCTAAATAATTAACTATATTTGTTAAATAAGTTTCTCTTCGTTCCGTAACATTTGTCAGACATTATTGGATCTAAATCACTTTGTAGTAAACAGACTGAAGTTCCTGTTATGAAAATATTACTTAAACCAAATTTTGCAAATTCATCTATTGTCATTGTTTTAATTTATGCCAACGATGCGTAATTGATAATAAATTATTTGGTTTCAATACACACAGCAGAATCGTTGGAGAGTCCGGATCGGTGGGGAATGGTCTTTTCCGAAATAATTGTTTGCGATAACGTTACAACCTCATGCTATACTTTTTTTAAATGTATTAAAGTTGTCCTATTTTCTGCCTTCTGTTGAATAAATTTTAATACCGAATATATTTCATAAGCTTGTTTGTTGTGTTCGATTTTCAATTTCATTATAATAAGTAATATAAAAATAAAATAACCACCTTAATTTGGCAATACTGAATTCACGAAGCAATTACCTCGACAATTTTTTAAACACTGAAGACCCTTAAAATTTTAAGTCAAGGTTGAGTTTGGTTTGGCCAAGAAGTAGATTTTAAGTTGGAGCACAGAATTGGTTTATTAATTCAGTGTTGCTCCAAGATAAATGATCAAATAATGCCTATCTTGGTTATTTTCAAGGTTAGACACAAGATGCCCAAGAATTTTGTGATTTTATTTTATCCATAACATTATCTAGTATAGTTTATTCAGCTTAGTTTACCAACAAAAACAAGCCTCCTAATCCTATCAAAGAGGCTGGCTATCGAATCAAGGTTGTCAGATATATTATGAATATGTTCTCTCATTTTTGTATATATTACTTATACTTAAAGATATTTTTGAGGATTGGCAACATCACAATCTAATGTTAATTAACCGAAAAGTTTTAAATTGACGATGCCATATCGACGGTTTTTACGTTAACACTCTTGGATATGATTTATTATTTGATTCTTAAAAGTGAGAGTAGCGAGATTATCGGTAAAGTTCAAAAATGTAGATAAAGAAAGGTAGAATGTTAGTTCTCGGTTTTTTTGGTCCCTAGAAGTCTAATTTGAAATAAAAAAATTGTCGGTCTGTCTGGATGTATCTTTTACGGGTATTTTTTACTGAACCGATTTAAAATGGCGTGTATAACAAAGTTATATATTTTTCCCGCTAAATAATTATTTATAATATGTTCTATGGCGTTTTGGTGACCATTTGAAATGAGTGATCAAGATGCATAATTTAATACAAAAATTAATAAAACAATGATATGATTTTTTTCAAAATATGCGTTTGATGAACTGGCCCTTTTTCTTCATTTTCACTCCAATGGTCGGCATTGGCCTGCATGATATTAAGAAGCCAACGATGGTAAACTGACATTGGAAGAACTATACTAATCTTTCTCTTTAAGATGCTTTTGAATGCTGAGTAGGTCCTATACCTATTTGTCTTGAATATGGTTATTTTGAGATTTCGTGGTTAAACAAAAATCAGTTGCTACACTAACTAGGTAAACTTTTTAATCTCCGATGGTCATAAACCCATTTTTGAATAAACTGAATAAGCAGGGTAGTTGTTTTAAAAATGTCGGTCTTTAATATTTGACCTATTGAATGTATTGTCCTTTCCTTCAGGGCATACATATTTAACTGTCCTTTGTTGAAGACTTTAATATAGCTACACCAAAGTAGGTGGATTTGAAATTGCGTTTTCTTTGTTTAGACCTCTTGAATTGGCTACTTGTGGGTTTAAAATTGACTGTGTTTGGTTTTAAACTTTTTGATTTTGCTACTTTAGGAGAAACTGGTTTAATATTCTGGTTCTGGATTAAAAATTTTTGATGTGAAACATCTATAGCGGCACGTAAATCAGATTTTTGGCGTGGTGACGGTGACGTCATGACGTAAAAAACCTAACGCATCGATAATAATCGATAAGAGATGTACTGATATCTTATATGAAATTGGTGTCATGTTTTGAGCGACGCGACGGTGGCGCGCCAACAATAGGGGGAAGAAGCTCATCAATTCAAAAATTTGGTGGGACAGGCAGGGGACAGGGTATGAATTGTTTCATAAAAACCTAACTCGATTCCGCCTACTATCTATTCTATATATATAAAAATGATTGTTTGTATAGGCAACATAATATACCTACATATTTTGCTGACCTGTAAAATTGACAGCTAGTCATTCAAAATAGATTGTTGGTGAATAGTTGTCATATAGTTGTCCGCGTAAAATTTGTGTATTTAGTTTTAAATATGAATAAACAAAGTGTTAATAAAGAAAGTGATGAAAAAATATGAATAAAAATGAGTGAGTACTCTATATACATTGGGGTGTCCGTTATTTCCCAGATTTGGTTTTGTTCTCCAAACACCCATCAAATTTTTAGATTATAACCTAACAAAAATTATCAGACCTTAACCAGCCCTTAATATTCACATTAACCCGTGCCTAAATCATAATACATTTCCCATTTAAATACCGTTTAAGAGTTATTCAACGATAAAGTTGTATTCATAGTTAAATTCATCATTTTCCTATTTTTTATTTAGTATCGCTTTTTGTTTGTACTAAAATTATGAAGTAACTACAATTATATTAATATAGTAACGTACTTCTATATAAATTTGTGTTTTAATAATTTCCTTTTTTAAGATTATTGAATTTAAGGCAATTAAATAAAAAGCTAAACGAAATCACTTTTTAAATTTATTCAATAAATAGTCATCGTTATCTGGAAAAAATCGTAATATTTTATTTTATCATTATGACATATTTAGTTCCTATCACAATCTGTTCTTTTCTGCATATTACTTTTACACAATAATGTCGATGTTTCACATCTGCCAGGCGTCCCGTGACGGCTCACATTTTTTTTTCTTGTGATATGTCCAGAGTACGTAAATGTAGGTACTATTGTCTGTATATGGCAAGGGACCACCTTAACCTTAAAATTTAAGGGTAAGTTAGTTTTTAATTGCCTGCTCTTGGCTCAAAATTACTTGAATATTCTGCTCCTAGTATATATGTTAAAAAAACAATTTTAAACCAAGGACAGAAAACACACTTTCCACTACAGTAAATTGGTAAATGTTTGAATTCTGAATTAAACATATGAAAATCATTTAAAATAATTTTTATCCTTAGTACATCATTTTCCTTATTTTGATAGAAATGAGTCGTAACACATGTTAGAATTAAAAAAAAAAAAACAAATCTCATTATTTCCATAGACCTACAATACTTAGACTGCGCTTACCGATTCAAACCCTTTCTCCCAGTGTGAGATCGAAGTAGGAGAAGCATACCAAACACTTGATACCCATGTAGCAATAAGATTTTGTTTTTATTTTCTTTATAGGCAATTAGAAGCAGAAGTTAACGCTGCTACTTTTTTCACTAACTCTGTCATATCAACAGTAAATAATAATAGTAGTTACTGGCAATCCCGTATATAAAAATTATTTAATTTAATTGTGTTGGTAATCGCGAATATTATTATTATTATTAATATTATTTTACTTGATAAGGGTAGAGGACAGGTCTTATTAAGCCCAATAGATAATATACAATTGAAATACCCATGGTAAATCCATTACTATATGATTAAATAAAGAAAAACCAGCAATAACCTAAGTTATAGATACAAATAAGTGGGAGTCTAATTTTTGAAACTGTTAACGCTTTCAGAGTCTATTATTTCGTTAGGTAAACTGTTCCATAAAAAATTCTATCCCTCAGAAAACACTGTCTATACGGGTACAAAAAACTTCCTTCATCAGTTTGATTGGGTGTTCAGTTATATTTTATAATCCTAAAGGAAGGGATCAGGTCAACACGGAGGCGTCTTTCTTCAAACGTTCGCGTTGTGAGGTTTTCGGTAGATGGTCTTTTTTTATACATGGTTCTAACAAATTTTTTCAAATTTCAAATTCAAATTTTTTATTAGTATACAATACATCTTATTTACAATTCGAATTTAAATCACTACCTAAAATTCATTTATGTAAAGTACTAATAAATAGTTACCAACAAAATGGATTTTAAAAATCTGTGTGTGTTGGTTATCTATCTATTCTAGTTAATTTCTTATATTTATATTTTATGTTATAAATAATATTTGTAATTTTTTTGTATTTAACATGTAAATATTATTAACATTATCAATTATTATTGAGGAAACAAAACATCTTACAAGAAAACAGTCTAAAAATTTAAGCAAAAGTTACTTTCCAATATCCACTGACCTATTTTGTGTTTAACAACCTTAAATGGTTTAGTCCTAATAAAATCAGGTAATACATTGTAAACTGTAGGACCAGTATAACTTATATGCCTCTGAGTTGCAGAATTTCTGGATAATGTCAATGTTAGATTTTTGTTTTTAGCAATAGGAGTATTTTGATTATGTGTTATTTTTTGTCTGTAATACTGAGTACTAAGCATAAAGCGTATTACAGCCTTTATATATAACTGTTCTAATGTCAATAGTTGACTTTCTTGAAAGAGTAGATCTGTGGAAAATCTTTTATTTTTAATCATCATGATCTTTATTATGTATTTTTGAGCTATAAAGAGGTTAGAAGTTGTTATTTTACTTGCACTGCCCCATATTATTATTCCATAATTTATAATTGATTCAACCAATGAATAATATACTATTTTTAACATTTTAAGGGTCAAAACATTTCTAAGCTCATAAAATTTATAAATAAGTTTTCTAATCTTTTTTGTAACATAATCGACATGTTTTTTCCAGTTGAGATTTTCATCTAAAAAGATACCTAAATATTTTAAAGACCTAACCCTCTCAATTTTGTCAGTTGCGTGTTTTTACACTTTTTCCAACATTTCTCGATCATGAACTAATTCCGGATACCAGGCGGGACCATTAATAGAATACGGTAGTTGCTGATTGTTTTTTTCAACACAACACTTTTAAACATTCAACAGAAGTAACCAGTTTGAACACCATTCTGGAATACTGTCTATAGATCAGCCTGCAAACTTAGGTTGATCTTCTTTGGAATTCCATAGATTGTTGAATCGTCAGCGTACGAAGACACTTTGTTGGTGAGACAGTATTGCATTGGAAGACTACGAAACTAGTAAGAATATGGTCAAATAAAAGCAGATCAGAAATTAAACTAAAAATCAATAGCAGAAAATAGTTACTGCACTAACGGTAATTTCTTAAATAATTGATACATTAGATTAAAAATTTAACTGTGTTACCAAGCATGAACTAATTATGTGCTTATATATATCTGTATAAACATTTAACTTAAACTTGGCTCTGATCATTATTACACATTCACGAATATCAAGGTTAAGGCCATTGTTGTAATTGCTTATTAAATTTAAAAATATTTATTAAAAATGTTCAATTGAAATTGTTATTGCACCAGGTTACGATTTTCTTTAATAAATTTCCTAATATAACACTTACGCTTACTGGCCGTGATTTTTACTGATTTTAAATATTATCTATAAATATTTGTTAGTACGATGGAATACGACTTAAAGCAGAATAAAGAGAATAAACAAAATAATTTTAAAAGCGAAATAGTAAAGAAAAAAAATCACCACATAAACACTAAAAGCTTCAGAGTTTACATGAATAAAGAAACAATTTTGGAATCACGACTTTATTCTCTTAAATAATAAAACAGCTAAAAATATATTGGTTAAATTATGATAGCAGAAGAATTATTAGAAATTCAAATAAATGTCCAACGTAGAACCGTAGAACGTAGAAATAATATATTATATGAGGCGGGCTACAAACAATTTTATGAAGGATTTAGAAAGTATGTAACTCGAAAAATCCGATAAAAGCATAATTTTTAATATAATTTTTGGCACAGTACCTACAGTCAACTGAAAAAATACGTTTTGAATAATTTTTTATGTGCGAAAATACCAAAAAAGTTCTTTAAGTCTAATAAAACTCTAAATTTAATCACTTTTTATCACCTACGATCACTTGTGTTTAGTTGCATTCACTTATGATTGGTTGCAATCGCTTTTAATTTATTGCAATCGCTTATGATTTATTGCAATCGCTTGGGAGTGTTTATTATCACTTACAATACCTGGTTATGGTTTTGTTAATGCTTACAATAGTTTGTGACCATTTGTGATCACTTGCAATCATTCGTAATCAATTATGTAAATTAAAAAATAAACAGATGAAGTTACTTCTGTTTAAAGTTTTTCGGGGGACAGTAAGCAAGAAAAAAGTAGCTAGAAAGAGATAACATGCGGTAGTTACAATTTCCAGTAATACGTTTTTTTACTGCAATCCTCAGTGGAACAAGTTTCGATTTAAAAATCTTCACAAACAGGCATAAGGATATCCAAGAAAAAAGTATAAAAAATAATCACTTTTGATCACTTGCAAACACTTGCGATCACTTGCAATTTGCAATTGCTGTGATTACAATCAATGGTACATGCTTGCACTTGAAATCAGTTGTGAATAGTTGTGATGACTTTAATCACTTGTGATTTCTTGCGAACACTTGCAATCACTTTAAATTACTTTCAATCGCCTGAAAGAACTTGTAATAACATGTGACCACTTTAAATTACATGCGCTAACTTCAAATTAGTTACAATCATTTGCGTAAGCACGTGAAATTATTTGCGACCACTTGAAAAGAAGTATTATTTTACCGAACATACGTACCTATGTAAAGTCGGCCGTGACGTCACATTTTCTGAGTTTACTTTTCAAAATTCACTAGAAGAAACAATGCTACCGATATTTATTGGCGAAAAGAAAAAAAATTGTAATAATAGTATTATACGTTACAAGGTCGGTAGGTGACTTATTACAGTACGAGTTAGTTTACGGACGAGGCGACGTAGGAGCCAAGTCCGGAAATAAAAACGAGTATATTTTTATTATTATTAAGATTTACTTGTTAATATAAAATTGAATAACATTGACTTCTTTTTAAATATGGATGTAAAAGTAAGTAATTAATTATTTTATTTTAATTTTATAGTCATTATAGTATTTTTAAATCTCAAAAATTAAAAGTAATTGTCTTCCCTTATGCAATCAGAGCAGCGTTGCTAGGCAACACATTACAGTACCTGATACCGTAATGTTTTACTTACCGGCGCCAAATTGATTATAGGGAAGTGTATTTACTGGACAGGATGAAATAAAATAAATATAGTTTAAAAAAACTAAAAAACACGCTTTTATAAAGCATGTTTCTGAAAAACATCGAACTAAAAAGTTAAAAATAATTTTCAAAATAAAATTAAAACAAAAATAAATGAAAAATACTAGTATTATATTGTGAAAAAAGCGTGGGCGCTGCATACCATATTTTTCGAATGTCAAGCGCCCGCGCTTTTTTCACAATAATACTAGTATTTTTCATTTATTTTTGTTTTAATTTTAAGCGTGTTTTTTAGTTTTTTTAAACTATATTGATTTTTTACTTTTTAGTCCAATTTATTTTATTTCAATAGATTCGTTAATTTGCTGTGACGATTATAAGACCCTCACTCAATCATTATTCGTTTATTTAGTTGGAAATGCTTTGAAAGCGTGTTTTTTTGATTTCTCAAATTATATTTATTGTATTCATGTTGTTGATGATTAAACATATTGTTTCAATCACTTGGAAAAAAAAATATTATTGTGAAATCTAAAAAATTGTTAGATTAATTCTAAGACAATTTCATTCATATCGTTTATAATTAAACGTATTGTTTATTACCCACTCCCGACACGGGGAGGTAGTGACTAAAAATTACGATATGGGACTCACCCGAGGCAGCAGCCGCGGAGTGGAGAGTTACAAACAAACAAACATACATACATACATACATACAGGTGAAGTTAATTAATAATAAAAATAATAAAAAGCGTGTTAAAAACGATAACTTTTCGAGATATTCACAAAATAGTGTTTATTTCGAAAACTGTCAATGTGACAGCTGTCATAATTTAACAGTTGATGTAAAATTTAATTCCAAACGAAAAAGTATTTCGGTGTTTTTTCAAAAAAACAATAACTTTTCGAGATATTCACAAAATAGTGTTTATTTAAAAAACTGTCAATATGACAGCTGTCATAATTTGACACTTGATGTAAAATTTAATTACAAACGAAAAAGTATTCCTGTGTTTTTTCAAAAAAACGATAACTTTTCGAGATATTCACAAAATAGTGTTTATTTCGAAAACTGTTGATGTGACAGCTGTCATAATTTGACAGTTGATGTAAAATTTAATTCCAAACGAAAAAGTATTCTTGTGTTTTTTCAAAAAAACAATAACTTTCCGAGATATTCACAAAATAGTGTTTATTTCGAAAACTGTCAATATGACAGCTGTCATAATTTGACAGTTAATGTAAAATTTAATTCCAAACGAAAAAGTATTCTTGTTTTTTTCAAAAAAAAACGATAACTTTTCGAGATATAATTATATAACGGAGTGGAGAGTTACAAACAAACAAACAAACATACATACATACATACATACATACAGGTGAAGTTAATAAAAGCGCGTTAAAAAAAACATAGAAGAGGTAGGTATAAACAGTTTAATATTTTCTACTAGCTTTTGCCCGCGACTTCGTCTGCGTGTAATTCGAATAAAAGCAAGGTCTTTATGTATCAATAACTGGTGCCCGCGACTTCGTGTGCGCAGTATTAGTATTTCGAGTAGCTTATATTAGCATGAAAAGAACTAACATTATGACATTAAAATTATAACATACATAATTTTTGGGTCGTATTTGAAAAATATAACAGTCTGACAATATTGAGATGTTACATTCGCACTGTAATAACGTAACAATATTGTCAAAAATACAGTAATTAAGCACTGCAAACCCCTAATCATAGGCCTATAGGTAGCTACTCAAATGATGTATTGTGAAGGACAAAATTTATCTCCTTTAAATACCAAAAGCGATAAAAGTATTCATTTTGATAAGGATCCATTTATTACTACCAAATGTGCATTAGAAATAAATTATCAATTTTTATTGTATTTATGGTTCACTATTTTGACAATAATGGCTTACTCATAAAAGATAGATATATATGGTGTCGCAGAATTTTTTGTAGGACTATTTAAGATAAATATTTTCACCATACATTATATACATGTAGCACTAACTGTTTTTGCAGCACACGCCTGAGTAGCTCGCAGATTGCAGAATTTTTTCAGACTTAAATGACATTTATCGTTATATTTTGGACAATTCACACAATATCTTTATAAATTATAGCCTATATGTTATTCTGATCTATAAGCTACATTACTGTAAAGTTTCATTAAAATCCGTTTAGTAGTTTTTGCGTGAAAGAGGAACAAACATCCATACATCCATCCAAACAAACTTTCGCGTATATAATATTAGTAGGATATACGTACGTACATACAAAATCTCGATCTTTCTTTTTTTTTGGACAGATAAAAAGAAAACTGTTAGGAATTGGATTACAGATAAGATGAGTTTCTATTTCTAATAAAATTGAAATTTAATTAGTTGGTTATAAGAAAGTAGATAAATAAAAATTGGTGAACACAGATAAATTATACAATAACCATCTATTATTACACAATTTTACACTATATTGTTGTCTATCTAATTAAGCCTTGGACATTTAAATCGCAAATTTAAAATCAGCTTTTAATACATATTCAGCCAGAATTTTAATTTTTTATTGACGTAATACCATATCTACTGTTTAATATATTCTATCAAGTTTAGTAAGAATAAAAATGATACACCCTTTACAGAAAATTAGTAGAATTATAAATTTGACAGGCAAATCACAATGAGCAATATTTGAAAAACTGTTGCTTCCGACAGAATCCAAACCTTTAATCTTCATCTTTATGTCATAAAGTCTTAACCGCCAACCTTGGATTTAAATAGATTGATATTCATTGGGTTGGCTGTTAGCCTGTATCTCTGTGACCTTTATTGATCTATTGTGAACACAATACATCTCTAGAATGGAATTAATCCATCTTGTCTAGCCCTGTCCTCTTAATGACACTTAATAGCCCTGACAGCAGCCTCTCCACGTAACTTAGAGCAGCAGGTTTCTCATCTCCCAATACCATATACTACCTCCTTGCAAGGCCTTCACATTGGCATAAGACATGAAATGTGTTTCCCCTTCCGCTTAGCAGTATCGAACGATATTTTCATCTGCTAAGTTCAGCTGACTCATGTGTTTTCTAAGCCGACAATGTCCTGTGAAGAGACTGACAATCATTTTGAGATTGTTTCGCCTTTGTGATAACAGCTCTTCATTAAATTTCGCCGAGTGTCCATTTATAAAGACTTTGGCTTGTCGTTTGCCAGGTGATTTTTCCCACCACTCCTGGGTCTTCTCTAGCCTCCATTTCTCAAACGCTGCATTTCTGAAGGTGTCAGCAATCCCGCTGAATGGTTCCGAGCCAATCATTGAGATATAAGCTCCCGCTCGGGCCAATTCATCAGCCTTCTCATTGCCCCGAAACCCTAAGTGTCCTAGTACCCATGTCAGTGTCAGATAAGTCAGACTTGTGCCATTTGTCAGGGCCCTAACGCAGTCCCACAGCAGCTGTGAGCTTATTTGTGAATAGAATAGAATAAAAGAATTATAAAACTAAAAAATATATATGATTTACTTTACCAAGTAAACTTCCACCGAAAATTGGTTTGACCGAGATCTAGTAAGTAGTTTTTTTTTAAAAACATTGATTAAAGTTACAACGAACTACAAGAACTTTTATATTCTTACTTGGTGGTACGGAAACGGAACCCTTCATGGGCGAGTCCGACTCGCACTTGGCCGCTTTTTTACCATTTCCGTATTATAGAAAGTTAATTTAAACAAAATTAATTGTAGTACTCTTAATGATTTTATAATAAAGTTTAAAATGTATATCAATAAAAAATAATTTGTTGATATAACACTTTAATTTCTTAATGACACAGACATAATAATAATGGAATACACAACTATGTGTTTATACAACTTTGTTTTTTTTATACACCTAATTGCTCGTTTTATAAATATTGTTCAAGGTTTTCCTTTATTGTTTTGATTTATTGTATTTTAGACTTTACAAAAATATGACACTATGTTTTAAATATGCGACTTCAAATAATAATTAATTAATTTTTTTCTTTAGTAGAGCGTCTTCGATTGTCTTAGTCCTTCTAGATCATTCCAGTACTTGGATTGTTTGCTATCCATTTTTTTCCTTAGTTTTTCTAAGATTGTACTACTGCTAATTCCACAGGATGGTTCTGGTCCCAGGTATGGGGTATTTTTTGCCAGCTTGTCTGCTGTTTTATTTCCTTCTATTCCTACGGGTCCTGGAACCCATAGGAGGGGAAATTTGGTTTAGTATCCTTCTTTTTATTTTTTTGAAAGTACAGAACATTTTACAGCGATTACGTAATGTGCTATATTGCTAACACATCCTCTTTGTAGGGCCCAATTGCAACCACAAATATGTTTTATTGCTTAATTATTACTAAAAAAAATACTACTCAAATTATTCAGGGAAACAATAGTTATGCTAGGTTGAACTAGGAGGTTCGTAAAGCTGGTATATTTGACTGCTAATTTATTGCTTATTTATTATGCAAAAACAAATTTTTTGCTTCAACACTTTCCGATAAACAATGGTTATGCTAGTTTGGCAGTCCAGCTAGCATAGCCATAGCTGTATCTCGGGAACCAACAGGACTACGAGGCTCTTAAAGTTAACATAGTTTATTAATGACCAACGCTTAAAAACTACCCTAACATACCCTAACGTCAATCTCATTCCAAAAGAATTCGAAAAACGGAGAAATACGTCAATCACGGGATCTTGAGCTAGCTTGAGACACACAAGCTTTTAAGTGACAGGCAATATGGTTTTCGTCAACAAAGATCAAAAGCTGACCTGCTAGCATATCTAACTCATGTCTGGAGTGATGCCATACACCATACAAATAGTATTATGGTAGCAACCTACACAGTATCAAAGTGTCCCATATCCCTAGATATTCTGAAAGAAGACAGAAGATCCACAACTGCTTCTCTTAATCACGATTTGAGAATTGTAGACGAGTGAAGAAGAAAGAATCTTGTTGATTTCAACGCTTCCCAGACAAATACATGTTGCCTATCCAACATACGACTCATCCATTACAATGAACGATAAGAGGACAGTAGTAGCAAGCGCCTCCATAACGCTGGTTGGAATAACGATCACCCAGGACTTCTTTTGAAACGAACATATTGCATCCATAGCAACTGCAGCAAGAAAGAAGTTAGGCTTTCTTTTTTGAGCACGGAAATATTTTTCTCTATCCAACTTTGCTACTCTTTACAAAGCCCAAATAAGATCCCCAACTAATGAAGTAAATAAATGTTATTATGCCACAAAGAAGCTATAGAGAATATTTAAATATAAGACCTAATCTTGAATACTGCTCGCATGTATAAGGATCGGCGGCTCCGTTAAGGCTCTTGAAGCAATACAGAGAAAAGCAGTTCGACTAATAAACGACACCAGTATTACCAAAAACCTAGCCTCATTGTAACACCAAAGAGCACTATCTGTCCTTTCCCTGTTTTACCGCAACTTAAGCGGATATTGCTCAGAAGAACTCCGCTCTATAATGACTTCACTTGCCAGACCAGCCAGAGCAACGCATCGTGTCAACTCCACGCACGCTTATACTGTTCAACGCTAGACATCGAGAACGGTCTCCAGATTGTGGAACTTCGTACCTTCCCACGTCTTCCCCACTCGTCCTAACTTGCAGTCCTTTAAATCCCAAATTAATTAATTGTCTTTTTTGCTCCAATAGATGTTCTCGGTTCATTTGTATTTAGGTATAGGTATACCTACGAGGACATTCTTAAAAAAAAAATGATAATAACAAGCAAACAAGATTTAAATATAAATTTTGAAACGTGATTGCCCAACTATTTTATATTATTACTGATTATGGTTGCTATAGAAGTGCCAGGTATAATTATATGAATAACAGTTCAAAAGATCTCAAAAAACAAATTTTTCTTGTTACTTTAGGTAGTCACGCGGAAACATGGAGTGAACCGTTGGGCTAACCGTGTGTTTAGTGGAGATCATTTTTTTTCTGAGTATTTCCAAGGGACATTCTTGCACAGCTTTTCTTATTAGGCCATATTTAACAACTAGGTGCACATTTTTTTTGTTGGATTGGGCCGTGAGATCCAAAAAATTGTGATAATCAAGCTCGGACTGTCTGTTTGCGGCGGATCGTTAGCAATAAAATAGCAATTAAATTTGGTTTGCTTGATGTTCGGTTTCTTATCGATTTCTACATGATTTGCATAGTTTTATGGACCAGATTTACGGGGAGTTTTTAGTGGTTTGTCGATATACCATTTAAAATTAGCGATAAAATACGCCACCTTTACGAACCTCGTAGTCATTTTGGTTCCCGAAATGCAGGTATGACTATGCTAGCTTAACTGTTATAGAAGTTAGAAGTTATATTTTTTTGCGTAATAAATTAGCAATAAAATTTGGTTGTAGTTGCAATTGGACGCTATTAAATAGATATAATAGCTTAACATACATCTGCCATACACGTGTGTGAAACAGCTATTCCGTACGACTCATGGACTTTACTTTTTCTACTACAACTTGTAAACATTTGTATTTTTCAAAATTTTCAGTTCACATTTAAGGTGGGTTTACACGAGACGTGATCCACGATCGTGGCTCACGAAAGCGTGGCTTACGGTTTGTGTAAACAATCAATTCGTATTTCACGATAGTGGAATTATCGTTCACGGACCTGTCACGACTGGTTCGTACAATATCAAACCATGTTGGATATTTCAGTCGTCAAAGCTCAGTCGTGATGTACCTACACTGTATAATATAAAGCATATTTGTTTGTTTGTAAAATATTAAATTATTATAATATATTATGTATAGGTTAATAATTATAGATTTATATATTATAAATTAGATTATTATACCTACAACATTTTAAATTGTAAAAGTACAAAAAGTTGCAAACGATATGAGTGTAAAGAATGTTATAAAAATGAACGATGAACAAACTATAAATTTCATAGATTATTACGAAAAGGAAGAAGTTTTATGGAACACAAAGTTACAGGCATATAGAAATAGAGATGCTAGAGGCATGTATCTGACATTGTTAAAATGTTTTTGAAATCTTCTGGATTTTTATTTCGTAATTCACGGGAAATAAATGCAGAGCCACCATTATTGTTCTGTCTTTGAATCCACTGCCTTACCCACCATCTTCTTTTCCTTCTTCTTTTTAATTTCAATTTGTAAATTTCTGTTAATCGGTGTTTTAGTTGTTTAGACAATACACTGGACAAAACAGCACATGCTTCCGCTACTAACGATTCCATCTTACTGAATGAAAATCGCGTTCACGTGTAAATACCATTACGATTCGTATGATGCTTTTTGAAACCACGCTCGTGAGTCACAACTCTCAAGATCGTGACTCACGTCTCGTGTAAACCTACCTTTATGTGGTTTAGTTTGACTCGTATTACCCTGGGTTGTTGGTTATGCAATGATCTCTCTATATGAAGCTCCGGGTTCAATCTCTGCTCGGTACGACTTTTTTATTTAACCTAATCATTTTTTTATTTACTTATTTTTTTATTTATCTGGTAATACATTACCAATAGCCTGTTCAGTATACTTTTATTTGTGATTATATATTAGTTTGTGGGGACTACTCAGTTGTACCAATTTTACTTGACTTAATCCGGTAGCGTAAAAGGTTATCCCTTTTTGAGGGTTCAGTTGTACCAAAATATTAAATTTAGGTTTGTCAAATGAATACAAAGATAAAAACTCGGAAATTGGAATGTTTTTAAGAGGATTCTTTGGTTTACATTTTTTAGAACCCGAAGATGTAGGGGATTTTTTGTCTTTGGAATTATTTGATAAATGTCCCGACGATGAAAGGGTCATCAAATTTTGTGATTATATAGTTAATAATTATATATGTGAGGAAGCTAAATTCCCCCCAAAAATTTGGGCTTGTCTTACAAATAGCATGTATCGCTCAACCAATGCTTGTGAGTCATTTCATGCTTTATTGCAAAATAGTTTTTATTCCCCTCATCCCAATATATTTATATTTATAGAAATGTTAACCAATCTACAAAATGAAACATTTGCTAAAATTGTAACAGCAAATAAAATTAATAGTGTAAAAAAATTTAAATCTTGTACTAAAAAATTATCCAATTAAAAGAAGGCAAGTTATCCAAATATAATTTTATTGTACAAATAAGTCATTATTATTTACCAAAATAAGGTATAGTTAATTGTAATGAAACTTTTAGTTTTAATGTTTATTTTTAAAATAAAAATTTTTATTAACTATTTTTATATTTCTTATTTTATAAGAATACATCCTGCATTAAATTACCTTCATATTAATCCTTTAATCCCCTCTAGAAATTTTTTGGTACAACTGAGCTATCGCAAATTTTCTACCTGCTATCTTTTGGTACAACTGAGTAATCCCGTAGTTTGTTCTTTTAAAATTTTGACAAATGTGTTATTTAAATTTATTTTAGATACCTATTCTACATTAACATATTTCCGCACAGTTTGCGAGAATAATTTATATTTATTTAGTCATAACAAAATGGTTGTATTATTTAACACTTTATCATGATATTTAAACTTTTACATCGATTTAAATAAACGAAAAAAATTATTTAATTAAAAGCGGAGGATATAAAGTTTTTTTGACGTCTAAGTTTGTTTGAAATTTAACTGTTCCAAACAAACTTAAACCCGGGAACCTGTATTTTAAAGGGTGTAGGTATAACTTTTACAGAGAAAGTTCTGTGTTTCAAAAGATAAAGTTTAAAAAAATTTATGAATGTTGTTGTATTTACCAAAAAAAATAATAAAGAACTGGAGAAACCATGAAATATTAAAAAAATCGTAAAAAAGGAACAAAAAAATTAAATATTAAAGAAAAATTAGTAAATGTTGCAAAAAATGAAAAATATTTAAAAATTAAAAAAAATACTGAAACCTGAAAAAATAAAGGAATTGAATATATCGTAAAAAAAACAAGAAAAATAGAAAAAAAATTTAAAAATCCGCAGAAAATTTTGAAAATACACAAAAATATAGAAAAATTGAAATAACTCAAATTCAAATTCAAATTCAAATTCAAAACACATTTATTTATCGTTTGGAAAAATACAATAAATTGAAACACATCGTTTAACATAATACCTATAACACGATAAAAAGGACTGTATCGCGACCATAATGGCCGATTGCACTATACAACTATAAAGAGTGTAAGTGTGATGCAGCCCAGTAGAAATTAAAATAAACTGAGAAAAAATATACAAAAAATAATAATAACCATAATAATAACTACCTCTAATAAATAAATATTTCCCAACCATTATTACTTTTTACCACTAATTATTTATTAGAGGAAAAAACAAATTACATTAAGAGTATTACTACTTATATTAATACTAAAATAGGAATGTGAAAATGTGGGAACGCAAGGCGGGAACCGCCCCAGGCCGGCACGCGCAGGGAAAACGGGAAGGGCGTAATGAGAGTTCGAATGCTGAATTTTATTATTTTTAATACCTAATAACTGAAAAAATAAGGAATCCCAGAAATTGATGAACATATATATTTATTTTAAAAAGCGTCTATTAAAATATTTGCAAAACTGCTTTTTTATTTTAATTTGAATCAATATTTACTGAGATAATGCAAATACTGGAGTCCGACTAAAATACATTGAAAAACTGTAGTGTCCTTGTGTATTTATAAAAATCCACAAGGCTTCATTTATATTTGACTAGCAGCCGCCCGCGACTTCATCCGCGTGGACTTTAGTTTTTTGCCACCGAGTTTCATACAAATTTGCAATCCCTATTTTAAATCCTAAGAGGTGGAATTTAAAAAAGTCATTTCTTAGTAAACCACTACGTAATAAAACAAATTTATTCTCGAATTTTCAAGACTCTACGCGTCTATCGACAGTTTCATGTCGGCCAGCAGCAGCGTGCTACCGCCTCACTGCTCCACACACCCCGTACATTAAAGCGCGAGTGGTATTAGACTATTATTATTTTAAAACTATAAAAACTTGCATGCTATATGCATGCAAAATGTTAGCCCGGTCGGGTCGGTTTGAAATTGACAAAGTTTCAAAAAATCTTTCATCCCCTATTTTATCCCTTACGGGTGGAATTTATTAAAATTCTTTCTTAGGGAATGCCTACGCCATAGTAGCTATATGCATACAAAATCTCAGCCCGATCGGTTTAAAATTGACAAAGTTTCATACAAACTTTCATCCCCTGTTTTATCCTCTTAGGGGTGGAATTTATCAAAATCCTATCTTAGGGGATGCCCACATCATAGTAGCTAAATGCATGCAAAATCTCAGCCCGATCGGTTTGAAATTGACAAAGTTTCATACAAACTTTCAACTCCTTTTTTATCCCCTTTGGAGTGGAATTTATCACAATCCTTTCTTAAGGGAGGGGTAAGTCATAATAGCTATATGCATGCAAAATCTTAGCCCGATCGGTTTAAAATTGACAAAGTTTCATACAAAATTTCATCCCCTATTTTATCCCCTTAGGGGTGGATTTATTCAAAAACCTTTTTTAGGGAATCCCTACGTTATAGTAGCTATATGCATGCAAAATCTCAGCCCGATCGGTTTAAAATTGACAAAGTTTCATACAAACTTTCATCACCTATTTGATCCCCTTAGGTGTGGAATTTATCAAAATCCTTTCTTAGGGGATGCCTACGTCATAGTAGCTATATGCATGCAAAATCTCAACCTGATCGGTTTAAAATTGACAAAGTTTCATACAAACTTTCATCCCCTATTTTATCCCTTTGGGGGTGGAATTAATCAAAATGCTTTCTTAGCGGATGGCTAAGTTATAACATCTACCTGCATGCCAAATTTCAGCTCCATCCGTCCAGCGGTTTGGGTTCTGCGTTGATAGATCACTATATCAGTCAGTCACCTTTGAGTTTTATATATTTTATATTTGATATAGTTTTAAAAATTTGAAAGCCATGCTTTTCAAATCTGCTTTATTGCACTAAAAAATAAATTTGGGCATACTTATAATACATCAAATTCTTTGTTTTAAATAATAGAAACAGATTATGTAAAATTTTTGGTTGTACCTTAAAGATACTGGCTTAAAAAGCTTACCAACATTTTTTAACCAGAAAAGTCACCAAATTGTTTTTTATAAATAATTGCATTTGAAAGCTAATAATTTTCCTTTAATTTGAGCTATTGTAAAGTTATTCGACTTAAAATAAAGATGAGTTATATTTTTTACTAAATTTGCAAGATCTGTGGTTCAAATGAACCTTTTTACATAAACCTTGGACTGGATTTCTACCTTTAAGTTTTAGAATCTATTGAAGGTGGTTAAATATTGATTGCTACTTTAGTTATTTTCAGTTAAAATGCAAAAAACAGCACAAACACACGGTTTCTGTCGATACTTCGCATTTTTAGTCGATATTTCGCATTTTTAGTAATTTTCATTTTAAAATGTAATAAACACCGCACAAACAGCCGGTTTCTGTCGATATTTCACATTTGTAGCCGATATTAAGCATTTTAAGTTCAAAAAAAAATAAAAAAACTGAACAAACAGCCTGTTTCTGTCGATATTTCACATTTTTAGTCGATATTTTTTATAATTAGTCAATATTTCACATTTTTAGTTGATATTTCCATTTTTAGTCATTTTCAGTTCAAAACGAAAAAAAAAAAACGCACAAACAGCCTGTTTCTGTCGATATATCCCATTTTTAGTCGATATTTCGCATCTTTTTTTAGTTTAAAATGCAAAAAACACCGCAAAAACAACTGGTTTCTGTCGATATTTTGCATTATTAGTCAATATTTCGCATTTTTATTCAATATTTCCATTTTTAGTCATTTTCTGTTCAAAATGCAAACAACCCTGCACAAACATCCTGTTTCTGTCGATATTGTCCATTTTTAGTCGCTATTTCGCATTTTTAGTCATTTTCAGGTCAGGATGCAAAAAACACCGCACAAACAGCCTGTTTCTGTCGATATTTCGCATTTTTAATCGATATTTCGTATTATTAGTCGATATTTCGCATTTTTAGTCGATATTCAGTTTAAAATGCAAAAAAAATTCGCAAACCGGTTTCTGTCGAAATTTCGCATTATTAGTCAATATTTCGCATTTTTAGTCGATAATTCCATTTTTAGTCATTTCCAGTACAAAATGCAAAAAAAACGCACAAATAGCCTGTTTCTGTCGATATTGCGCATTTCTATTACTACCACAAGATTAATCAATGAAATGTACAAAAATAAATAATAAATGTACGTAACTATTTTTTTACTGTTTTCGAGACGAGAACAAGGTTAGAATGAAAATTCGATACGAGTGGATAATTCCGAACGCGAGCGAGAGGAACCACGAGGAACCACGAAATTTTCTGCTCTTTCAGAAACGTTTTTAATATTTTTTGTACAACTGTCATTAAAAGTGACACTTTTAATGATAGCAAACAATGTTAAAAACGATTGTTTACATAGCAGCGTGTTAAAAATACTTTTAACACGTTGCCATGTAAACAAGTTTACTTTTAACACGGTTTAGTTTACTTTTAACACGGTTTGGTTTATTGTCATTGCAAATTCGCTCGTTTCATTATCAAAATAGGGAAGTTGTACAAAAAACATTGTATGGTATTTGTGTTAAAAGTGATTTTATTTTGTTCGTGAAATTGTTCAATTCGCTCCGCTCATTTCACAAACGTTTTCACTCACAAAATAAAACCTCACTTTTAACACTCATATCATAAATAACTATTAGCTATCACTTATACTTTTTAAGATATTAACAAAAACCGAAAGGACTATTTATTTTTTCAGTTTTTTGTTAATAACAATTGTAATTTTTATCTCCAGAAAAAAATCGAAAAATGGTCCTTCTCTAAATGCCATTCTGGATCGTCTGAGCTATCACTCATATTTTTAAGAGACTGGTAATTATTTTTCGCAGGAAATCAACTTCTCGACTAGACTATTATTTCTTAAAAGATTAATAGGTACTCCTACTTATTTAATTAGTTAATTGTGTAAAATAATAAGGTAGGCAATAATATATAATCAGTAATCACCTATAATACCTACTTAATACTAAAAAACTAAATAAATTAGTTTGGTTTTTCTTATTAATTCATTTCTAATCTGAAGTCTGAAGATCATATATTTTTAAATAGTCAAGGTTAATATGATTCAAGTTCATGTTTCCGTTATATTTAATACAAACTATAAAGTTGATTGGTTATTATGCTAAATGTGCATAATAAGAGAATCTTCAATAAAACAAATGAGATTGTGGATTTCAAAATGTATAATTCTTTTAATATATACATATATGCAATGCAAACAAGGTAGGAATAAACCGGATATGTTTTGGTAAATATGATTGGACATTCCTCAGATTTATGTAAATTATATCCTTGTTTTAGAAGAATTAAAAATAGGAAACAAATAAATCACTCGCATATACAATTTAATTATCTAAACTTATATACCTACAAGCAATCATATTATATATTACACAGTACATGGCCAAATTGTCGGGGACATTTCAACATTTTCAGCAACAAATTATAGGTTCTACATTTCTTTAAGCTTTTATATTTATTAGTTATTACCGTAACAAGTTCGGAAAATACTATTTTTTTTTGGACGAGTAGGACGAGGCCTGGAAGTCTGCGAGTCCAAAAAAACTGTTTTCGGGTGTGTTGCGTACATTATTTTTGAAGTTATACTTCTATTCGTGCACCCAACGTTGAATATTTGTATGGCATTAAATCTTTAAAATCATTACATTACGTTACATATGAGGTGACGTGAGTAAGATGTTCTCGGTACATTTTCATTTAGGTCTATACCTACGAGGACATCCTTAATAAAAAAAAGAGATAGACATAAACGCTTATAGGTATATTGGTCGTTAAAAACAAACATGTTAATAGTCATAATTATAAGTCCTTTAAATACTGTTTAAACATTCAGTACATTGAAAAGATAGATATACAAAAAACAGTCCGAGCTAATGTTTTAGTATTAAAGTGATGTATCACATTGTGTTTGAGAGCTTATTTTATTATTCTGTCACGATAGTATACATATTAAGTTTGGTAATTTATATTAATAATATTCAGTAATGAGTATTGTTGTATATAGTACCGTCACATGGTTGCAGTAAAGGTTATATTATATCCTGCACTATGCTTTTGAGGTTGTTGGCTACATAAACTGAATTTTTAAGAAATGTATATCAGTTAACCTTTTGAAAAATTATAATGTATTTTATAAATATTCTTTCATTTATCGCATTATATATGCGTATTGGTTACTTCTTTGGGAATTTTTAAATTTAACTTTTTATGACTTGGCATGAATAAGTGGTGTAAGGGGTCAACAAATACGGTAGCTACGTGAATTTTTCTCAAAATTTTGCAATTTTAGACTAGTTTTTATATTACTCTCTTTCTTATATCTTTTCGATTAAAGAGACAAATTCTGGAAATACACCCAACGATAATAATTAAACCAATACTCACATTATACCTAAGTACTAAGGAGCACACCACTTTTATTTACAACGCGAACGGTATCTTCTTAAGAGTTCCGACCAGATTCTTATTAAGAGACTCCGCGAGAGAAAAAAAACAAGAATTTCTTCTCTCACCAATAGTAAGTTTAAGTGCTACTTTCCATGTGCTTCTTAAGGATTTTTTTGCTATTCCTAAGTCGCCAATCGTCCATTTACTGTGGTGCGAGAATAAAACGTTTGTTATTACCAGCAGGCCTTTTTCGTCTTTAGCATTTACATCGGGTTTGTTGTGTACATTATTATGAAGCCTAAATTTTATTTGAACCTCTGGCCATTCCTATAGGTACCGAGCTCAGATCCAGAACAGCTTTTCTAATGTTAATTCTGTATCATTTTACTGTTCTTCTGCTATATCATCTGTCTGCAGTAAATAGTTTGGGACCTCATCGATGTCGTGAAATAAAGTATGCGTCCCTATTTTTTCACTTAGTCCTTGATCACGTAGTCAAATTTTGATCATTTTAGGATCTATCGAGATGGGATCATTTAATGATCGCAACCAACACTTTTGTTATATTTTTCTGTATCTACACCTGATAACTGAGGTGGTGCCAACCTCAAACTACTGCTAACTATTTTCTTCGGTTCACCCAACAGCTACTTAGCAAAAATGGATTTAGCATATGAACTGACGTTACTTTTTATAATGACTAGTGTAACAATTTGATAAAATAGTGACACCAGTAGAAGCATACAAATAAAATCTATAAAAACCTGTGTAGTGTAATGAAATGGATTATGGATGTCTTGTCAACTGTAGGTCAGTCAGAAATCACATTCACAACCATAACTGCAATAGAAACATCATAGACAGGAATGTAAATATTTACATGGACTGCCGATAAGCACTACTGACCGTGAATAGACCACCTATTACTTCAAGTTTACCAAAACTCTAACTGAGGCCTGCCAGAATAACGTGGTCACTCTAAGCTGGATCAAAGGAACTTTAAAGGCAACCGCATTGCAGACAATTTACCAAGAAGAGCTGCGGGCTACAAACATATTAACGCTAGCCCACCTACCAAGCTAACAATGTAGGCGTTCGTGCACCTTATCACACAGCACTCTGACCAAAACTTTATGCAGTGCTAGGTAAATTTTAACAAAAAGAAGTACATAAATGCGTATTTTTTTATAAAATAGTATTCTTACTATCTTCAATAGATGAATAAAGAACATGCCATTACCAAAACTGATTCAAGGTAAGAGAATAAATAAAATATCAAGAAATACGGACATAATAAATGCATTAGAACAGATGTATCAAATGTACCAAAACTCATGTGCTTATAATTAAAAATTGGATTGTCGATCTATATCATTTACAGTGTTAAGTTTCTATATTCTATATATATTATTACCTACTGCTTTAATTTCGTTATGAATAGGTACTTCAGCATTTTATCACATCTATTTGTATATAACAAGGTCTTAATCATGAACATCAATATAGAGCTACAACGACTTTGGCTTATTTTGTATATTTTAAATACAAACATAATTACGTTTTATTAAATAATAAGGAAGTTATTAACATTATGTCAATAACATTATTCATTCGATTTTGTTTAAAAAACCATATTATTCTAGTGCAAAGACTGATTTAATGTGAAAGAAGCAATTTATTTGTGTATAAGTAATTATTTATAAAAATATTCCTTAAATTGTTATCTGCAAGGTAAACAACAGTATTATTTATTTATATTTTACTTTAAATTTGTAATAGGTATACCTACCTATTTCGTGGAAAGTTTCTAATATTTAATAACCCTATAGATATGCTTGCAATTGTAATAAATTAGTAATTTGTCTAATTACATTTACCGTTAGAGAATTTGGAAGCTTCCACTATTCTTGTTTCTGTTTGGGTTTTCCCCTACACTTTTTAATGTTTATGATAAATTGACACAGTTACAGTTTTAAATGGAAGGTTGTTAAACAATTAAAAATATTAAAACGTTGCAAAACGTTACAAAACCAAAAGTGAAAAACAAAAGAGTACTAAAAAATGTTAAAATACTAAATAAAATACATATATAGTACAAAAAAAGAAAAAAGTCACAAACCTAAAATATATTACGAAAAAAAAAAAATGAAAGAATTTTAAAAAAGAAAAAAATTCAAGAATCAAGTTACAAAACTGAAAACAGTCAAAAATCCAAAAAAAAAATATATTAAAAACCGAGAACCGTTAAAATACTGAGAAAAAAAAGTTGAAAAAACAAAAAAAGCTAAAACACAAAAAAACGAAAAAACGTTAAGATATTAAAATAAAAGTCAAATATGAAATAAAAATAAAACGAAAAAAATGACGACATCCCAAAAAGTTTAAAATAAAAAACGTTAAAATACCAAAAAAAGGTAAAAAAAACAAACTAAAGTAAAAAATTTAAAAGAAAGTCCAAAATCCAATAGACCATTAAAATATCAATAAAACATTTATAATCCAAATACCAAAATTGAAAAAAAGTCAAAAACAAAAAACAATTGACAACAGAAAGAAGTCACAACATCAAAAAAAACGTTAAGAAGCCAAATATATTACAATACCAAATAAATACTAAAAATGTAAAAATTCGATAAAAACCCAAGAAAAAAAGTTAAAATAAGTACCGAAAAACGTTAACTTTAAAATACAAAAAAAAAACAAAAACAAAAAAAGGTCAAGAACCAAAAAAACATTAAGAAATGAAAAAATAAAAGTGAGAGGCGTCAAGGGACACCCGGATGGAACGAAGTTCCTTTCGATAATTTAGTTAAGGAATTGTAATTTGTAAACACAACAGAGAGTTTGTACATACATAAGCATTTATTATCGTCTGTATAAAATCTCTACTTACCTAACTCTATCAGCAATATCTGGAACTTGTGCAGAAACACTGTCAGGATACATTATTGTTTTTATTTTCTATTATTTTAATATTTATTATCTACAAAAAACCCGTATAAACTTATCAAAAGTCGCGACACTACTACACTGTTCAAAGCAAAATAGAAAAAAAAATAGTAAATCCATTATTTTCAACAGTTCGTTTTTTTAACAAAAGTGTCCATTTATACAATACCAGAGGATTAGAGGATATACATCTACCTAGAATTACTTTTTATTTCAATTTAATTTAAAACAGGAATTAACAATTTAATACAAAATTTTAAAATTAAAATATTTGACAGTAACTGACAGTAATTTGACGTAGGTACCTAACTAGTCAAGTTAAGAACTAATTTTGAAATGTTTATGAATTTATTGATTTATAAAAACAGGATAAAATAAAATATAATACTATTATAGGTACTTATTTTTTTCTACAGTATTTTCTTTTAATTTAAATTAGTGTCTTTTTAATTGTACTTTTTTTAGTATTTATTATATTAGGGTTTCCTATTTAAATAAAGATAGGTATATCTATCTATGAGAGAGAGAGAGAGACAACATGCGTATGTCGTGTCGTGACAAATTTTGGTATGAATTTTTTTTGGCTAGCTCCTAGCGTCAGTCGTAACTGTTCGTAACGCCCGAAAGGGAACTTCGTTCCAAAAACCGGAAGAACCTTACAAAATCAAAAGAAATTTAAAAATAACAAGTTATAATGGTGTCGTGGGACACCAGGTAGGAACTAAGTTCCTTCGGCTAATGTAGAATTGACACTACGCGCTTGTGTATACGACTGTAGCGCCTGCGCACGTCTTATTTAACGGTTTTATTCCATGGACTTTTTGTTACGGTTTTACTTTTACATATCATCACTTTTTTCATTAATAAATTTACTTTGTTTATTCATATTTAAAACAAACACTTTATACACAAATTTAAACTATTTACCACCAATGTATTTTGTTTGACAAGCTGTCAATTCATACAATTACAGATTTAATTTTATTTAATATACTTAGTAGGCGGAATCGTGTTAGGTATTTTGTATCAGGTTTTGTTTCCGGTACGCGGTACATTAGAATGACGTTATGTCCGTTAGAATTACTGAGTTACCCCTAGTCGCCGCTAAAGAAGTTTTACTTCAAAAACATAGGAAAAACAAAACGTTAAAATAGATATCCAAAAACGTTAAAAGATTAAATAACATTAAAATACAAAAAAAACGTTGAAAAATTTTAAAATTCTTTAGAAAAAAAAACAAAAAAAGGCCAAGAACTAAAAAAATTGGATGTTATTGATCTGCAAATACTTGTAACTCTATGGTTTGGTAACTTTATCACTGAATTTTACAAGGCTGTTAATTAACCAGGATCTATACAAGTGTTTAGGATTATAACAAAACATAAATTGTTAAATTTTGAAAAACGCTTATGAACGCCCTTTCCTTTTAAGAAGATCTCTGTGATAGATTACAGTCTGATTTCAGCTAAAATGACTGACAAATCTCTTTGCTTTTTGCGATCTTAATGCTTTACAGGTCACTTTCTCTATGGAGCAATTTGTAGTTTCTCCTGTGTACCGAGGTTCAGTAAAATAACTAAAAAGAACAGTTGATAACTGCTTGTATCATACAGATCCTATTACAGCCCTGAGCTTTAAAGGGTCGGCTTAGGTAACTGTTAAGATTAGTCTGTCTGCAGCAACTTGGAACGAATAATACCGATCATTGGTAATGGATAATCCCAAGTACACAAAAAACAGTTAAACAATTAAAATAACAAATATTTACTAAGCTTCCACCGCTCATTAGTGGCAATTCTAACTTCATACAGTCAATTAATCTGAGCCCAATTTGCTTACAATTGCGTTTTTGTATAAAGTGTTCTTAATTTTTTTCAGGTATAAACCAAAGCCTCTCCCAAAATGGATATTAACAATACACGACCTGTTGACCGTGAAGGAGGAGATATAACAGCTTCTGATATGATTTTACCACAAGATGATAGTGACATTCTTAACTTTTATAAAGACTCAACAGTTTTCATTACTGGAGCCACTGGTTTTCTAGGCAAATTAGCGATGGAAAAACTATTGCGTACATGTAATGTTAACAAAATTTATATTCTAGTCAGATCAAAGAAAGGCAAAGACCCACAAAAACGTTTTGAAGAACTTTTTGATGAACCAGTAAGTATAATTATTTCGCTTAATTTTGTGACTGTTAGTTTCCAACCCCTGAAATTTAATATTTGTATTGTGCAAAAAAATAGGCTACAGCCGTCTATACATTGCAATAATAATAGCAATAATAATCATAAGATTTTTCCAAAGTCTTTATGTTTAATGATCCAAATCATAAATCGCTTTAATTCACTAAAAAAATTATAAAAAAATATCTCCTAGAAAAGTCTAAAAAATTAATAATAGTATATTACTTTACGAGCGGAGTAAATTGCATATTACAGCGAGTGTGTTTGGCACATGAGCGAGCTTGCGAGCGAATGGGCTAAAGAAACGAGCTAAATAGGCAATTTGTTCCTCGGGTAAAGTACTATTCTTTACCCACGACTTACCAAATGGTTTTGTATAAGACTAAGAATAACAAACATAAAATTAAAATTTTAGCATAAGTTGTCAAAAATATCCGATTTCGCAGACAGTTCTGTCTGAGAAATGTCAAATGTTAGTTTAATTTAATGTATACAGTAGGCAACCAACATAATAATACAGGTTTCTATCTACTTACTCCACTAGTGCAGTAAATAAAACTATAACACAACTCCTCAAGTATTTGACACTCACTGACAGAGATATAGGTTAAAAAATAGGCAATTTACTTATGAGTCGTGGGTAAAATATTTAACTGATATTGTATTCAAATCCTTCATATTTGTCTTTACAAAATATATCTAATATTTCTAAATTATTAAAAAGAACAAAGCTTTACATATTTTTTTCCGTTCCATTTAGTTTAAAAAAAACACTTATTTTCTTAACTGAATTTTGTTATTGTATTTCTATACGTTTGAGTACTTTCATTTATGTATTTGTTATTTTAAAATTTACTGTTCGTATCTAAAAATGTCTTATTTTTATTAGTGTACATCTGTCAATTTATGCCAAATAATTATCAAAGTATGTGCAACGGCCAAATTGATGTAAATAGTCCTTTCAAAATTTTGTGGATAGTTTTGGTAAATCTCTCTACATTCCAGAATGTACTTAAAACATTGTGGAAATCTTTATAAATTATACAAACAATAATATATTATATAACATCAAGGAGAAATTGAAAAAATGTCGCATCCAGTAGGACTTGAACCTACAACCTTTGCCTCTACGCGGCAACGCTCTTACCTCTAAGCTATGAATGTTTAGAAATTATTAAGCTTTGATGGTTGTTAAATTCATTTCATATCACATTAAACGTTAGAACGTTGCCGCGAGTAGGCAAATGTTGCCGATTAGAGTCCTGCTGGATCCGACATTTTTTCAATTTCTCGTTAATGTGATTTAATATATTCTTGTTTGTATACTTTCTATAAATTTCAAAAATCCCATAAAAATCATATGAAAATAATTGACTAATTTGTTATTTTATCTTTCCTATTATTATTACTATATTTTAGAGCTTTGAGCCATTAAAAAGAAAAAATCCACAATCTTTGCATAAAGTTCACATAGTAACTGGTGATGTAAGCTTGCCTAATCTAGGACTTAGTGAAGAAAGTATAGAGCTTATTAAAACTGAGGTTGATGTAGTGCTTCATTTTGCCGCTACTGTTCGATTTGATGAAAAGCTTAAAACAGCAACATATATTAATGTAAGGGCACTTAGAGACCTTCTGAGGATAGCAAAACATATGAAAAAACTAAGGGTAAGTTGGGGTAAATATTGGGTACCAGTAGAAATCATTTCTATAGACTTTTTGGAAATAAATGTTGAGCACAAAGTGTATATATATATATATATATATATATATATATATATATATATATATATATTGTTGAGGTTAGATTCTCTTCGCGGTATATTACTAAGAATAACGAATAATCAGTAAAACATTAAAATATTTTTTAAATTTAATTGTCTGCATCTTCTCTTCTTTCGCTACCATGCCCAATTTAGGCGTTGATAGTTTCCATAACAATTTGACGATATCTTTCTCGATCTTTTGCGGCATGCAACAATTCATCTGCTGATAGGCCAGTCCACTAACAAAAGTTTTGAAGACATGAATATTTCTTCCTGCCAATTCCCCGCCTTCCCTTTATTCCTCAATTAAATATTAACAGCAGTATAGAGTATCTGTCACCTCTGAGTATGTGTCTTAAGTAGTCAAGTATCCTCCTTTTTATCGTTTTCATTAATTCACCCTCTTCTTGGCTGATTCTGTTTAAGACATCTATATTTAAAATGCGTGGAATCCACGATATTCTGTTCATGGTTTAGGCCTCACATCCATACAGCAATACGGAATATACATAACATTTTAAGTATATAATTCTTAGCTGTAGGTTCAACTGGGGATTGCAGAGTACAATTTTCTATCTTATGAACGCATTTCTTGAAATTTTTATGCGAGTTTTAATTTCTTCATTAGGATCTAGTAAGCTATTTATCCAGCGACCCAAATATTTAAAGTGGTTAACTTTTACAATTGTTTCGTTGCTGGCAACCAGTTGAACAGGACCCACGTC
The DNA here is from genome assembly GCA_964028335.1 of Altica lythri. Taxonomy (NCBI): domain Eukaryota; kingdom Metazoa; phylum Arthropoda; class Insecta; order Coleoptera; family Chrysomelidae; genus Altica; species Altica lythri. The sequence continues at coordinate 29,682,396 of OZ034801.1, read as the reverse complement.
TTGTTTACCGACCACGAGAAAATTTAACTTGGATATGTTTATGTTCTATCCGTTATTGGAGCATTCTGTAATGACTCGGTCTAAAAGAAACTGAAGATTTTCGATATTCTCTGCTACAATCGCTGTGTCATCCGCATAGTACGTGCTTAAAATGATTCAAAATAGATAAAACATGACTCCATCACAACACTACAAAGTCCAATCGACAGTTATCCGAGTTATCGCGATGAACTGACTTCAAAACGTGGAAAGACACATTCAAAGCGTGGAAAGACGCAACATTTTGCTGGCAAAGCTGTGAAATCAGTATTTTATTATACGCAAGGTATAATATTCATTGATTGCCTCGACAAGGCAAAACCATCAACAGTGATCTTTACATAACGTTGTTAAAGAGTTTGAAGGATGAAATCAACAAAAAACTGATTCGTTTGAAAAAAGTGCTTTTACATCAAGATAAAGCATCCAAAGCACTGTGTTAAAAATTAATGATAACGATGGCAAAATTGCACAAATAGACAACCAATCGCTTCCTCATCATCGTATATTTTAGTCCCTCAGTAGTTTTACCTGTTTGCAGCCCTCAAAATATTACTGGCTGACGAAGAGGATATCGCCGAAACTGAAAAATTGTATAGCCGTTGTAATCATTGTAACGCCCTGGAAAATAACTATAATAAATAATAAAATAAAATTTTACTAAAAAAATGTATTTTACCAGGTAAACCTACGAACTTTTTGGTTTATGTAATATTTGCATGTTTAAATAAGGTGTTTTTGTTTGCAGTCCCGTATAATTATATTATTTTCCAATATTTTAAATTGTCTTTTTAATTTAAATCTAAATTTTCCTGCCGACTTTCGACTTTCTATAAAAATTTATTATAGCAACTAATGAGTTGACTACCAAGAACTATCATTTGCTAATACCTACTAGTTTTTATATATATTTGTAAACTAAATTGGTAATAACAAATTCCTATGCAGTTTTGTCGCAACTTATCTAACGTAATCCACTTCAAAACTTGTATCTGTGTTTAGAAAATGAATTAATTATAAAATGAAATAAAGTGCATTCTAACTATTGTATTACATAAGATAAGATATATATGTTTATTAGTAAACGTTTCATTCACTTTGCACTGCATAAGGAAAATCCACTAGTCGGTTTTATTTTACCGAAAAAGTTCCAGGTTCGCATCTAGGACACTATAAATTAGCGAAAAGTTTTACGTAACTTGATTGGGGTCAGAAATTACATTCCATTAAATTTCAAGCACTCACTTAAATTGTTATTTAATCTTCGTAAAGCTAAATAAGGAACACGCTTTCTTTAAAATGGGACATAAGCGCACTATTCAATATTAGCTTACTCAAATAAAATTAAAATACACGTAAATCAAAATGTAATTCGTATTTATGTATCTTAATTTTCGCTAAAAATAACAGATGGTTTCAAAATAGTACACGATTTAAATTTTAAGATCGTTGTTAAAACCATGAAAAATGGGTGTTTTTTGACAGCAATATATTTCTTTAACATATGTTAATTAAAGGTTTTACAATAGTTTTATACTGAAGAAATAAAAGACAGAATCCAATCTGCAAACCGCTGATTTGCACTGAATAAGCTCATAAAATCAAAAAATCTTACAAGAAGTTCAAAGATCAAAATCTATAAATCCATCGTCAGACCTGTAATAACATACGGATGCGAAACGTGGACCATGACCAAAGCAAACGAAGAAAAGCTCAGACGCGTTGAACGAAAAATACTTAGAAAAATTTTCGGACCTCACCATGACATCACCACAAACCAGTATAAGATCAGAACCAATATCGAATTAAAAGCACTCTACAAAGACGCCGATATTGTCCAAGAAATTAAATCACAGCGACTAAGATGGGCAGGCCACGTGCACAGACTGCATAACGAAAGACTTGTAAAACTGGTATGGGAGGAGATTCCCACAGGCAAAAGACCACTCGGACGTCCCAGAATGCGATGGAGAGATAACATACAAGCAGATCTCCGGAAAATGAACATTCCATTTGACCCTAGGTTGATGGAAGACCGAACAAATTGGAAAAAAGTTGTACAGTCAGCCAAGACCCACCCAGGGTTGTAGCGCTACGTGATGATGATGAATAGTTTTATGTATAGAGAGAGTTTTTATTTAAGATTTTCTAAATTAAATTTGTTTAAATAATTATTAATTGTAATGTTAAAATGTCCTAAAAGGCGTTATTTTTCTAACAAATTCAATAGTCTACCTTTTAAGATTATTACCATTATCCCACAAATGGTAATAATCTTATAGATAATAGAATCATTATTACGCTGTTTGACGGAAATTATCCGTCATTTCAGGGACTGACGTTTAAACATTTAGGCAAACGGTGTAACCGCCCGAATGATTGAATTTTACAGCGACCGCCGGATGCATGTTTAGTCAATTCAGAATCATGAGTCTATCCCACAAATGTAATTAAGGGCGCCAAAGTACATTCTCCACAAATTATATTCAAACACCTGTTTTAAATAATTTATTACTTTGGAAATTTTAAAAAAGACTGAATATTATACCTCATCTTGTTAATGGAAGTCTTGAAAACCCTTGAATTGGCTTCTATGTTATCTATTGTTTAGGGATGATTTTTCTTTCAATTTTCAAAAATCAGGATGACATTCGTAATTAAATTTCTTTTCCCATTCCTCCACAAAATTGCTGGAACTTATTCAATCTAGATACAGTTTGGTAACTCGGGTGGATTTCTTTGAATAAATTTGGACATATCCTTAATAGAAACGAATTTATCACTAAGTAGAATTAGTTATTTTTCTATTTTATTAAGAGTAAATTAATCCTTAAAGCTCGTGTAAAAACTGGCCTTGGCTTTGATAATAATAAAAAAAAAACGGATATTTGGCTAAAGTGAAATTACTTGATTCTGGTTAGAATTAATAAAATAGCGTTATTGTGCTTACAGAAATTAACATAAATGAGTAAATATTAAATATTAAAATAGAAAATTAAAAATGATGAGAAGAAGAATTTTCAATATCATCATTTTTAATTTTTTATTTCAATATTTAATATTTACTCGTTCATGTTAATTTCTGTAAACATAATAACGTCATTACCTTACAGAGATCTACTTGAAAATGAAATAAATATATTTTAAAAGCTTTAAAGAGTTTTATTTACGTTAAGTATCGCTGTTAACCCAAAATTCAGTTATACTAATATATATGTCGTAGGCAATCGCCGTAATCCGTCATTCCCTGAAATGCCTAGGCATTACAGGTACTGCCGGCCATCGCCGTAATAGAATCATTATTACGCTGTTTGACGGAAATTATCCGTCATTTCAGGGACTGACGTTTAAACATTTAGGCAAACGGTGTAACCGCCCGAATGATTGAATTTTACAGCGACCGCCGGATACATGTTTAGTCAATTCAGAATCATGAAGTTAGTACTGTTTGTGCTGGCTTAAAAGTAGTGATTTTTTCATCATTTTATGCAGTAAAATGGATAGCCACAAGAGTACATTTTATGGGAAAGTGAATCAATATTTTCTGGACAATAAAGAAACCAAAAAACTGTGAGATTACGATGAAATGAGTGAGGAAAGGACAACCTAACCTATTATATAAACAAATGTAGGGCCAGATCATTCCGATGTAAAATAGTCCAGTCAACCTAGTCATCGATGAGGTGATAATTAAAAGAAACAAAAACAATTATATGTAAATGCTTTAATTTACTTCCATAAATAATAACTCTAGAAAGTAATTTGCTATAACTTAGGTTTAACTTTTTTGTGTTTAAATGGGTAAAAAATGTTCCTAAAGTTAAGCTAAAAAAAGATTCCTCTATTTACATGTTTTTCTATAATCCATTCAAATCTTTGAAATATTATATTTTTTATTTAAGTTTATCATATAAATAATAAATAACTAAAAAAATTACTCCACTCCCCAGCAAACACACTTCAGCCGGCCCATCATTGGCGAAGTATTCCAACTGTTGACGAACTGCTGACAAAATTTGCCAATATTAATTTAATACTTTATATATGTATTGGCAAATAATTAAAATCAAAGAAAGCACAGCCAAAAAGTGTTTAGTCAATTGATAATTCCATCCCTTCCAAAAAGTTTAAAATTTCTTACTCCTTCGTAACCAAACATAAAACCCATATCCAATAAGCCTTCGATTACCCATTTCCATCACTTTACAAAATGTGAAAATCCCTTTCCAACATTTGCAAACTCTTCGAAATATCAACATCACAGTCACACCCAATAAGTCTTTTTCAGTTTTCCGTTACTTAAAAATCCCTTTTCCATCCCTTCCCAACATTTGCAGACTCTTCGTAATCATCAACATCACACTCACACCTAATAAGACTTTTTCAGTCTTCCGTTACTTGAAAACTATAATTTTCCATCCCTTCCTAATATTTGCAGACTCTTCATAATCATCAACATCACACTCACACCTAATAAGTCTTTTTCAGTCTTCCGTTACTTGAAAACTATAATTTTCTATCCTTCCCTAACATTTCAAAGCTCTTCGTAATCTACATCATACTCACACCCAATAATATCCTAATATTTTTTCTATCTTTTTGATATTATTTGTACTCCAGGTTGACTGGACTAATAACCCCGCAATTTACTAAAGAATTGACGAACTATACAACCGTCAAACGCCGTAATTTTCAATCAATCAGAAAGTTACACGGTTTGCCTAAAACGTTAGCGTCAGTCCCTGAAATGACGGATAATTTCCGTCAAACAGCGTAATAATGATTCTATTACGGCTATTGCCGGCAGTAAGGCACTATAAACATAGGTATTATCGTCAGCCATGTTTTGTCCAATGTCAACCACAAAACCAGAGATTATAGAACAGATGTGTTGATGCCTAATATAAAGTTGGCAACAAGTTCTGACATCAGCGCACCATGTTGAAAACTTTACTTTTACACCCTTTTTATGCTTAAAGTACCTTAAGTTTATTTTAATCTAAAACCACTAGTACTTACTCTATCACTATACCGTTATAAGTACTTTTTCGCTTTTCGCGCTACCAGCTGCTTTAGTTCCCATTTTCACCACATAAAAATACGATTACACGTCTCTTTAATTTGTCTATAAACTGACACCTGAATTGAGTGACATTGGAAAAAAAATGGCTGATGATAATACCTATATCTATAGTGCCTTACCGGCAGTACCTGTAATGCCTAGGCTTTTCAGGGAATGACGGATTACGGCGATTGCCTACGACATATACATATCTATACATACTGAGAAGTTTCTGCCTGAAAAGTAGTGAGAAAAAATTATCATAAAAAAATTACAACGATAAACTGCGGGCGAAAATAATACCTTTTTTAATATTTAAACAATGATCCCGATATTTAAATCATATACTTTTTGAACATATTTTTAATTTGGGTGTATTATTCGATCAAAGTTCGGTGCGGACTGACTAATCATAATAGCTACCCAAGCCAACACTTTAAAGCTCAGGGTCGAAAAGATTGAAAGATTTCAATTCACTTAGTAACTTATTGATAGCTTAATATAAACTAATTATAGGACAAATTAAAAAAGGTACAATCATGATGATAATTACATTCAAGTATCAATATCAGTATTATTCTCATCGTCCTCACAACTGTCTGCATTTATAATCAATTTATCCACACCACAAAAGAATTATACAGAGAAAGTACTGCAACCATAAAAGAAGGGAATAGGCTGATTTCCACAATTTATCTTACAAAAGGACTTCTCCAAGGATGTTCCACGTCATCAACTTTGTTTAAAGAATTTTTGGAATACACTTTGAAACAGTGGAGAAGAAAATGCGAATGAATGGGAGTACTCGTCCGAAATCAACATATATATTAGATTTTGTGTCAGGCGGTCATTGCACAAGACCCTGAAGATCTTAGTTATATGGTGCAAAAATTAAAAGTATAGTATGATAAAACGGGGCTCGAAATAAACTTCAGCAAAACAAAGTATCCGAACACGTCCGAAGCAGCTTTGGAAAACTTGGAAATAGATGAGAACCTTGTCGTAAAAGGTAGCGGAAGTTTTAAATATCTTGGCTTCTAAATATCTAAAACTCGAAAATCAGAAATAGCAAACAGACTTGGTCAGACAAGAACTGCGATTAAACAGCTATATCCTATATTATGGAGCAGAGGTGTAACCAGGAACACCAAAACAAAGGATATATGACACAGTTGTACAATCCATTCATGTAGGTAGCAAGATGTTGAGTAATGACCAAGAAAATACAAAGTAAAATAACTGCAGTAGGAATGGACTATTGGAGGCGCTGCCGCAGATTAACTAGATTAGACAAAATACCCAATGTGGAAATTCGGAGAAGGATAAAGAATGAAAAAAATGTCCTAACGGATGTCAAAGAGAAGATTCTGTTATTGTTCGGCCACGTAAGGCGTGCTGACAATGATCGCTGGATTAAAAGAGTAATCGACTAAAGTCCAATGGGTAAAAGAAGAAGAGGTACCCAGAAAATCATGAAGAGACAAAGTTAACATCGCCATGGAGAAGAAAGGTTTGCAAGATGGAGAGTGGGAGAATAAAGATGTTTGGTGCCTTGGTTGCAACTTTATCCTAATAAGCGACAGTAGACTGTTAACAAGCTATGTACAAGGCAGTAATTGGAACGTGGATTAAGTCAAAATTAATTTGATGCCGATTTCACTTGGGATAAACTGCAAAACATTGGTTTAACTAATGAATACAAAGATTAAAATAGTGTTATAAGGAAATAGTTACAATATATTTTTGGGTTATCTTTAAATGCAAGTGAAGTTGGAGATTGCTTTTCATTTTACTTGATAGAAGGTTTCATCCTTACAAGTTTAAAGGAATTCTATAAATAATTTTTATTAAACTCCAGGAGAAGACGTACTTTCTGGGCACCAGGTTCCTTGCACAGGATCGTCGATGCGATATTGTTGTTCAGCGATCTAAAAAACATACGAGTAAAAAAATTGAACTTATTTCCATGTATATTTTCTGAGTTGTGAACTTTTCTGTTTTTAAAACATTGAGAGAGTGGAAAATGCATTTTTTACCTGTACCTAACAATGCAATTTTTGTTTGTCCCTCATGCCATGGGGTTAGAAAGCTCTCCCGAATCGAACGCACAAAGTCTCATCTTACTTTAAAAAAAAAACGATTGCGTTTATGCTATTTTAGTGCTTTATTTCCTCTTCTCAGATATTCGAATCGTAATTCGAGGCCGCCATTTGTTACTATTTTGTGTTGAATATCTGCATTGATTTAAAAAAATTAATATGTATGATAATTCTATTTTTCCGTCTTTAATAGTCCGGTTAAAACAATACGCTGACAAAGACTATAACAATAAAGTGAAAAACTTGCTGTGTAATAAACTAGACGTGAAATGGCATTTTTATTAATAGGTGGAAAATTTAGTCAAATAGCAATATGTGTGCTTGATTTAATAATAAATATTTGTTGTAATTGAGTTAGGAATGCTAAATACTAAATTAGCAAACAATTCAGGGGCATATAATTTAACCATTTTTAAAATTCAAGGAATTACATTATGACTCTATTATCAAAATGTTTATTGATAAGTCTTAATTAATAATTTTCATTTTCTATTTAACAATTTGACGTAATTGAAGGTTAATAGTTGATACAAGATATAACTGAATTTTTTTTCAAAATTATCTTCTTATCTTACAAAAATCTAGTAAAAATTGAGTATATTATAGTGATAATATTAACTATAAATAGAAATACGTTTAAAACATGTCTTGTGTGATAAGCAATTGAAGTGGACACTTTGAAAACTTGATTTCTTTAATCTAGGCTGTGCAAAACGGGCTTTTTAACTTCTGAATTGCGAATTCACAGTTGACATTTAATGAAAAGTATTGCTCTATTTTTGCACATTTACCGTAATTAAAGTTTAGCGAAGTATTAAAAAAAAGAGCAGTGGGAATGCTGGAGATTGGTGGAGTATACCAAGAGTGGCAGGCGAGTAGGAAATTGGAAAATCAGCAGTGCACAAAATTTACCAAAAATGGAGAGATTTAGGCTCCGTTGCAAATCAAAACGGTGGTGGATGCAAGAAATGTTGTACGTTAGTCCAGGATAAGGCATTAGTGACATCCATTCACAACAAACTATTTTTGCCAGCCAGACAAGCTATCCAAGACACTGATTTTCCAGGACCCGAATGGACGGCGCACGGCAGAATCAAAGAAGCTGGTCTAATAAACTGTGCTGCGTTTAAAAAGTCTTTTCTAACTAAACGACACAAAGAAGCAAGGCTTAAATAAGCTCGCGAATATGTCGGAATGGGCGAAGAATTTTGGAATAACGTCATCTTTGTGATAAAAAAATTTCCCAACCCTGTAGTAGTGGTAATGTTCTAGTATATCGTCCGATATGAAGAGCTATATGTGAATTCGGTAGCCAATAGTCGTCGTAAACACTTGGAGCACAAGGAGTCGGCGTTTGTTGGAGGATAGATGGTCGTCTGCAGAGTACTACAAAGTCATCCTGAACGATGTGATGCTGCCGTCAGTGACGTCTGTGTATCCACCAAATTTTATATTTTAACAGGATTGTTCAATCCATACTGAGCACGTAATTTCTAACTGGTTTGAAGAAAATAATTTGCAAAAACTTTCTTGGCCTCCACTTAGCCCCGATTGAAATCCCATAGAAAATCTGTGGGGATTGATGTCAAAGAAGTTGACCAGGCCAAGTTTTCGTCGCGCAAACAGCGATGAATTGTGGGCGGATACAAGAATTGTTGGAAAATTTTACTCTCAAATACGTTAATATATAAATTTAGTTATTTGATTTTACAGAAATTGCTTACAAATTTGACAAAATCTCTTTCTCATTTGCGTCATGCTATATGTGCTTAGAGAGAAAGTGCGTAAGTGTCACATATGAGATGAGTTGAATTTAACCACCAACGAACGAAATAAGTACTAAGCATTCATAGCCTATATGTTAGATCTTGGCCGCGTATAGGCAAGGTTTCCGGGTTCGAGTCCTGCCAGATGCGACATTTTTTCAATTTATCCTTAATGTAGTCTTGTTTGTATACTTTCTAGAATTTCAAAAATTTCAAAAGTTTCAAAATATTTCAAAAATCTCAAATAATCGTTTACTAAAGTAGGTATTATGTTTATCACAACTAAAAAAAAATAAGACCTACCGATTACTTAATATTTTCATTTTTTTTTCAGTCGTTTATACATGTTTCAACAGCTTATTCAAATTGTGTTCATTTAAAAATTGAAGAAAAATTCTACGATCCACCGATAACTGCTGATAAATTAATAACATTAGTAGATTGTTTAGATGATACTAAATTAGATGCCATAACAGAATCGTAAGTATCAGATTTTTAAAAGTAAAAGGAATATCCCTTTTTTAAATCTATTATAGACAGCTTCAGACATTTTTGAACAGCTTATTTTTTGTATTATAAAATTTTGTATCTATTGTCTATTATTAGAGAAAATTTGGTTTTTACAATTACAAAATATAAAAGTAGTAATATAAAAATTTCAGTGCGACCCACTATTACCTACCTACTATAAGATCCCGTCAAGGGAAGTATTACCAATATAACGCCTGCTATGCTAAGAAAAACATCAGAAATTGGTTTACTCAGATTGAACCATTCAAAATATGTAAAATAAAACTTTAAGCATGTGCCATATTATAAAAAACAAATAAAAATATCACTCAGAAGATTCAATAAAAATATATTGACCAAGAAATACCTAAGGTAGTTTTAACATTTGCTTGGATATAGTTTGTATTAAATTTACTAAATGATAAGGATGCTGTCGTTAATTATCATGATGGCCAAAAAAAGCCGGAAAGAACGCTTTACTTTGAACATAAAATTTAGTTAAATTCCAAATTGAAACTAAATTACAAGTTTACTAAACTCGAAATTAAGTAGGTACATCTTGAACGCTAAATTTTATTTAATTTTTTATTGTGCGACGTCAAAATTTAACTAAATTATCTGTTTAAAGTCAGAATACTACTAGCAATATTGTATATAAATTAAATTTTAATGTTTAAGGCTTCTAGGAGACTGGCCAAACACATATGCATTTACAAAAGCCATTGCTGAAGAAGCTCTCAAAACAGAAGGAAAATCGTTACCAGTAGGTTTACATCGACCTTCAATAGGTAAGTTATTTTTACCTGTAATTTTCAGATTATTTTCTTAAGTATAGATTTCAGTAGCTTTAAAATTCTAAAATTTGCAAGCTAATAGTTTTGACTATAGGTAAGATGCTTATTTTACTGCTCTCTAAACTTCTAGAACCACCTACTAAAAGAGAGCAGCAGTAATTGTTATTCTATATACTACCCATTCTTACTTGTAAGATTGTTAAATTTAAATTCCAGTTTATCACTGTGTTGGATGTTACATCTAATTATGTTGAAAAATGTAAGATACAAATATTTATTATTTTATACTTCTTTCAGTAATTGCAACTGCAAAGGAACCGGTAGCTGGTTGGATTAATAACATCTACGGAGCTACAGGTGTACTCTTAGGTGTTGCTATGGGTTTACTGCGAGTACTTCATGGAAATGCCAATAATAAGGCTGATATGGTTCCAGCTGACTATGTAGTTAACAGTACTTTGGCTGCAGCTTGGGATGTAGCTACTATAAAGTAAGTTTGTATAACATTAAGAAAGATAACAGTATAAGTACAGAACGTATAATTTATCTTAATATCTGAACTAGTCTTTCTTTTTTTTTAAATGCGCCCCATTCATTTCATCGATTTTATGGCACAACATTAGTTTTGTTCGAAAGGCGGTATAATAATGTTTTATTCCGACGCAGTTTATCCGCCATAAGGTGTTGAAACAATAATAAGCAAGCTTTTGCCGTTAAGCCTTTAATTTCGAGTGAACTGTATGAATTGCTTTAAAGTTGGCACCTACCCTATACAGGAAGTCAATTACTTTGGTGAGACAACCTACAATTGCGATAAGAGTCCCTGGGCCCATTAGATTAACAGAATCATTGAGGCAGTAAGATCTTCATGGCGCTCTGGTCACTAACATGCGTATACCCTTGGACTCTTCGATTATTTTGTGAGGAAAACTCTTCATAATGATCTTTATTTTAATAGTTACAAGATGGCAATTGTACAGGAATTTTCCGAATGTGACTTTTTGTTAGTGATGAACCCATTTTTTTGTGGATCTGCCAATAACCATGTGTTACTGATTTGACACCAATCCTCGAGACTTGCATCAAAGCCATTTGCATTCACCTAAAGTTACAGTGTGGTGTGGAATATTTTTAGCTAGAATTATTGATTACTAGTTCTTTAACGAAAATGTAGTTGCAGGGACAGTGAGTTCGAATCGGTTTGTTAACATGTTACAGGATTATTTTTTATGATTAGATAAGTACATTTACTTCCAACAAGACGGTCCAACTGCACACACTTTAAGAGCATCGATGGTTGTTTTGAGAGAACACTTCCCAAAACTCCACATCTCAGTTACGGACAATTTTTTGAATCGCTGTTTTAATGTGAACCGTCCAAGGACCCTACAAGATTTTATCCCTAATGTTAAGGAAGAAATTGCCAATATAACGCCTGCTATGCTAAGTTATGGGAAGCACCAGCAATCGGTTTACTCAGATTATGGAAAAAGAGGGGCGTTGTCAATCTGGCTGATGTTTTAAAAATATGCAAAACAAAACTTTAAGCATGTGCCATACTATAAAAAACAAATAAAAATGTTCTAGTTCACACAGCTAGAACACCTTCTTTGTGTTAGTATATGTCCTAACATAAGCTTCTAGGCTTTTTTCTTATTTTCATTAGATTTACTAGTCTTCGTATAGTATTGCCTTTTCCAAGCCACCTCCTCTGAACGAGTAAAATTTAGCTTATACTAAATATTAAGTTTATCTACATGAGATACTATATAATGAATACTATAAATGCCAAATACTTACTGTTTAAATTAAAATTAAGTTTCTTTAAGTGATATATGACAGTATAATCAATACTCAAAAATTTCTTCGTAACTATTTCTACCCTTTCTACAAGTTTTTTCTTAGAGAAACTCTATAATCAGAAAGATTAAATTAACTTACAATGTTAAAAATGCCAAATATTTTGCCTTAATTTCCCTGTACCCTGCTCTAGAACCATCTGTTCTTTTCAGGATAGTGCTACAAATTAATGTCTCCCTGATTTTTGGTTTTCAACTCATCCCGTTGGTATACTTTTTCTCTCTCCGTCTATATGTTTTAATTTGGACCAAACTAATACTAACGTGTATTCAAAATTCTCTGTTGTTTTAGAACGTTAAATGACAATAAGGAAATTCAAGACAAAGACAGCAGAGAAGAAAAATTCGATAGAGAAATACCAGTATACAATTATGTCAGCACACCTGAACGACCCATGACTTGGAGTAAGTAGGAAAAACTAGAATTTCATCTTTACTAATTACAGACAAATTTGAAATTAAGTTGTTATAACTGGACCAAAATACATCTCTTTGAAGTTGTGATAATTATTTTTGTCTTAACCTTTTGCAAGCTCTAAAAACTGCAAAATATTTAAGTTCAACTTACGAGAGATCATGGAATTTACATACGTATGTTTCAGAACTTTTTGAAGATCTTAGCGCTAAACATTGCATGCAAATTCCATCAGAAAAATGTATCTGGCATAGTTCTTATAGGATGGTACAGAGTAGATTGGTGTATGTAATATTATTATTCCTGCTACATACAGTTCCTGCCTACATTGTAGATTTTCTAGCTGTTTGTATAGGAAAGAAACCGATGTAAGTATAGGTATTTTAAAAATATAAGTTTTCTTGTTGGATATCAGAGTAAAAACTTTTTAATTATATTATATTAAACAATATAATTATAAAAACGTTATAACTTTTAAAAATCAGTAGTTGTAACCGAATTTACAGTTCTAATAAATTTATTAATTACGAATCTAGTAAAATAGTACAATCGGTTATTTCTGAAAAGAAATCTTTTTTATTTCTATCAAAAATATTTCAATAAAGGTATTTTTTCTTGTCAGTATTGTCTAAATATATCTAGTTAGTTAGATCTTATGGAAGTAATTTTTGAAACAATTTGGCTTTTAAGCTATTTTATTAAAATAAAACAATACAATTTTTCAGTATAATATAGATATCGAACAATAGAATAACATAATGAAAAAATTTATACCCACTTTGGTTTGGCAAAAATTACAAGAATAACTGTTGTTCGTACAAAAAATTGGTCTTAAAACATATTGCTTAAAACGTGTTCTCTCTAGTTTTAAAATATAATTTTATAGCAGCTCTTCTAGTCTTATCTTTCTAAGAAAGTTTATGACCCTCCTATTTTATATGACTTTAGGTATCTGACCCTAGAGTTATGCAAGGCGATGCATTCTGAGAGTAAGTGTATTGGAGTTTCTTCTTTTTTCTTACAGAATCTGCACTTTACTTTATCTACCTATACTAGCTTTTTTATATGTCCTTTTAACCAACAGTGCCAGTTAAGAGGTTGTTTTTACTTAGGTTAAGATAGCTGAAAGATTTCTTCTGGTTATTTGTTCCCAGGAGTGTCTTCACTTGCCTTAGTCCTTCTAGATGATTCCTCTAAATCGTCATAGTTCCTTCCGTAGTTTTTCTAAGACTGTACTACTGTTGATTCAACAAGATGGTGCTGGTCTCAAATATGAAGTTTTAGCTCTTTTTTTCCTGCGTATCTGCTGTTTCGTTACTTTTTATTTCTGTGTCTTGGAACCCAAATGAGGGTAGCCGTGTTCTTTGACTTAGTTTATTTAGTGTACCTAGGCATCCCAGACCATCTTTGAACTGATTGTGTGTGAGCTCAGTGCTTTGATGGTTGCTTGGCTACTTGGCATGATTACAATCTCTTGTTTTGCGATAGTTTCTGCCATAATAAAAGTAAATTGAGCAATTTCTCTAAACACATTCAAGTGATTGTTCAATTGCTAATTGAGATAAACAAAATGTGAACAATGCAAAAATAAACTGAGCAAATTCTTGAATAAAATTAGCCAGATTAAAAGATAAATCATCTGGTCGAAAAAATTAAGATATATTGTAAAAATAAACTTCTTTTGAAAAAAACATTAGATTTTTGGAACGAAGTTCCCTTTCGGGCGTTACGACCAGTTACGACTGAGGCTAGAGGCTAGCAGAAAAAAATTCAGACCAAAAGTTGTCACGACACGAGCAGACACACGCATGTTTCTCTGTCTGTCTGTCTCTCTCTCAGACCAAAAAATAAAAAACTCTCTCTCTCTCTCTCTCTCATAGATAGATATATTACAATTAAAAAGACACTATTTTAAATTAAAAGAAAATGTACATTACAAAGAAAATACTGTAGAAAAAAAATAATTACCTAGAATAGTATTATATTTCATCCTGTTTTTATAAATTAATAAATTCATAAACATTTTAAAAATAGTTCGTAACTTGACAAGTTAGGTACGTCAAATTACCTTAACTGTCAGTTACTGTCAAATATTTTAATTTTAAAATTTTGTATTAAATTGTTATTTCCTGTTTTAAATTAAATAAAATAAAAAGTAATTCTAGGTAGATGTATGTCATCTAAACCTCTGGTATTGTATAAATGGACACTTTTGTTAAAAGAAACAAACTGTTGAAAATATTCAAGTGATAATGGATTTATTTTTTTCTATTTTGCTTTGATAGTGTAGTGTCGCGACTTTGTTAAGTTTTATACAGGTTTTTGTACATAATAAATAATAAAATAATAGAAAATAATAACAATAATGTATCCTGACAGTGTTTCTGCACAAGTTCCGGATATGGCTGATAGAGTTAGGTAAGTATAGATTTTATACAGACAATAATAAAGGCTTATGTATGTATAAACACTCTGTTGTGTTTACAAATTACAATTCCCTCACTAATTAATCGAAAGGAACTTCGTTCCATCCGGGTGTCCCTTGACACGTCTCACTTTTTGTAATTACATATTCGAGCAAAGCAATATGTTTTTAGAGCAGTTTTTGGTTAGAGCAATTTATAAAAAACATTTTACTGTCCACAAACATTATAACATTGTGGTTTCACCAAACACAATTTACCGATATATCTATGAATAGAAGACAAGGTAGTATCAATTTTGTGAAACAAAAATAATTCATTAAAGTCAGTAATTAGGTATACATAGACAATATTATACTGTTTTCAAAATTCTGATATACTATCTGCTATGGTAATAAAACACTAATTTTATCTCTTACTATACTTACAATTAATTTGCTGGATGCTTGCTATAGATCAATTCCTAACCCGTCAATAACAACTTTGCATGCATTTTTGAGTCGTTTGCGGTGCCAGAATTACTGGTTTCTGATAAAATATACAGCGGTCAGAGTAGCCAAAACAAGTTCATAATAAGTTGGGAACTTGTCAGAACGATCTTACCTTAAAAGCAAGTACAATTTGTACAAAACGCACATTTTAGAGTTCTGTTTGGTTCAATTTCCTTTTATCTGTCGTAATTTAGTAAAGAATTTAATTTTGTTGTGTTAAATTCACTTCGTAATTCAAATAACAATCATAAAACTCTCTGTGATTTTCAACTCCAAATGTTACTTCCTTTTCTGTCAATTACCTTGTTGTTTTTTTCACTTTTAAATACTGGTAATACTAAAAGAGCTACTGAAATTAAACGCCCTTTAGTTTAATAAAAAGTTTACATGTTTCGCAAGTCTAAGCAAGCTTTCACAAATACAAGCGTATAAAGTATGGATTTCGCTTGACTTGCGTGAAATGTGAAGAGCTTGTTCCGACCCACGCAAGTGTCGGTTTTTGAACACAAATCAAAGGAAGCTTGCAGCAAGCACTTGTGACGTATGTACACGTTTGCGCATGTTTATTGCAGCTGGGGAGGGTGCGCCGTGCTGAATCAACTTTGAATTCTACGTCTGCCATGTTTGCCTGTTCGTAACATACCAGCGCACTCGCAAGCGTGTAAATGGGATAAATGTGTTGGTAAATGCTTGGAGCTTCTGGATACTTGCGGAGGCTTGCCAAGCGAGTAAACCTACCATAAAGTTGTCGTTCGCGCTGCTCTAGAGTCCGGGACATGTTGTGTATCAAGCATACGTGCATGGTCTACCGACCATGTCTTAAGAACTTTGTTCCGAATTTGTCGCAGGTAGGTCCCGCAAACAAATTTATAGTGAAACCTCCTACTTTATCAGGTTTACAGTTAAAATATTTCTTAAATAAAACTAATTACTTTGTTTACCCACCTTATAGAACCATAAAGGTTTTACATACTAATTTAATTTAAATTAAACTAACAAGTAATATACCAAATAGACTTTACTAACACAGTAGTGCATTATAACATTTATTTATCTATACTTATTAGGTAATAACCATAACTGATTCTATAAACTAATAGGTGTATTTAGTGTAGTTAATAAATTAGTGGCAACGAAGAACTGGGAAAGTGGAAACGGATCCGAAACCAATGAAGACAATACTACAATACCAAAACTTATATATACAATTTGGTGAACAAGTTTAATAGTTCAACAAAAAGTTGATAAAATCATTTAATGGACTTAATAAATTACCATTCATATCTGAGTATGAGAATCTGATATAATCTGAACTAAGACTTTATCCTAAAAAGGAATTCTACGTTAGGGTTAGTATGACGGAACACCATTCAGAGGACAATGGTGGAAAGAGAAAAAAAAAAAATTATTGAAACTTCATAGCTGAAGTTTTTTCAAAATATAGAACAATAATTGATGCATAAAAAATTGCTCCAAACTTTTTAAATAATGTATCAAATCTATGAAGAGTTTTTGCAATTTTTGAATTGGAAACTTATCGTCCTAACTGGGCTTTTCGTTTTTGCTTAAATAAGTAAGTTTATTAGTTAAATCAATTCAGTATTTAACCATTATTGTAGCTAAACTAAATGGTAGTGAATAAAATTTTAGGTATTGTAGTATTTGTATAGTTGGCTTCAGAACCAATGGTTTGAGGATAAAGTTAACAGGTAATTACTATTCATTTAATTTTGTAGATTAGTTGCTTAATTTAACAAATTTAGATTGGTAGATATGATGCTTTTTCTATTAACATAATTTTTTCCATAACTTTTTACTCTTTTTAATCTGTTGAATTTTTAAACCAATAAAAATACAGTTTAGAAATGTAAGATTTTAAATTAAAATAAGCACCGATTGGGGTTTTAACTGGTATATGTTCTAGGTTGATTAAAGGTTACCAGAAAATAAATAAATTCGCAGAAGTGCTTTCATACTTCTGTCTATTAGAGTGGAGTTTCACAAACGACAATGTCCAAACACTGTGGCGTCGTCTCAAGAAATGTGATCAAGAATTGTTTGAATTTAATATGAAACAATTGGATTGGGATGTTTATTTTCGTACTTATACTAGAGGTGGTCGAGTGTTTATAATGAAAGATCCAATTGATACAATTTCCAAGGGAAAAGTTAAATATTACAAACTGCTTGTTGCGCATTATACTCTAATGTTAGTATTGGCAGCAGCGTTCTTCAAGATTGTTATGGTCATTTATGGTTTAGTATTTTAATAATAAAAGTATAAAAAAATGTGTTAACTTATTTACCCGTTCTGTATATTATTTCAAAATTAATAGCTCATTATTTAAGTTATGCTTCTTACGGGACATGCTAGTGGTCAAGTAGAACTCAAAAAGCCACTAAAAAGGGTTTACTATTTAAAAAAATACTTAGGTATGTGTAAAACACCAGAAGGAGTTAATATAGAGGTTACAGGTCCCAACGTTAGGCTCTCAATAGTCCTGGGAAACATTGAAACAACGTTCCAACCGGAGCTTCTAGCAATAGACTTCTATGCTTAAGAGTATTAAAAAAACGCCCCAATTCAGGCAGAATATATGAAATCTCAAAACGCCGCATTATGGATGAAGTTCGTAATTGCGAAAAGAAACTCAAAATATTTCAGTCCAAGGTTGATACGACGTTCACTGCGCTACTCTAAATAACTCATCGTAGAAATTCTTCTAGGACACTGTCCACTGAGGTACCATCTCTGTAAAATTGGCAGATTCTTTAAGTAAGTGGATGAAACGGCTAAACAGATAATCTGTAACTGCAGAGTATACGTTCGCCAACGACCTAAATATCTGGTCTTGTTAGTGCCTAATCAGGTTACAACCGTACATCCCAAGCGGATAATGGACATTTTTATGGACCAATAACACACTCTTTATTTTATTGAATACTGCATACCTACCTATACTTTTACAAAATAATGTTGATGTTTCACATCTGCCAGGCGTCCCGTGACGGCTTCCCTTTTTTATATTACCCTTGAATATAATAAGATACTCGATTATTATGAAAAGTTTGTAGTGATCTTAAAAAAGCAACATTACTTTTAGGCTAAAAATCAGGATTTACGAAGTATCCCTTCTTCTTATGTTTATGGGATAGACGAGAACAGAATTATGTGAAAAAAATATGGACAGCTAGAACAAATTTTGATCCAGGTTCCAAAAATGTTATACGAACACCATTGATTACCTCCTTTGTATACCTATTAAACTTAGTTTCATAAAGCAGTATATTGATGAAATCGGCACCTGATTTCAGTATTTATAGGAGACAAGTTCCTAGCAATAAGTGACGATAAATTGAAAGAAGGAATTTTCGATGGACCACCAATTCGGAGCTTATTTAAGGACGAAAATTTTGTTTCCACTATGAATGACGGTGAAAAAGCAGTCTAGCAAAGTTTTAAATCTGTTTGTCAGAACTTTTTGTGCAATACGAAAAGTGAGAGTTAACAAAATTTAGTCGAGTAACTGCTGGTTAATTTTAAAAATTAAGGTTGCTTGATGAATCTTAAATTGTATTTCCTACAGTTTTATCTTGACTATTTTTTTCAAAATCGTAGAGACAATAGTATAGCACAAGGTAAAAGATTTCATCAAGACCTAAGTGTCATTGAAGCACGGTATCAAGGAAGATGGGATGACAATATGATGCAGATTTTTGCTATATGTTAAAAAGAGAACAAAGAAAACTAGAAAACAAAAGGGTAATCCGCAGCACAGTTCATTTGAAGACAAAAAAATGCGATACAAGCAGAAAAAAAAGTGAGAGGTGTCAAGGGACACCCGGATGGAAAGAAGTTACTTTCGATTAATTAGTGAAGGAATTGTAACTTGTAAACACAACAGAATGTTTATACATACATAAGCATTTATTATTGTCTGTATTAAATCTCTTCTTACCTAAATCCATCAGCAATGTCCGGAACTTGTGCAGAACAGAAACACTGTCAGGATTCATTATTGTTATTATTTTGTATTATTTTATTATTTATTATCTCCAAAAAACCTGTATAAACTTAACAAAGTCACGACACTACACTGTTCAAAGCAAAATAGAAAATAGTAAATTCATTATCATAATAATAATTTGACGTACCTAACTAGTCAAGTTACAAACTATTTATTTTTAAAATGTTTATGAATATATTAATTTATAAAAACAGGATGAAATAAAATATAATACTTACTTATTTTTTTCTACAGTATTTTCATTTAATTTAAATTAGTGTCTTTTTAATTGTACTTTTATTAGTATTTATTTATGTATATTAGGGTTTCCTATTTAAATAAAGATAGGTATATCTATCTATGAGAGAGAGAGAGAGAGCGAGAGACAGACAGACAAACATGCGTGTGTCGTGTCGTGACAACTTTTGGTCTGAATTTGTTTCGGCTAGCCTCAGTCTACGAATCAGTCGTAACGTAACGCGCGAAAAGGAACTCCGTTCCAACAGATTTTTTTAAATTTTTTAGCCTTTTGTAGAGCTTTTTGTTACAAATAACCTTAAACACACACTTAAAAAACATTTCTTCAAACGTGGCAAGACTTGCTTCTTGTATAAAAACACGTGTTTCCCACACTGGCGGCAAAACAAAAAACATTAAACATTTGTTAAAATGTTTTTAAACAGATTTTAAACATCATTTATTCAGTTTTTATACAGATGTTTATATTGTAACGAGATAACCGAATAAGGAAAGGACCTATACTTGAAAGACTGTTTTTAGGTTATTCTAGAAATCTCTAGTGTATGGGGAATAAATAAGATCGTGTTTCTCGCAATTTCTAGAATGTTCATTTATGTATAAAAGGAGCTGTATGGGTAGTTGAGGGGAAATCAAATAGTTCGAATAGTTCATTCTTATTGTAAATAAGTTTATAGACGTTATCCAGCAGAGTTCATATAAGTGTTTCAGTATGATTGTAAAAATGATTTTTAAAATTGGCTAATTATGTTTTTATGTATATAAAAGAATATTTTTGTATTAAATTAATTTATATTTTAGGTTGGTTAAAGGGTATCAAAAAATTAATAAATTTGCAAATGTTTTGTCGCACTTTTGTCTAAATGAATGGATATTTACTAATGATAATACACAATCGCTCTATAATAGAATGAAGATTCAAGACAAAGATTTGTTTGAATTTAGTATGGCAAGACTAAATTGGGATCTTTACTTTTACACATACACCAGAGGATGTCGTGTATACTTATTAAAGGATACATTGGATACTATTCCACAAGGAAGAGTTAAGTATTTAAAGTTGTATATTGCGCATCACACAATGCTAACTGTTGTATCATTACTATTTTTGTACTTAAGTTATATAATATTCAAATATGTTTCATACATTTTTTAGTATAACATTCTATTAGATACAATTATTAACAGATTAATACTACAATAATTGAATTTTTTGTTGTGAATAATAAACATCTTACTTAAAAATATTTTATTTTTTTAGTAGGTAATAAAATAACTTTTAGTCATATTAAAGCACCTTGTCATAAATTTTATTGTGATTTGTGAGAGAATAAACGTGCTATATAGATTGTCAGTGGACTGTATTAAGGCAACATTCAGAATGAGACCACGGAAAGGCGCATAACTTAGTGATTGGTCTATAATATTTTCCATCCTTTGTTTTAATTTTAACAAGTCTATCCCTTTTATCATTTGTTCACATGAAATCATTTGTAAAGAATCCAATCCCCTGGAAATCTGATCTGCTGGATTTTGTTTGTGTAACCATTTAGCATTTAGCATTAGTAGTGAGTTCTTGAATCTCAGAAGCCTAATTGCCTACAAATGTAGTCCAACGAGGAGGGGTACCTTGAATCCAAAATAGCACTATTTTGGAATCACACCATAGAACGACCTTAGAAAAAGTTAGATGACAAATCGAACATAATTTGTGACACAACCTTGCCATTAGAGTGTAACCGCATAATTCCAACCTAGGAAGAGTAATAACTTTAAATGGTGCAACTCTAGATTTAGAACAAACTAATCTGCAACTAATTTCATTATTTGTATAAATAACTCTAAGATAAAAGCAAGTTTCATAAGCTTAAGTGGATGCATCATCAAAACCGTAAAGTTCTATATGCTTGACTTCATGAGGTAAAAATAAACACCTAGAAATGTTCAGAGAATTCAACTCAAACTGCAACATTTATAAATTGCTCTTGCAGAGTGTCTGACAAAATATCATCCCATTCTGCCTTTGTGATCCAAATTTTTTGCATTAAAATTTTGCCTATAATGATCAAAGGACTTATAAACCCTAAAGTATCAAAAAGTCGAGCGATCTCAGAGAGTAAATTTCGTTTAGTGGGAGTAATATTATCAAAAGAAACAAAACCAGTCATTTTAAATGTATCAGAGTTTGATAACCGTGAGATACCTAACACCTTGGATAAATTTTTGAAATTTAGAGATTATACAAACAAGAAATTATTAAAATGACATTAAGGAGAAATTGAAAAAATGTCACATCCAGTGGGACTCGAACCCACCATCACTGCCTTATACGCAGGCATGCTTTAACCACTTAAGCTATTGGATAATCAAGTGGTTAGTAACGAAACGTTATAATGAACTCAAATCCCGTCAGATATGACATTCATTCAATTTCTCCTTAATGCCATTTTAATAATTTCTTGTTTGTATAATCTCTAAATTTCAAAAATTTCAAAAATCCATTGAGAGTTATCTCAAAAATAATATTTTACTAAAAACCTTGAATAAATTTTCACTTAAGTGTGAACCTATTACAGAGGAATCAAGATTGGAGGTATTTATTAACGATTTATTGATTTAATGATAATTTATTTACAGTGATTGTAAATGATAAACGTTACTTGTTACATATTACTTTGAGTACTTTTGTAGAATTTGAAGTTAGTTGACGGTATGTATTATTTATTTTAAGAAAGATTTTTATCTTGTTACGCCAAAGAAATATAACTTTTTTATGTTTGTTACCTCAGAACTTTCGACTTAATAAACCGTTTTTATTTTTTATTTGAAAGGTGGTGCTTCCCATATGGACCCATTTTATTTTGGTACAGTTCAGACAATAGCATCCTTAGAAAAAAAACATAGAAGTATGTCAGCAACAAATAAACGAATAACTAAATATTAAACCTTGATTCTTTTTTTATTGGAAAAAAGAGGCCAAATGCGTGTCGGGCTCGCCCATGAAGGGATCCGTAGTAGCAAGTAGCAATATAAACGTTCTTGTAGTTCGTTGTAACTTTGTACGATGTTTAAAAAAAACTGCCAACTAGATTTTGGTCGAACCAATTTTTGGTGCTACATCATATATTTTTTTGAGTCTTATATCAGAAATTACAGGTGAAGGGGCACACATTTTTCCACTTTAGAAATATCTCTCGCCAATCTATTCTGTTTAGAAAAAAATAATATTAAAAACTTAAATATCATTTTTAAAGACCTATCCACAGATACCTTACACGTATGGGTTTAATGAAAAAAATTTTCAGTATCAGTTTTGAGTATGGGGAACCCCCAAATTTTTTTTGTTGAGATCTTAAGGTGCGTTACAAAATATTTCCGGAAAAAAATGGCTGTGACATACGGACAGACATGGCGAATCTATAAGGGTTCTGTTTTTTCGATTTGGCTAAGAAAGTTCTAATTATGGGATCCATGACAAGTAATAGAACTCTTTAATTCTTAGAAGTAAACCAACGATATTTTTTTTCTTTTTTTGCGATAGGATACACACTCAGTATTTGTGTCTTTGTCGTTGGCTTTCAAACATTCAATATGACGAGCAGGGAGACTAGACAAGGAGTACGAACTCCAGGTATGCAAATAGGGCTACCAAAATAAGAGGGCACTAGTGTTCCATTTGTACCAAAATGGCGACCAATAAGGACGTAATTTGAAATGAAATAAATAATTTTTAATTATTTCATTATTAATTTATTTACACAATGAAAAAAATAATTCGATCTTTTAGATATAAATAATAAAAACCAAATTAATAATTCACGATATTCATCCCGGTACAAAAGGAAAACTAGCGACGCTAGTGGTGAAAAACGTAAACATAATATGTACCATACCGTGGACAGAGTTTGGCAATTCCCCCGGTCGAGTGCGTACTCCTTGTCTAGTCTCCATGATGACGAGGTTATAATGACTGAATACATATTCTACTTATACCAATTTTATTGGTATAAGTAGGTAGGTACACATGAATTTGTCGTTGATTTTAAAAAAATTGTACCTACTGAACTGTTAAAGCTTTATACTTTTATTAAGTTTTTTTTTATAATTAAAAAGAACCCTCAATAGTTTCATTTCTTAAAAAGCTATTTGAGCCTGTTAAAGAGTTTATTTGCATCCACATCTGACAAAGCAAAGTTTTTATTTTTACTTTCTAACAATGTCAGGGCATAAAAACCAGTTTTCTCATTGGAAATAATTTTTAAGACATAAAAAAAGTCATCAGTATTAGTTTAATAAAATAAAAGTCATAATTTTATACATTTGCAACTTTAAGTTTGAATATCTTCAAAACGGCAACTAATTGGACCTTTTTTGTAGAGCGTTCAATTTCCTACAAAAATAATTTTTCGGTTTATTTTCACAATGCTCAAATGTCAAGCTACAAAAATAAGAAACAAGAAAATTTATTTTTCATGTTATTTAAATGAAAAATGGAAAGTTAGAAACAGACACCACTTAAGGTTAATATTAAGAGTTTAACTTTTTAGAGGCTTCTTTTTCTACCTTCCTGAAAAATTTTAGCCTGTTTTTTAGTTGAAAAAAAAATATTGCTTAAAAATGGCACACCCTACTAGTCATCAAAGATCAATTAATCCAGTTGGGAAACGGCAACTACTCTCTGGTTTTCATTGGTGAATAATACACATGAAAAGGAAGCCGAGCATCTCTGTTTAAGTTTGTCAAAAATTAAGGTATAGATAATACTAAAAATTGTCAAAAAGACTTGCTAGTGATATTAATACATTAGTTAAAAAATTTTATGAAAAAAAAATTAAATTTCACAATACCGGAGATTGAATCATGGCAAAAACATGTTAAAATGCTATAAGTCTATACTTATTATCAGCCTTAGAAACCAAATATATTTCTTTGGAAACACTTGTTTGTGGCAAATAAAATTAGGTCATTTAAAAACTATATTTAAAAAACTACGAATTTGGAATAGCTTTTAAATTAATAATACAGTTAAATGAGAAAATACCATTTGTATTTTTAAAAATAGAGTCATAAGTTGTGTAATAATAAATATGAAACATAAAGACATACTTCAGTTTCTGAATGATGCATTCGTTTTATTTCAAAGCAAATTTTTTTTTCTTTGACAAAATTACCGTTAATAAAAGTTAATACAACGTTTTGTGAACAAACAAGTGGTTGATGGTGAAGATAAGATAGATTTTAAATATTTTCACACAAAAAATTTTGTAATTGATAAATCACCAGATTTAAAAGAATGGTTTTCAAGACATGTAGTAGACTTTATAATAAAAAATTTATCAGAATTTAAAAAAAAAGACTCGGGATGGTCATTAAGTCAAATATAAATAAATATGAATTTGGAAACGGTTCAAGTTTTATTCGATTACCAGAACTTGCTAATAAAAAAGCTTGTGTTAATATACAAAACAATGATAATGCATGTTTTTACTGGAGTATGGTAAGTGCTGTATATCCTTCAACTCAAAATCTTTATATATTTATATTTTTTGTGTTCGTGTGTATGTGACTGAACTCCTTCTAAATGGCTGGACCGAATTTCATAATTTTTTTTGTATATATTGAAATGGATTCGAGAATGGTTTAGATTTACTATTTGGTCCACTATAAAAAATATTCCCGTACAGTACGGAGTACGGAAAAGTTCGTTGCCCAGAATAGTGTATTTTGCGGCTCGAATTTGATCCGAGAAACTGGACATTTCCAAGCGATTTCAGAAAAATTATTTGTTAACTAGCTGTCCCGGCGGACATCGTACCGCATAACACTGCCATGACTTTTTTCCATTTTTCGTTTTTTCGAATATTAACTATTTTGTTTTCAATGATTTATTTTTATTTTATCATATTTTCTCGTTATCAGTTTATACCATTTTTTCGTTTTATAATTTATATTTTAATATATATCGATTAAATATATTAGATATCCACTGCGCCACCTTACGGTGGCTTCATAGTACTAAATTTAGTCGTTTAAATATGTGAGATAATAACTTCGCCACCTTACGGTGGCGTCATAGTAGTTGATTTAGTAGTAATTGCTCGTTTAAATATATGAGATATTAACTACGCCACCTTACGGTGGCGTTATATTATGCATCATTTTAAATATCCATTTTATAATAAATTTTACGATTTCAACTAAACGTCAAAATATGTCAAGTTATTTTATAGTTTTAAATATATACAAAACTCGGTTACCATAGTAGGAAAGTAAATAAAAATAAGTCCGGTAAAAGCTTTTACCGGACTCATTTTTATTTTCTGGCCTTGTCGGACAAAATGAGATTTTCTGACCTAAAAATAAACCGGAAAGTATTAATTTCTGGCCGGTTTTAAAAAAAAATATTTTAAGCAATATGTAACTAACCGAACTGACACTTTTATGACACTAAGAAACAATGATTAACAAACAATGTCAACGAAATGGTTTCATAGAAAATTAGATGATAATTAAAAACAGTTATGCATATATAAAACTTTCTTAATTTACGATTACATATATGGAATGCGATTTCAGAAAAAATAGTATGTGTATCTCGTAGTAAAAGCACATTCCCGGACTAAACGCTTCGGCCAACAATTTATATTGTCGTCCGGGAATGTATCGCTTCTCCTACTAGATACACAATATACTATTCCTAAAGATTCCAAAAAATACAAAAAGTAATCAAAGTTTGTATATAGTCCTCTTATATTAACGTGTAATATATTTATGTCACTAGAAACTAAGTCGAAGACAGTTATTTCAGCTATTATATTATAGGCAGATTATATTAGAAAACACCTGAAAGTTCCTGTTTGTGAGTTAGAAGAACAACCACCTTTTAAGCATAAAAATCCTACATGTTTTTATCACAAAAATGATCATTGTATTTGTGCTTTATCAAATGTAATTTGGTTGTATAACAATTTTTTAATAAATAAATAAAATAATTGGTACCTATATACCTATGTGTGTTTTATTTATCATCATTATAATGTTTAACATAAATGCAACAAGTTGGGATTGGGACTTTCTGTCTAAATTCTTGATTCTTTATATAGATTCCATATTAGAAAAAATTAACTTCAGATAGAAAAATGGATCCCCGATTCTAAAAATACACTCCAAATACTGATTCATAAAGGTACACCTGAATCAAACATGATAGATACGTGAGTCTAACCTTATCACATGTGTCCAAAAATAGACCTAAAAATAGAACCTTATCACATAAGTCTAAAAATAAAACCTTATCACGAGGGTCTAAAAATAGAACCTTATCTTATGTGACGTCACTTCCGATCTAAATCTGATCTACCTAAATAGTTTTACTAGTTTATCGTTTAGTCTATTCTTTTTATTCGAGATCGTAATATGGCTGAATTCAAGCAGATAATGCTCTATGTTGAATCCACTGTTACTTAATGTCTCATGTCTTTCTTGGCAATAAATATATTGGTTTTTAAAGTGAACAACGACCTCAAGAATTTAAAATTATTAATGAAGAATTATGCCCTTACTATATGGAATAGTTTCCTGATCTTTTCACGATTTTCTTATTTTTTCATTTTTTTTTTCACTAACTACAACATTTTTTTAGTTTTTGGTGAATTTTCAAATCTTCGACCTTTTTTCAATATTTTTTTTCTAATTTTTCGCGATGAGGGTGAGAGGAGAAATTTTTATACACCAGATGTTAAGTTGAAAGAAGACAAATACGTAGTTTTCATGTAATTCGTGCACAAACATATATCGCTAATTATTTTTTAAATATCTTTAAAGTACAGAATTTTCATTTCTACAGTTTTATTATACGTAGATCAAATAGGTGTACAAAAAAAAAACAGAAATAGAATATCAGTTAAAACTGGTGAAAAAACTCTATAGGGCCAATAAGAGCAATCTTAATATATATATATATATATATATATATATATATATATATTTCTTGTGTTCGTGTGTATGTGACTGAACTCCTTCTTCCTTCTAAACGACTGGACTGATTTTCATGAAATTTTTTATGTGTGTTCAAGGGAATTCGAGAATGGTTTAGATTCATAATTTGATCCACTGGAAACTGTTTTTTTATTTAATTTTTTACTTTTCTGTGTATTTCGACAGTCAAGTGACAATATCCTCTAAGAGACATTTAGTGTTTAGTTCTACGAATTCCTAATAGATGACAGTTTAAGTTAATTGAAGTAACTCTATACACCTTTGACATGTAGGTTAGATAGACACCCGATAGATGGTACTGTATTTTGATTTCTAGATTATTCAACATTTAGGTTGTGAGAAAACCAAATGGATACTGTTGAATTTCGACTCATAAATAAATAAATAAACGAAAAACTAAAATAAAGTGGTAAATTAAAAACAGAAAAAATGCGGAAAAAATAAAGCCAAAAAATTCCTTTCTAAATCAAATAATATAACGCCACCGTAAGGTGGCGCAGTTATTATCTCATATATATTTAAACGAGAAATTCTTACTAAATTAAGTACTATGAAGCCATCGTAAGATGGTGCAGTGAATATCTTTAATATAAAAAATCATTAAAAACAAAAAAAAAAGTAAAATGGTAAAAATTCGAAAAAACGAACAATGGAAAAAAACACGGTACAAAGTCCGCCGGGACTATATATATATATATATATATATATATATATATATATATATATATATATATATATATATATATATATAGACAAAATAGAAGAAATAGAAGGAGAGAAGATGGAATACAAGAATACAATGAAAATATGCATGAAACACAAAGTAATGATGGATTTTCGGAAGGAGAAGAAAACACAACTATTCAGGTGGTACAAGTTGATGTGATAGGAGATGTGACTGGTGCAAAACCACATCAAGAAACCAAGATGGAGAGAATGTTTAAATTTTTGGAAAATAAGTTTGAAGAAAATATTAGAAAAGTGGATGAAAATATTAGAAAAATGGAAGAAAAATTTGATGAAAATAGTAGAAAACAAGAAAATTATAGAAAAGAAGAGTTAAAGATTTTAAAAGAAAATATAGAAGGCATAAAATTAGATATTAATAATATTAAAAGTGAAATTAAAAATGAAATGAAAAATATTAATAAAGAAGAAAATATCAAAATACAAAAAGAAATAGATCAATTGAAAGATGGATTTAAGGCCATGGAGAAAATGGGTAATATACACCAGGAGAAGATTAATAATATAGAAAAAAATGTGAAACATTCTGAACTAGTCAGTCTTAGTGATCAGACGTGAGTAAGAGCAACATAATTGTTTTGGGTGTTATCGAACTCTCAAAATAAAATATAACTACAATTTTTACTTACTTAGTTATTGAAATCCAGTGTTTGGTTTTTACTACGATTAAAAATTAATTTTATATTTTTTCCTATGTAATTTTGGTACATTCTGATTTTAAATTTCTACTTAAACTTTTCGGAAATTGTTTTCCACTTGCTTATTTTTTGGTATTAATCTAGTTAGCTTATATTTTTTTTCTTAAAGAAAATCCCTTTCTTGGAGATTTTAAACCACGCCCACTTTCGAATTCATAAAATTAAAAAACAAAGTCTTCCCGATTCATTCTGAACTAGTCAGTCTTAGTGATCAGACGTGCGTCTTCAAAAAAAAAATAATTGGTGATTTAAATTTTTGTTTTGTGTTCATTTTTGTTATTGCATTATTAAAATGGAGAAGTTTTTTATAATTAAAGACCATTTAAAACAAATTCGTAAATTCGGTCTCAAGGGGCGAACTCTCGAATTTAAAGTTAAACCCGTACCACCAAAGGAAGAGCCCATTGGGTGGATTAAAGAAGCTATTGAGGGTATTATTGCAAAAGGAACTGAAGGAATAAAACCGACTGATCAAGTTGGTTTTACGTTTTGTTCAAAGGATTTTGCGAGAGGTGAGGGCTGGTTAAGATTTAAACCCGCAAGTGAACTGACCTATAAGGATGTTTGGTCTAAAATCTCATCGATTTATCAATCCAACTCCACTGGCCTTAACACAGAGACATTTTGTCTCGGTGTAACAACTGTTAAGATGCCTACAGGGAAGGGCAGAGGAATGTTATATAATGACTTTGATGAGGAGTGCGCGAAAAGAAAAGGAATCGTTACAATCAACAACAAAGATAATCTTTGTCTTCCTCGCGCACTCGTGGTAGCCTTAGCCCACAAAGAAAAAGATCCTGAGTACAACAAAATAAGAAAAGACACAGGAAAAATTCAGGAGCAAAGAGCTCACCAGCTGTTGACATCTTCAGGTGTTGCCATACCTAACGAGGGTGCTGGTATCCCTGAACTACAAAAGTTTCAAGAGTATTTAAAAGATTATAAAATCAAAGTCTATTCATATGGAAGCAAAGGTCGAGATATTATTTTCAATGGTTGTAGTGATGGCCCCTCTCTAAACTTACTCTACCATGAGGGACATTACAACACTATAACCTCACTTACAGCGACCTTCTGTTGTGGTTATTACTGCGAAGAGTGCCACCAACCTTTTAACACTAAAAATGCACACAGGTGTGGAGGAACCTGTCCTGGGTGTCAGCGTTCACCGGCTTGCGCAAAAGATGTATTAAAGAAGAGGTGTACTGATTGTAACCGAGACTTTTACGGTGAGGAGTGTTTTAAAATACACTTGCCAAACATTTGCGGTAAAATCAGAAAATGCCCTGAGTGTTTTAAAACAGTAAAGCGGGAAAGAGAGCACAACTGCGGTGAAATTTTTTGCAAGATTTGTGATAAACACCAATCAGCTGGTCACTAATGCTTTATGCAACCAGACACGGGTTCTTTAAAAACTTCTGATATTCTCTTTGTTTTTTACGATCTAGAGACTCGACAGGAAAAGGTTCTATCCGATGGTTCCTTACAACAAGAACCGAGTTTGTGTGTATTTAAACAATGTTGCGACGTATGCTTAAATACAGATGTAAAAATATGTAAGAAGTGCGGTGTACGTCTGCACGTTTTAAAACAAAACCCATCACCCGTTTCGTGGAGTTCATTTTGAATCAACGAAAAATATTTAAAAAAGTGATTGTCATTGCCCACCACGGAGGGGGTTTTGACCACCAATTTATTTTAAATCATATTCTGATAAAGACGGATTTAAAACCTGAATTAATCATGCGTGGCACCAGATTAGTTTTAATGAGTGTGGGAAATGTAAAATTTTTAGATCCTCTAAACTATTTCCCAATGGCACTAAGTAAACTACCAAAAGCTTTTGGCCTAAACGAGTTAAAGAAAGGTTATTTTCCTCACCTATTTAACCGTACAGAAAACGAGAATTATGTAGGACCGTTGCCTGCTTTGAGTTTTTACGATCCTGATAACTTTAAAGACGAAGATAGAGAACAGTTAATTTGTTGGTATAATCAGAAAATTGCCGAAAATTATCTTTTCGATTTTCAGAAAGAGATAATTGAATACTGTATCTCCGATGTACAAATTCTAGCTGAAGCCTGTCTTAAATTCAGAGAGCTAATGATGAAAGAAGGCAATGTCTGTCCTTTCACAGAGGCAAGCACTCTACCGTCTGCGTGCAATAAAATCTACAGGCGTAACTTTCTTAAACCGGACACTATAGGAATAATCCCGAAAAAAGGGTATAGATGGAGGGATAACCAAAGTAAAATAGCTATACAATGGTTACTTTGGGAGGAATACCAAAGAGGTATAACAATCCAGCACGCAGCAAGAGGTTCGGAAGCTCTTGTCGGAGGATGTAAAGTTGACGGGGTCTGTGAAGAAACCAAGCAAATATTTGAATTTCAAGGGTGTCTATATCACGGTTGTACTAGATGTTTTACACATAATCGTACACAACCGTTACACGATGACCCCACAGATTGTTTGGAAAACCGTTATGAAAGAACTATAGCGAAGATAGAAAGATTAAGAAACCTAGGATACGAGGTAGTGGAAATGTGGGAATGCGATGTGACGGATGAAATTAAAAAATATACGGAGAACCACCCGCTCCTTAATTACATTCCGCTAAACCCGAGAGACGCATTTATGGGTGGTCGAACAGAAAACATTGTCGAATACTACAAGTGTCAGGAAGGTGAAGTGATTAAATACGTAGACTTTACGTCGCGTTATCCATATGTGAATAAGTATGCAGAGTATCCTGAAGGACATCCCAAAATCTACGTGGGGTCCGAATGCAAATTCGAGGGTACTTTTGGATTTGTAAAATGCAAAATCCTACCACCTACCAATCTCTTTCATCCTGTGTTACCGGCTCGTATAAACAAAAAGTTACTATTTACGCTTTGCCGAAGTTGTGCACAAGAAAGCAACTCTACAGCCTGCACACATTCGGTTGATAGCGTGCTCTAATTGGGACTTGGGTAAGTCTAGAAGTTGAAAAGGCTCTTGAAATGGGGTATGAAATTCTAGAAATTTATGAAATTTGGGATTATGAAAAGAAATCCAAATACAGCCCCGTCACGAAATCTGGGGGCCTGTTTAATGGTTATATCAGTAAATTTTTAGGAATTAAACAAGAGGCAAGTGGTTGGCCTCCCGGTTGCGATACGAAGCAGAAGAAAATACAATATATAAGTGACTACTTTGAAAGAGAAGGTGTTACGCTAAACCCTCTATCTATCGAAAAGAACCCCGGTAAAAGGCTGTTGGGAAAAAACGTTATCACAAGTTTTTCGGGATATTTTGGAATGAAAGAAAACAAACCCAGGACTTCTATAGTAAACCAGCCTTACGAATTATTCGACATGCTTACCAACCCTTCAATAAACGTTAATTCTATACTTCCCGTTAACGAAGAAACATTGATAGTTAACTGGGAATTCAAAGAAGAGGAATATAACACCTTATCAACTGTCTCAGTACCTGTAGCAGCATTTACAACGACACATGCAAGACTAAAATTATACAACGACCTTTTGCAACCCTTAGGAGAAAGGGTTAAATATCTCGATACAGACAGTTGTATTTACACCCTTAAAGAAGGAGAATACGATCCCCCTTTAGGTGATTTCTTAGGAGAGTTAACCGATGAACTTGATGGTGGGTATATTACAGAGTTCGTTTCTGGCGGCCCCAAAAATTACGCTTATAATTCCTTTATTAATGATAAAGACAATATAGTATGCAAAGTGAAGGGTATTTCGCTTAATTACGCCGCAAGTCAAATAATAAATTTTAATAAAATAAAAGAAATGATTCTTGAAAATTCTAAACCCATATATGTTGTTGGTAAACAGATAAGGCGTACACAAGCCCATGAAGTACTCACTGTTAACGTTAAGAAAATTTATAGACCAAATTCCACTAAACGAAAATTTTTTGACGATTATACATCTGAACCTTTTGGATATAAAAAGTTAAGAACTGTCTAATTATGTAGGTGTATGCTTATTACTTTTATTAATTTGCTATAAAATTAGTACCTATAGCTAAAATAATAAAAAAGTTCACATAAAATATCTTATAAGATCAATAAAAGATACCCTATATGGTCAACAAAAGATACCGATAAAGGTCACCAAAAGATACCTGATGGGTCAACAAACGATATCTTATAAGCTCAATAAAAGATACCCTATATGGCCAATAAAAGATACCGATAAAGCTCACCAAAAGATGCCTGATGGGTCAACAAACGATATCTTATAAGCTCAATAAAAGATACCCTATATGGCCAATAAAAGATACCGATAAAGGTCACCAAAAGATGCCTGATGGGTCAACAAAAGATACCAATAAAAATTATATTATATCATTCCTATCAACTTTTAACATGTCCAGATTTACTTACATGTTGTTTTAAAATATTTAATTCATTTACATACACAAAAATGTAGCTGTATTAATTCTTCTTACTACCCATTCCTATTCTTCCTACTTACCTATCCTCTCCAGGCAAACGTTGCTCACACCTCTACGTGGTCTTTGCTGGACGATTGACTAAGATGAGCAAATATCCTATTCCTATTACCAAATATTGATGTTAACTACAACCTAAACTAACCATTTTTTATAACATTTAAGTTCTAAGACTGATTTCAAGTTAGGATTTCCGTTTTGGTAAGTCCAAGTGTAGGGGTGTCTAACCAGGTGAGTCATTTTGTTGCATTAAGATTTATTTATTATTATTGTTTTGCAATGACTAAAGAGTTAGTTTATTATACAGACAACCGGATTCGATTTCACAGAGGATTGGGCGCATGACAGCTGACTCCAATGCTCTGAAGTTGACACCAATAGCACATATTTCAATCGTGTCGGTAATGCAGATCCCGTATTTATCAACCGGCCTGAAGTTGGCACCCTACTGCAAGCCAAGGGTGTAGTGGAGGGGGTAAAACCTGTCTGGCCAAAGTTTCCCTATACCTACTAAAGATTAATAAAAATAGATCACAAAATTACGAAAATGATAGATTTAGAAATTATCAAAACAGAAATGGATATAATAGAGGAAGAGAAGAAACAATGGAAATTATAATTATGGATATAATGGGAGAGAAAATGGAAATCGTATAAATGGAAATACATATAGAAATGGAAATAGTATGGAAAATAATAATAATATAAGAAATGGAAATAGCAGAAATGAAAATGGTATTCAAAATGTGAATAATGGAAGATATGAAAGATCAAGATATAGAAATACGAATGAAATTCATAATAATAATAATAATAGAGAAGATAGAACTGGAAATAATAATGTATCTAGAAGAATAAATCAAATTAATATGCAAAGTAGAGAAATAGAAGAAAATGTAGAAAACGTTAGGGTAGAACCAGAACAAGAAAATTTTTAAATAAGCACCTACAAAATTTTAATGTTAAATGTTCTTATATACATCCAAGTGAATTTATAAAATAAGAAGAAAATAATAATAAATTAGAAGATAAAATTGGATTATTAATTATTGAAGGAAATTTGGATAATAAGAAAATTAAAATTTTAATAGATACAGGATCAGAAGCAACTTTGATAAATGAAAAAAGTATTGAAAATAGAAGAAATGATTAGAATTCCAAGAATTAAGTTAATAGGTGCTAATGGAAAAAATTAGGGGAAATTAATAGAACTATAAATATTAATATTAAAATTGGAAATAGTATATATAAAATACAAGGTTTGATTATAGAAAATATGGAGTATGATATAATATTAGGTACTGATGAATTAGAAAGAATGAATGTTATTATTAATTATGAAGAAGGTTGGATAAAATTGAAAGAAGAACAAATAAAATTAGATAAAATAACCAATAATGAGGAAATAATACATATAAATGAACTAAGAATTAATAGGGAAACGATAAAAGAAGGAGAGAATATAAAAAGCGATGATAAATATAAAGAGGAAATTAATTTGTTATTTAAGAAATATCAAAATTTAGTTACATTAGAGAATAATACGACCAAAGAATATACTCACAGATTTGAAGTAAAGAATATAGAAAATTTTCGAGTTAAAACTTATCCAATTCCATATCAATATAGAAAACAAGTAGCTATAGAAATAGATAAAATGCTAGAAAATACAGTAAAACCTCTATTTTTGGACACCTCTATATAGCGGACACCTCTATGTAACGGACAAAAACACATGTCCGGAATGCTGCAATGCCCATTTGTGTATAAACGACCCTCTCAATAGCGGACCCTCTATATTACGGACGCGGACATACAAATTAGTTACCAAAAGATATTATTTCTTTAAAAATTACCTCCATGTACGGACACCTTTCCAAATTTCAACGAAATTTAAGAATTTGTAATCTAAAGTTCATTTCACAATATTTCGTTGACTTGGTACCTGCTCTTAACTTCTCTTAAGGGATTACTAATAAAAGGTGGTTAATATTTCTTCGAACTTTGGCCGTAAACCGGTGAACTATTTACAGAAAGGTATTATTTATTTTTGTCCAGGAAGATATATTTTGGATTTTTTATTTTTCAGGTAAAATTTTAAATTATTATTACTGACCATCAATAGTAAATCATTAGTAAATGATTTTTGATTTTCTTAATTATCTTGGAAGAGAAAGTGGGAGTTTCGGGGTAATTTGTTTTTAAAATTCTCTCCTAGAATTTTAGTTTGTACTAAACATTATACTCTGAAAGTAATCTTGTGTTTATAACTAAGTATGTGGCGTCCTTGGGCAAAAAAGTGCATTTATCGCCGGATGCGAAACAAATTGTGAAAAATGTGTTTGAAACATTGAATAATCGAGGTTATAGTGTAACCGATGCAGCAGAAGAAACATGTAAGTTAACCAAAACCCCAATATCCACAGTAAAAGATATTATCAATAAGCCAATAAGTAAACGAAAAAAACGAAGTGACGTTAATAATACCAAATGTGTTGATGAAATACAAAAAGATATAATCCGACGAACGATGTATGTCCTATACCAAGAACAAATGATACCAACCCTAGATTGTATAAAAAAACGGTTACTTAAAGACGACACGGGAATTATTTGTAGCCGTACAAGTTTGTGGAGAATTATTTCTCAAATGGGATTTAAATATTGTACCATTAATAAAAGACAAGTGATAATGGAGTCATATCGTTTACGAATGTGGCGTTGTCATTACTTACAAGCTATTCAAAAATATAGAAGTGAAAACCTTTCAATTATCTACCTCGACGAGACATGGTATGACACCCATCATACTCCAACGAAGGGTTTTGTTGATTCATCGGGAAATTGCAAAACAAAGGCTCCATCAAATAGAGGACAAAGAATTACAATAATACATGCCGGATCAGAAACAGGTTGGGTTCCAAACGCTTTATTGTTATCAGCAAAGAATATTAAAGATTCAAGTTTAGATTATCACGAAGATACGACAGCAGACCTTTTTGAAGATTGGTTTGAGAATTATTTATTGCCGAATATACCGGAAAAAAGTATAATTGTAATGGACAATGCAACTTATCATAGCCGTCAATTAAATAAAGTACCAAATAGCAACATCAATAAATGGCAAATTCAAGAGTATTTGTTAAAAAATGACCTTTATTTTGAAGAATCGTACACAAAACGTGATCTCTTACAAGTTGTAGCAGCGTTCGGTATTGAAAAAGAATACGTTTGTGATACTATTGCTAAAAATATGGGCCACACAGTGTTACGGCTTCCCCCATATTATTGCATGTTCATCAGCTAAAATCCAAAGTTAGATCGGAAAACGTTTCACCCACATTAAACTCAAGTGTTATAGAGTTAATCAGAAATGTGACAAGTAATATTCCCATTGATAGCTGGAAAAATTCGATTCAGCATGTTATTAAGGTTGAAGGTACATATCGAAATGTTAATGTAACTGTAGCACCCTTAGTTATTAATTTAAATGAAGACGATAGTGATACTGAACTACATTTAGATTAAATAGTTGTAAATAATGTAGAATTAGTTCATTTGTTTAATTGCAATTAATAAATAAAGTTAAAATTTGTTTTTAAAAAATTTCGTGATTTTTTTTACAAAATAAATTTAAGTTTTAGTAAATGTTACTGAGTTTTATTTAAATCTATTTTGAAAACCGGATTACGGATCTGTTAATGTTTACTGTACAGTGAGAAATTTATAACCTTTCATTACTAATCCCCTAAGGTAAGGTACCGAGTCAACGAATTATTGTGAAACGTACTTTACCTACGTGTACGGATACCTTTATATATTTTTGCAAAAGGTCAGGTATAAAAATGTTTCCGGTTGACTGGTTTCTTGTTTCAAGCTTAAGATAGGGTGGGTTTGGTTTATGGGTTTTCCCACTAATCCTCTTTATGATAGGTAAGATGTTTATGAAAATATGTACTTGTTACTGGATATTATTTACAAATTTTATTGCTTCTCAAATAATTTGGTCAGTCTATTTACACTATTTAGTTGAAGTGTAGTTATTGTTAACACAACATGCCAAACGAAAAAAGAAAACGTTTATCTTTAAAGGATAAGGTAGAAATTATCCATACGAGTGATAAATATAAATTAAGTGTTAGGAAACTAGCCGAAAAATATGGTGTTGGAAAAACACAGATTAGCGAAATTTTAAAAAACAAAAATGAATTTTTAAAGTCTTTTGTTGATGGTTCTAGTAATGACGAAGTTAAACGGAAATTCCCTAAAACTGAGGGACTTGCTGTGGATCAGATTGTTTTTGAGTGGTTTTCCAAAGTACGAAGTAAGAAGATTCCTTTGTCTGGGCCATTAATTAAAGAAAAGGCACTAGAAGTTGCAAAAGAATTAAAGTGTGACACTTTCAAAGCATCAAATGGATGGTTGGAAAAATTTTGCAAGAGACACAATATCACGTTTAAGTCTGTTTGTGGCGAGTCTGCACACATCAATTTACAAGAGGTTGAAAACTGGAAAATCAAATTAAATAAAATCTTGGAAGACTATTCTGCAGAAGATGTTTACAATATTGACGAAACGGGATTATTTTATAGAGCATTACCTACAAAAACATTTGCTCTAAAAACTGACAACTGTGCTGGAGGAAAAGCTGCTAAAGACCGATTAACAATTTTATTTTGTACTAGTATGGCTGGTGAAAAAGAAGAACCTTTAGTAATAGGTAAAGCAAAAAACCCGAGATGTTTCAAAGGA
Organism: Altica lythri; assembly: GCA_964028335.1. Classification (NCBI taxonomy): domain Eukaryota; kingdom Metazoa; phylum Arthropoda; class Insecta; order Coleoptera; family Chrysomelidae; genus Altica; species Altica lythri. The sequence goes on along the minus strand of OZ034801.1, from coordinate 29,644,005 downwards.
GAACATATCAATAAGTTACCTTTGGAATGGACGTCTAGTAAAAAAGCTTGGATGAACGAAAACATAATGAGTTCATGGTTACATAAGTTTGACAAAAAAATGGAAAAACAAAAGAGAAATATACTATTGTTTTTAGATAATGCAACTTCCCATCCTAACAATATAGTCCTTAAAAATATTAAACTGATTTTTTTACCGCCGAAAACTACATGTGCCAGCCAGCCTCTAGATCAGGGAATTATACAAAATTTCAAAATTATATATCGAAGATTTTTAGTCAAAAGATTACTTATGCTTATGGAATCCGAGCCATCTCTAGAGAAAATAGAAAAAAGCATAACAGTTGCAAATGCTTTAATATGGATAGTGGCAGCTTGGGGAAAAGTTACGGCAAAAACAATAGTAAACTGTTTTTCAAAGGCTGGATTTAAAAAAGCTGGAGACCCAACTGATGATGGCCAAGAAGAATTTGAAAATAATTTTACCGACCTATCCACTTTAATACCAACTGAAATGGGTTTGGATTTCAACGGATATTCTTCTATAGATGAAGAACTAACCACTGAAGATTCCGATTTTTCAATTTCTAAATGTGTTGAGGACTTCCTGGCGAACAGTGATGAACAGTCTGATATTGAAGAAATTAGTGACGAACAACAAGCTCCTAAAATTTCCAGCCTTAGTGAAGCATGTGATAATTTAAGGGATTTAGAAAAATTCTTTTTTGTAAGTAACAATGTGAGCGCTTACACAAAAATATCAGAGATTTTGATAAATTGTGAACACGACTTTTTCGAAAACAAACTAAGGAATATGAAGCAGACTACAATATTAGATTTTTTTAAAAGATAATTCACATCATATGTACATAATTGTATTTTATAATTTTTTCAAATAAAATAAATTTTATAAGTGGCAGTTTTTTATTCTTATCTATGTGTGAAAATTCTTATTACTAAAAATTTGTACAGAAAGGATAAATAAAACTTCCTATCGTTTTTATTAATTTTACATTTTTGTATTTACTGTAAAAAATATTTTTATTTTTCAATTTTTCAAAAATCAAAGACTTTAAAGGTTTATATTACTAAACCGATTTAAGGAATTTTGGATAACTTTAATTTGCAAGACATTAATCGAACTTCCTTTATATTAAAATTGTTAAACCTCTTAATAACGGACACCTCCCAATAACGGACAAAAAAAAATTCCCCCTAGCTGTCCGCTATTCAGAGGTTTTACTGTAATATAATTGAGAGAAGCGATACATCATTTATTAATCCAATTGTAGTTGTGAAAAAAGGGAATGGAGAGCTAAGGTTATGTCTTGATGCTAGAAATATTAATAAATTTTCATTACCACAATATGAAAAACCTATGCATATTGAAGCAATATTTGGTAGAATAACAGGAATTAAAATTTTCAGTAAAATAGATTTAAAACACAGTTTTTGGTTAATACCTTTACATAAAAATATTGGGAAAAGTGTTACAGCAATGGAAAAATTGGAAGTAATAGCAATAGATTTTATTAGCAATCTAATAAGAAGTAAAAATAATAATAAACATATATTAGGAATTGTCGATGTTTTTACAAAGTTTGTAAAATTATACCCATGTAGAAGGACAAATTATAAAAGCATTAAAAATTGTTTACAAAAATTTATAGAAGAAATAGGTAAACCAAGGACATGTGTAATGGATAATACAACGTATTTTCAAGGACAGAATTTAGAAAATTTTTTAGAAAGGAAGGGAATTCAAAAGAATTGTATTAGTATGAGACATCCTGCAGCAAATCCTGCAGAAAGATATATTAAAGAGGTGATAAAATTTTTAAGAATAAGTTTAAATGGGAAGAAACACAAAGAATGGGAAAATTATATTAATAAAGTAGAAATGTATATAAATGATATTCCAAATGTAATAACAGAGTAAACACCAACATATTTAATGTTAGGTCGAAAACCAAAACGAAATTGGGAAGAAGAAGAAGAAAGAAAAAAATATGATGAAATTATAGAAAAAGTAAGGAAAAGATTAATGGATGCATGGGAAAAATATTATAAAAAAATTAAGAAAAAAGTAAAATATCCTGTAAGGAGATTTGGTAATAGTAAAAGCATATATAAGTGGAAATTTAAAGAAAAATGAATCAGGTAAAATTTTAAATTTGGGAAATTGTTATGGTATTCATTAATTGGTCTTTGTGTATAGTATAAATGTATTTAAGACTAACTAGATAAGAATTTTCATAATAACAATTTATGCAAATGATCAAGTAATGAGGAAAAGAATTGAACAAAATCAGGGTATAAAAAGAACGTTACTAGGTTGCGACAGAGTTTTTTTTTTTTAATTTTGATTAATGAGAAAAGTCATAAAAAGATATTTTGGAAAATGAATTTGAATTAATATAAGTAAAATAAAACTAAAGTAATAAATAAATAGAAATAAATGGAATAATGGTATGGAAAAATCAAATTGAAAATCAAATGGAGAGATAGAAAGGATCAAATAATGAAAAATTTGCATAAATTGGAATTATAGACTAAGATAATTAAGATTTATATAATAGAAATAATTATTAAAGGTTTTAGAAAAAGTGGGCAAAATTTAATCTAAATTAATAGGTAGTAATAAGTATCTGACGTAATGAATGTCATAAAATTTGTATTGTATGAATTTGTTATATTAAAAGTTTATACTATTTATATATTAAACGATGTTAAAAATGAAATGGACTTTTTAGTAGATGATAAGAGAGGAACCCAACCTGAGGAGTCTAAAAAGACAATTGTGTGAATATAGAAAATCATATACCATCTATGCGACAGGTGTAACTTTTTGGCATAGAAGGAAAGAAAAGAAGAAATAAGCACAATTTACAAAAAGAACTTTTTATAATAGAAAGTTTTTTACTGATTTATAGGTCATATTTTGTGTCATCTCAACAATGCACAGCATCCCTGACATTGTAAAAAAGATTAAGTCATACAACGCTGTGATTGATCATAGAGAAGATTGTTTCCTTGTTAACCAAATCAAGGGTAGTTGTATCTAAAAACTTTCTAAAACAGTTTATTTTATTACCAGTTAAAATAATAATTACTGTTTTCACATGTATAAACAAAAAAAAAAGAAAAAAAACTTCTCTCTCGCGAGTTCGATCCTATTACAATAACCCAACAGAATTGTCACAATCTACCGCTTCACCCCTTATCCAAATAGGCCACCGCAAACTTATATGAAGTCTTTCAAAATGATAATATGTATAGATATTTAATTTAATAACAATTCAGTATAAATTTCGAAATCTGTGTATATGCCTAAACACACTTGAAACATGCATTGTCATCCAGTTCTTAGCTATCCTGAAAATTTCAGAGCTCTAGGTAGTCGGGAAATAGGTTTAAATTCGATTGCAAATTCCACGGAATGACACAGAGACACAGAACACGGCGAAAATATAAAAAACTTTCTAAAAATAGTACCGAATACTGTCTAAAAAATTATCTAGACAAAATAGGGTGCAGCCTTTATCCCTCTAGACTTAGATTATATACTTTTTCTCCAACCATCAAAAAATGTTGACATTTTTGTACTATTTTCAGGTTCAAAAGCCATCAATTCCCTTACCGTACAAAAATTTGCTCGTTGCTTAGCAACACTTTTAATCCTAGGATTAAAAACGCTACTTTTAATCCTAGGACTAAAAGTAATTGCATTTGAGCTCTCTAATTGAAATTTGAAGAAAAAAACATTGTCTCTTACAAACTTAGTGAAACAAACTAATTGGGCAACTATATTACACCATAAGAACACTCTCCGCATAGTTTTGCACATTTTTTTCTTTACACCAATCCATGAATCGCTGATATGCAAGTTCATAAACTTGGCGAGATTTGGGTGGCAAAAGATTTAGATATACTGCTTCGGCCCTTTCCAATATATCCGCAGGTATATTTTCATTGTGTTCGGGATTCATTTTAAAAGCAGCGTAAAAACTACTACAAAAATTATATGATTAGTACGTCTACTGACGTCTACTTGACAATCAATATTTACCAACAATACCAGATATCCATGACTACCGACTTGCTATCGCTGTTATAATTAATAGGTGTTCAAATTTATTACCAAATTATTAACGATTTTTGAATAAAACTAAATTTATTTTAATTTTGACTTGGTTGGAGAAAAAATAGTATATATCATACGGACTAAAAGTGCCTATTTTTACTCGCAATTTTGCATTCGCTCGGCTGCGCTGCGCTCCGCCTTGCAACTGCAAATATTGCTCGTAAAAAAAATATGCACTTTTAATCCTTATAATATAATATACTATTTTTTGATATTCTGAGTAGAAAAATCACCAAAAAAATGTACAACATTGTAGTACTTTACATTTTTTTTTAAATTGTAATAAAAATCTTACACCTTTAAATAATTTTTAAGTGTCTGACAATAAATTAGAATTCTTATATGACATTGCATATACGAGTATTCATGATGTAAATAGGCAAATTGAATCAAAGTATTAAGAAAATAATCACAATTTATAAAAAAAAGTTTTTTTCACTATATCAGGAAAGTTTTTTTTACGTCACATATTAATTTAAAAATCGAAAAATCAAATGATCAAATGAATATACAAAAATATGAACAGACGTGGATAAATTACAAATTAAACCACGTAATCTATTGTTGTATCAGAATAATTAATTACTTAGGCAAAAACTTTGAGGTTAAAGGTTTAGGTTAGGAATATATAGTATATATATTATTATGGATAGTCTGGATGGATAGTAGTGATATATGCTAACAGCCAACCCAATGAATATCTATCTATCTATATCTACCTCTCAACCTTTTGATAATATCTACAAAGTTCTGATTCGTTTAAATTTAATAAATAAGTACAAAAACAAATTCTATAAATATCTATAAAACAATTTCATAAAATAAAAATCATGCAGAGTTTGTATGGATAATTTTATATTAACAATTTAATTGTTTAATTGTTTACAACTGTAAAACTAAAAATTATCGGCATTTCTTTTTTAATTATTCTGTTTCCATATGAAAAATCCAATAATATAGGTAACGGTAAAAATAGTAGGAAACCTTGCAATTTTTTTTATATGCATCGATTTGAACAAAAATTTGTAGGTAAGCTCAATATACCCTCCACTTCAAAATCTACCCTATGCCAATGTGTGCTAATTATTTTTAAGGGTGAAAACTACCCATTATAGTCCAAATTTAAATAAGAGTTTGTAACAGATAAGAATAACGCTAAAATATGTCGGAAAAAGATTGTTTCATACTCTTAAATATTATTCACTAATTTTACTAATGTGCCAGCCCTCCAAAACAACCACTTATTATGATTAAAGTAAAAAAAAATATTTTACTGATATTTTTTAATAATCTATATCTATAGGTACTTATAATAAATCTGTAGAGAGGTCAATTCTGTACATGAAATATATTTCCAAAATAACTATCAGGAGGTGATTAGGGATCGATACTGATGCCAAAAATGCAATCAGTAGCATTTTTGTCTGTCTCTGTATAACCGCTATAGAAACAAAAACTACTCGACGGATTTTAACGAAACTTGGTACAATTATTTTTCGTATACTTTTCATCACGCTACAATCAATAGGAACAGAGCAGTGAAGAAAAATGTTGGGAAAACGGGAGAAGTTACTCCATTTTTAAGCTTCCGTCGCGTGTGCAACCTTAACGGTTAAAGCTATACAGAAATCATCTTATTTTTATAATTTGGAGCTCAACTGTGAACGGATTTTACAAAATTTCACCCAAAAGGGGAATTGTGGGGGCGTGAAAAAAAAAATACATCTATCTATAAGTCCTACAGGTTTAAAACTTTGCAAAATAGTTATTTTTATAATTTGGAGGTCAACTGTCAACGGATTTTACAAAATTTCACCCACAGGGGGTTTGCGGGGGAGTGAAAAAAAAAAAAACTTAAAATCTATGAGTCCTACAGGTTTGAAACTTTGCAAAATAGTTATTTTTATAATTTTGAGGTCAATTGTGAACGGATTTTACGAAATTCCACCCACAAGGAAGGATGCAATGGCGTGAAAAAAAAATTAAATTTTAAAATTTATAAGACCTACAGGTTTGAAACTTTGCACAATAGTTATTTTTATAATTTTAAGGTAAATTGTGAACGCATTTTACGAAATTCCACCCACATGGGGTGTTGCGGGGGCGTGAAAAATAATCTATACATATAATAAATCTGTTGAAATAAAAATTCTGTACGTTAAAGATATTTAAAAAATAATAATTTTTTTTATCTGCATGTCTGTATGTTTGTGCGCGCATCACATTAAAACTACTGATCCTATTCAAATGCGGTTTTCACAGATGTATTTGTATTCTTTTAACTTAATATCTGGTGTATAAAAATTTTCCCTCCACCTCTTTAACGAGGTCGGGGGAGAAATTTTTACATAACAATCAACACGCCACGCGAACGACGTCGCGGGTACAGCTAGTTTGAAATGATGCAATATAATTACTATATTTAATATACTATTGATTTAATATTGTATAGCAGCCCGCCCCGGCTTTGCACGGGGATTAAAGAAAAATAACAAAAGCCATTAAATTTACTGGGTCAACGCTTCCCTGTAAACAATATTAAATCTTGTTTTATTTTCTGGCAGCAAAATAAATTGATTTTCAGGTGCTCCGACCCGCCTTAGGCGGTTGGCCATGAGGAATACCGATCCCTACTAATTGGAAGGTTTGACCTTGAGACTTATTATTAGTAAAAGCAAAAGATGTTTTGATAGGAAATTGAAGCGGTTTAAATGGATTTTGTAGATCAGTTGGGATCATCGCTATCCTCAGTGTATGAGCTAGTTGACCAGCTGGTGGTTCAGTTATATTGGTTGCTACAACTTAATTGTCCTTTAATTCCTTTATAAGTAGCCTCGTCCCATTGCACATGCTAAATTTGTGATATCTGTTGTGATTGTGAAATAAGTTATTTTGATAAGGATTAATACCAAGATAAAAACTTTTAAAAAATTAAAAATAAGTTATTGTGACGTAACTATAACAGTTACACTTATGCTGTCGCGGCATTTTTTGTAGATATTTATATATTCTTCAAAATCGTAGTACATTATTTTATTCTATAATCAATAGTATTCTCAGCGCACGCTATGTAAGGATTTTAAGGTCATTTTTGGTTACATTAATGGCATTTTAGTAAGGATCCCTATTTTTTTTTTAAATGAAACATAGCCTATGTCACTCGGGAATAGTGTAGCTTGCCAACGGTGAAAGAATTTTTGAATTTGGTCCAGTAGTTTCTGAGCCTATTTATTTCAAACAAACAAACAAAAAATAAAACCTTCCTCTTTTTAATATTAGTATAGATTAATTAATTTAAAAAAAATTAGTTTTATATTGTAAGTATTCAATTAGTTTTAATATTGTAATTTTTAGAAGCCTTCGTTATTGCATAATCTCCATTGAATAGTTCTTTCTCTCAAGATATTTGACATTAATTGACAATAATAATTAAATAATCTTGTAACTATGACATCAGAAGTAATAAGATAGAAAACTAACTATTAGGTATAAGCTAACTCGAAAGCTTTTTTACACATTTGAAAAAGGATTTGAATCTAGATTTTTTTCAGAAGTTAACAAAACGAACGTTTCCTGAAATGGCTTTTATTTATCAAAATAATAATTGCATGTATAAAAAAACAGGTATTGACCAAAGTAATTTATATTCTTATTTACTTCATCTAGATTCAAATCATTTTTCAAATGTGTCATATCTTGGATAGGGTTCCCCGTCAAAACAGCCCCGGACAAAACAGCCCCGACAAAACAGCCCCGACAAAACAGCCCCGACAAAACAGCCCACCGACAAAACAGCCCCCGACAAAACAGCCCCAGTCTTACCAGTTGGATTTAAATTGAAGTAAATAAACATAATAAAATAGGTAGGTGGTATATTACTTTAACTTCATAATTTGTAATTGTAAAGATTATTAACAAGTTATTCAAAAACGGTATGACTAGTACCTACTTATGACATAAAAGATTAAATAATGTACCTGATTAACATAATTGTCAGAACAAAACGAAATAAAAACAAGAACTAATGTTTATGTTTTTATATTTACCTACTACAAAACAAATAAAAGATGTATATTTACAATATAATTTATAATGTTAAATTGTTGGCAATTCCACGGAGGTAAGTTACAAAGTCGTCAGCGTTATAATTGTTCACCAGAATTTCAAATCGACGATTTAATTGCATACCTATACTTCTGTTTCGAAGCTTCTGGAATTCTTATGCCATCTCGAAAACGTTATAATTGTATGTCTACCCTGTCTTGTTTCTTCCGGATTTGGTCTATGAATTTGAATATAGACGGATGGTAAAAGTCAATGCTGTGTTGGAACTGCCATCCTTCTACAGGTCCCTAGAGCACTCTGTCATATACATTCCATATATGAATTGGAAATATGGGGTCCGCTCTATGATTTCTTCTTTGCCGTCCTATATATGTATCTTACCAGTAATCGATGATTGATTCAATTTCTCGAGGGCATTTATCAGTTAGCATTTTTACGTGTATTCGTATATTTTGGTCAGTACGATATGCGTCTACAAGATGTAGCTTTTGGATCTTTCTCCACAAACATTATCTTTAATGGAATAAACAACCCATCACCTTCACACCATTAAATACCTGGCCAACAGCATTTTGGATTGCTTTCTTGAAATCTGATAAGCAGCTGATTGGGTTTAAAGAGGGTTTCAATTCCATCAATTTTTGAAAAACTCGAACATATGTTTCTTCTGTTTTATCCTGTAGAATTACATATATCAGAGGAATAGAACGGTTATCTACCAATGCATGGATGGTGAATAATTGTAAAAATAGTACTTTAAAAGTTCCATCTACTTGCCTGTTTCTGTGCTCTTCTAAAACACTTAGATTTTCTTCAGTACCAAACATGGGGCTGTTTTGTCGGGGCTGTTTTGTCGGAGGCTGTTTTGTCGGTGGGCTGTTCTGTCGGGGCTGTTTTGTCTGGGGCTGTTTTGTCGGGGCTGTTTTGACGGGTCACCCTTGGATAGTCATTATTTTCTTTTGTGAAGTCAATCGTGGAGGTGCAGTCGACGTTATGGCCAAGGTGAGTAAAAGATAACTCTTTGATTTTAGTCAAGCTTTCGAACTAATTTAATTTTTCTTCAGGACATTTTGGTGGAAAACAATTTTTTAAAAATAAAAGTTTTTTCACTTATTTGTTAACTTAGTAATCAAAAGGTTAGAAAAAAAGCCACGAATTCCGTTTAACAACATTAAGTACACTAATTTACAATTTAAAATTAAGGTACATCACTTTTTAAAATTTATAAAATTATATACATTTTAAAACATAAAACTAATTATTTTTGTCTGTCTAGTGTAAAGGTCTATCTACAAGTGATGATTGTCCTATTTTCTACCTACTGTCAAAATTTCAAACAAATCCATTTATATAAAAAGAATTACTAGCAGAAAACCGTCATATCGTGGACTATAAAATAAGTTTTATAAAATTAAAAGTCAAGTATTAGAACTCGAGATATTGTCACTTTAGTGCAAAATTGTTGCAAATAACTAAACTTCCCAGTTAATCACAACATCATTTGACAGGGTGCTAAAAAGTTACATAAGAGCTCATTTGAAAGGCCACACACCCAGCTTTTACGTATATTTTATAAAATATTTTTCCGATTGTTTTAAACAAAGTTTTAACAAATCGTTAAATTTTTAACGAAGAATAACAGATTAATTTGTTTATAAGCATTTTTAACCCTGTTTAATAAAAAACTTTATTTATAAATGTCAAGGATGTTATTCTAAACCAATTTAAATCCCTTGTAGTTATATCTTAAAATAAGTATAAATAAAGTTTAATTTAGGGATTTTTCAAAAATTATCCAAATCATATACACTCAATTTTTAATAGACTGAGTTAATAAGTAATTTTAAGAATAAACTTCGAGAATAAAATTGACCCAATTCTTGACCTTACCTGTGCAACTTTTGCTAAACTGCACTGCGTTTCCGATAAAGGTGGGGATAGGCGTGGACAATTATTTTCAGTTTATATTTATAGTTTTATATTCTTAGTTTGATCGCTTGGACGTTTATTTACTTAAGGGTAAAGTACCGATTTATACATTTGTGTATTTTGTGAATAAATTGTGATTTAATTTTGTATCAACAAGTAAGAGAGTTTTAAGTATTTATAAATTTTTATTTTTAGGGCTCAGAGTAAGATTTTTAATACCAATAAGATAAATAATAGAGACTGTATCAACTGATTTATTAAATTCGGAGTTTATCTTTTTCAATGCAAATCAATTTTTGAATTAATACCAAAATGTTTTCTTTTTTTTTTTTGAAATTAAAACATATGATTTTAATATGTTAATATTTAGTAATTTACAGTTTATTTTTGGGCCAGAAAATCTCATTTTGTCGGACCGGGCCAGAAAATAAAAATAAGTCCGGTAATAGTATTATACGTTACAGGTCGGTAGGTGACTTATTACAGTTGGTTTACGGACAAGGCAACGTAGGAGCCGAATCTGGAAATAAAAACGAGTACTGTAATAACACATAACGACCATGTATCGTATCATATTTTATATCATCCTGTTTTTATAAATTAATAAATTCATAAATTCATAAAAATAGTTTTTAACTCGACTAGTTACGTCAAATTACTTTAACTGTCAGTTACTTTCAAATATTTTAAAAATTTTGTATTAATTGTTAATTCGTGTTTTAAATTAAAATAAAATAAAAAGTAAGTAATTAATTATTTTATTTTTATTTTATAGTGTTTTTAAATGTCAAAAATTAAAAGTAATTGTCTTACTTTAAGCAATCAGAGCAGAGTTGCTAGGCAACACATTACAGTACATGATACTGTAATGTTTTACTTACTGGCGCCAAATTAATAATAGGGAAGTTTATTTACTGGACAGCATGAAATAAAAGCTTTTACCGGACTATCACAATAATTTTCTGGCCAGATCCGACTTTTTGACCCAAAAATAAACTGGAAATTACTAAATTCTGGCCGGTTTAAAAAAAATATTATACGTAATATGTCCCAGGCTTGCACGACTCGCCTGCGACTTGCCCTGGAATTGCCCACTCTACCAAACCTACTATTGCAAATTGGGTCTTCGTAATTATACTAAAAATACAAAATGCTGTGATTGTGCTGTTTTTTGATATGGGATCTTTAGGTACCATAATCATCATCCTATTTTTTATACTCAACCATTAACATCCCAACATAGCCAATAAGAAAGTAGTCCATATTAATCGTATTTAATCACCATCTCAACTTTTTATTAAAATCCTCGATCAGAAATCGTCTCTAAGATCAAAGGTAAAAAACTGTAAATTTTTATTTATTTTGAATTGCAGAGCTTCCGCGTTTACGAAACCAGATAAATAAATATATTATACTAAGAATAAATATACCTACTTTAAAGGTAGTTTGTCGATAAATCGAAAAGATTTTTATTAAAAAAAAGCATAAGTAGGAAGAATAACCTAAATTTATAAAAAAGTCTACAAAGAAACATAATACACAAAGTATCTGAATTCAATAAACAATAGTTTTAAAGTTATACAAAATTAGTACCGGATTCTGAAATTCGGTAGTAAAAATTGTGAGATAGTAGTTTTTAAGAGAGGTGTCAAGGGACACCCGGATGGAACGAAGTTCCTTTCGATTAATTAGTGAAGGAATTGTAATTTGTAAACACAACAGAGTGTTTATACATACATAAGCATAATGTCTGTATAAAACGTCTACTTACCTTAAGTCTATCAGCAATATCCGGAACTTGTGCAGAAACACTGTCAGGATACATTATTGTTATTATTTTCTATTATTTTATTATTTATTATGTACAAAAACCTGTATAAACGTAACCAAGTCTCGACACTACACTATCAAAGCAAAATAGAAAAAAGTAAATCCATTATCACTTGAATATTTTCAACAGTTTGTTTCTTTTAACAAAAGTGTCCATTTATACAATACCAGAGGTTTAGATGACATACATCTACCTAGAATTACTTTTTATTTTAATTTAATTTAAAACAGGAATTAACAATTTAATACAAAATTTTAAAATTAAAATATTTGACAGTAACTGACAGTTGAGGTAATTTGACGTACCTAACTAGTCAAGTTACGAACTATTTTTAAAATGTTTATGAATTTATTAATTTATAAAAACAGGATGAAATAAAATATAATACTATTATAGGTACTTATTTTTTTCTACAGTATTTTCTTTTAATTTAAATTAGTGTCTTTTTAATTGTAATATATCTATCTATGAGAGAGAGAGAGAGAGAGAGAGAGAGAGAGAGTTTTCTATTTTTTGCTCTGTGAGAGAGATACAGACAGACCGAGAAACATGCGTGTGTCGTGTCGTGTCGTGACAACTTTTGGTCTGAATTTTTTTGGCTAGCCTCTAGCCTCAGTCGTAACTGGTCGTAACGCCCGAAAGGGAACTTCGTTCCAATAAGACATGGGTCTCTTCAGTTCTTTAGTTAAATCGAAATTTTATCTATTGGTTTATTAAATACTAGCGGACCCGGCAAACTTTGCATCGCCTAACACTAATGTTTTTTCCAATCTTTTTATTTTTACGATTAATTTTTTGTATTTTTTATCATATTTTCTCGTTAGTTACCAGTTTTTACTATTATTTATAGTACTTTGTAATTTATCGGTTATGTATATTATATATTAACTGCGCCACCTAACGGTGGCGTCATAGTTCTTAGGTAAGTAAGTTTTGCTCTTTTAAATATATGAGATATCAACTGCGCCACCTTACGGTGGCGTCATAGTACTTAGTTATGTAAGAATTACAACTGCGCCACCTTAGGGTAGCGTCATAATGATTAATTTCGTAATAAACGCGTCCGATCGCTGCAAAATTCAAAGTGCTATAGGAAATATCGCGGCCTCCGATGCGCTATTTATATTATTTATAGGCACGCTTCCGCCTTGGCCGGCCAGTACCACCGCAAGCGCTACGTCCCGCAATTTTAAATCTGTAATATCTTCGAAAATATTCATTTAAATCTTATGCTGTAAAGGACCATATAGATCTATGTTAAATTAACAATGTATTTAAGCTATTTAGTTGGATAAGGATTAATGCTGTATTGGTTAAAATCGCTTCGAAAATTAGCCATTATTTGTCGTAAAAAGTAAATGACAAAAAAATGTTACTGTGGGATATCCATAAGACATATACCATCGCGGAGTTTTCTGTAAACCTTTTTAATGTGTACAATTAATTAGTATCTACCTTATTTTGATAAATCTCGTAGGGTTCAGCCTGCGTTTGCAATGTAAGCGGAAAAAAATTGATAATTAACGACATCACATTAGAAACCTCAAAAGTAACAGTATTTCTCCACCATTTAATGGATGTTATTATACACATAAACCTTCCTCTTGAATCACTCTATCTATTTAAAAAAACGGCATCAAAATCAGTTGCGTATTTTTAAAGATTTAAGCATACAAAGGGACGTAGGGACAGAGAAAGTGACTTTGTTTTATACTATGTAGTGATTTTTAGGGTTTAACGATCATTTTGCACTGTTTTACACTTTTTTTACACTTTTTACGCGTTTTTTCGTCGATTTTAAGCGAAATTCGATCACATTTTGTGTTTACTACACGTAAATGTCAACTTCTGTTAACTGACTGGTTTTAGATGGCGTTTTACTTGTCAGCGATTTTTTAAATATAATTCGTAAAATTAACGACATCACATTAGAAACCTCAAAAATAACAGTATTTCTCCACTATTTAATGGATGTTATTATACATATAAACCTTCCTCTTGAATCACTCTATCCATTAAAAAAAACCGCTTCAAAATCCGTTGCGTAGTTTTAAAGATTTAAGCATACAAATGGAAATAGGGACAGAAAAAGCGACTTTGTTTTATACTATGTATTGATTATTGAAATGGCCCTCGCGTATTAGGGTTCCGTAGTCAAATGACAAAAAACGGAACTTTAAGAACTTTGGTTTGACTGCAGATTAGCCGGCAAAAAAGAAGCTGAAACCCCAAACTTGGGACCAGAACTATCTTGTGGAATGAGGGGTAAAATATTTTTAGAAAAATTAAAGAAAAAAGTGGATAGAGAAAAGTCCAATTACTGGAACAATCAAAAACGACTAAGACACAAGAAGACCCTCCTGGGAAGTTATAAGCAGAGGAGACCTTTTAACTGTCTAACCTAAACCTTAATAAAAACAACATTCATATTATAATGGGAATATTAATCGAGCACTGACGATTAAAAGGACACGTGAAGATACTAGGATTGGTAGATGAAGCAAATAAGTGCAGATTCTGTGAGGAAGAAGATGAAACCCTAATGTACATACTTTCAGGATGCATTGCATTACGTAATTCTAGGGTCGGATACCTATATAGAAGAGAAAAATCTACCTAACTTGAAAGCTAACAATATCCCAAACTTTCTAAGAAAGTTAGGACTAGAAGAGCTACTATAAGTCTGAGGAAACATCAGAAATAGGTAGTTATAGCAAGAAAAGTGAAACCCAATAGATCTTATAGGTCGCAGGTGTATCTGTCACCACTAATTTGCTCATACATACATAATGCCTAAATAAAGATTTAATACAAATACTCAAGTGGCTTATGTCAAAGTCAAAATTGCTTAATATAGGACCATTCTTTAGAAAAACTATAGGTATTTTGTTAAAACTTTAGACAATTTAATCAGTTTGTAGTAAACAGATTGAAGTTCCTGTTATTAAAATACCTATTCCTTAAACCAAATTTTGCAAATTTATCTCTTGTCATTGTTTTATTTGATGCCAAGTTTGCGGAATTTATGCAAAGTGCATATAGATGCATATGTTGCTTATATTTGCACATTTCAAACAATATTGCATATTTATTCCAAACATGATTTATTTTGCATATTTTAATAATAATTTAAAGTTTTCCTATCCTAATTTAAATTTCATAACTTGGAATGAATTAACAAGTTCAGTATCTATCTGGAATTACCCATTTCTACCTGAATTTAATAATGATGGAGTTTTCAAGATTAATTTATTAGAGTAGCATGTGGTAACTGTTTTTAAGGGTCTAAATTCCCGGAAATACAGAAATTAAAATTTAAAATAAATTAAAAAATATATTAAAAAAAAATGAGGGCTACGATTGTTTAAGGAAAGTTGTACGTATTTTTAAAGGCAGCTTTTCTGAAGATCTTACGAGTTGGCAAATTAGTTTAACTGCCTAAATTATAATATTGCCCTATAATGTCAGTAGATGTAGAGCAAACTTTTTCTGTGTCCAAACACATTTTTAGTGATAGAAAGACAAAGTTTTTAATTAAAAATTTTAAAAAATATTTAATTATAAATTCATACTATAATATTTTAGATTCTTAATTATAATATCAGTTTTTGTGTGTCAATTCATTTCCTTTCATGTGAAAAATAAAAAGTGAGTGGTGTCAAGGGACACCCGGTTGGAACGAAGTTCCTTTCGATTAATTAGTGAAGGAATTGTAATTTGTAAACACAACAGAGAGTTTGTACATACATAAGCATTTATTATTGTCTGTATAAAATCTCTACTCACCTAACTCCATCAGCAATATCCGGAACTTGTGCAGAAACACTGTCAGGATACATTATTGTTTTTATTTTCTATTATTTTAATATTTATTATCTACAAAAAACCTGTATAAACTTAACAAAGTCGCGACACTACTACACTGTTCAAAGCAAAATAGAAAAAAAAATAGTAAATCCATTATTTCCAACAGTTCGTTTCTTTTAACAAAAGTGTCCATTTATACAATACCAGAGGATTAGAGGATATACATCTACCTAGAATTACTTTTTATTTCAATTTAATTTAAAACAGGAATTAACAATTTAATACAAAATTTTAAAATTAAAATATTTGACAGTAACTGACAGTTAAGGTAATTTGACGTAGGTACCTAACTAGTCAAGTTAAGAACTATTTTTGAAATGTTTATGAATTTATTGATTTATAAAAACAGGATAAAATAAAATATAATACTATTATAGGTACTTATTTTTTTCTATAGTATTTTCTTTTAATTTAAATTAGTGTCTTTTTAATTGTACTTTTATTACTATTTATTATATTAGGGTTTCCTATTTAAATAAAGATAGGTATATCTATCTATGAGAGAGAGAGAGAGACAACATGCGTATGTCGTGACAAATTTTGGTATGAATTTTTTTTGGCTAGCTCCTAGCGTCAGTCGTAACTGTTCGTAACGCCCGAAAGGGAACTTCGTTCCAATAAATATGTATTAAACATAAATGAATTTTTTAAATATAAATGTGTTTATTTATTACTAGCTGTTCCGGCGGACTTTGTACCGCATAACACTGTCATGTCTTTTTTCCATTTTTCATTTTTTTAAATTTTTACCATTTTGCTTTTTTTTGTTTTCAATGATTTTTTTGTATTAGATACTAGCTGTTCCGGCGGACTTTGTACCGCATAACACTGTCGTGTCTTTTTTCCATTTTTCATTTTTTCAATTTTTTACCATTTTGCTTTTTTTTTGTTTTCAATGATTTTTTTATATTAGATATTTTATATAAGATATCCACTGCACCACCGTACGGTGGCTTTATAGTACTTAATTTAGTAAGAAATTCTCGTTTAAATATATGAGATAATAACTGCGCCACCTTATGGTGGCGTCCTAGTTATTTTAAAATTGTAATGTCTTCTAAGATGTTCATTGAAATTAAGTGATGTCAAAGACAATTTTGTTCACAATTAAATCCTCAACAACACATTTATTTGGATATTAATATTATTACGTTGATACAACTCTTAACAAATAATGCATTAATTTCAACCAAATTTGATTATCATAAAAACGGTTCTAGTGAGTTAATCTTAAAAGATAGACATATACTGTGGCGGACAGATCATTTCAAGAGGAATAATTCTTTCATATATATATTTTTGGTATCTTGAACCGTTTTCGCAGCGCACGCAATGGAAGCCCTCAAGGATCAATAATTTTCCCCGTTTTTTTCACATTTTCCATTACTTCTTCGCTCCTAATAGTTGCATCGTGATGTTATATAGCCTAAAGCCTTCCTCGATAAATGGTCTATTCAACACAAAATTTTTCAATTCGAACCAGTAGTTCCTGAGATTAAAGCGTTTAAACAAACAAACTCTTCAGCTTTATAATATTAGTATAGATTTTGTTTTATTTTTAAGTATTTTTATTTTATGCATTTGCAGATTTACGCAAATTAAAAAAAATAGCTGCATATTTGTAGTAAAAGTAATGCATATATATGCGTATATTTTGATAATGTTGTGTTGCATATATTCCGCTCTCTAGTAATTATATAGCATTGCATTATGTATTTGGTTTCAATACACACAGCAGAATCGTTGGAGAGTTCGAATCGGTGGGGAATGGTCTTTTCGGAAATAATTGTTTGAATTAACTTTACAACTTCAAGCTATACTTTTTTCAAATGTATTAAAATTGCTCTATTTTCTGCCTTCTGTTGAATAAATTTTAATACCGAATATATTTCATAAGCTTGTTTGTGAACCTAAAGTATTATTATAATAAATAATATAAATAGTCTAGTCAAGAAGTTGATTTCCTGCGAAAAATAATTACCAGTCTTTTAAAAATATGATTGATAGCTCAAACGATCCAGAATGGCATTTAGAGAAAGACCATTTTTCGATTTTTTTCTGGAGATAAAAATTACAATTGTTATTAACAAACAACTGAAAAAATAAATAGGCCTTTCGGTTTTTGTTAATATCTTAAAAAGTATAAGTGATAGCTGAAATATTATAAACGTTTCTGAAAGAGCAGGAAATTTCAGCTAGGATGTTCTTGATTCCCAAAATTGTAGCACCAATATTTATAATTTTAATTTAACGTTGAAAATCGGCTTCCGCGCGGCAATTTTGGCATGCGCGCGTGGCCTCTATAATAACCGCAACTTTTCAATAATTTTTTTATGCCACTAAATAATATTATAAAAATTAGAAAAAATTCAGATGTCATCTAAACACTTCAAATAAAATGGTCACGCGATAAAAATTGTTGTATCATCATTTTTTAAACAGTTATTTAATTGTTAATTAAGAATTTTTTACGGATTTCTGTTATTATAAAAGGCGGTATAAAAGTTTTATTAATTGTTCTAAAAATTTTTCCTTTCTTGGAGCCCTTATTATTAATTTTTTTAACAAGATGACATCATAAAAGTTTTAAAAATTTCTTTAATTCATTAATTATTAATTTGTTAATTGAAAAAAACAATCAAAAATGAAAATAATGTTGTTTAAATATATAGTTTTTTAATTTAAAGCTATTGCTGGTTTTATGTTCATGCTAGACATTATATAAATTACCTTTATAATTTTTTCATGCCATTTGTTTAGAAATTTTTTATAAACAAATGGATTAATTAAATATTTTCGAAAAATTTTTTTTCACCATATTATTAGCGTAAAAAAATAATGATTTTTAAATAAAATAAATTTCTTAATAACAATATTTAATTGTTTATAATCGTTTTTTTTTAGATATTTAATGTTTAAATCAATTATTAACGAATCTTTTTTTTAATCATTATTTATACTTCTAAATATACCTAATTATATACCTAAAATTTTTGTTAACAATTTAGTTATTTATTTATTTATTTAACAATTTGTTATAAACAATTTGTTATAAACAATTTTTTTATTTGCAATAATTTTTTTCTAGAACATAAAAAAATAACAAAAACAACTATTTACAACAAAATGCCAAAAAAAAAAATTTTAAATTTTTTACGAAACTGTAATTTTAGAGTAGGTACCGCAGTTAACTTTTCGATACACGAAAATTGTTTTTTAAAAAAATTTATTTTTAAAAAATTACAATTTAAATCTGTTTTAAAGTGTATTCAGTATGAATGACAATTATGAACTCTCTAAGATTACAATATGACTGCTATTTATAACAATTGATAAGCAACAAAACAATATGCTACGTCAGCGGTTATAGGGAATATAACTCCTCCACCCTTAGAAAGAAGCATATCCTGGAAGGTATGGTTCTTTTCAAATGATGATTTCTTCTGGTTTCTTCTTGAAATGACTCTGATAATAGGCTATGATATATTTAATTATCCAAATTCCAAGTATGGATCCAACTATAATGTAGAGTAGAATTGTCCAAATACTGGTCCTTGAATAGTATATTGGAAAGTTGATATCTTCTAAGTTTTCTTTTTGCTTCTGAAGATTTTCTTGAATTTCTTGATTTTCTTCTAAGTTAATTGTATCAAAATTTATTGATTGTGAATTAATATTTTTAATTGAATTATTAGTAAAATCAACAGTTAAATTAATTTTTGGTAAATGAAATTTTATAAATTTACTAAGTTTAATTTGATTAGTTTTAAATGTTAAATGACTGATTTTAATTAAACATTTAGAATTTGTTTCCATAATATAGCTTCCATGAAGTGGTATCTTGTCTTTGAAATTTTCACATTCCACTATTGCTAATTCTTCTTTTGGGACTGTTATGATCCATTTTCCATCATCAATTTTGGTTGATTGAATATTACGCACTAATATATTCAGAGGATAACAGTTAGTAATGTTCTTGTGGTACGAAATTAATGGAACTTCACATGGTGAGTCTTCAGTGATGACTGCTTTTTGAGCTTCTTTACATATAAACTCGTTCTGCTGGATTCGCATACAGCTTTGATCCATATATATATATAATTGCTGTCAGTAAGTGCAAGGAATGGTTTTTGAGGTAGAAAAAGATAAAATTGAAATTGTTTTCCAGGAATTGGTACTGGGAATAATTGATAATAGTGATATGTTTCTACTTCCACTAAAGGTATCTCTAAAATGAAAGTTATAATCCATTCTTTTAAATAGCTTTTTATTTCAGTTATTTTTTCAAACTTTAAAATATTTTCTAATAGTGGTTCAAATGGCAATGCTTCATTAGTTGCTATATGAAGTTGAGACAGTTTTATTTCTTTTAATAGATCTATTGGGTTAACTATAGAATTATGTAATGTATTGAGTTTAGCAAAAGAAACAGCAGTTTCTATTTTTTCTAAAATATCATAGATTGTTTGGTACAATATTATAATTTCATTAATTGCTAACATTGATTAAAGATTATCATATATAAAATTATCAAATAAAACGTTTTCTTTAATTTTATATTCAATTGACTCTATTTTCTGTTTTAACATTAATTGATTATGAGTTAAATTAGAAGTGATATTATTAAAACTTTTTATAGTATTTTCTAAAAGTGTTATTTGATTAAAAGTGATCTTTTTAAATTTATTTTAATTTTTCTGTAATTCTTTGATTTGATTTTCATAATATTCGGCATCTTCTTGATCTAAGTTTCCTGTTATGCATTTTATCAGGGATCCTAAGGGATTGAATAACCCTCTTTTAACACGATTTTCTAAAATTATTAAAGGATTTATTTGCTTTATTTGAGATTTAATTTTATTTTCTAAAGCAAGTATAGAAATGAATGAATTTTCAAAATTTGAGAGATAGTCATGATGAGTTTTGAAATTTCTGTGTAAACGTTGTGCTTGTATTTGAATAAGTCGAAATTCTGAGATTACTGAAGATAAATTAAAAATTTGAACAAATGACCAATGATTGTTAGTTATTTTGGAAGTACCTAATTTATAAGGAAGCAAACCGGGATAATGATTTAGGTTATGGAATTCGAGTTCTCCTGTGGAACTTCGGATTGCTCCAATAGTACATCTGAAATGATAGGAGACATAATTTTAGCTTCATTGATGTGAACAAAAATTTTCTTTTTAGTTGTTGGATGTTCTATTTCTGTTTTTCCATTTTTCAAAATTTTTGTTAAAATATAAGGACCTTTAAATTTATTACTCATTTTGCCAGCTCGTGTTTCTATCTTTCTATAAACTTGTGAACGTTATTTAGGTCTTTTAAAAGTTTTCTTTTTATTTATTCTCTTGAGTGTTTTTTCTTTTGTTTTTAGTGATTTTTCATGTATATCTGAGTATAATGCTTGTATTATAATGTATTATTCTGATGAGTATTAACATATTGTGTATAAGCTTGAGCAGGTATTAGAGCCATTGGATCGCGACTCTCTGTATGTCCTAAAATTAACTCATGGGGAGTATATCCTGTACTAGAATGAATAGTACTATTATAAGCAATAAGAGCATAAGGCATTAACGAAATTATATCTGCATTTGAATCTTTTTCTTTTAATAAGCGTAAATGTTCAGCTAAAGTAGAATGAAATCTTTCTACAGGTGAATTTGACTCATGATGATACGGGGTTGTGAAATGAATATTTATTTTATGTGAACGAAGAAGTTCTTTTACAACGTCGTTCTTGAATTCTGTTCCTTCATCACAAACAATTTGTTTAGGAACGCCAAAAAATGTAAAGAAATGAACAAGTTGTTGACATGCTGATATACTAGTTCCGAAATATGGTAACGCTTGTCCGTATTTTGAAAATTTATCCAATATAGTTAAAAATCTATTAGTTCCAACCTTGTAAGTGTCAATATGCAAAATTTCAAATGGTTTTGATGGTGTTTCCGTTAAAACCAAGGGTTCATTTGGTGGTTTCCTGTTATATTTACTTCTTTGGCAAATTTCACAATTATTAATAAAATTAGTTACATCTGTTTTCATTGTTTTCCAATAATAATTTAATTTAAGTGATTTTAATGTTTCTTCAATTCCTCTATGATTAGTTTTTCCTTCGTGTTTATATTTGATTAACATTAACCGTTCTTCTGGTAATACATTGTTTACTAACTTTGATGCATTTTCTTTTAGAAATTCTAGTATAATATTTGCGTCACCTGGAATTGTTACTTTTATTATTTTATGGTCATCAAATGTTTCGAGGTCTCTTTTAAGATAAGATAAATACGGTGCCTTTTTAACTATCAATTGAAGAGGTTTATTGTTTATAATATCATCTAAAAGTGTAATTTGTGCATTTTGTGATGAATCACTACTATGAGCCGTATCTGTTTCAGAGTTGTTATCTATTTCAATGTTTTCATTTTGAATTATCTCTTTGTTTCTTTCAAAACGTGCTTGATTCGAGGTTGATGGTTCATTTTCAATATCTCTTAAAGTTTCACTTACAATTTCATTATTAATTTCATCAAAATTAAATTGTCTTAAAAATTCGTCAATATCAATGTCTATATCCCCGGGGTTGTTTACATTAGATTGTGTTTCTAGAGTATTGAGATTAATTCGAGATAATGGATCAGCAATATTATTCTTTCCTGGTTTATATCTTATAGTATAGTTAAATTCTTCTAATTTTAAACGCCAACGAATTAATTTAGAATTCGGTTCTTTTAAGTTAAATAACCATACAAGAGGACGATGGTCTGTTTGTATTTCAAATTTTCTTCCATATAAATAAGGGCGATACATTTTACATGCCCACACAATAGCTAATAATTCTTTTTCTATTGTGGAGTACTTTTGTTCTGTTTCATTAAGGGTTCTTGATGCATAGGCTATAGGATTGTCATTAGGTGGATTGCCTTGTGAAAGAACAGCGCCTAAAGCTATATTAGAAGCGTCTGTAGTTAAAATAAAGGGTTTTGAAAAATCTGGGTATTTTAGTATTGGGGCGTTTATTAAGAGTTGTTTCAGATGATTGAATGAATTTATAAATTCTGGAGAATGAATAACTTTAGCATTCTTTTTTGAACATAGTGTTAGTGGTTTAGCTACTTTTGCGAAATTATTTATAAAGCGGCGGTAATATCCGGCTAACCCTAGAAATGATTTAATATCTTTTTGAGTTTTAGTTAATGGAAAATTCTTTACAGCGTTAATTTTATCTGGATTGGGTAAAACTCCATCCTTAGTAATTTTGTGTCCTAAATATGCAACTTCAGTATGTAAAAATTCCGATTTGTCTAATTGAATTTTTAAATTGGATTGATGAAGACGTTCAAAAACTAATTTTAATCTTTCTATATGTTCCTGTAACGAAGACGAAAAAACAATAATATCATCTAAATAGACAAAACATATTTCATTTTGAAAACCTCGTAGTACATTATTCATAGCTCTTTGAAATGTTGCTGGTGAATTTTTAAGTCCCATTGGCATTCTTAAGAATTCCCAATGTCCTGTTTCTGTAGAAAACGCAGTTTTTGGTGTATCTGCAGGATCCATTTCTATTTGGTAAAAGCCACTAGCTAAGTCTAGTGTTGTAAAATATTGTGCTTTACCAAGTCTATCTAATATTTCCGAAATAAGAGGCAATGGAAATTTATCATCAATAGTCTTTTCGTTAAGTTTTCTATAGTCTATAACAATTCGATATTTCTTTTTATTGCTTGCATCTAATTTCTTTTCTACTATCCATATAGGTGAATTATAAGGTGAATTCGATTCCTTTATTATATTATTTTCGTACATTTTATTAATCTGTTTATTTACTTCCTTTTTATATACTTCAGGATATCTGTAAGTCTTGGTATATATAGAATTATCATCTGTTAAGTTTATTTTATGTTTAATATTATTTGTAAAAGTCAGTGGTGTACCTTCAACATAAAATATGTCTTTATATTGGTAACAAAGCTTCTTTATGGCATTGTATTCTTCTTTATTACAGTGATCTAGTCTTATTTTTTTTAAATTTTCTTTCTGTAATTCTTCTATTTTATTTTTATCAAAAATGGATTCTTCCATGTGATAAGATTCGATATTATTTATTATTTGTTTATCTTCTATTAGTTCAATATTTAGTGGTTTGGGGATGCTTAATTTACTTGGATTTTCGCTATTGTTTGTAACTATAGTCAATGCGTATGAATCTTTAATGTCTACTAAACATGTGGGTATTTCGTTTGTACCTGATTTAAAATAATTTAATATACCTGTGCCATTAATATGATTAACTGGAATTTGCACCTTTTGAGAAGTTCTTGGAGGAATGATTATATCTAATATGAGCAATATGGGCATATTAGAACTTACAGTTTCTTTAGGTTTTGGTTTAAAATGGTATAAAGGCAATGTAGCATTTGAAGTTTCTAGAGAAAATGTTTTAAAATTAATATTTGCACCAATATGTCTTAAAAAGTCGTATCCTAATAATCCATCAAAATTAGGAGAGAAATCGAATAGATAGAATTTATGGAAAGTTTTATTGTTAAACGAGGGGAATATAGGAATATTTATAGTTCCTGTATGATAAGAAGTAGCATGGGGTGTTTTTACTGAAAATTTTTCATTTTTAATATATTTTTTATAATTTTCAAAAGCTAGATTCGGTCTGATAAAACTTTGACCTGACCCTGTGTCTATTAAAAATGTAGCATTTAATTCAGGAATAATAATTTTTGGTAATGAAGAGCATGAGACATTATTAAAACTTATCTTTTTCGTTTGATTTGGGAGGCAATTTCTTGAAAATTTTCATCGGAATTACTTTCATGATTTTCTTGGTTCATTTGATTATCATTATCGACTGGTTCGACAACTTGATTAAATAATTGTGCATTGGAAGAGTTTTGATTATTTCTAAAAACATTACTTCTTCGGAATAAGACGGTATTTCCAGAAGAAGTGTCCATTGGTTCTGGAGGTGGAAAATTTCTGGTTCTAGAGTGGAATGATCGATTCTGATTAAAATTATTTTGATTAGAATTAGGCTGATTAAAGCGATTAGGGTTGTATTGATGTGAACGATTTTGATTAAAGTTATTTTGATTGAAGACATCTGGTCTATGATTATTATTAAATGGTCTTGGAAATTGAGAAAATTGAGATGAATTTCTTGAATTATAATAGTTTGGTCTTCTATCTGAAAACTGTTGATTATTTTGGAAATAAGATGTTTGAGGTCTATTAAAATGTTTGGTGGTTGCCTGTGTTGGAATATTTCTAACATTTTGTGATTTAAAATAATTATTTGTTCTTTGATTATTATTACTTCGATTTTTAAAATTAAGAAAATTCTCTTCTTCTTTTGCGAATGACATAGCTTGTTCAACTGAATTGGGATTCTTTAATCTAACAACTAATTGCATGTGGTAATTTAAGCCATTGATAAATTTTTTGAGACATAAATCTTCGTATTGCTCAATTTTTAATAATTTTACATTTTGTGGGTCATCTGACATATTTATTTTTGAACAAAGAAGACTACGCGCATCTTGGATTCTAAGTACGAAATCTTGAGGAGATTCATTTCTTTCAGGACGCATAGAAATAATATCTTGAATAATACAGTCAATTGATCTTTGATCAGAAAAAGTTACTAATAATGAATCTTTTACACTAGCCCACGTATCTAATTCTGTACGCGAAGCAATTAAATCAGCTGCCCTACCGGTTAATTTACCAATAATTGTATCAAACAAACATATGTTTATAGCTGCTGTAGGATCATTACGATTCCTATGATTATTTAAAAAATTTTCACATGATTTAATAAATCTATTAATTTGTTTTGGATTACCATCAAAATTTGGTATATTATCTGCTTGATATTTTAATAATTGTATATTTGTTTGTGCCATTTCTTCTTCTTCTTGTAAATTTAAATTAATTAATCTTTCTATAATATTTTCTACAATACTTTCGGTTTCCAGTGTGGAAATAAAAATAATAACACTATATAAAGGAGAACATAAAAAGGATTCACTTACATGAAAATTAGCAATTTCATACTTCTTAACTATGGATTCTGGACGATTCTTGTTCCTTGATCCTCACCAATAGGCTTATGAACGATGCTAGTTCTAGGTCAATGGAGTCAACAGATCTTGAATTTTTCGAAAATAATTTTGTAGGTCTTCTTCGACTAACTGATAACACAGAAAATTATCCGAAAGTCCGACACGATGCGTAATTCGTTCAATTTCTTGAAAATGTTAAAGTTAATTCACTGAGACCGATGTAGGTAGTCAATTAATCGTTAAAACGAAACGAGATTTTTACTAATGCCCGTTTGACTATATCCTACTGACTGCGCCAGTTAACTTTTCGATACACGAAAATTGTTTTTTAAAAAATTTTATTTTCAAAAAATTACAATTTAAATCTGTTTGAAAGTGTATTCAGTATGAATGACAATTATGAACTCTCTAAGATTACAATATGACTGCTATTTATAACAATTGATAAGCAACAAAACAATATGCTACGTCAGCGGTTATAGGGAATATAACTCTGCTGAGTCCAAACGCTGTCTCGATTTGTCAACAAACAAATTGCTGCAACTTTACAACTATTGCAGATACAGTCTTCGACCATCAAGTCGTTTATTAACTAGACGCAAATATTTATAAAAAAATCACATTTTCGATTCATTATAATACTTATATAAACAAATAATGAAAGGCTTTTTTGTTACTTGATTAATGAACTATTCAAATCTATATTTTTAACTTTATTTGTTTATCAAATTTTGGAGTTTTTTAATTTATTTATTATTCAATGTGCGTTTTTAAATGTTTTAAGTGCATAGCAATCAAAATTTCTCATTTTTATATATTATAAAATATTTAATCTCGTATTTAATGTCAACATAATTGTTTATTATATATATCAGAACACAGAATTATTATTGTTTTGATATTATATACAGTTTGAGTTTTGTCTACGTATTATTATAATATTAATTATTAGATTTAAATTTTATTACAAAGATTAACTAAAGCTTTATAAAAACGACTTGATGGTCGAAGACTGTATCTGCAATAGTTGCAAAGTTTGCAGCAATTTGTTTGTTGACAAATCGAGACAGCGTTTGGACTCAGCGGTACTCTAAAATTACAAAGTTCCGTAAAAAATTTAATTTTTTTTTGGCTTTCTGTTGTAAATAGTTGTTTTTGTTATTTTTTTATGTTCTAGAAAAAAATTATTGCAAATAAAAAAATTGTTTATAACAAATTGTTAAATAAATAAACAACTAAATTGTTAACAAAAGTTTTTTTTAGCAATTAGGTATATTTAGAAGCATAAATAATGATTAAAAAAAAGATTCCTTAATAATTGAATTAAACATTAAATATCTAAAAAAACGATTATAAACAATTAAATATTGTTATTAAGAATTTTTTTTTATTAAAAAAATATTATTTTTTTACGCTAATAATATGGTGAAAAAAAATTTTTCGAAAATATTTAATTAATCCATTTGTTTATAAAAAATTTCCAGACAAATGGCATGAAAAAATTATAAAGGTAATTTATATAATGTCTAGCATGAACATAAAACCAGCAATAGCTTTAAATTAAAAAACTATATATTTAAACAACATTATTTTCATTTTTAATTGTTTTTTTCAATTAACAAATTAATAATTAATGAATTAAAGAAATTTTTAAAACTTTTATGATGTCATCTTGTTAAAAACATTGATAATAAGGGCTCCAAGAAAGGAAAAATTTTTAGAACAATTAATAAAACTTTTATACCGCCTTTTATAATAACGGAAATCCGTAAAAAATTCTTAATTAACAATTAAATAACTGTTTAAAAAGTGATGATACAACAATTTTTATCGCGTGACCATTTTATTTAAAGTGTTTAGATCACATCTGAATTTTTTTTAATTTTTACAATATTATTTAGTGGCATAAAAAAATTATTGAAAAGTTGCGGTCATTATAGAGGTCACGCGCGCATGCCAAAATTGCCGCGCGAAAGCCGATTTTCAACGTTAAATTAAAATTATAAATATTGGTGCTACAATTTTGGGAATCCAGAACATCCTAGCTGAAATTTCCTGCTCGTTCAGAAACGTTTATAATATTTCAGCTATCACTTATACTTTTTAAGATATTAACAAAAACCGAAAGGCCTATTTATTTTTTCAGTTTTTTGTTAATAACAATTGTAATTTTTATCCCCAAAAAAAAATCGAAAAATGGTCTTTCTCTAAATGCCATTCTGGATCGTTTGAGCTATCACTCATATTTTTAAGAGACTGGTAATTATTTTTCGCAGGAAATCAACTTGTCGACTAGACTAAAAAACAAATAGTCCAATAGTCGGCATTGGCCTGAATAATATTAAGAAGCCAACGATGGTAAACTGACATTGGAAGAACTATACTAATATTCCTCTTTAAGATGCTTTTGTGTGCTGAGTACCTATTTGTCTTATTGAATATGGTCATTTTGAGAGTTCGAGGTTAAATAAAAATCAGTTCCTACACTAACTAGGGAAACATTTTATTCCCCGATGGCCATAAATTCATTTTTTCATAAACTGAATAAGCAGGGTAGTTGGTTGTATATTTTTTGTATTAGACCTATTAAATGTATTGTCCTTTCCTTCAGAGCATACATATTTGACTTTCCTGTGTTGAAGACTTTAATCTAGCTACACCATAGTAGGTGGACTTGATATTACTTTTTCTTTGGTTAGACTTCTTGAATTGGCTACCCACGGGTACGTGAGTTTAAAATTGCCTGTGTTTAGTTTTAAACTTTTTGCATTTGCTACCTTAGAAGAAATGAGTTTAAAATTGCCGGTTTCGGATTAAAAAACCTTTCTTGTTATATGTCCATAGTACGTAGATGTACCATTGTCTGTATAAGGTAAGGGACCACCTTAACCTTGAAACCAAAAGGGTAAGTTAGTTTATAATTGCTTGCTCTTGGCTCAAGATCACTTGAATATTCTACCCCTAGTATGTTAAAAAAATAGTCAAAAAGGGTCAAGAACTAAAAAAAATTGGATGTTATTGATTTGTAAATACTTGTAACTCTTGTTTGGCAACTTTATGTTAATCACTGAATTTTACAAGGCTGTTAATTAACCAGGATGAGTAACTTTATTCAAGTGTTAAGAATTATAACAAAACATAAATGGTTAAATTTTGAAAACCGCTTATGAACACTCTTTCTTTTTAAGAATATAGATTACAGTCTAATTACCACATAATATAGAAGTGGTTTTTGCTAAAATAACTTACAAATCTCTTTGCCTTTTGCGATCTAATGCTTTGCAGGTGACAGATTCACGTTCTCTATGGAGCAATTTGTAGGTTTTCCTGGGTGCCGAGGTTCAGTAGAATAACTAAAAAGAACAGTTGATAACTGCTTTTATCATATAGATCCTATTACAGCCCTGAGCTTTAAAGTGTCGGTTTAGGTAACTGTTAAGATTAGTCTACCTGCACCAACTTTGAACGAATATTACCGATCATTGGTAATGGATAATCCTAAGTACACAAAAAACAGTTAAACAATTAAAATTGCAAATATTTACTAAGCTTCCACCGGTCATTAGTGGCAATTTGAACTTCATACAGTCAGTTAATCTGAGCCCAATTTGTTTACAATTTCGTTGTTGTATAAAGTGTTTTTAACTTTTTTCAGATATAAACCAAAGTCTCTCCCAAAATGGATATTAACAATACACGACCTGTTAATGACAGTAAAGGAGGAGATATAAAAGATTCTGATCCAATTTTAACACAAGATGATAGTGACCTTCTTAACTTTTATAAAGACTCAACAATTTTCATTACTGGAGCCACTGGTTTTCTAGGCAAATTAGCGATGGAAAAATTATTGCGTACATGTAATGTTAAAAAAATTTATATTCTAGTCAGATCAAAGAAGGGCAAAGACCCACAAAAACGTTTTGAAGAACTTTTTGATGAACCAGTAAGATATGATTATTTCGTTTAATTTTGTGATTATAAGATTCCAACCCGCGGTAATTTAATATTCGTATTGTGCAAAAAAGGCTTCAGCCGCCTACACATTGCAATAATAATCATAATGTTTTTCCAAAGTATTTATGTTTAATGATCCAAATGATAAATCGCTTTAATTCACTAAAAAAATTACGTTTTTTTATAAAAAAATATCCCCTAGAAAAGTCTAAAAAAATTAATAAAATATTTAACTGATATTGTATTCAAATCCTTTTATTTTTCTTAAAAAAATATCTAATGTTTCTAAATTATTAATAAGAACAAAGATTTACATATTTTTTTATAATTTACGTTCACAAAGTTTCTATTTCGACACTAAAAACAGTATCGAAATAGATTCATTGCAACACTGTTTTTGGTAACTTTTTGTTTTACACAATTGGTTGCACTGCACTGATTGTCAACGAAAGAGTTCAGGTAGTAAATCAAGAAGTATGTTGTAGTAAATTATTAACTACATTATCAGCGTTATTGCTAAATTCGGAATATTTTATACAAATTTGACAAACATTCAAATTTAAAATCATTAAAACTGACAAGTGTCAAAAGTGTCAAGATTGCCAACATAAATAAATATTTCGAAAAACTCTCATTTTATTTATTTTTTTATACTTTTAAAAGTTCATTATAAAAAATAGTATGTAACACACGAATTACAATGACGGTTTGTAGTACTCGTTCTTTGCGAAACTCACCGCTTCGCGGTTCGTTTCACAAACTGCACTCGTACTACGAAACCTGTCATTGTAACACTTGTATTACAATATACTATTTCCATTTTATTTAGTTAAAAAAAAACTCATTTTCTCAACTGATTTTGTTATTGTTTTTCTATACTTTTGAGTAGGTACTTTCATTTATTTGTTATTTTAAAATTTACTGTTCGTATCTAAAAATGTCTTATTTTTATTTGTGTACATCTGTCAATTTACGCCAAATACCTATCAGAGTATGTGTAATGGCAAAATTTATGTAAATAGTCCATTCAAAATTTTGTGGATAGTTTTGGTAAATCTCTCTACATTCCAGAATGTACTTAAAACATTGTTGAAATCTTTAAAAAGTATATAAACAATAATATATTATATGACATTAAGATTAGAGATTAGAGCGTGGCCGCGTAGAGGCAAATGTTGCCGGTTCGAGTCCTGCTGGATGGGACATTTTTTCAATTTCTCGTTAATGTGATTTAATATATTCTTGTTTGTATACTTAAATTTCAAAAATCCCATGGGTAATATATCAAAATAATTGTACACTTAAACAGTTTCTTTCTCTAATTGACTAATTTGTCATTTTATCTTTGCTATTGTAATTACTATATTTTAGAGCTTTGATCCATTAAAAATAGAAAATCCACAATCTTTGCGTAAAGTTCACATAATAAATGGTGATGTAAGCTTGCCTAATCTAGGACTTAGTGAGGAAAGTATAGAGCTTATTAAATCTGAGGTTGATGTAGTGCTTCATTTTGCCGCTACTACTCGATTTAATGAAAAGCTTAGAGTAGCAACATATATTAATGTAAGGGCAGCTAGAGACCTTCTGAGGATTGCAAAACATATGAAAAAACTAAGGGTAAGTCAGTTAGGGTAAATATTTGGTACCAGTAGAGATCATTTCTATAGTCTTTTTGGAAATAAATGATGAGCACAAAGTACATATATATATATTGTTACGTTCTAGGGGTTCAAAATAAAATCACTGCTGAACGAAAATGTCTAATTTATTTACACACTACAAACTAAACGAATTATAACTAAATAACTAAACTAACTATAACACACTAATTTATGTACAACAATTAACTTCGACTTATATTCACTATTTATTTTTACTTCGTAGATCGCTCAAATATTTAGACTGTCGCTGTTAACTTTTTTACTTCCCCGTGGGTCGTGGCTCTCCGCTTATATACCTGTTCACTGCTTCCAGAACGTCCTTCGGTCGCGCGTAGAAGGAAAGGAATATTCTCGATCGTACGCTCGGTCACTAGACTTCCGGGAATCAGTTGTTTACCTAGCGCTATCAGGGCGACAGGAGCGTACTAGGGAAGTCTCGCTCGTTACACTGCCCCCTCCTTAAGACGTTCGGTCCTTGAACACCTTGGTTGGTATGTCTGAACCTACAGGTATCTCCCTTTCTGCAGCTCCCTTGCTTTTTGAAATAGCAATCCACAGTCTTCTTCTTCATTGTGTTTCGGCTCGGGTTGAAAATGCACACGAGTATCTCTATTCCTGTCTTATGGAAAAGCACCTCGAGCATGTTCCGGACGACTCTCCAGTTGAGTTGATCTAGACCACAACCCAACTTAGACACAGCCAGCTTCTTCACTTCCAACCTGGTGAGTTCGTTTCTTAGGTTCAGCAAGGTATTCCACATACTTCTATAGCTAGGCTTGTGATCGGAAAACCTCTTAGTCACCATGTAGAAGAGGTGACGATGACCGTCAGTGAGACTTAGAATTTTTCCGGGATGGGGCTGTTGTCTGGAGAGCTCAGATACACGGCCAAACTTCTTCCTGAAGACTAATGCTATTCCCCTGGACATACGCAGATCTTCGGCGACACAATGGGCTAGGGAATAATCTCCAGGCACAGAGAAGAGGTCCTGCTGCTGCTCGGTGGTAACTCCGAATCGTGCCTTCCCAGTTCCACCATAGTTCTCCATGAACTGGTCGAAACTCATCTCAACATGCTCTGGGCTGGTCGTCCTTCTCAGATGGGTCTCGTCTTGTTCGTCGTAGTCCGCCTCGTATTTCGCCAACCGATTTACATGGACCACGCGCCTGTTGCCCCTTGGTAGTTTTTGTATACGGTACACTACATCATTGATCTTCTTTACCACTCTGTATGGACCCTCCCAATTCCTCTGTAGCTTAGGTGATAATCCTCTCTTCTTCTGGGGGTTGTACAGCCAGACCAAATCTCCAGCGTTGAAACCACCTTCTGTAGCTTTGCTGTCATAGCGGGTCTTCATTCGGTCACTAGCTACTTGTATGTTTTGTCTGACCTTCTCATGAATGTAGTGTAGCCTGCCCCTCAATGTGCTCACGTAGTCCTCACCAGCTATCTCTGTTCCGGGCTTACATCCAAACTCTAGGTCACAGGGTAATCTTATTTCCCGGCCGAACATGACACAAGCTGGTGTCTCTCTAGTAGACTCTTGCACGGCTGATCTATAGGCCATGGTGAACAGATGAAGGTACCGGTCCCAGTCTCTTTGATGGTCAGAGACCACTTTAGCCAAATATTTTCCCACAGTTTTATTCATTCTTTCGACTAGGCCATCTGACTGTGGGTGAAGAGGCGTTGTCCTGGTCTTCTTGACTCCGAGTATTTCACAAATGCTCTGGAATAGGCCAGACTCGAAATTTCGTTCCTGATCAGAATGTAGCTCCAGTGGCACTCCAAACCGACTAAATATCTCTTTTATCAGCACGTCTGCCACTGTCGAGGCCTCTTGGTTTGGGATGGCATGTGCTTCAACCCATTTGGTAAAGTAATCCGACGGCACCAATATGTACTTGTTCCCATCGTCGGTCTCTGGGAATGGGCCTGCGATGTCTATAGCAACTCTTTCCATAGGACTGCCTACGTTATACTGATTCATTGGCGCTCGTCGTTTTCCTCTTGGGCCATTCGTTGAAGCACAAAGTCTACATTTTCGGCACCAGTCCTTGACGTCTTCTTTGCAGTTGACCCAGTAAAAACGTTCTCTGATCTTTTCCAACGTCTTCTTGATGCCGAAGTGTCCACCGGAGGTTCCATTATGAAGTTTCTCCAATACTTCTGTCGTCTGACTCCGGGGAATTATCAGCTGAGTCCTAGCTGCAGTACCCTCGTCCTTCTCGACGGACCTCTTCAACAATCCATCCTCTAAAATGATGGAGTCCCACTGCGCCCAGTAGGACTTGACCCTAGGACTCAGGTGACTCACTTCTTCCCATCTTGGTCTCTGTCCTTTTGCTTTCCAGTCAAGCAACATCTTTAGTTCGGTGTCACCTTCTTGGTCTCGCTTTAGGGATTCTGGCAGCCAATCTAGATCCACGACGGTTGTTCTTAAACAGAATTCCTTCTCTTCTGCTTTGCTGCAGTGTTTGCAGTCAGAAGGACAAGGTCTTCTAGATAATGCGTCAGCGTTGCCATGTGACTTTCCGGCCCGATGTTCCACAGAAAAATGATATTCCTGCAGCCTTTCTATCCATCTCGCAACCTGACCTTCTGGGTTCTTGAATTGTAGAAGCCACTTCAGAGCAGCGTGATCTGTTCTTAGAAGGAATTCGCGACCGTACAAGTATTTATAAAAATGTTCCATGGACTTGACTGCGGCGAGAAGTTCTCTCCTCGTAACACAATAGTTACGCTCAGGCTTCGACAGGACCTTGCTGAAATATCCTATAACTTTCTCTTGGCCATTCTGAATTTGGGATAATATGCCTCCTATGGCCGTGTTGCTTGCGTCCGTGTCCAATATAAACCTTCCACTGGTCTGAGGATAACTTAATATAGGAGCTGTTGTTAGTGCTTGCTTTAGTCGATTGAAAGCATCCTCGCATTCGGTATCCCATTTGAAGTCCCTTCCATCTTCCGTCAGTCTTGTTAGAGGCTTCGCGATGTCAGCAAATCCAAAGACGAACTTTCTGTAGTACGTACACAAGCCAAGAAAACTTCTTACTTGGTGCTTGTCCCGTGGTACTGGCCATTCTCGTACAACCTTGACTTTATCTGGTTCAGCACTGATGCCATCTGCAGATACTACATGCCCTAGATATTTCACTTCTTTTCTGAAGAGGTGGCATTTCTTTGGACTGAGTTTTAAATTTGCAGTGCGTAGCCTCTCAAGGACGTCTCTTAGATTCTCCAGGTGTTCGTCGAATGTCCGGCCAAATACTATGACATCGTCCAAATAAACTAGGCACGTCTTCCATGACAATCCTCGAAGAATGGTTTCCATTAATCGCTCGAAAGTTGCAGGTGCGTTACAAAGACCAAATGGCATTACTGTGAACTGCCACAATCCTGTCCCAATAGTAAAAGCTGTTTTCTCTTTGTCTTTGGGATCCAATTCCACCTGCCAATATCCACTCTTCAAATCCAGCGTGGAGAACCATTTCGAGCCAGAAAGCGTGTCCAAAGTGTCGTCAATCCTTGGAATGGGGTAGCAATCCTTCTTGGTGACTTCGTTCAGACGACGATAGTCGACACAAAATCTGGTGCTGCCATCTTTCTTCTTCACCAAAACCACAGGTGATGACCAAGGACTATCAGATTGCTCTATTATTCCTTGTTCGTGGATGTCCTTGATTATATTTTCTGCTTCTTCTCTCTTTGCTATGGGAAGCCTTCGCGGTTGTTGGCGAATGGGATCTGAACTTCCGGTATTGATAGAATGCTTCACAACATTCGTCCTACCCATCTGAGTGTTGTCCATAGCAAAAACGTCACTGTATTCATGAATCAGTTTCTTCACCTTGCTAATATGTTCTGGTGCAAGTTCTGTGCAGGAAGAAGCCAATGTCTCAAATAATTTCTTCGAACTCTTCTCGCTTCTTGGTAGCGGGTTCCTCACATCCTGAACGCTTCCTGTCACACAAAGCACGGAACAGCTTTCTCCCAGGATCGTACCTTTCTTCAAGATCACAGGGTACATGTTGGTGTTCAACATTCTCACAGGAACTTCGTTTCCGCCTCTCACCAAAGTTTTTCCGACTAGCAGTCCTTTCCCGAGGTTACTCTCACTGGCTGGTTCGATGAGTCTTATACAGCTATCTCGAAGGTCTCTATCTAAATACCCCTTCACTATGGTTTCCGCCTGTCCACGTAACTGAACATCTTCGCTGAGTAAGACTCGAGTCGTGATATCTTAACATCCCAGGAATGGAATTTCCAGACTTCCGATCCTCAGAACATCGTTTCTCATATCCATCTGGAAGCCATAACCCTGAATGACATCCATTCCCAAGATGACTTCCTCCATGATATCTGCCACCAGCA
The DNA here is from genome assembly GCA_964028335.1 of Altica lythri. Classification (NCBI taxonomy): domain Eukaryota; kingdom Metazoa; phylum Arthropoda; class Insecta; order Coleoptera; family Chrysomelidae; genus Altica; species Altica lythri. The sequence goes on along the minus strand of OZ034801.1, from coordinate 29,608,087 downwards.
CCTCATGTTCGAGAGACCTGTCGCCAATGTTGATGGCGATCCTCTTCTTTTCATGTATTGGCACGTCTTCTCCAGTTGCAGTCCGTAAACGAACCATCGCTGGTAAGGTTTTTCCATTTCCTTCAACTACACTCGGCTTAACTATAGTTCGGGTTGCGCCAGTGTCGACTAACATTTTTACGGACCTCCCATTAATTTTACCGTCGACATAAACACTTGAAGACATGGCCTGAATTATAACCTCAGGGGCATTGTCGTGGCGGGTCGGTTTATGCCCCTTCTTGCCAACCCGCTTTAGTTTTCCTGTTCTTGGCGTTGTGGTTTAACCGGCTTCTTGCAGTTACGCCGAATGTGTCCTCTTTCGCCGCAGTTCCAGCATCTTGGTCCAACATTACGTTTCTCCTGGAGAACTCGGCGAACTACGTCTTCAATACTCTCGTCGCAGACTGGTGAATCATCAAGCTGTCTCACTTTGCTCTGTCCTCTGTGAGAAGCTTGTTTAGCAGCTACAAATTCTAGGGCATGGGCCAGGGCGTCATCTAGAGTTTTGGGTCGGGCCAACCGCAACGTCTGCTGAGTCTCCGTGTCTCTCAACCCATCGAGGAAGGTCTGGACAGCAAGTTGTTCTAGGAAGCTGTCCGGTGCTGAAGGATAGGCCAGCCTTACCAACCTTGCTATGTCTGCTTCGAATTCCTGCAAGGTTTCTGCGCTCTTCTGATGGCGACTCTTGATTTGTGCGTGATACACTTGTTGTAGATGTGCATCACCATATCTCATTTGCAGTCTACTTGTCAGAGTCTTATAATCACCTTGTTGACTTACAGGAATGGTCTGAAGGATATTCAGTGCGTCTCCTCTTAATGCAACAATTAAGGCAGTTGCTTTCTCTTCATCGTCCCAGCAGTTGGCGTTGGCTGCTGCTTCAAATTGTTTCTGATATGTGCTCCAGGGTGATTTGCCATCAAAAGTTGGAGGTTTGATCTTTGTTCGCCCTGGCTCACCCCGTTCTCCCAGCTTAACAGAACAATATTTGCTGAAGTTCTTACTCAATCGTTCTTCCATGGTTTTCACCTGTTCTTCCAATTTTACTTGCATTTCTTCTTCCATATTAACCAATCTGCCTTCAATGTTTCCAAACCTGTCTTCAAATTTTTCAATTTTATCGTTCACGTTGCCCATCTCGTCTTTTACGCTTCCAATTTCGTTTTCCAGTTTGGAGTAATTATTCTTTAACTCATTTTCAATCAATGTCAATTTATCTCCCATTTTCTTAGTGTTTTCTTCCATTTTCTTAGTGTTTTCTTCCATTTTCTTAGTGTTTTCTTCCATTTTATTCTCCATTTTCTGCGTGTTCTCATCCATTATCTTTCTAGTATTTTCTTCCATTTTATTTGTGTTTTCGTCCATTTTATTTTCCATTTTCCTAATATTTTCCTCCATTTTATTTGTGTTTTCCTCCATTTTCAAGCTCATTTTTTCAAGGGCTTGCTTGAAAAATTCCATTGTCGCCTGATCCATTTTCTTCGTCTGTGATCTCGTAACTGGCATACAAAATATTCACTAATGAAGTCCACAATTTAAATTAACACAGCAGTTCAATTTACCCCACACCTGACACCAATTGTTACGTTCTAGGGGTTCAGAATAAAATCACTGCTGAACGAAAATGTCTAATTTATTTACACACTACAAACTAAACGAATTATAACTAAATAACTAAACTAACTATAACACACTAATTTATGTACAACAATTAACTTCGATTTATATTCACTATTTATTTTCACTTCGTAGATCGCTCAAATATTTAGACTGTCGCTTGTAACTTTTTTACTTCCCCGTGGGTCGTGGCTCTCCGCTTATATACCTGTTCACTGCTTCCAGAACGTTCTTCGGTAACAATTTCTCGTCGCGCGTAGAAGGAAAGGAATATTCTCGATCGTACGCTCGGTCACTAGACTTCCGGGAATCAGTTGTTTACCTAGCGCTATCAGGGCGACAGGAGCGTACTAGGGAAGTCTCGCTCGTTACAATATATATATATATATATATAAACGAAAGGGGGAAAATTAATGGGCATGTACGCAAAAAGGATCATAGGGTCACGAATAGGGAATGGTAACCGCAGACATGCATGTTTCAGGCTCGTTAGCCGTCATCAGTGCGGCATAACCAAGTAAGGTATTGCACTTGGCCAGCAAAAGTGTTGAGTACTTGGGAGCAAAAGATGGTAGGTAAACATACTTGGCACCTTTTTTTTTTTTTTTTTTTTTTTTTTTTTTTTTTTTTTTTTTTTTTTATATATATATATATATATATATATATATATATATATATATATATATATATATATTGTTATGAAATCAGATTTTTCTTCGGCTCCGGCTACTTCTCCTGCTATTGGGTCTGGATTCAACTTAAACTTCCTTTATATTCTTGTTTGTTTAATTTAAATTTTATTTTTAACTTTAACTTCAATTACACAAAATCATAAACTTTAAAATACTAACTCTCTTTTCAAATTCAAATTCAATAATCATAATCCAAATTTTTCTTTATGACATTTTTTTCAAAATTAACTCAATGACAATCCATCATAATCCTCTTCCCAATTCTTTTTTTCCCCGTCCCTAGGTAACCTCTTAAAACAAAATATCCAACAAAATAAACAACTCTACACTTTCTGAAATAAAATTTTTAAACACCTATATAAAGACAGTTACCTATTATCAAATACAAAAAAAATTTTATCCAATCAAATCATAACAAAATCCCCCTAAATTTAAAATTAAAATTTTCTATTAAGACACATTTTATAATTTTAAATTTATTCCATATTTATTATTCTATCAGATCATCCCTTACTATTTTACCTTATTTTACAATTACTTTCGATTTCTACCCATTTTAATAATTTTACTTTATTTTATTTAATCAATTTCTTCCCCCTTTTTCTAATATTTCCCCATTACTTATTTTCCTCTTTATTTTTAATTTTATCTCAATCCCATTTGCTTTTAATTAACTTCTTTTTTCTTTTTTTATAATTATAAATTATATCCTTCCAAATCTTTTTTAATCTTCTAATTTCATCACATATTTCAAAATAATTTATATCACCATCTTCATAAGGTTTATTCTTATTCTCCTTATTGTAATTGAATTTAGTTTTATATTTAATTTTATTATTATTATTATCATAATAATATCTATTTTTATATTTATTTCTATCACCTTCATATATTTTATTTTCATATTTTGCTTCTTCATTTTTATAATATTTATCTTTATAATTCTTCTTATCATCGTCATATTCATTATTTAATTTTAATTTCCTAATTTCATTTTCTTGTATTACATTTATTTCTTTTTCTTCCATCTCATATATCTTCTTTACTGTATTTTGCATTTCTTCTTTTACATTTTTCTTTTCCATATTCTCTTGTTGTATAATTATCTCTAATTCTGTTTTTCTCATTTTCATTTCATTTCTTATTTCTATTTTTGTTTCTTCTAATGTTTCTCTATACATTTCCATTTGTTTCTTCATTTCATCTTTAAATACTTCCATATTCTTAATCATATCTTTTATTTCTTTTTTCATATCTTCTTTTATTTCTTTTTTCATAGAATCCATATTTACATTTATTGCTTCCATATTTTTATTCATTTCTTCTTTATTTTTATTAATATCTTCTTTTATTGCTTCTGTATTTTTGTCTTGTTTTTCTTGATTTTCTTGTAAATTCTTCTTCAAATCTTCTCTTAAGTTATTATTCATTTTTTCTAAAAATTTAAACATCCTTTCCATGTCACTTTCTTCATGTTTATTACCATTACTTTCAATAATTGCTTCTATAATAGTGGTATTCTCTTTTTCATCTCCCGATTCATTTGTTTCCATAATCTGTATGTCATCATCTTTTTGATGATCTCCTTGTTGCATCTGTAAATCCTGTTTCTTGTTTTGCCTTCTTCTTGTTTTCATTTTATTATTTAAAATATTCAATTTGTTTTTATTTTATTTAAATTTTAATATGTATATTAAATTAATAATTTTAATTCACCCCCCGTATATCAAAGTTTCTTATGTCTTATTGACACTGTCAAAATCAAAATTTTTATAAAAATGATCTGTATCAACCTAAATATTTATAAATTATGTCTTAACAGAAATTATGTATCCCCCCTATTTCAAATATAAACAACAAAATAAAAAACTGTCTCTATATAGAAATTTAAAAATCTTACCCCAGAGTACAATTTTTCTAATATGAAATTTCAAAATTTCTATCTCAGTTTCTTTCGATCGGCTTGGTGTCCTGTTTCTTTTTATTGTTTTCTGGGTGTCTGGGTGTTCTTTTTGACAAGTTGCGCCGCACGTTGGTTCATCAATTTATTCTGAAATCTTTTCTATCCTTGTTGTTGCCCCACGTTGGATCGACAATTTGTTATGAAATCTGACTTTTCTTCAGCTCCGGCTACTTCTCCTGCTATTGGGTCTGGATTCAACTTAAACTTCCTTTATATTCTTGTTTGTTTAATTTAAATTTTATTTTTAACTTTAACTTCAATTACACAAAATCATAAACTTTAAAATACTAACTCTCTTTTCAAATTCAAATTCAATAATCATAATCCAAATTTTTCTTTATGACATTTTTTTCAAAATTAACTCAATGACAATCCATCATAATCCTCTTCCCAATTCTTTTTTTCCCCGTCCCTAGGTAACCTCTTAAAACAAAATATCCAACAAAAGAAACAACTCTACACTTTCTGAAATAAAATTTTTAAACACCTATATAAAGACAGTTACCTATTATCAAATACAAAAAAATTTTTATCCAATCAAATCATAACAATATATATATATATATATTAGTAAAAATGAATATTGGGAGATAACAGCAATACTTAACGTAAATAAAACTCTTTAAAGTTTCTAATCCAAGCTTTCGTAAACTTAAAAATAAGTTCAAAACAGTTTTTGAAATTTTAGGAAGTAGGTATACAAAAAAGAATATATTAAATTACTTAGAGTTTGATCTTTCAGTAGTCGATTTGACAAAATCTCTCTCATTAACGTCATGCTATATAATCTTAGGGAAAAAGCGCTTAAGTATTACATGTGACATGAGTTGAATTTAATGAGCGAAATAGATACTACATTCATAGCTAAATTGTTAAAGCGGTGCCGCGTAGAGCTGAAGGTTGCGAGTTCGAGTCCTGTCAGATGCGACATTTTTTTTAATTTCTCCTTAATATCATTTAATATATTCCTGTTTTTATACTTTTTAATGAGAGAACTATTTGGTCAACCAGACATTATAGGTACTGCAAAGGGAAATAGATTGAGATGGATTGGCCACATACAGAGAATGAAAAATGAAAGGGTACCCCAAAAAATAGTAGAAAGCGGGATAGGAGGAAAGAGGAAAAGAGGACGACCCAAAGCAAGATGGATGGAACAGGTGTTAAAAGACCTTAGAACACTAAAGATAACCAACTGGAAAAGAAAAGCAGGGAACAGGAAAGAATGGAGAAAGGAAGTCAACAAGTCAACAAAGCCATGGGCCTTCTAGGACTGCAGAGATGATTATATATATATATATATATATATATATATATATATATATACTTTTTAAATTTTAAAATATTTTAAATATATCAAATAATCGTTTACTAAAGTAGGAATTATGTTTATCACAACTAAAAAAATAAGACCTACCGATTACTTAATATATTCTTTTTTTTTTCAGTCGCTTATACATGTTTCAACAGCTTATTCAAATTGTGTTAATTTAAAAATTGAAGAAAAATTCTACGATCCACCGATCACAGCCGATAAAATAATTACTTTAGTAGATTGTTTAGATGATACTAAATTAGATGCCATAACAAACTCGTAAGTAATTGTTTTTAATAGAAATATTGATATAAATGTATGTATGGTGGGAAATGAGTTTTTGATTATATGACAATTAGGTTGCAATTTAACAAATTGGACTAGTAAAATAGTATATTACGTATCAAGAGTGGTAAGTAGGACATTACGTACGAGTGCGTAATTACACGAGTACGTAATACCTCTTACCACTCAAGTTACGTACTATTCTTTATCTAAATATTTGACATCTCTAAAAAAATATGACGTACGTACTGTACTGTTATCGGGCGTAGGCGAAATGCCCACCAGAAGGTCGTTAAAAAGGGTAGATATCGTATCTACCTGCTTTTGTATATCCTAATTGCGCACCAAGGACTTTCGAGGGTCATTACGTAGGATTAAGATAAGCCAATATAATACAGGGATGGGGATCATTAATAACTAATATTAATAAAGTAAATTTTGAAGCTTTAGGTGTTTATATAAAGCAAAAAGATTTTTATAAAATTCAGTAGGTTTTGGATCAGAGTGCGTAATCGACGTTTACAATGGAATCAAAAATCATCGTGAACCAACGCGGCAGTGAAGTTTTAGTACTAGAAAATGCGAAGTTTTCGTTCTGTAAAGTTTTAAAATCGACAAATGAAAAATTCTGGCGGTGTAGTGTTAAGTTATGTCCGGCCAAAGTGTGGACCCTAGGACATGAGAATGTCATTTCAAGGAGCGTCTTGCACCATTCCCACAATATCGATGTAAAAAAACTAAACAGACAAATAGGTATGTATTCATTCACTTTTGAACCCTAACTAACGACTGCCAATGTATTTTCGCAATCCACAGTATTATTTTGAACCAAAAAAACTTTCTATGTATCTGTCATACGTTGCTTTATTGATCAAGATCGTATTTTCTCTCATTTTATTCATCGTGATTCAATGCCAATAACAAAACTTTTGTTTGTTCCAGTAAGTAGTTCAGCGAAAAGAAAAGCCTGTGAAGATATTGCAGAAAAACCTTCTAAAATCTAACATTTGGCAATCAACGAGAATATCGAAGCAATGGAAACATTAACCGTCAAGGATGTGGGTAACATAAGAAAGAGCATCTATTACAAGAAAAAACAGCTACAACCACCTCTTCCCAAAAATGCCAAAGAGACGATACAATTATTGAAAACTTATTCACAACCTACTATCCGAGGAGAGAATTTCATAACTGCCTGCGACGAAGAACAGGACATAATAATAATTAGCTGTAGTTCGAATCTCCAAGCTCTATGTTCGGCAGATAAAATCTATTTGGATGGAACATTCAACTATTGCTTGGTGCATTTTATGCAATTATTCACATTGCATATTATTTCAAACGGTCATTATATACCATTAGTGTACTGTGTGTTACCAAATAAGTTGACTGCTACTTATCAACGAGCATTTGAGATCATCACAGAAAAATGTCAAGAGATATCAATACGTTTTAGTCCGCAAATTGTGTTTGCAGATTTTGAAAAGGCAATACTTCGCGCAGTACTCCCAGCATGGCCACACGTTCAATTGTTATGTTGCCGTTTCCATCTAGGACAAAGCTGGTTCAGGAAAATTCAAAACCTTGGTCTAACGACCGAATATCGTGATGCTCAATCTGAAGTGGGAAAATGGTTGAATTATATTTTTGGTTTATGTTATCTCCACCCTCAGGAAGTTTCTGATTGTTTTATTTTCGACCTCGTCTCGATACAACCGAGTGACACACGGGTAACTAAATTTGCAGATTATTTAATAGAAAATTATATTGACGACAAAAGTAGTTATCCGCCAGAACTTTGGGCAAGTTTCACTAATTCCATTCAGCATACAACAAACTGCTGCGAATCATTTCACGCCAAGTTCAATGAAAATTTTTACAAAACGCATCCATCTTTGTTTAATTTTCTCAGCATTTTATGCAAATTTCAAACGGAAACATATATAAAATTGCAAAGTTCGCCTCAAGAAAATAACCGCAACAAAGATAAAAGCACGAAACATAAGCAAGAGTTTATTGGAGAAAATGTGAACTTGTTAGTCAGGAAAGAAATAAGTAGATTAGAATATGTTAAGCGGTTAGGATATTTTTCAAAAAAAGCAAACTAGTACCTACTATTAAGTATTTTTAAGGATTGTATTTATATCAGTATTTGAATAAAGCGTATTGTCTTCAACTTTCTCACATTTTATTATTTGTTACTACCATAATTATCTTCGGCTCATTAATTTGGTGCGCATTTGGGATATATTGAAAATGACCTGTTTGGGTGTTGGTGGGCAATTCGTGCATCCCAACTTTTGCAGCAGGTAAAAAGTGCGCATTAGGGAGCCGCCGCTTTTATCTACTCCTTTGACAGTAAATGTCATATATACTCATTGTCACAATGCAGGGTAAGTAAGCTATAACGCACAGTTGTGCGTAATGAAACGTCATTCCAACATGACGTTTCATTACGCATGGTGACAATGAGTATAAATGACATTTACTGTCAAAGGAGTATAAAAAGCTATTTTATAGATCTGTTTTGTTTAGCTCACCTGTATTTGTGACATAAAAGTTTTTTTAATGAGTGGTTTTTACTTTAAGAGATTAACATTAAATGTAATAATTATCATTTTTCAGATTTTTAAAATTTAAAGGAGTATCGCTTTTTTAAAATCTTTTATAGATATCTTCAGACATGTTTGGACAGCTTATTTTTTTTGTATTATAAAATTTTGTATCTATTGTCTATTATTAGGGAAAGTTTGGTCATTAAAAATACAAAATATAAATGTAGTAATATAAAAACTTCCGAAAAAAAGTGTCTTCCCGATTTCAATGGGATCCACTATTAAGTACTATATAAGATCCCCGTTAATTACCGGCAGGACACATAACGAAGGAAAGGTGGCTATGTTTTTATATGTGAAAGAATATTTGGTAAAACACTTCCAACCAATTCCAAAGGGGTTTTAAATCATATTCAAAACAATTCGGTAGCAACGACTTTTACCCCTACTTAGTAAGTCATTATGTTATATTTACAATTATTCACCACTGATAAAATTCAAAATTACAATTACAATTACGGCCCATCTCCACCCTTAAAAGGATAACGGTTAAAGTACCCTTAAGTTACATTTTGCTAACCGGAGATTATAGCAGGTAGCCGGAACAATACGGAAGCGCTCAAAAACACAATTAATCAACAACAATAACCTTCTTAAGTACCATTTCTAAATTGTCTTGAGAGATTTCTAAGCCAAGGTCTTTTCGCTTTGCATTGAGCAATTTTTATAGATTATTGAGTAATAATTCTTATTATAAAGAAAACTAGGTGCTAGTTATTAATAAGCTTAATGCAAATATCAAAGTAACAGTAAAATATACCTCATAATAAAAGATTCAATAAGAACATATAGACCAAGAATTAAATACGTGTGAGGTTCTTCTCGAAGTCGTTCCTAGGACACTTTTCCTTTTGTTATTGACGAAACCATTTTTTTTTGTGGATACGTCAATAAACCTGTGTTACTGAATTAACATTAATCCTCGAGACTTGCATCAAAGCCATTTGCATTCACCTAAAGTTACAGTGTGGTGTGGAATATTCTTAGCTAGAATTATTGGTTCCTAGTTCTTTAAAGAAAATGTAGTCACAGGGAGAGTGAGTTCAAACCGGTTTGTTAACATGTTAGAGAATTATTTTCCATGGTTAGCTAAGTTGGATTAAGTACATTTAGTTACAACGGCACACACTTAAAGAGCATCGATGGCTGTTTTGAGAGAACAATTTCCAAAATGCCTGATCTCGATTAGGGACATTTTTTTGAAACACCGTTATAATATGAACCGTCTAAGGACCCTACAAGATTTTAAAACTAATATCAAGGGAGAAATTAAGTAGGTACATCTTGAACGCTAAATTTAATTTAATTTATTATTGTGCGAAGTCAAAATGTAACTAAATTATCTGTTTAAAGTCAGAATATTACTACCAATATTTTATATAAATTAAATTTTAATTTTTAAGGCTTCTAGGAGACTGGCCAAACACATATACATTTACAAAAGCCATTGCTGAAGAAGCTCTCAAAACAGAAGGAAAGTCGTTACCAGCAGGTTTATATCGACCTTCAATAGGTAAGTTATTTTTACCTTTAATTTCCTTTAATTTAAATAATGTTAGTGTAGGGGTAGTTTGCAGAATTACGAATTACGATTTATGACTTCGAGTTACTTTTATGTTAAGTTGATTTGTGTGTTCTTAATAAAGTTTGTTAAAAGTAAGGTGCCCGCATTAAGTTTTATTTTAATGATATTATTATTTCCAATCGCCGACCACCCTACATTTTTAAATTATTTTCTCAAGTATAGATATTTGTAGTTTTAAATTCTAAAATTTGCAAACTAATAAATTTTGACTTTAGGTAAGATGCTTATTTTACAGCTCTCTAAACTTTAAGAATCACCTACAAAAAGAGAGCAGTAGTAATTGTAATTCTCTATACTACCCATTCTTACTTGTGAGATTGTTAAATTTATATTCTAGTTTATCACTGTGTTGGATGTTTAGGGAACATGCAGTATTTTTAGTTTTGTTTTTATTGTAAAAAATTCCATGTAAAATAGGTCATAAACATATTAAAAAATTAAAACAATCTAATTTAACGTAAAAAATGCGGTTTTAAATATACCGTTTAAGTTTTGGCGCCAAAACGGACCTGTAGTTCCGATTACGTCATTCCTGTCTGTCACTGGTTGAGCTTGTCGTCGCTAGCTTAAGAAATTGCAAGTTTTCTCGACTTTCTACATATGTTTTTGTAATAATTTAAAATGGACTATCCATCAACATCAGTTGATCAAAATAATACCCCTAAAATTCCGAAAAAAAGTCGTGTTAACTCATGTTTTTTCCCAATTCTTCCATCTACTTCAACAAAATTTCGAAATAAATTGTTTTTGACTGGACCTTCTGACCCAAAATTGGGAAGAAAGTGGTTTCAAGCTGCAAAGAGGAATGACTATTATTCTCCAAAGACTATTATTCGATGCTGTGAAGACCACTTTGACGTAATTTGGCGAATACTTGTTATTATTCCGTACTGTACCTAAGTATTTACAAAACTTCCCAATAACATATTTTTAATTTTACAGTTTGGAGAACGACGTCGAAAATTGGATGAAGTTTAAAATGTTTGGGGGGAAACTTTATCTGAAAAAAGATGTGGTACCTCATATTTTTGAATGCCAAAATATAATGATACCACTAAAACCTAGATCAGTAATAATGAAAAGGAAAATACGTGAAATTCTTGAGAGCATTGAAAATACTGCAGCTATAATATTGATGTATTCTTTCAGATTATTTTATTCTTACACCGAACTATGATTCATGCATACCGTAGTAATTTAGTCCCTTTCATTTCTACACTTGAAACCTTTGGACTCTCGACAAAAAAAGTTACTACCATGCCGACAGTAACTCTTGGTAAATTCCTGTTTTGATAAACCCAACTTCCATTTTTATTAAAAACGTAAATAATATTGACTGCTAATAATCAATTTTACACGCAAAGTTAACCACTAAAAAGTTGACATAGCAGGAGTGACGTCACTAAACGCTGATTGGTATTTTGAAATGCGTTTTGTTTTACGTAATTTTAATTGGTAATTATTGTTAAAAATCAACATGATATTAAATAAAAACGTTAAAGTAGTCCTTCTTTTATATTTTTTTAAACTTTTAATCATAAATTTTTCATAAATATCATATTTGCATCTTCGCTATTAAATATAAGATAAAAATATTAATTATTTTATACTTCAGTAATTGCAACTGCAAAGGAACCGGTAGCTGGTTGGATTAATAGCATCTACGGAATTACAGGTGTACTCTTAGGTGTTGCAGTCGGTTTACTGCGAGTACTTCACGGAAATGAAAATCTTAAAGCTGATATGGTTCCAGCTGACTATGTAGTTAACAGTACGTTGGCTGCAGCCTGGGATGTAGCTACTATAAAGTAAGTTTGTATAACTTTAAGAACGATAGCAGTATAAGTACAGAACGTATAATTTATCTCAATATCTGAACTGGTCTTCTCTTTTTTTTTTTTTAAATGCGTGCCATTCATTTCATCAATGTTATAGCACCACATTAGTTTCGTTCGAAAGATGGTATAATAATGTTTTATTCCGACGTAGTTTAGCCGCCATAAGGCGTTGAAATAATAATGAACAAGCTTTTGCCGTTAAGCCTTAAATTTCGAGCGAACTTTATGAATAGCTTTAAAGTAACCCTGTTGGCAACTACCCCAGACAAAAAGTCAATTACTTTGGTGAAACAACGATGAGACGAAGAACTAGAAGTCCCTGGGCCCATTGGAGTAACAGAAAAATTAAGGAAGTAAGATCTTCAACGCTGCAATCTTCATGGCGTTCTGGATAACATGCGTATATTTTGTGAGAAAAACTCTTCATGATGATCTTTATTTTTATACTTGGAAGATGGCGATTTTTGAATGTGGCTTAAATTTTAATTTAAGGTTCTTCTCGAAGTCATTCCTGGGATGCTTTTTTTTGTTAGTGACGAAGCCATTTTTGTTGTGGATCCTTTAATAAACCTGTGTTACTGAGTTGAAACCAATAATCAAGACTTGCATCAAATGCATTTGCATTCACCTAAAGTTACAGTGTGGTGTGGAATATTCTTATCTAGAATTATTGGTTCCTAGTTATTTAAAGAGAATGTAGTTGCAGAGACAGTTCGAATAGGTTTGTTAACTTGTTACAGAATTAATTTCATGATTAGATAAGTTGGACATTTAGTTCCAACAAGACGGTACAACTGCACACACTTTAAGAGCATCGATGGCTGTTTCGAGGGAACACTTCCCAAAACTCAGATTATGGAGTTAGAGGGGCGTTATCAATCTGATTGAAGCTTTAAAAATATGTAAAACAAAACTTTAAGCATGTGCCATATTATAAAAAACAAATAAAAATATTTTAGTTTACACAATGGGTTTTATTAAGTTGCACCTATAACACCTTCTTTGTGTTAGTATATGTCCTAACATAAGCCCCTGGGCTTATTTTTTATTTTCATTAGATTTACTTGTCTCCGTATGAATAGTATTGCCTTTTCCAAGCCACCTCCTCTCAACGAGTAAAATTTAGCTTATAATAAATATTAAGTTTATCTATATGATATCCTACTGAATACTATAAGTGTCAAATAAACTAAAGTTTAAGAAATTTCTGTGTAACTATTTCTACTCTTTCTACAAGGTTGTTCTTAGAAAAAAATTTTGAGTAAACGCTATAATCAGAAAGTTTAAATTAACCTACAATTTTAAAAATGCCAAATATTTTGCCTTAATTTCCCTGTACCCTGCACTAGAACCATCTGTTCTTTTCAGGGTAGAGCTTCAAATTAATGTCTCCCTGATTTTTGGTTTTGCAACTTATCCCGTTGGTAAGTTTTTTCTCGCTCCATCTATATGTTTTAATTTCGACCATACCAATTTTAACTTGTATTAAAAATTATCTGTTGTTTTAGAACGTTAAATAACACTAAGGAAATTCAAGACAAAGACAGCAGAGAAGAAAAAATCGATAAAGAAATACCAGTATATAATTATGTCAGCACACCTGAACTACCCATGACTTGGAGTAAGTAGGAAATACTAGATTTTCTCATTTACTAATTACAGACAAATTTGAAATTAAGTTGTTATAACTGGACCAAAATACATCTCTTCCTAGTTGTGATAATTATTTTTGTCTTAACCTTTTGTAAGCTCTAAAAACTGTAAAATATGAAAGTTATACCTACTCAGGAGAGATCATTGAATATTCATACCTACGTATGTTTCAGAATTTTGTCAAGATCTTGCCAGTAAACATAGCAAGCAAATTCCATCAGACAAATGTATCTGGTATTGTTCTTATAGGATGGTACAGAGTAGATTGGTGTATGTAATATTATTATTCCTGCTACATACAGTTCCTGCCTACATTGTAGATTTTCTAGCTGTTTGTATAGGAAAGAAACCGATGTAAGTATAGGTATTTAAAAAATAAAAGTTTTCTTGTTGGATATCAAAATAATAGTATATTGTGTGGCAAGGAGTGAAACAAAACGATTTCTGACTAGGGCGAGAGTTGACTGCCCGAGCGAAGCGAGGGCTGTCATCGCCCGGTCCTTAGTTATTTTTAAGACTGTACTACTGTTGATTTAACAAGATGGTTCTGGTCTCAAATATGGGGTTTCAGCTGTTTTTTTGCCAGCCTGTCTGCTGTTTTGTTATCTTCTATTCCTATGTGTCTTGGAAACCATAGAAGTGTAACTGTGTTCTTTTGGTTTAGTTTATATTTAGTTTGCCCAGGCATTCCCAGATCAATTTTAAACTGATTGTGTGTGTGCTGTGCTTTGATGGCTGCTTAGCTAACTGACATGATTACAATATCTTGTCTACGACAGTTCTTTCCATAATGTAAAAGTAAACTGAGCAATTTCTCTAATCAAATTCAAGTAATTTATTGTAAAAATAAAGTTCTTTTGAAAAAAATCAAATTCAAGTACCTACCTAAATATGTATTCAAGCAAAGCAATATGTTTTTATAGCAGTTTTCGGTTAGAGCAATTTATAAAAAGCATTTACTGTCCACAACCATTATAACATTGTGGTTTTACCAAACACAATTTACCGATATATCTATGAAAAGAAGACAAGGTAGTATCAATTTTGTGAAACAATAGTTATTTTTGGTCCTCCGTCCAGAAACAATACTATTAATTAATTACTTCAAAATCGTCCGGAAAATGAAATTTTCTGGCCTAGGCCGGCAAAGTAGCTTTTAGATTATCTAAAGAGATGGCGCTATGAGTCATCAAAAATACCTAATGAATACTACAAATTTTAATTAAATTTATTTAAAAACAGCGTATAATATACTAAACTAATAACTTTTTCTAAAGGTAAGCAGGATTCAAACTTACATTTAATTTCTCTCACAACTTTTATTTTAAATTTGACATTTATGTCAATTTACAACTACTTATCATTCGATTATGAAAATAAATATTTCGATTTTATTATTGCTCATTGAACTATAACAGTTCATCGTACCTGCTATTTTTATATAAAATTATTAGATATTAATATTAATATTATCAATATAACAATTTTTACTGTGCTGCTTATTAGCACAGTATTCGTATGTATAAAAATTAAGGATCGTAAAATCGATTATCAGAAAATCATTCCTTAGTACTAATTCTTTTAATCGTGCAATAGATGTCAATAATCTCAATATACACCTAATCTTGTATGTCACAAAGTAAACAGTTTTTAAACTTTTGAAAATATTAAAAATTGGTCGGACCAAAAAATAGTGTGTGTTACACGTCCGCAAAATGTTTTGCAAGGGCTCGTAATGTTTCGCCTCGGTGCTACGCCCCTCGGCTACACAACTTTACTCGCTCTTGCAAAATGGCATTTTCCCTCCTTGTGTCACAAATAACTATTGTGACACAAGGACGGAAAATGACACTTTGCAAGGGCGAGTAAAGTTGTGTAGCCGAGGTGCGTAGCACATACGAATAATAAACAGCACAGTAAAAATTGTTATATTGAAAATATTAACACTAATATCTAATACTTTTATATAAAAATAGTAGAAACAATGAACTATTATGGTTCAAAGAGCAAAAATTAAATCTAGATATGTATTTTCATAATCGAATGATAAGTAGTTGTAAATTGACATAAATGTCAAATTTAAAATAAAAGTTTTGAGAGAAATTAAATGTAAATTAGAATCCTGCTTACCTTTAGAAAAAGTTGTTAGTTTAGTATATTAGACGCTGTTTTTAAATAAATTTAATTAAAATTTATATTATTCATTATTTATTTGTGATGACTCATAGCGCCATCTCTTTGGATAATCTAAAAGGTACTTTGCCGGCCTAGGCCGGAAAATGTCATTTTCCGGACGATTTTGAAGTAATTAATAGTATTGTTTCTGGACGGAGGACCAAAAAAATAGTTCATTAAATTAAATAATTAGGTATACCTAGACAATATTATTTAAAATTCTAATATACTTTCTGCTATGGTAATAAAACACTAATTTTATTTCTTACTATACATACAATTAATTTGCTGAATGCATGCTATAGATCAATTCCTAACCCGGCAATAACAAATTTCCATGCGTATTCGAGTCGTTTGCGGTGCCAGAAACATATAGCGGTCAGTGTAGTCAAAACAAGTTCTTAATTAGTCAGAAACTTGTCAGAACGATCCTACCTTAAAATCAATTGCAATTTGTCCAAAGATGCGCAATTGGGAGTTCTGTTTGGTTCAAATTTATTTTATCTGTCGTACTTTAGTAAAGAATTTCATTTTGCTGTGTTAAATTCACCTTGTAATTCAAATAACAGTCATAAAACTCTCTGTGATTTTCTACTCCAAATGTTACTTCCTTTTGTGTCAATTAACTTGATGTGTTTTCACTTTTAAATACTGGTACCTAATAATTAAAAAGCTACTGAGATTAAAGGCCATTTAGTTTAATAGAAGGTTACATTCTTGGCAAGTCTAGGCAAGCTTCCACAAACACAAGCATATAAAGGGGGCGTTTGGCTTAACTTGTGTGAAATGGGAAGAGCTTGTTCTGGTCCACGTCAGTATCGGTTTTCGAATACAGATCAACGGAAGCTTGCGGCTAGCACTGGTGATGTATTCACAGGTTTAGTGCCGCTGACTAGTTTGCGCACTCGCAAGCGTGTAAACGGGATAAAGGTTTGTGAAGGCTTGGAACTTGTGGATACTTGCGGAGACTTGCCAAACGTGTAAACCTACCATAAAGTTGTCATTTGTGCTGCTCTAGAGTTCGGGACTTGTTGTGGATCAAGCATACGTGCATGGTCTACCGACCATGTCTTAAGAACTTTGTTCCGAATTTGCCGCAGATAGGTCCCGCAAACAAATTTATAGTGAAACCTCCGACTTTATCAGGTTTACAGTTAAAATATTCCTTGAATAAAGCGAATATACTTACTTACCTTCTAGAACCATAAAGGTTTTACATATTAATTTAATTTAAATTAGGGGGCGTCCATAAATTACGCGAGGTGTTCAGAGGGGGGTGGGGGTCAAGCTCAATCTTTCTAAAACTCACTTGGGGGAGAGGGGGGTTTTTAGCAAATCTCACGTAATTTTTTTTAAGTAGAAAACGGTGTAAAATTACGTAAAAGTAAAATTAAATTAAAGTAAGTACAAAAATGCTTCTAGAATGAGAATATAGCGAAATTTCACACAATAGTGTTTGTCGTATTTGTCTAAACCCCGCAGAACAGCTCATGGACTAAATTAGAATATATTATTGATTTTTATTATCAAATACTAGTCATTGCTAAATTATGTTCTTGTATTTTTTTTAATCCAACGCGATTACAGTTAAAATGTCAATTTTAAAAAATCTCACGTGAGATTTGGGAAGGGGGGAGGGCGTTAGGAAAAATCTTATGAAATCTCACCAGTGGTGTCAAAAAATCCGGAAAAATGCCTCACGTAATTTGTGGACGCCCCCTTAAACTAACGAGTAATATACCAAATAGACTTTACTAACACAGTAGTGCATTATAACATTTATTTATCTATACTAACTAATAACCATAACTAAATCTAGAAACTAATAGGTGTATTTAGTGTAGTTAATAAATTAGTGGTAACGAAGATCTGGGAAATTGGAAACGGATTCAAAACCAATGGAGACAATACAAGAGTACCATAACTTTTATATACAATTTGATGAACAAATTTAATAGTTCAACAAAAAGTTGCTACAATCATTTAATGGATTTAATAAATTACCATTCATATTTGAATATGAGAATCTGATATTATCTGAACTAAGACTTTATGCTAAAAAAAGGAATTCTACGTTAGGGTTAGTATGGCAGAGCACTATTCAGAGGACAATGGTGGAAAGAGAAAAAAATAAAATTATTAAAACTCCTAACTGATGTTTTTTTAAAATATAGAACAATTGGAGCCTACAAAATTTAACTGTTTAACTTTTCTCCAAACTTTTTAAATATGTAATGTACCAAATCTATGAAGAGTTTTTGTAACACTTATGCAATTTTTGAATTGAAAACTTATCGGCCTAAGTAAGTTTATCAGTTAGATTAATTCAGTATTCAACCAATATTGTAGCTAAACTAAATGGTACATTTAGCAAAGTGAATAAAATTTTTGGTATTAGTATTTGTATTGTTGGCTTCAGAACCAATGGTTTGAGGATAAAGTTAACAGGTAATTACTATTCATTTAATTTTGTAGACTAGTTGCTTTATTTAACAAATTTAAATTGGTAGATATGATGCTTTTTCTATTAACATAATTTGTTTACATAACTTTTTACTCTTTTTAATCTTTTGAGTTTTTAAACCAACAAAAACACAGTTTAGAAATGTGAGATTTTAAATTAAAATAAGCACCGATTGGGGTTTTAATTGGTATATGTTCTAGGTTGATTAAAAAGGTTACCAGAAAATAAATAAATTCGATTAGAGTGGAGTTTTAAAAACGACAATGTCCAAACAGTGTGGCGTCGCCTCAAGAAATGTGATCAAGAATTGTTTGAATTTAATATGAAACAATTGCATTGGGATGTTTATTTTCATACTTATACTAGAGGTGGTCGAGATTCACTTGATACAATTTCAAAGGGAAATTTAAATATTACAAACTGCTTGTTGAGCATTATATTCTAATGTTAGTATTGGCAGCAGCGTTCTTCTAGATTATTATGGTCATTTATGGTTTAGTATTTTAACAATAAATGTATAAAAAATGTGTTCACTTATTTACCTGTTCTGTATATTATTTCAAAATTAATAAACAAAGGAATAAACTCAAAGTCTAGTACCACAAAAATATTTTAATTTAAAAGGGTACAAGTTTCGGGAATAAATATTCCCATCAACAAGCCCTCAAAAGTAAACAAAACGAAGCAATAAAATTATGGAATTGAAGTCAACAATTCCCGTTTGCAGTTAGAGGGACAACATAACTTGTAGACCGGTTTCGACCTATTGGGTCTCATCAGTACAAGGATATATGTTGTCGTCAGCGAGCTTACCCGCTGACTGAAAATGCACTAAAATCAACATCTATATATATCCATCGAGTGATGGAAACACAAACGATACGATAGTAGTGACATCTCCACCTCCAACTGCAAAACAGAACCCGTTTGACTGAAAACAATTCACACACAGGTGTTCAACAAAAATGAAGGATGATGATAGCCAAACTGGCAACTTTAAAAAAGAGAAAATCATCCATATCTCAAATGTGGTCCAATGGTAAACAGTAGTTTGGCTATCATCATCCTTCATTTTTGTTGAACACCTGTGTGTGAATTGTTTTCAGTCAAACGGGTTCTGTTTTGCAGTTGGAGGTGGAGATGTCACTACTATCGTATCGTTTGTGTTTCCATCACTCGATGGATATATATAGATGTTGATTTTAGTGCATTTTCAGTCAGCGGGTAAGCTCGCTGACGACAACATATATCCTTGTACTGATGAGACCCAATAGGTCGAAACCGGTCTACAAGTTATGTTGTCCCTCTAACTGCAAACGGGAATTGTTGACTTCAATTCCATAATTTTATTGCTTCGTTTTGTTTACTTTTGAGGGCTTGTTGATGGGAATATTTATTCCCGAAACTTGTACCCTTTTAAATTAAAATATTTTTGTGGTACTAGACTTTGAGTTTATTCCTTTGTTTACCATTGGACCACATTTGAGATATGGATGATTTTCTCTTTTTTAAAGTTGCCAGTTTGGCTATCATCATCCTTCATTTTTGTTGAACACCTGTGTGTGAATTGTTTTCAGTCAAACGGGTTCTGTTTTGCAGTTGGAGGTGGAGATGTCACTACTATCGTATCGTTTGTGTTTCCATCACTCGATGGATATATATAGATGTTGATTTTAGTGCATTTTCAGTCAGCGGGTAAGCTCGCTGACGACAACATATATCCTTGTACTGATGAGACCCAATAGGTCGAAACCGGTCTACAAGTTATGTTGTCCCTCTAACTGCAAACGGGAATTGTTGACTTCAATTCCATAATTTTATTGCTTCGTTTTGTTTACTTTTGAGGGCTTGTTGATGGGAATATTTATTCCCGAAACTTGTACCCTTTTAAATTAAAATATTTTTGTGGTACTAGACTTTGAGTTTATTCCTTTGTTTACCATTGGACCACATTTGAGATATGGATGATTTTCTCTTTTTTAAAGTTGCCAGTTTGGCTATCATCATCCTTCATTTTTGTTGAACACCTGTGTGTGAATTGTTTTCAGTCAAACGGGTTCTGTTTTGCAGTTGGAGGTGGAGATGTCACTACTATCGTATCGTTTGTGTTTCCATCACTCGATGGATATATATAGATGTTGATTTTAGTGCATTTTCAGTCAGCGGGTAAGCTCGCTGACGACAACATATATCCTTGTACTGATGAGACCCAATAGGTCGAAACCGGTCTACAAGTTATGTTGTCCCTCTAACTGCAAACGGGAATTGTTGACTTCAATTCCATAATTTTATTGCTTCGTTTTGTTTACTTTTGAGGGCTTGTTGATGGGAATATTTATTCCCGAAACTTGTACCCTTTTAAATTAAAATATTTTTGTGGTACTAGACTTTGAGTTTATTCCTTTGTTTACCATTGGACCACATTTGAGATATGGATGATTTTCTCTTTTTCAAAATTAATAGCTCATTATGTAAGTTACGCTTCTTACGGGACTTGCTGGCGGACGAGTAGAAGTCAAAATGGCACTAAAAAGTGGTATGGGTTAAACACCATAAGGAGTTGGCTTAGAGGTTACAGCTTTTAACGTTAGGCTCTCAATAGTCCTGGGAAAAATTGAAACAACGTTCCAACCGGAGCTTTTAGCAATAGACTTCTGTCTATTGCCTATTGAGGCAGAATAATTATTGCCTCCAATAGCCAGGCTGCTTTAAAGGCTCTAAAATCTAATATGTTTAAGTCCAAAACAGCATTCATTTCCAGTCTCTTAAGCAACTGGCTAAACACAACAAAGTAACTTTGTTGTGGGTACCGGTGCATAAAGGGATTGTCGGAAACAAGATTACTGATTATCTCCAGCAAGAGAAGGAGCTAGTACTCTTATCGGATCTGAACCATTCTGTGAAATCTCAAAAAGCTGCATTAGAAATTGCGAAAAGGAACTTAGTGCAGCTTAATGGAAAAACATTCCAGTCCAAGGTTGATACGACGTTCACTGCGCTACTCATCATAGAAATTCTTCTAGGATAGTAAAAAATGGAATTATCTAGACAAATTGAATAAACTGTGACACATAGAAAATTTATGAAGTACTGTTAAAATTTGGGAAAATACTTGGAAATGACAAAATTTAGGAATAAATAAAATAACCGAATAAAAAAACGTGAAAAAAAGAAAAATATAGTGAAAAATTAGTGACACATTAAAGGTTGGTCGGAAAGTTTAACCAGTAGAAGAATCAAAATTTATACGGCATTTTAATATTTCATCTTCCATTTGAATTCTATTTTGATTTGTTTACAAACATTTGAAGTTGACGAGTCAGTGTATTTTGTTACACTGGAAAAAATTGAATATCGTGCAGTGATTAAATTCTTTGTTTTCATACCAAAATGCTCCTTTATTTCCAACAGTGCATCGATGGGTTTTAGAGTTTAAACGTGGTCGTATAAGCGTCGAAGATGAACCACGTAGTAAACTTCCAAAACGTGCAACAACACCAGAAATCATCCAGCAAGTCTTTATTATTGTTTGTTAAGATCCAAGTTTGACTAAGCTTGAAATTGCTGAAACCATATTTTACACGAAGAATTACATATGAAAAAGCTGTTCGGAAAGTTAATAATAATTCAACAAAAACTAAATCAAAAACAAATTTTAAGCAAAATAAAACCGATTTTGTGCGTTCTTTTATAAATGTGGATGAGACTTGGATCTACCATCATGATACTTAACAGAAACAAGAACGTTTATAGTGGACTGAAACTGGTTTTTCAGCTCCAAAACATGTGAAGTCAGAACGATCAGCAAAAAAGGTTACAGCATCAGTTTTTTTAGATGCAAAAGGAGTATTGTTGGTTAATTATTTTAAAAAAGGTTAAAACATTTAATTTTAAATATTATTGCAACCTCTTGGACCAGTTGGATAAAAAAATCCATGGAAAAAGACCCGGTTAACAGAAGAAGACTATTATTTTTTATCAAGGCAATGCAGGTGTTTACACAAGTTTGTTGCGATGATGGCCAAACTGAACGAATTAAAATAGGAATTGCTTAAATACCACCGTATTTACCAGATTTAGCTTCCTCTTCAGAAAATTGAAACAATTCCTTCGTGGAAAGTGTTTTTGCAGCCGTGGAACAATATTTTGTAGAGCTTTCGGAAAATGGTATAAAATTATTGGAGGATCATTGAAATAAGTGTGTATAATAGCAAAAATTTGTTTTGAACGCATTTATGAAATTTACCATACATGCAAACCCATCGTGGTTAAATTAAACATCTTTAAGGTGAGAAAAGTTAAATGCAAGCAGTTTAAAAACCTTCACCTGATAACCAATTTTCGGGATATCGCAAAAAAGAACGACACATTGTTTATTGTATCAATTGTCTTTTTGTGAATGAAATACACCTTAGCCGATTTCAAACAAACTTTGTCCAACTTATATTAATAAAAAAACAATCAATAACAATCAATAATAAAAATATGAATACTAAAATATGAATACAAAATAACTGAATAGCTACAATAATCTTAACTAGTCTTACCAATAAAACTAAATGGTGGTATGTCTTACTAACTGACCAAAAATATATCGAGAGCTAAGACCCAATGATCTATTTTAGAGACACCCCAAAGGGTGACTCTTACAGACAACGTCAGACACCGGACTCCTCGAGTGAGACCTAAACAGTTTTAAACAATTCATATGCTACGTGAGAATAAAAAAAAACTATTTAAGTTCGCCTTGAGATCTAACGTACTGACTTTCATAACAAAACTAATAACTTTAGTACGTCTTATAAGTGCTGAAGGAGGAATTGAGTGGGGGTTCCTATACGGCATGAGTTTAATTAATATATTATCAAAAACGCCGACTAATCACTAGACATCTGAGGATGAATCGTTAAAGGCGCTACAGCGCTACAATCTGTAGGTAGAGATCCATATTTAACATTTTTTTGATTTCTTTATATCATTTCTTGTTTGTCTAGTTTTAAACTTCAAAAATCCCTTGAGAAATGTCTCAAAATAATTACTTTACTAGTTTGGGATGTGGTCGATTTTGTCTGTATTTAACAACCACTTGTAGGATAATATTAAATTACATACCAAGGTAAAAAGTACTCCATTTTTCTTAAAAGAAGAAGTTTGGCCAACGGGGCCGTAGGACGAAGTGAACCATTCTTCAAGAAATAATGGTACATTTGCCAAGGTATGCGTACTATTTTATTCACAATCAAAATATATTAATTAAGCAATATCAATTTTCACGTTAGTTTAGCTCTACATTAACTGATTACCTATATGCAAATATATCGATATAACAATCAGTTTATCTGGAATTTAAAGGGTGGTAAGTGACTTCTTTATTTCCACACCGGTTAACAATTAGGTATAACAGTACACAAAAAAAAAGTGATCATCACTTTTGATCAGACTAACTTTTTAATATGTTTTTAATGCCCTGAGTTCGTTTTTCTCCATTAGATAAGAGTGTTGATGTGTTTTAGACTAATGAGAGCAGATTTCTTAAAAATGTCAAAGCCCATAATACAAATCTAATGTCTTTCTGTCCATAAGGGATTAAAATTTTAAGTTATTTGTAAAAAACGAATCAGAAATTCGTTGTACAGATCGTTCGAAGACAAAAGAGTGTGGTACAAGCGGAAAACGGTTCGACTTTTTTTATTTTTTAGAAACTTTCACAATTTCATTTTTAATAAACTTTTGTGGACTGTCACTGGATTTGTAATACGAGCTTCAAAATTAATAAAAAATCTGCTTATATTAATCCAAAACATACAGCAGTTTTGCAGTTTACTCAAAACTCAAGCCTAATGGAGCAAAACGTACTCCGGATTCGGATTCAGGGCATCAAAAAACAACAACATCAACAAGTTGCTGTAGATGGACATTCTTCCAACCTCTACAAGATCAACGCTGGAGTTCCCCAAGAATCGGCTCTAGCTCCTACTCTATTCCTTTTACACATTAATAATCTACTAGAAGCCACTAATAACCCGATACATGGTTTTGCAGATGATAACAATCTACACTGTAGCAAAGCGCACAAACGTGCCATACCTCTAGATACTCTGGAAGAGGACAGAAGATTCATAACGGCTTCTCTCAATCAAGATTTGACAATTGTAGACGAGTGGGAACGAAAGAATCTTGTTAATTTCAACGCTTCCATGACAAAAACATGTTGCCTATCCAACAAGAGGCAAACATGCGACTCATGCTTTACAATCAACGATCAGACACTGGTAGCGGGCGACTCCATTACGCTGGTTGGTATAAAGATCTCCCAGGACTTACATTGGAACGAACATATTGCATCCATAGCAACTGCAGCAGGAAAGAAATTAGGCTTTCTGTTTAGAGCACGGAAATATTTTTCTCCATCCAACTTAGCTACTCTTTACAAAGCCCAAATACGACCTAATCTTGAATACTGCTCGCCTGTATGGGATTGGGCGGCTCCGTCAAGGCTCGGAGTTCTTGATGCAATACAGAAAAGAGCAGTTTGACTAATAAATGACACCAGTATCACCAAAATCCTAGCCCATTGTCCCACCGAAGAGCAGTGTCTGATCTTTTCTTGTTTTACCGATACATAAACGGATTTTGCTCAGAAGAACTCCGCTCTATAATGCCTCCACTTGTCAGACCAGCCAGAGCAACGCGACGTGCCAACTCCATGCACCCTTATACTGTTCAATGCTGCACATCGAGAACGGATCGATTTGATCGTTCCTTCATCCCCAGGGTCTCCAGATTGTGGAACTCCTTACCTTCCCACGTCTTTCCCACTCGTCCTAACTTGCAGGCCTTTAAAACCCAAATTAAAAAATTGTCTCTTCTGCCCCAATAGATGTTCTCGGTACATTTGTATTTAGGTGTATACCTACGAGAACATCCTTAATAAAAATTTTGCTTCCACTATGAATGTCGGTGAAAAAGCAGCCTAGCAAAGTTTAAAATCCGTTTGCCAGAACTTTTCGGGCAATACGAAAAGTGAGAGTTAACAAAATTTAATCAAGTAACTGCTGGTAAATTTTAAAAATTAAGGTTGCTTGATGAATCTTAAATTGTATTTCCTACAGTCTCATCTTGACTATTTTCTTCAAAACCTTGGAGACAATAGTATAGAACAAGGTGAAAGACCTTAGTGTCATTGAAGTCAAGAAAGGTAGGATGTCAATATGATAGCAGATTTTTGCTGGATGTTAAAAAGAGAACAAACAAAACTAGAAAACAAAAGAAAAATCCGTTGCACAGATCACAGTTTATTTTTTAGCCATTTGTAGAGTTTTTTTTTAAATAACTGTTCATCCTTTTCAATCCTTATGGACAACAAAGATAGTATATTTGTACTATGGCCTTTAAAATTATTAAGAAATCTGGTCACATTAGTCCAATATACCTTTATTTTTTTCGATTTTCAGTGATTTTTAGAGTTTTTCGCAGTTTACTCAGATTTCAAGCCTGCACACAAAACATTTATACAGTTGTGTAGTATTTTATTTCCATGTTTAAACGAGGCAAAAACATGTCTGTAAATAGTGAATATTTAACTGCTTATAACATACTTAAAAAACATTTGCTTCAAACGTGTCCAGACTTGCTTTTTGTATAAAAACCTCCATACTGAGGGCAAAACAAAAAACATTAAACATTAGTTTAAATATTTTTAAACAAATGTTAGCAAACAGGTGTTAAGCAACGTTTATTCATTTTTTATACAGATGTATATGTGTTTCCGGCAAATGTATGTAGGTCCAGACTAGGCTTAATGGAAAAAACGGAATCTGGATTTAAATTTAGGGCATTGAAAAAAAAAAGTTGGTCTGGTCAAAAGTACTAATCAGTTTTTTTTTGTGTGTCGATGTTTTCTACCCACCAAATCTTTAATAGTGTAACGGGATAACTGTAAAGGAAGGGACCTTAATTTGAAAGATTGTTATTGACAGTTGATTTTTAGATGTTTCTAAAAATCAACTGACCATTTTAAATAATGTTTCTAGAACATTCTAGAAACTTCTAAACACACTGACTAGATTAAATAATATTTCTAGAAAATTCTAGAAAGATCTAAACACACTAACTAGATTAAATAAAGTTGTATATAAGGGGATGCATGGGCAGTTAACGTCAGTTCAAGTTCAAATATTCACAAGAGTTCATTGTATTGTCAATTAGTTAGACGTTATCCAGCAGAGTTTAGTGTATCTTAACAATTTTGTAAATAAAATTGTGTTAAAGTCCCCATAAGTGTTTCAAATTGGTGTCAGGTGTGGGGTGAAGATACAAGAATGCCTGGAAAGAAAATAAATGAACTATTGGTGGCTGAGCTCAGAAAAGAGCTCGAAGAATTGGAATTGGAAACTACTGGGACCAAATCCGTATTGTTGAGTAGGCTCCGTGAATACTACCTAGCTAATAATTTAGACCCTGACGCTGTGGAGTTTGAAGACCCAAATCAAAAAGCGAATTCTGAACTAGCCCAACAACTGGCCAAATTATCCAGTCAGATGAAGAGCCAGCAAGAGGAGCTTTCCAGTCAGATGAAGAGCCAGCGCAAAGATATGTCCCAGCTGTCGCAACGAATGACGAGCCAACAAGAAGAACAAACTTAACAACTTTCCCAGTTGTCCAGTCAGATAAGCAGCCAGCGCGAAGATATGTCCCAGCTGTCGCAACGAATGACGAACCAACAAGAGGAGCTATCCAGTCAGATGAAGAGCCAGCGTAAAGATATGTCCCAGCTGTCACAACGAATGACGAACCAACAAGAGGTGCTATCCAGTCAGATGAAGAGCCAACAAGAGGAGCTATCACAACGGATATCTACCCTATCAGATGAGTTATCCAGTTCGTTCTCCCAGCAAATATCACATCTTCGTGACGAGCAAAATCAGCAAGTAGTCAACTTGCATCAGAAAGTAGACAACTTGAATCAGCAAGTGTACAACATAGAATTGACACTGGTGATGATTCAAAATGGCATAGTCGAACCATCCAGTAGTCCGTGGGCTTCTCCTGTGGTATAAGTGAGAAAAAAAGACGGATCAATGCGGTTTTGTGTCGACTATCGAAAGCTAAATGATGTCACTAAGAAGGACAGTTATCCTCTGCCAAGGATTGATGATGCCCTCGACGCTTTGGCGCGGGTTCTACTTTGTTTTCTACCTTGGACCTTAAAAGCGGATACTGGCAAGTTAAAATGAATCCTGCAGACAAAGAAAAGACTGCCTTTACCAGTGGATCAGGGTTGTGGCAATTCACGGTCCTTCCGTTTGGCCTCTGTAATGCTCCTGCGACGTTTGAACGGCTAATGGAGAACATCCTGCGGGGTTTGTCATGGGAAACTTGTCTAGTTTATCTAGACGACATCATTATAATGGGTAAGACCTTTAAGGAACATTTATCTAACCTGGAAGAAGTTTTTAAAAGATTACAGAACGCTAATCTAACATTGAATGTTAAGAAATGCCACTTGTTCCAGAGACAGGTCAACTATTTAGGACATAACGTGAGCAAGGATGGCGTTGCTGTTGACCCCGCTAAGATACAAGCCGTTCAGGAATGGCCACTCCCTAGCGACAAACATCAGCTCCGGAGTTTCTTGGGTCTTTGTTCCTATTACCGACGATATGTCAAAAATTTTGGAGACATCGCTAAACCCTTGACACGTTTGACAGAACAAGATAAGTCCTTCTGTTGGGATCAGGAATGTCAAGAGGCGTTTGAAATATTGAAGAAACAGCTTACGTCAGCACCTGTTCTTGCTTATCCACTTCCTGATGGTAAGCTTATTCTGGACACCGACGCCAGCAATGTGAGAATTGGAGCCGTCTTGTCACAGCTACAAGATGGTAAGGAAAGAGTGGTTGGTTACTTCAGCAAAACTTTATCGAAAGCTAAAAAGAACTACTGTGTAACTCGGAGGGAACTGTTAGCAGTTGTAAAATCCGTCGAACACTTTTATAAATATCTGTATGGCAGAAAATTCCTGATCAGAACAGACCATGCCAGTTTAAAGTGGCTACTTAGCTTTAGGAACCCAGAAGGACAGATAGCAAGATGGCTCGAAAAACTGCAGGAATATGATGTTGAAATCGAGCACAGACCTGGAACCAGACATCGTAATGCTGATGCACTTTCCAGAACACCATGTCGACCAGATTGCCCCCATTGTACCCGTATGGAGCAGAACGAGGAAAAACTTGCCTTAGTTAAGGTTGTGCCAAAAGACGAGAGCTCTATGCTGGAGGAGCAACAAGAAAACGATCCCGTTCTGAGAAAGATTCGGGAGTGGAAGAGAATGGACCGTCGTCCGTTGTGGAGAGAGATATCCTCATCCTCTCCTGCTTTAAAAGCATACTGGTCCCAATGGAACTCTTTAGTTTTGGACGGTGGGCTCGTTAAAAGACTTGTAGAAAATTCCGAGGGCACAGAAACAAGGAAACAAATAGTGGTCCCAAAAAATGCTGTACCGGAAATTTTAAAACAGATGCATAATGATAGTTCTGGAGGACATCTAAGTTCACGAAAACGCTGCAAAAGATCCGAGATAGATTTTACTGGGTAAATTGCACTAATGATGTTAAAGATTGGTGTCGTAAATGCACTACATGTGCTGCCAGTAACGGTCCGCACAGAAAACCGAAGGCGGAAATGCAGCAATACCTGGTTGGAAGTCCTTTTGAAAGAATCGCAGTAGATGTATTGGGGCCACTTCCACAGACCGATGTAGGAAACAAGTACATCTTTGTTGTAATGGACTACTTCACTAAATGGGTTGAAGCATATGCAGTTCCCAATCAGGAAGCCACCACTTTAGCAGATATATTGGTTGAAGAATTCGTAAGCCTATTTGGGGTACCACTAGAATTACATTCAGACCAAGGAAGAAATTTTAAGAGCAAGCTGTTTACAAAAGTTTGCCAAAGATTAGGCATCCACAAAACGAGAACCACAGCGATGCACCCTCAGTCTGATGGAATGGTGGAACGAATGAACCGGACTATAACCGACTATCTGTCAAAAGTGGTGTCAGATTGTCAGAGGGATTTGGATCGACATATTCCACTATTTCTAATGGCAATTCGATCGGCCATCAACGAATCAACTGGCCAAACGCCTGCGAAGGTCCTGTTCGGTAGAGAAATGAGGCTACCATGTGACTTGGTGTTTGGTTGTAAACCTGGTGAAGAAATGGCACGTGAACAATATGTCGCCGACATTCAGAATCGAATGGAGAATATACACAACCTGGTGCGTGGAAAACTACAATTATCTAGTGATCGGATGAAGAGGTACTATGACACACGGACAATGGAAAAGAGTTACCAAATTGGAGATTTAGTCTGGCTCTATAACCCCCGACGGCGTCGAGGTATTTGTCCCAAATTACAAAAGAACTGGGAAGGTCCTTACACCATCAAGAAGAAGATTAACGATGTCATTTATCGGATCGTGAAAATTCCCAGAGGGAAACCCGTCGTGGTCCATCATGATCGTTTGGCGCCTTACCAGGGAAACCACAGTGGAGATGTGCAGCAACTCCAAGAAGATGGTTTGGCTGGCTCAGGGAGTGTGCGGGATTCCGATGTAGGAAATAACATTCCAGGAGGAATGAATCTAAGGAGGGGGCAGTGTAACGGGATAACCGTAAAGGAAGGGACCTTAATTTGAAAGATTGTTATTGACAGTTGATTTTTAGAAGTTTCTAAAAATCAACTGACCATTTTAAATAATGTTTCTAGAAAATTCTAGAAACTTCTAAACACACTGACTAGATTAAATAATGTTTCTAGAAAATTCTAGAAAGATCTAAACACACTAACTAGATTAAATAAAGTTGTATATAAGGGGATGCATGGGCAGTTAACGTCAGTTCAAGTTCAAATATTCACAAGAGTTCATTGTATTGTCAAGTAGTTAGACGTTATCCAGCAGAGTTTAGTGTATCTTAACAATTTTGTAAATAAAATTGTGTGAAAGTCCCCATAAGTGTTTCAATATTCTTTAAAAATGCTTATTTTATTGTATGATTGTAAAAATGATTTTTAAAATTGATTAATTATGTTTTTATATATAAAAGAATATCTTTGTATTAAATTAATTTATATTTTAGGTTGGTTGAAGGGTATAAAAAAATTCATAAATTTGGAAATATTTTTTCGTACTTTTGTCAGAGAGAATGGATATTTATTAATAATAATACACAATCGCTCTATAATAGAATGAAGATTCAAGACAAAGATTTGTTTGAATTTAGTATGGCAAGACTTAATTGGGATCTTTACTTTTACACATACGTCAGAGGTATCCGTGTATACTTAGCAAAGGATACATTGGATACTATTCCACAAGGAAGAGTTAAGGTTCGTAAGTTGTTTATTGCGCATTACACAATACTAACCGTTGTATCATTACTATTTTTGTACTTGAGTTACATAATATTCAAATGTGTTTCATACATTTTTTAGTATAACATTTTATTACAATTATTACAGATTAATACTAAAATATTTAAATTTTTTGTTGTGATTAATAAACACCTTACTTGAAAATATTTTTTTTAGTACCTACGTAAAATACCTTTTAGCTATATTAAAGCATTTTGTCATAAATTTTATTATGATTTATAACCCTTATGATTAAAATATATCCTAATATTGTTTGTAAAAAATCTATCGATAATTTAATTTAAAAAAAAGAGTGTGCGTGTAACCTTTAGGCGCGATTGAAGTAAAACTTATTTGACGCACGTATCATCGCAAAATAAATTCAAATTCAAAATATGTTTATTAACAAGTAGCTACAGGTTTTTGATTTTTTCGTTTATTATTATTATTTATTGATGAAAGAGTAAAATATTCTTGAGAATCCGCCATTTTATTCAAGTGACAACTATTTTGTTTTGTAATTTATCTAAAATTCATTAATTTCACTTTCACGTTTTAAAAAATTTTGACAGAAATTAACGGTTAGGCTAGCTAATCAAAAGTTTTGACGTACGTATCGCAAAATGTATCGCAAGGAAGTCAGTAGACACATAAAGAATTGTGTGTGTGAAAATCATGAGAAATCTGATAATTTCTTCCGTATTTTAAATGTTAAATGTCAATCAATTTCTAATAAAACTAATAGAATAGACCTAATCTTAAAGCAATATAAACCAGACATATTATGTCTATCCGAAACATGGTCCAATAATGACAATATCGACTACATACGATTTAATAATTACTCTGTTACTGTTACTTCAATAGAACTAATAAATCACATGGCGGTGTACTAATTTTGAAAAAATCTTTCATAGATCCATAGATATTAAGAAACACGATTTTTTGACTAATTTATCACTTGAAGTAGATATTGAAATCTCCAGTATCTCTTTTAAAATACTTTAAACCACCTGTTGTATATTAAATATTTATAGATCCCCATCTGAAAATTTCAATACATTTATAGATAGACTTTATAGTGCATTAATTTTCTGTACAAATAACTTTATATCTTTTATTCTTTGTGAAGATTTCAACATTGATTTTTTAAACGATTCACAGGAAAATAAAATGTATGCATATAGAGTACTCACTTATTTTTATTCAATATTTTTTCATCACTTTCTTCATTAATAAATCCACTTTGTTTATTCATATTT
This sequence comes from Altica lythri, assembly GCA_964028335.1. Lineage (NCBI taxonomy): Eukaryota > Metazoa > Arthropoda > Insecta > Coleoptera > Chrysomelidae > Altica > Altica lythri. Next base: position 29,576,159 of record OZ034801.1, on the reverse strand, counting down.
AAAACAAACACTTTATACACAAATTTTAGGCGTAAAACTATTAACCAACAATGTATTTTGGTTGACAAGCTGTCAATTTGACCGGTCAGCAAAATATGTATATTATGTTGCCTACCATAATATACAATTACAGATTTAACTTTTATTTAATATGGTAGGCGGAATCGTGTTTTTTGTATCAGGTTTTTTGCGTTACGTTAGAATTTGACGTCACGTCCGTTAGAATTACTGAGTTACCCCTAGTCGCGCCTAAAGAAGTTTTACTTCAAGAAGCAAAAAGATTGCCTATGCGAAAACTAGATTATAAAAGTAAAAAATTTACTTTGAGATATTAACACAAAAAACCAAAAAGCTTAAAAACATTGTTAATAAAGTTATAAATAATCATATATTATATAGTTTATCCGTCGGATCTTTGCACATACGTCATCATTCATATTTATGTGAATAAAATCAAGACTGTACTTTAAACGTAGGTCGATAAGTAAGATCGATAAGAAAATTCGGAAGTGGCTACTATCACATGGAACGTTTTTTTTTTTTTGAGTTTCATCTATTACCGATTAACAAATTGGTTATGAAGCGAATAAACTTAATACCTGTTCAATAAATTGCTGACGAACATTTTAATTTATTTGAAATATTTTTCAGGACATTTCGATCATGAGTCTTATGTTTACCAATTGTTAATTATTAGAATTAACATGTTTTATTATTATTGTTGAGTAGATTAATAAACTATATAATCCAAAAAGACAAACAGAATAGTTTGTAGTTGGTACTTGGAAGACTTAAGTACGAAAGACTTGGTAGTCAAGCATTCAAATAAGTAAAAAGGTAATAAATAAAAAGAAGTGTGGAACTCATAGAATTCCGAGAAAAGCAAACCTTTTAATGTTATCCTCTGAACTTAAAAAAGTATGCCAATATACGAAAGCGGAGCCCTAATCGGCCCAACGGGTCGGAGCCCTGACGCGTGACGCAAAAATTGTGAATATGAATAAATATGAAGTCTTACAAAGAAGTAACATTGAGAACTGGAAAAACAAAGTGAATGGAAGAAAGTAGTAAAAAAACATAAAAAAGCTTTAGAAAAACAAATTGATACTAATTTTTTAGCGCTAGGCCTCTAGCCTGTAGAGCTTTTTAAATAAATAAATGTTATCAAATTAAATTGATAAATAAAGAACATTTATAACAGATAGTTTATATAAACAATATATTGTATATAAATCTAGGTTTGTAAAAAAAATAGACGGTTATTATTTTTAATATACATATATTTAAACTTTGTACAAAATTGTTTTAAATTTCAGAATCACTGTCAGAATCGGAACTATCGCCAATATCTATTCTGATTATTTAAATATCAATATCAACCATATTTTTGTCTCGGTCTTTTTTATGATTTCATGAGTATGTCTCACACATTTCTCCCAAATATTTGTAAAACATTGGTTAAGTGCCTCTTGCCACATATTGATAACAGCATTATCAGAATGCCCATCCCTACCAATGTACTTATTGTAATATGATTTACAATTTCCCCAAATTAACTCAATAGCATTGAATTCACAATGGTATGGAGGTAATCTCAACACCTTATGACCATGTTCTCGTAGTAACTCATCAATGACATACACCTTTTCTTTTCCATTCATTTCTACAATTTGTAATAATTCAGGTTTTGTTATTTTTGAATCAAACCTGATATTGTTTGTTGTTAACCAGGTAACAATTTTATCTTTCTTTGAAGCTGTGGAAGGTTGTTTCTCTACAAGAACACTGTGGTATGGAGCATTATCCATCACAATCAATGATGGCTCTTCTAAATTGGGAATTAATTGTGTAGTGATCCATTTTGAAAAAATTTCGTTGTTGATTTCACTTGTCTTGCTTTTCGTACGAGGTCTATTTTTGCCTGGACTTAAAAGAATAGGATTATTTTCCTTCCGTTTTTTTATCGTACACACTGTCCGCCTTGATATTTTCAATGCAGCGGCTACTCTCTTAAATAAAGAATTATTTAATAGTAAGTACGTTCATGAAAAATATACATTTTAAAATTACCTCTTGAACAGATGAAAAAGGTTCCAAAGGTCCTCCATTTTCTTTTTTTAATTCAAAGTATTCGTACACATTCATAACAAGTTGCTGTGCTTGGGAATTTAGTGGTTTTCCAGGCATACTCTACAAATAAAAACGCATAAAATAATATTCATATGATTATGTTTGACGGAGTTATAGCCAGAATCAAATAACTATATGTCAATTTAAATGTCAGAAAATAGTGCTTCTTATTATTAGCTTATAAATAATATATCCTTACCTTTAGAATTCGAATATTAAAATAACAGTTAAATATAGTCTTTAAAACAATTATTTTGAAAAAAGTTTAACTTCTACCCCAGTAGCAAGCTGTCGTCATATTGACGTCACAACAAGGTGATTTTTCGTCACTAAGGTCAGGCCACCAATATCTGACGTCAATATGACGTTACTTTATCGACGTTGAAGAAACGTCATCTAACTGACAAAACCAGTACGTCATTAGTGGGTAGATTTTGTGCCCAATATCAAAGTGGCAAATCCGACCCATCAGGCATGGGATTTGTATAACAATTGTGCTTAGTACTTTATTACCTGCTATGAATGTATATAGTTTAAAAATATTTCCACTACAAATACATAATTATATTTACATTAGTCGAATACATTTTTAAGTAAAAGCGGATATTTTCGATATTTTAAATCTTGTTATTCGCATTTAATTTAGTTATTTCTAAAATTTATATCATTTTGATAATTATTTGAAAATAGCGCCTTTTGGTGGTTCGGTTGGTAAAACATCGGCTGGGACATTGGGTTGGTATTGGTAACAACGCATGTTTAACCTCAACTTCGAAGCTCGAATAATTAAAGGATTTTTTAATATTATTTGTGTTAATTTTGATCGCCATTATTGCTTCTTAATATTCTAAAGGATGTTTTCTGTTGTGGAATTTAGTGATAGTGCAGAAGGTGGACTGGCAGTGGTTCATGAAGGATGGTTTACACCGCGAAAAAGTGAAATCTTATGGCCTCCTTTGAAGGACATTCTGATAAAATAATATGTGATAATAAAAATGATTTAAAACCCCATATGCAGCATGTCTCTGGTCCGGTATTGAATAGTTTAAATATTTCTCAACAGTTTCGAAAATTTAACTTTAAAGGATTTATGTTAAGTACCAATAATTACGCACAAGCTGATTCTTATTTTATATCTAAAGACAGTATATTAGTTCAAATACAGAATATAGTTGTTGACAGAGAAAATAATAAATTAATAATTGGAAAGAAATTTAATTCACATGATTCCTACTATAAGTATCCATTCGCTTCATCTTATTTAGATATTTTTCTGGTCTGTGGGCTATCCGAAATATTAGAAGTCTGGTCATTTAAGGATATAAAGGCGAAGGCTATGGTTATTCCATCAGAAAATAGTCCTGATCAATGGGTATGTTTTCCACTTGTACACACACTTTGTTAAAAGCGATAGGTTAATGTTAGTTTTCATTTGAAGTTAAATTTTGTTATACCTAGTACCTATAATTTTTTTAGTTAGAAATTTTTATTATTTTGAAAGTATATATGTACCTATATATTATTATAATAAATGGTTGTGTTAAACGTATAAGAGTTTTTTTTAACGTCATATTTACGTAGCAAATTTGGGTTTTGTGACGTCCTTTTTTACCGTCAATATCACGTCAGAATACTGACGTCATATTTACGTAGCAAATTTGGGCTTTGTGACGTCCTTTTTTACCGTCAATATCACGTCAGAATACTGACGTCATTGGGCTGTGGGCCCGTTACTGTTACGTCATTCCTACGTCATATCTAAGGTAACTTTGACGTAACGGATGCCGTAAAATATACGTCATTATGACGGCAGGTTGCTACTGGGGTAGGCTTAAAATTGAGTTCAAAACACGGATATTACAACAATCACTTGTAAACACACTACAAAAACGTTGTATTTGACATTACCAAAACTAGAAATTGTCAAATCAATAAGAATCGATCATAGACCTTCGTCATACCTGCTGTCCTTGTTTGACACATTATGTTGTTCAAGGACAAGCGTCTCAATTTTATGGTTTTAAGTTCTGTAAGTAGAAAAGAGACGTAATATAAAAAATAGTTCTTGAATAATTTCATGCCTGTGCAAAGATCCAACGGACAAACTATAAATTATTTATTAAAATCATTGAAAACATATGACTTCTGATTATTTATCTCATTACAATTTTATATCATTTTAATACAGGCATTCAAGAACGTCTGTTAAGCTAGCAGTGCAAAATAAGCAAAATCGATATTTAGTTTACTTAATATTTAGTGCTAATTTTATGCCAGTATCGGAAATGTTGTGATCTATCAGATTTGCAGAAATTGCAAAAACTGCTAGCTTTATATCAAGATAGCAGTGTATATGTCTAGAATTCTACATCAGGATGACTCGAAATAATAACTATCTTAGTGCTCTTGATTTGTGCGAAAAATATTTTAATTTTTTAAAAATATATTATTTTTTTATTTTTTACTAGTCAACTGCTAGCTTAACAAAGTAATATCCTTAAGATACAATACGTAGGATATGAACCGGAGCATCAATAGTACACGAACATTTAGTGCTCATTTAGTGCTCTTATTTTTTGCAAAAATAATTTAATTTTTTATAACTGAATTTCTTTTTATTTTTTACTACTTAACTACTAGCTTGCTAGCGTAACAAAGTAAAATCTTTAAGATAGAATACGTAGGAGGTCAACCAGAGCATTAACAGAACCTACACGAACATTTAGAGCTCATTTAGTGGTCTTATTTTATGCAAAAATAATTTATTATTTGACAGTCCATGAATTGTAAAAACTTGAGAAATGTTTTGGACAACTATAAAATGTTCTATCCATAAATATTGTTGTAAGTGAAGACAACAATTGAAGATTTAAAACTGTTGAAAAAATGACAATATTTAAAGATTTATTGTTGGCTATAGGAAAACATTCATTTCTATTTTATTCATTTCTATTTCTTTTCATTTCTATATATTATCCTGAATTGCAGAGAGACTTTTCTGCAATTTCTAAAAATTTGATTTTCTTACATAACTAATATTATTACGAAGTGATTAAAGTATCGATATCACCTTCCCTTAACTCCTAATGTAAAATTTGTTGTAAGCCAATTTTTGTAGTGTGTGTTGATATGTTCACGTTGCTTAACTCTTTAACAGTAAACATTCTACAATACTTTGTTAAAGTGCGATAATTAATTAAAAATTCCTTCGAAACAGACCTTATAGATTCACCTTGGTTTTTAATTTCCCTCGGAGCACGCAACAATAATGCTGCTAAGATCTCGAGTAGACTTTCTTTCGTTGATCCGTAACATTATTATAACCAGTCCTAAAATGAATACTTAAAAAATTATGCATTCGTCTGTAGCAGTCTTTTCTTCTTCTTCTTCCTTTAAACCTAATTTAAAACAGAAGTTGGTTCGGCGATAGCTCCGTATCATTTGTTTCCACCGATTTAATGCATCCTCTCAGCTCAATCTTTTCTTTCAGGTCCTCATTTATATTATCTATTCACCTCGTCTTCGGTCTTGCTCTCTTTCTTTTACTTCCAATTTCACATTTATTTACTGTTTTACTCAAGTAATTCTCATCCCTCTTCTTTACATGATCAAGCCATCTTAACCCATTTTCTTGAATTTTTTTTGAGCTGTTCACTGTACCTCTTACCCTATCAATTATTCTTACTCTGTCTCCTCTCGTTAATCCACACATATAACATAACATCTTTATGTCTTCTAATCTTCTTTCTTGCTCTTTTGTTCCTCTCCATTCAGTGTTTGGTCATCGTCTTTAACTCCCCTTTTTTTTCTAGATTAGAACCAAAACATTTGAAATTTTGGAACACAAAGTATAGGTATCAGGAGTCCAAAAGTAATTTTAAACGAATGTTATCAATTTAGAAGACAGATTTTTTGCCGGTAGAGTGCGCCACTTTTTTTATAGTTCAAATCCTTATAAAAACTTGTAAAAACACAAATTTTTAATATATTCTAAGATTACCCACTTTTGGTGCTTTAAAAAACGACACTTTTCCTACATTTTCAGTTGCCCTTCAGCCACCAAGATAATCATGTACTGCACAACACCCTCCCATTTTTTTATTACAACTAATTTTAAATAAATACATTAAGAATTTATCTTTAATTGAAATAATTTCAATATTCCCGATATTTATATTTCATAAAAATGTACCTACCTAAACAGGCGAACCGTTTGACTAAAGAAAGATATCTGCTTTATTTAGAGTTGGACCATTAAATAACCTAGCTTTCGTTAAAACTTGCTGTTATATTTGTTGAGATCGATTTGACAGATCTAGCGATATCTAGGTGTATTTTTTACAAATGAAATAAAAAAAATACAAATATGAAGTATAGGTACCTCTACTAAAAAAATTAATTAAGAACCCATTTTTATTAATAAAACACTTTTACTTTTTATGAACTTTTTTTATTTGGCGTATGTTAGCCTTGGAAATTAAAATTGTATGTGGGCCATGGAAATCGTGTTTAGAATGTATTCGGTAAATGGATTTAGGTGATTTAGTAACAATTACAAAGTCTTGCAGCTCCCCCACTGGGTCTACAAACATAAAATGTAGTAAAACCTCGAAATTTGTTATTAATGTTAGCAATAACATTATCTACAACATCTTCATAAAGTAATGTTATCGTACAACATCCGATACCTGATCCCGTCATTCTGCTACCCAATACACCATTAACTTCCAAGGCTAATTGAACTAATAGATCTAATTCAGCAGACGACACTTCGAAATCATCTCTTAACGAATTATGACTTTCAATCATTAATTTCCCAAATGCCTCAAACTTATTCCTACTTAATAGTTTTGCTGCTGTTTCTGTTCTTATGTTTTCTGTTATTATATGTCTAGCTCTTCTAAGAACGCTTTTGTCTCCATATTGATTTGCTAATTGCATATACTCCATCATATTCGCATCTCGCAAACTTTTCTTGCCTAATTGTTTTGCTACAAATAGACAATTTTTTCGCCGTTCCGAATAATCACTAACTACCTTGAAATAGAAGAGATACTATTAAAATTTTAGCTCTGATAGCTTTGTTGAGAATCTTAAAAAAACGTTGAAAATCGTGAAAAGTAGTTGAAAATCGTAAAACATTGTAAAAATTTTGAAATTTTTAAAAAAGTGATGAAAATGGTAAAAAAGTTGACAAAAATCCAGAAAGATGTTGGAAATCGAGAGAGAAGGTTGAAAATTGTGATAAATCTTAAAAAATTGCTACAATTATGAAATAGTTATTTATGATATGAGTGTTAAAAGTGAGGTTTTATTTTGTGAGTGAAAACGTTTGTGAAATGAGCGGAGCGAATTGAACAATTTCACGAACAAAATAAAATCACTTTTAACACAAATACCATACAATGTTTTTTGTACAACTTCCCTATTTTGATAATGAAACGAGCGAATTTGCAATGACAATAAACCAAACCGTGTTAAAAGTAAACTAAACCGTGTTAAAAGTAAACTTGTTTACATGGCAACGTGTTAAAAGTATTTTTAACACGCTGTTATGTAAACAATCGTTTTTAACATTATTTGCTATCATTAAAAGTGTCACTTTTAATGACAGTTGTACAAAAAATATTTGAAAATCTCGAAAATCGTGGAATGTTAAAACTCTTAAAAAAAACCTTGCAAATCGTGAAAACCGTAAAATATTGTTGGCATCTTGAAAAATCGTTAAATGATGAAAAAATCTAGAAAATCGTACAGAAATGTTGAACAACGTAAACAATTGTTAAAAATTATAAGAAATTTTAGATAACCCTTAAAAATTGTTGAAAATGGTTAAAAAATTTCGAAAGTCATACAGAAATCTTGAAAAACGTGAAAAATTGTAAGAAGTTCTTGATGAAAATGGTTTCAAAATTGTTGACAACTGGAAGTCCTAAGAAAAATATGTAAAACCATAAAATATCCTTAAAGATGTTAAAAATGATAAAAAATATTGACAATCGTGAAAAATATTCGAAAATGTAAAAGAAAATTAAAAAGTGGTAAAAAAAACAGAAAAAGATGAGAAAATAGTAAAATTGGAAAAAATTTAAAAAACAAAAAAAATGAAAAGAAATAAAGAAATAGACAAAAATGTAAAATTGTTAAAAATTGAAAAACAGAACATAGAAAAAAAAACAATAGTATCACAAAAATTGTAAATAAAAGAAAAATATAAAAAAAACAAAAAAAAAAAGAACAACGAATAAAGGAACAAAAGAGTAAAAATTACAAACTGCTACGAAAAGAAAACGGCAAAAACAGTAAATCATTGAAATCAATCGAAAAAACAAGAAAAACCCGTAAAAATTGGAAAAGACAGTAATTGTTACGCGATACGGAGTTCGCCGGGTAAGCTAGTACACAATATGTGCCACATATTATTTCTTACTATTCTTAAGGGAGATAAGTTGAAATAAATGTGATGTTCACAACATTATTTAGAATTTGTTTTCTCCTGTTATATATACTCAGTGACAGAAGTGTTACACCCAGATGAAATAATTACTTAATCTTAATTTTTTGGCAACATGATAGGTTTACATCGAAAATAAAACGATAACATTTTCAAGAATTTTTAATAACGTATAAAAAAAAATAATGTGTTCGGCGACCCCTTAACTGAATACACTCATGTACACGTCTAGGCATTGACAAAATGAGATGATCTATGTCTGCTTCTGGTATCTCGTTCCATGCAACTTGAACTTCATGCATTAACTGTAACAGAGTTTGTGGAGGATGGTGTAAATTAGACAGTCTTCTTTTCATCATATCCCACACATGTTCGATGGGATTTAAATCTGGTGAACGGGGTGGCCACGACAAAACATTAACGCAAGCTTCTTGGAGAAAGTCCATAGTTCGACGAGCAATATGGGGACGCGCGTTATCTTGCTGAAAAAGGACGTGTCGACGGCCGTCTAGATAAGGCAGTAAAGTGGTTTGTAAGACATCATCAACATAACGTGCAGCTGCCATACTGCCTCGAATGAACACAAGTAGTGATCGGCTACCAAAGGCAGTAGCTCCCCAAACCATTACTCCAACTGTCCTGTGTGCATGTCTTTCAAGAACAAACCCGGTATCTCGTCGCTCTCCACGGCGTCTTACCCTTCTACGGCCATCGTGCATGCCTAAACAAAATCTCGATTCATCGCTGAATGCTACATTATGCCATTCTTCCACCCATTGCTGCCGTTCTCTGCACCAATTCAAACGTTGATGGCAATGGTCCTGGGTCAAAGGTAGCACTAGTCGTGGGCGGTATAAAAACAGTCCAAAGGCTCAAATGCAACGGTATCGTGTACGCATAGTAACAGGTCTACCTTCCTCTCCAAACCATTGATCAGCGATTCGACGCGTAGTAGCAAAACGATCTCGCAGAGCAAGTAGTCTGAAGCGCCTATCTTGACGCTCTGTGGTACGCCTTGGTTGGCCAGTTGGTCTTCTTCGTGTTACTCTACCTTCGTTTGTCCACACACGACACACACGCATTACCGTCATTGCCGTACAATTAACACGAAGGGCAATTTGGCGATACGACAATCCCATATTTTTGTATGCAACAACTCTACCCCTGTCAAAATCGCTAACATGGTGGTAATTTTGATGTCCTCGAACTCAAGGCATTTTGTTATAATGACTACAATTAGACTGAAGAACAATAATTAAAAATTTCTTTACCAACCGGTCTTCATAAATCGTTTTTTTTTAAATTAAGATAAAATTTTATTTTTACAAAAACTAGATAAAACATTGATATTGTTATCATAGCATTCTTTAAATATAGTCATTCTGTTGTCAAAAAATTAAGATTAAGAAATTATTCCTTCTGGGTGTAACACTTCTAATGTCAATGAGTATATATTTAATAATATATTAAATATTTTACAGTTAATACATCATCATTGCCAAATATTTTACAGTTAATACATCATCATTGCCAAATATTTTACAGTTAATACATTATCATTGCCCATAAAATATAACACAGAATTTATTTACAGCATATTTTTCTCTCACACACAGATTACTTATTAACAGGATCTAGTGCACAACAGATTGATACGATTATCAGTAGTAATACCCCTAGGGCCTTGATAATACCGAGATAATTTTGTCATAGAGGATGCTGAAAGCGTGTTGCTTGATAATAGCCCGAGGCCGCAGGCCGAGGGCTATTATCTTGGAGCAACACGCTTGAAGGATCCTCTACGACAAAATTTTGAGTATTTATCAAGGCCTGAGGGGTATTCGATAAGATAATTTTTTACTTTGTAGATTTCAAAAAATTGTCAATCTGACGTTTAATAATTTTCAACAAAATTTATTATTTTTAATCTATCAACTATTATTCATTTTTAAACAAATTTACAGTTGTAAAAAGTACAATTGGTAAATGTTAAGTTGGAGGAAGAGTTTGCTGAAGTTGACGGATTGTTAATTTCCACTGTAGAAGAAATTCCTCGCATTGTTTTTTGCGACATTTTCAAGCCAGCTGTCAGTTTGACGTTTAATTAATTTTTAATCAAATACTCGATGATCTTTGATGAAAACACCAAACTGAAAACACCACATGTAGAGTGTTGTCGCTGTAATCCAGAGGTGATTGGATGGAATTTGACATATGACTCAAAATTGAATAATTTGATTGGTTACTATATTCAGTAAAAAATTATCAATGAAACAGTCACAATTATGCAAATTTGGTTAACAAATTACAACTTCACATTAGCCAGCAATCTACGCGAATGGAAATTAGGTAATTCACCACTTATAAATATACTGAAAATTCAATAAAAAACTATAGCAAAAATAATTTACTTTTAAGTGCTATTTCCATATCGAAACGACTAATTCCAGAGATTATTATGAGATTTCTACGTAGGGATGCTTTAAGCATACACTTAGTAAAGGCAGTCATTAATACTATGAATGCAGGACGACTAACGACAAAGAGATAAACTGAAACGATTTGCTGTCTTTCTCTTGCACCTTGCTCTGCTAAAGATAATTAAATGACTATTTAAGGTATACTTAATTTGTCGGATAGTCAAGCAGCCATCAAAGCTCTGAACTCAGATTAAATTAAACGAACTAGAACAGAATAACACTGTTGGCCTCGTTTCACACTTATACGGTTCCATTCGGTTCGGTGCGTCTTCGATTCGTTTTCGGTAGCGCCTAAAACGAATGAAAACTCTTCACACACACTCGGTTAGTATAAGGTTTGATTTCACGACCGAATCATCGAATACGCAGTACTGAATTTTTTACTCACTTTTCCCACAATGCTCACTATGGAGAAAAGACAAATTGCTGCCATGTTATTTCTCTATAGAAGAATCAAAAAACGAAAAAGAAATAATCGACTTCACTGGGTACACCCAATCCTCACCAAACGGGTGGAATTTGGTGCATTTTATACCCTTTTTCCGAAATTAAGGGAGCACGAAGACAAATTTTCAAATTACTTCAGGATGTCTATCATTTTTTTTAGAGTCGTCAAAATCTGCGTAGCCGTTTATGATTTCCGTGCAAACAGCTTTTCAGGCTTCCAGCGTCTTAAATTTATCTTTATACTTTTCACTTGTTTTGTCCCACAGTACTACACGTGATTGGACTGATGTAATCAGCCGATCAATATCAATGTCCAGTGAATCAGACATTGCCAAATGTAAATTACAAAATTTAAAATGAAAACAAAATAAATATTTTCCCTTGCCGAAACGTGACCGAACCGAAACTAAACCTTATATGTGTGAACGACCAATTGCTTTTGTGAACTATGGACCCGAATTGAAACCGTACGAAACCGATTCGTGTCGAGGGGGTTTTCGGTTCTATCAGTTATCTATTAGGTACCGAACACACACCGTATCACCGTTTCACACTTTTTCGGTGGCTACCGAAAACGAATCGAATACGCACCGAACCGAATGGAACCGTATAAGTGTGAAACGAGGCTTACCCTCCTATGGGTGTCAGGACACATAGGAATAGAAGGAAACGAAACAGCAGACAAGCTGGCAAAAAAAGGAGCTGAAACCTTATACCTGGAACCAGAACCATCCTGTGGAATGAGCAGTAGTACAATCTTAGAAAAACTAAGGAAAAAAATGGATAGTACTGAAATGATCTAGAAGGACTAAGACAATCGAAGACGCTCCTGGGAAACTATAACCAGAAGAGATCTTACAGCTGTCTTAACCTTAGTAAGAAGAACCTCCGAATTATAACAGGAATACTAACCGGGCCCTGCTGATTAAGAGGGCACGTGAAGAAACTAGGATTGGTAGATGAAGCAAACTGCTGATTCTCTGAGGTAGAGCATGAAACCTCAATACATATACTCTCAGAATGCATCGCATTAACTAATTGTAGGGTCATGCGAAAAAGAAAAGGAAAAACTACCTAACTTAAAACCCAAGATATTCTAAACTTTCTTAGGAATATAGGACTAGAAGAGCTGCTATAAATCTGGAAAATCATCAAAAATATAGCAAGAAAAGGGGGACACAATAGATCTTATATGTCGCAGGTGTATCTGTTACCCCTAACTTGCTCATACATACATACTCAATTTATAGTTCACTAATAATACACAAGATGTTGTCACCTGTGTAAGAGAAATATACAGCATATAGTCTTATTTTATCTCTCTGCTGATCAAAGCATTAAAGTCTGACTCTAGTTATATATATTAAACAACTTATGCTTATTTTAATATAATAAGATTCAACAAAGATAACAAACATTTGGAAATATACCATATGGCAAAATGGATATTGGGAAGGAGAAATTGACCCAGCATTAATTACTATCTTGTCATTTAGTTATTCAAAAATAAGAGAACACCATGCTACTAACACATTAATAACAAAACACCTTAGGTTACACAGATGTTTTTTAACCTAAAGGCTTGTTCTCATGAGTCAAGTTTAGTTGACCAATTTTAGTTGATCAATAAAAATTGAATGAAAAGTGTAGTGAGAACCTGTCGTTAAATAAAGTTAATCCACTTTGTAGTTGATTAAGAAAAGTTTGACTTAAGCATACTTTTATGGTTCATCTGGTAAATTATCACGAATTGTTTACCAATTGATGCTTGTTTTGAAATGTGTGGACTAAGCAGACAATTTTTTTGAAAGCGACCGGGCATACGTGCATTTGTTTGATTTATAACATAATTAGGTGTTACTGAAATATATTAACCAATAATAAATAGTTCAAAACTGACCTTCAAGTCGTCTGAAAAGTATTACGATGAATTTTTAAAGTTATATCTGAAGTATGATTGTCTGTGGGACCACACGAGAAAATGTTTTGGGTTGTATTGTCAAGGAAATGTAAATTCCTGGTGGAATGGAAAGAGATGAATTATGAATTATACAACAAAAGTTGTTGTAGATTGCTGTACATACTTCTCTCAGATAATTTTAAATGGTATTATTAGGTACTCGATACATAGAAGCAAGCGTTGCAAATGAATCTCTTGTAGGTAAATATCTTAAAGAAACTTGTAGCTTTAATCTTGGTGAGATTGTATCTTGTTTTTTTAATGACATCCGCCACTTTCAACAGTAGCTTATCAAATTTTTCTTCGGATATTCTTAAATGATTTCTACACCCTTTTTTAACCTCTAATGCTAGCTCCTTCAACAATATTTCTGATGCTCGTAGTCTATTTCTTCTTAGAATCACCTGATCACCTGTCTCAACTTAAAACGATGTTTTTTGCGACTTTTCTTCTCCGTTCTTTTTGTAACAAAACATCAACACTTTGTACACATGCACGCACAACCGCAGTCAACGCAATTTTCATATTGAACTGCTGATTCAGTTTTAATTAAAAAATGTGAACAAAAATGAATTCAAGTTATATTCAACTTTTGTTGATCGACTATACTTGACTCGTGAGAACGCGCCTTAACAGACTTGTAGGATGCGAGCAGTATCTATATTCCATATTAGAACTGATCACTATTTTGGTGAATACTATGGCACATCATCACATCATCATAGAATCACGTAAAGCACACAAAACAGAAACAGATGACATTCAAAACTACAAAGTTCATTCCCAGATGTCCAGTATGGAATTGAAAATTCCTGTACATAGACTAAAGCAAATGATAACGTTAATAAGGATCCCCACAGATACATCTTTTCAGAATACAAATCAAAGATAATCCGTGTTACGAATGAAACCAGAATGAAAACTAGGAACACATATTCATTTGCCCTATTGGGACAGAATCAATAATTTGGATTTGTTAACGAAGCTTATGGCTCGATTTTCTTTACATCTAGCTAGCTTTTGATTACATAAAACTTTATAAAAACATTAGCCGGCTCATCAATTTTCTGTTATTTCTTCAACTTACAACAACATCAAATCTACATTGACCTAACCTTAACAAATTTACTACATATTGCATACGTTATCATCATCATACAGTTCACACTCTCCATGTACAATAAACAGTAAACCATTAATCAGTTTAGTATTAAGAATTTTTAAATCATATAGAGTAACATGCAAAGCATCCGTAGAAGGATAATATAAAATATTAATACAAGAAGTTAGAAAATAATATTAGAAGTAGCTTACAGAAAGTACAAAATAAAGTAAATGAACAAACAAAACTTTTTGAAGGTTTGTGAAGGTATTGAGAGAGCACAATTAAAAACCTATATGATAGTAAGATATTTAAATAAAAATTATAACCGTTCAATTTGTGCATCACATTACAATAAGTAATTAGCACCACCAAGCGTGGATCATTAAATGGAATAAGAGTAGATGTCAACGATCGGCAATCCATCAGTAAAACATGTCCAGCTTTTCCCATAAATGTTACAAATGTATCCATAATTCCACAACGGCCTTTAACAAACTCATTTTCGGCTCTTTGACAAATCAATGCCTTTTCAAGTGTACTGATTTCAGAATTACCACCATTTAGTTGGTCCAAGAACATGTGACATGATACAGTTAGAGCAGAACTGCTTGAAAAACCGACGCCAATCGGCAATGTAGTAACAATAACTGCTTTAAAACAATGTAGTGGGCCTAAGTAAAATGACATTACTCCTTTGATATACAAAGACCATTTTGGACCGTTCTTTTCAATATGCTTTATATTAAAGGATGCTTTTTGTTCTTCATGACATTCTGACTCGGTAAAGATTTCAGCTACTATTCCATCTTTCCTTCTACCTGACAATAAATTAAATTTAAATATAGTTTTCGTTTGAAATATTTTATAATACGATAAATCTGGTTAAAATATCTAATTGATTAGTTAGTATGTAGTTTTGATGTGATTAAAATGTCAAAGAAATATTAATTAACTTTAACTCAGTGCTCGGTTACTATGTTAAAACAATTTTTTTATTATCCTATCTAAAAAAACAGAAACTAATGCTGTGATAATCTATTAAATACTATCTATTTTTTATAAACTATTTGGTACCTACCTGCCCAAAGTGTAACAAATGGTAAAGCCATTGGCATAACAAATCCTTCATTGTAATCAGTATGTTCACCAATTAAGTTAACCCTTCCGGGGGCAAATGCAAAAATTCTGGCATCCTCTCCAAATTTGTTGTAAAAGAAAGTCGCTGCTCTCTTAGTTAGTTCTTCTATAGAAACAATTTCCTGGGCCATATGTAGTGTGTTAGGATGAGATGAATTGGAATTTTAAAAATGAATGTGACAGATGTACAACATGTATGACTAGAAACGTTACTAATAAATTTTGTCAAAATAGTGCCAAATCACTTGTTTATCTTTTTAAAAAGTTTTTTAGGCCTTACAACAAAAATGCTCTTTATTAAGAGTTTACTAATTAGAAAATCTTTCCAAATATTTTTTTTAATATACTTCATTTAAGTGCGGCATTTAATAAATTTTAAAAAAGTGAAACGAAATCGGTTATATGCCGTTTAAGCATCAAGGAGCAGCTAGTAATAGATTCAATAAAACATTAATCTTTTGACGTTTTTGTATTGACATGTCATTGGCGGAATGGGACAATTTGACGCGGCCGATTCACCGCTGCTAAGGCACTATAGATATAGGTATTATCGTCAGCCATTTTTTTTCCAATGTCACTTAATTCACGTGTCAGATCATAGACAAATTAAAGAGACGTGCAATCGTATTTTGTAGTGGTAAAAATGGGAACTAAACCAGCTGGTACCGCGAAAAGCGAAAAAGTACTTATAACGGTTTAGTGACAGAGTAAGTACTAGTGGTTTTGGTTTAAAATAAATTTAAAGTACTTTAAGCATAAAAAGGGTGTAGATATAAAGCTGGATTTATAAACTTGACGTCGCTGTTGCCGTTCCCGTTGCCGTTTGCAGTTGACGTTACGTTTGCAGTTTGCTGTTCACAGTTCAAGTTGGTGTATTTATAAACCTAACGGTGGTCTAGTGCGAATGTCAAAATGCTTGGCAACATGACAACTGACTTTACTGAGTTTTGTTTTTTTTTTGGTTTATTTGTTATAAGTTAAGTTATTGGACATTTGTTAGAGACATTTATTTAGTTAGTTTTGAAGTTATTTGGACATTTATATATTTGACAGTGTAATGATAATGATTAATAATAATAATAATAATAACGTAAAATACTACAAATAAAAAAACGATCAGCAAACGAACCAAACCCAAACGAATAATAAAAGTAACAAGTAACAAATACCAACACTGCCATTTCTACGAACTTAAAATAGTTGACAGTTGTCTATTTTTAAAATAACGACATTTAATTGGCCCATTGTCGAACTGCACCCCAACGGCAACAGCAAAAGATAAAACTTGGTCATCTTCGAACGACACCGAACGTCAGCGGAACGGAATCCAACTTCCGAACGTCAACGACTACGGACTTTATAAATACGAGTTAGGGATACCTTGTTTTTAACTTTGAACGGTAACGGCAACTGCGAACTGCAGCGATCGGCAACAGCAACGTCAAGTTTATAAATCCAGCTTAAAGTTTTAAACATGGTGCGCTGATGTCAGAACTTGTTGCGAACTTTATATTAGGTATCAACACATCTGTTCTATTATCTCTGGTTTTGTGGTTGACATTGGACAAAACATGGCTGATGACAATACCTATGTTTATAGTGCCTTACCGCTGCCTATTCGACGCGGCCGATTCGACGCGGAGACAATTATACAGCAAACTGTCATTTTTTTATGTAGAATCACCCTCTGAAGTTTTTCGCACTTACTGACTAACACCCTGTATAATATTAATTTATTTATTTAAAATTAGTTGTCATAAAGGCTGTCAATAGCAACAAAACTTCCCGCGTAAAGATTTAAACGAGTATCTCTTGAACACGGGCGCACTCTACCGGCAATAGTTCTGTCCCCCAAATTGAGACCATTTGTTTAACATTACGTTTAAACTCCTGGTATCTATAATACTTCGTGAACTACATCTAGAAGATTCTCGAGTACCTACCTACATAACCTTAAAACAGTCGTTTAAGTCTTTGAATATAAAACCTCGTTTAAGTAGAGGTCCTTTCCTTATTTGGTTATCCCGTTGCAATATTAAGTACTAAAAGTTTACATAGGGACCGAGCCTCTAGACCATCACGCCCCTCTGGTGATAGAATTTGTAAACTTATGGGCAAAAAATTAACCAATAGTATGTGGTAAATTGTTTATTAACCTTTTATTAAAATAAATTTTAAAATTATTCACGCTGTCTTTATCAATAAAATCATGTTGTATAAAAGGCTGTACAGAAAAGTCTCGCAGAGCGGTATATAAATTTACCTGTGAAATTTTTTTGTTTTCCGTTAACTACCATTGGAAAGACGTGGAAAGACATTTTGACCACGAATATTATTATTATTTATCGGTTGAAATCCGTATGTAATTATTTTTTCCATTATTTATTAATTATGACGTTTGTTATTAATAAATGTTTGCCCATTTAATTCCTAATTTCCGCACTAGGGCGCGCGGCCTTCAGTCAAAGTGCTGCCTCTACAGTTGGAGCTCGGTCCCTATAGCTTATTCTCGTTTCATCTAATGCCATCCAAAGTATAGTCAAGGTGTTTTTATGTTTGATAAATTTACTCATTTGTAAAGCTTCTGTAAAACCGCACTGTTTTGACGGTGAACAACAACGCGTAAATTTTAATTTGTAATTTCACAGAAAGTGTTTTTAAACCACACAAGTAAACATCCAATATTTATCTGGTTGTTAAATAAAACAGCCTTTATGAATGAAACTTTATTAAGCATATTACTTTACCCATCTTGCACAAGTACACAATCTCCTAGCTCCATCGCATGGTCTACATACATAAAATTTTGGTCTTCCCCTGAATTTTTTCTTTATCTTTTTAATAACTCTAAATACTGCGTCTTTATAAAGTAACGTTACTGTACAACCTCCAAAACCTCCACCTGTCATTCTACTTCCTAATACTCCTTTACACGATAGTGCTAACTCTACCAATTTATCTAATTCAGGACAAGACACTTGAAAATCGTCTCTTAAAGAAATGTGACTTTCATTCATTAATAGACCAAATCGAACAAAGCCATTTCTTTGTAACAATTTACAAGACTCTTCTGTTCTAATATCTTCGGATATTACGTGTCTCGCTCTTTTTAGAATATTTACATCCGTTGTTTTTGATAGTAAAGTTTTATTAAAGTCTAAAACATCTGCATCTCGCAAATAAGGTATGTTTAATAATTTGGCGGCTTGCTTACACTGTCTTTGGCGATCTGGATATTCACTGCCTACCTTGAAAATAAATATCTACAGAACCAAATCACAAAATGTTTCTATGAACGAAAAATCTAAACTAACTAATCATAAATTTAACTTATAAATATAATCCATGCCCAAACCTTCAATAAGTTTATACCTTCGAGCATATATTAACTAGATTTCAATAATATGAGGGCAAGACGAGTAACGACAGATATGGAATGGAATTGTATGCTATTTCTCTCGCACCTCACTCTGATTGGTAGATAGTAGGTGCATTAGCATTTCCCACCCTGTTGAAGCTTAAAATATTGTAAAATACCTTCTCGTTTTCAAAGTAAGTCGATTTTGGTATTAGTATTGTAATTTACTTGGTTGTAGGTTCCAAAACGGTGTGAAATAAATTAGAAACTAATCTTTTCATTCGATTTCCTACATTTAGCAAAAAACCAGGTTGTTTTTTGATATTGAATTTCATTACCGGTTTAAAACACGTGTTTTTAAGACAATTATAGTTTCAAAGGAATGCTCTAGATTTAAGCTGATAGAAAACCGAATTCCAATATTTCACCAAGGTAGCAGAATAAGATTTTGGCTCCATCAGCTAAATTTTTGCCAATGACACCCCTCCTATCTTTTATCAATAGTAAAAGTTAAGGCAATTTATTGATTTTTAAGAACTAACGAAGACCGGAAACAGAAGTTTGGGTATTAATTGTGTAGTTTGTACTAAGCGCCCTTATTATCCCATAATTTCAGAGAAGACTGCAAAAGCTCGATTAAACCACGTCACTGCTGAGCTAAAGTAAGCAATATTGTTTGTGACAAGTTTTGAATTTTGTATATTTATTAAAATATAATAAATATATGATTTTAAATTGTTAAAAATTAGAAAGAGAGACACTGAGACTGAAAAAAGGCTATTAATCTAAACGTTAGTAAAGGAGCACACCACTGGGTGTAGCTCCCACTGTGTCATGTATTCTTTTTAAAGCTATTGTCTATTGTTATTATAACAGATCACAATAAAAAAGGGAAGTTCAAAAAAAATCACCTTCAAATTTTCCTTTTTTAACGCGAGTGTTGTGAAATAATTGCAGACAGAAATTCGACGAAAAATAAAAGTATTATCCCAGATAATTGGTTGACGAGAACGAACTCCTTGGTGCAATCTTTAGACAGAAAACTGGGTACAGGCAGTGACGATTATCTAACTAAAGAACGGAAAAGAAAGTACAATCACTGTCCCCTTTCTGTCTGTCTGATGATGAAGACGAAGATACCAACAGTCTACTGAAACAACTCACCGAAATGAAACAGATTCGTATAGATAATAGAGAATTTAAAGAAGAAATGAGGAACCTAAAAAATATAATATAATGCTAAAGAAAAAAAGCAGACTAAAAAATAGAATCCAGGATGTAACATTACGACAGAGAAATAAAAAAGAATAATATGATATTTCTATATCACATCGACCCAATGGATAATTGTAACGTTTTAGTATGTTTTTTTTAATATACAAAGCAAGGAGACGTCATCAATAGTATAGGAGCGTACCGGTAGGGTAAGAAATTTCGGAACCAGTAAATATTATAAACAAGGTGCAAATTTTAATTTAAAAATCTTATTTAGCGAGTTTACACATTTTAGTTGTATAATGATTAGAAATATCTGAAATTTCTTCTACATAGGTACGCCCTTATTTACACTCTGCTAATAAACATCGACTCTAATAAAGATATCGTCTTCTTATTTATACCCTTTTAAATAATATGGCTTAAAAATTAGAGCCCAAATTTTTATAAAAATATGCATTGTTTATGAATTCGTTGTTATTAATAGGCTGTGAACTGACTGTTATACGAATACTGTTATAATTATATGCAAAAAATTCCTGTATAATCCAATAAAACAAAGAAAAAGAAAAAACTAAAAGTACAAGCAAAGATAATTTGTAATAATATTGTAACGAATTAATTATTCGCCACTGTTCAGAACAGACAAAGAGAAAGTTTGAGTTATTCTAAAACGGTGACGAAATGTGTAGAGTTTACGGAAGGATTCCTGATTCTTCGAGAACGTCTTAAGCTTTGATTTAAACTATCGGTATTCCACAAGCACCGTCGTTTACGAAGTTTACTTGCGTCCAATCTTTTAAATTTGTTTCCTAAATTTCGTTGTTTCAGTTTGTTATCTATACTTATAATAAATCTGTAGAGAGGTCAATTCTGTACATGAAATATATTTCCAAAATAACTATCAGGGGGGATTTGGGATCGATACTGATGCCAAAAATAAAATCAGTAAAATTTTTCTGTCTGTCTGTCTGTCTGTATAACCGTTATAGAAACAAAAACTACTCGACGGATTTTAACGAAACTTGGTACAATTATTTTTCATACTCCTGAGCTGGTTATAGGGTATTTTACACCACGCTTATATTAATAGGACCAGAGCAGTGAAGGGAAATGTAGGGAAAACCACTTTTACGGTGTGGGGGCAGAAATTTTTATACAACAATCTATACGTCACGCGAACGACGTCGCAGGTACATCGATATAGAACCCAAAAATGTGGTTAGATTTTTTGTTGTACGTCTGTCTGTCTATCTATATGTCTGTGCGCGCATCACATGAAAACTACTGATCCGATTCGAATGCCGTTTTCACATATGTATTTGTCTTCATTTAACTTAAGATCTGGTGTATAAAAATTTCTACCTCACCTTTTTTACAATGTGGGAGGGGGAGATATTTTTATACAACAATCTAAACATCACGCAAACGACGTCGCGGGTACATCGATATAGAACCCAAAAATTTGGTTATTTTTTTTTGTACTTCTGTCTGTCTATCTATATGTTTGTGCGCGCATCACATAAAAACTACTGATCCGATTCGAATGCGGTTTTCACAGATGTATTTGTCTTCTTTAAACTTAACATCTGGTGTATAAAAATTTTTCCTCCCACCCCTTTAACAGGGTGTGGGAAGAAATTTTTATACATCAATTAACACGCCACGCGAACGACGTCGCGGGTACACCTAGTCTGTAATAAACTATAAATATATCAAACCACAGTGGTTTTTGCGTTTCGTTACAATATGAATGTGGTTGCTTGAACTTTTTTGTTGTTTCTTTTGCTTGTGTCAAAAATAATGACCTGTTAATTCGTGCTTCACATTTGAGTTCGTAATTAACACTACAACTTCTGGATCATTAAATGGTACATGTGTGCACCCCAGTGTCCGACAATCTATTAACAAAGCATTTGATTCTTTGGCAAATATTGCAATATATTGATCCATAATTCCACAAGGCATTCCAGCATA
Source organism: Altica lythri (assembly GCA_964028335.1). Lineage (NCBI taxonomy): Eukaryota > Metazoa > Arthropoda > Insecta > Coleoptera > Chrysomelidae > Altica > Altica lythri. Next base: position 29,553,896 of record OZ034801.1, on the reverse strand, counting down.
TTCGTGTTCTGCTTTTTGACAAACAAGAGCTTTTTCTAAATTAGTAGCAGACGGTTCTCCACCTAAAAGGTTTAAAAATTAATCACAAATTACATTGGGAATGTGTTAAGAGAAATTTGTATCCCTATCAAGATCACTTGACTGCACAGAAAACGATGTAGGGAGATAATTTTACAACTGGTTCCAAGATAAACTCATTCCAGGTATATAAAGTACCATAGGTCCTTTATAAGATTGATTTGTATGCCCTCCCCCCGCCGTTTGAGTCCACTATAATCCTCAACTGACCGTCGGTTACAGAGTAATGAAATTTGGTACGTACAATCCTCATGTCATGGCAAAAAAAAATTTATTCGGTCCCTATCAAAGAACTCAAACAATAAAACTTTAACGTGTATATTTATTTTGATCAATATATTATTTTGAAATAATGAACGTAGTTTCATTTATGTGTTCAAATCCGATGGTACTTTCTTACTTGTAATCACAAGTAAGTATAAATACATAATCACAATGTATAAAAAGAAATATTTATGATTTATAGGACACAGTATAAAATTATAAAAGGAAAAAATTTTGTGATCGATTTTATGGCAAAAAACTCTTAAAATTAATATTTTTATTCATAACAAGATAAAAATCAAACAAATAAACGGGTTTTCCCTAAAATCCATACAATTCACCTTATATAAACAAGAATAGTAGGATCACTTTCTTTGTACCATATTTCGCTCCGCTTTGCCAACGTTTTTTGTGAGAACTGGTATGCAATGATACAAACTGTCCCGATTTTTTCGTAGATCTACCGATGTAGGAAGTATTCTAATGTCATACCGTTTTTGCTACCTCATCTACCGATTTTTAGTTTTTTATTAACTTTTTCATTACGTTATAGTACTTGTTTATTATTATGATAATGTATGATGATATATTATGCTGATTTCTACTTTTTTTGTATCAATTTACCGATTATAGAAATTTTTGGTTGACAACGGTGCTGGTGAGCGACAACGATTTGGACCGAAATGCGGGCCGAGAGCTTCGACGGCATGGAACAAGTTTTTTAAGAGTTATCTTACTATTCTGGTCCATATACGGTAATACCATGTAACGAGGGCTGTGAATGTCATTAAACCAACATAAGATAATTTTTACATAACATTTTTTCTTGTATTACAAATGAACAACAAAGAGTCGAAGAATTTGGAACAAGCACACTACTTTAAAATTTAACGTAAGATAGATAGATATTTTTTTGGGTTGACTGTTAGCCTATATCACTGCGACCTTTGCAGATCTATTGTGACCACCCATTATCTGTGAAATAGGATTAGAGCACCTTGTCCAGCTCTGCCCTCTTAATGAGACTTAATAGCCTTGACAGTGGCCACTCCGCATAACTTGGAGCAGCCGGTTTCTCCTCTCCCAGTAATAGATACCACGTCCTTGCAAGGCCTTCACATTGGCATAGGACATGAAATGCGGTTTCCTCTTCCTCTTGGCAGTATCGACAAATGTCTTCATCTGCTAAGTTCAGCTGACTCATGTGTTTTCTGAGCCTACAATGTCCTGTCAAGAGACTGGCAATCATTCTGAAATCATTTCGCCTTTGTGATAGCAGCTCTGCAGTAAACTTCGCCAAGTGTCCCTTTATGAAGACTTTGGCTTGTCGCTTGCCCGGTGATTTTTTCCACCACTTCTGGGCCTTCTCTAGCCTGCATTTATCAATGGCTGCCTTTCTGAATGTATTAGCAACTCCGCCGAATGGTTCCGGGCCAATCATTGAAGTACTAACTCTCGCATGGGCTAATTCATCAGCCTTCTAATTGCCCCGAAACCCTGAGTGTCCTGGTATCCATGCCAGTGTCAGAGAATTTTGACTTGCGGCATGTGTCAGGGCCCCAAATTCAACGTAAACTTGGCAGTATTAATACAGATTTATTTTAAAACTATGTGCTTTTTCCCATAACTAAAACTTACCATTTAACTCATCCAAAAACATATAAGTTGATACTTCGAGAGAAGCACTGCTGGATAAACCGCCACCAATGGGAACACTACTTACAATTACTGCTTTAAAACATTTTAGAGGACCTTTATAAAATGCCATAACACCTTTTACGTACAAACTCCATTTAGGACCAGTTTTTTCTATGTATTTGATATGAACATCAACTTTCGGTTGTTCTCTACGAGCTTCCTTAGAATCGGAATAAATTTCTGCCCATAACCCGTCTTTTTTCTTACCTGTTATAAAATACCTATTTATAAACTTAAGTTATAATTATGTACAAACAGATTTCTGGAAATAGGTACCTAAGATATAAGAAATTAAGTTCAATTATCCACATTAGGTAGTAAATTTTATCCTTATAGGATTTTATAATTAATAAATTTTACCAAATGGTTGTTTGCTTTATGTATATCCCCTAATTTATTATAGGTAAAACAAGAAAATGGTAAAAAAATAATTTGTAATACCTGCCCATAAAGTAACCATTGGTAAAGCCATGGGCATAACAAATCCCTCATTATAATCTGTATGCTCTCCTATCAAATTTACTCGACCAGGAGCGTATGCAAAAACCGTGGCATCTTCTTTGAATTTTTTGCGAAATAATTGTGATGCATATACAGTAAGATCATGAATTGAAATAATTTCTTCAGGTTTATACGGTGTGAAATTAGGATCTGCATCGGAGACAATTCCTTCCCCGCAAATCATGTTTTATGCTTAAATAAGTAATGATGAAATTTATGATGATGACTTAAATTTAAAAATGATGTTAAATGATTTTTTTGACATTTACAGTCAGAAACAATGGATAAGATTTTATTAATGGTACGTTTACATTAACAGTTTATTTATAAATAAATTCACAAATTTTTAAAAAGTTTTTGTTTTATAGTAACGTTTATGTTTAAATCACACTTTGTTTTACACTGTAAATTTTTGTATAATACTATGTTAAATAAACTTATATTCCCCCTAAAAAAATGTTGATTCAAATATCAAATATTCATTTTCTGCATAAAATATGCTATTCAATGATATCAATTTATAATTAAAGAATAGTCTTTCAAAATCTGTTATCATAGATACCTAGATAGATCTTCATTGGGTTGGCTGTTAGCCTGTATCACTGCGACCTTTGCAGATCTATTGTGAACACCCATTATTTCTAGAAAAGGCATAAAAGCTTCTAGCCCAGCCCTGCCCTCTTTATAAGACTTAATAGCCTTTACAGTGGCCTCTCCGCATAACTTGCAGTCGGTTTCTCATCTCCCAATACCAGATACCGCGTCCTTGCAAGGCCTTCACTTTGGCAGATGACGTGAAATGCGTTTTTCTCCTCCTCTTGGCAGTATCAACAGATATTTTCATCTGCTAAGCTCAGTTGACTCCTGTGTTTTCTAAGCCTACATTGTTCTGTCAAGAGTGTGACAATCATTCTGACATCGTTTCGCCTTTTTGATGGCAGCTTTGCAGTAAATTTTGCCGAGTTTCCTTTTATAAAGACTTTAGCTATTCGCTTGCCCGGTGATTTTTCCCATCACTTCTGGGACGTTTCTAGCCTCCATTTCTCAATGGCAGCCTTTCGTAAGGTTGCAGCAACGTTCCGGGCCAATCATTGGGATATTCGCCCCCGCATTGGCCAATTCATTAGCCTTCTCATTGCCTCGAAACTCTGATGTCCTGGTACCTAACCGGGCTAGTGTCAGAGTCTCACACCAGCTGTGAGCTTATTTGTGCCTTTACAGCTGCTTGGCTGTCCGAGTATATGACTACGGTTTTACCCGTTATACCCTGATTTACGATCTTCGTTGCACAGTGTTGTATGCATAGAGTTCATCCTGAAACAATTTCGCATACGCACCTAGACTTAGTTCGACTTTTGGTACCAGCACGTTGTTCAGCGTTATTGGTTTTAAGCCTTGCAACGCACTTTTATTTGTGAAAGGGACAACTAATGCTTTTTGTGAATTGACTGTCAGGTCCTATTATTGCACCATTTCTACACCATATTCATTGCGGTCTGCATCTGCTATCTTACGTTAAATTTTAAAGTAGTGTGCTTGTTCCAAATTCTTCGACTCTTTGTTGTTCATTTGTAATACAAGAAAAGACCGTGCTCAGAATCCTCCCCTGAATAATTATGACCATATCATCTGCTATACTTAGGCAGTGAAAGCCTTCATTGAGGAGTTTCCTAAGAACGTTATCCACAAGTGCTGACCATAGCAGGAGTAACAGTAACCCTTCCTGCGGACACTTCACACTCTTGCTTTATTGGTCGCCTCACCTAATTTGGACACTACGATCCTATGCGTTAGGTTGGCATACACCCATTATCATATTAGTAAGGGGACTCGCCTCCTTGAAAGTGCGTCAGTCACTGACTCGGGTCCCACATTACTGAAGGCTCCTTCTTTGTCAACGAACGCCGCTACGACTACTTCTTTGTCTTCTATTGACTTTGATAACAGTCATCCAGCGCTAGGTCCGTGGATTTTCCCCGCTGGCATTGACGATCACCTAATGGGTTATTTGTTAAGATTTATCGACCAGTTTCTCCAGAATTTTCGCTACGAATGACGATAGACTTATTGGTCTGTATGACTTGGTAGTTTGGTCCGTCATCCTCCCCACTTTAGGGAGATATAAGACTTTTACCTTCTGCTACACAGATGGTATAAATCTATAGGCCAAACAAGCCTTGAAGATTTTACACAGATGCGTTATAATTACATCCTACCCTTTGTACTAAGTATAAATTGTAATAAGTAGATACTTACCTCTAGGGTTGACGTACGTGCTACCCCACGCTATGTGATGAGCAATGGCGTCGGCCCCCCACGATTTACGGAAGGTTTTTTCTCCGGCTATAGCTTATAATATCCATTGGGTGGCCTAGAGGACTAACCTTGTCCTTTCCAGGGAAGTACGCCGAGCAGACCATTAGCCTTCTGGTGCTTCTTCGGTGTAGGTATATTGACAGTATGGTTGCAACAAAATCCCCAGTGCATAGCACTGGAATTAGCTTACATTTAACTGTCTTAGAAAACAATATACAGGCACGGGACTTTACAGCCTTTGGGTCGTATATTAACTCACCATGGTGCGGTTTTAAACCTGCCACCCTACCTCCGTACAGCTATGTCTCCTGAAGGAGGGCTACCTCCACACCTTCTCTCTCAAATCTCCGACATACTACAGCCGATAAAGCCTTTGCTTATTGGAGATTTGCCTGTAGGACTCGTATTCCACCAGTCAAGACCAAAAATATGGTACTTATACCTTAAGAAAACGGTTAATATTTCAATGAGATAATTGATAAAAAAAGTCAAAAAGTGTCCCAAGTCCCCCGACTTGACGGTACTTAAGCCTTATGAGACAGCCTTTATTACAAACAATTACCTTAATGCAGATGCAAGTGATTTATCTATTAATAAATTAAAAAACTACACGAACTTAACTAGGATTACATACATCTAGATTTTAATTTAGAAATTCAAAAAGTTAGATAGTCACATATCGACAGAAACAATCTTGCTTTTTTACCAGGTGCGACGTTGGTGCGTGCTAAGGTAGCCACAATTAACAGCGGTCATTGAATACCTACCAAACTGAATAAATTGAGGATTTAAATGTTACTTACCAATACAAAATAGCTATACATTTTTGTCTTAAACTTATCCTTTACACATTTAAGAAAATCGTATGAAGTACTATCCATAGTGTAAACTATGTTGCATATTGTCCAGTGTCGGTATATAGCTTTTAAAACCTCAGTTTCATACATTAACTGTTGATATCTATTTAAAAATTAACCTCGCGCATTCACCACATTTCTAAATCAATTTAATAGCTGTAGAATGTAAAGGAAGAAAATGGTACAAAGATGCTTGACGTAAAAAAGAATTGATTCGTACACATTTTCGTATATTTTTTTTGTAGTCTTCTACATTAAGAGTGCAGTTTTCAATTAGGATGTGAAATCTAAGTTCATACTTGTTGCTGATATTGGAGGTTGTGTGGGTAGCTCTGTATATTTTCCCTTTCTCAATAAACTGCATACTGTTTTAAGTGGCGTTACTTAATTATATATTTTCAATTTTTGTTATTTTTAATTTAATATAATTTTAAAATATTTTATACTTATTGGAAGGTAGGTACATTGCAACTAGTGACACAGTATCGAATTTAAAGTATCGAACCTACTACCCACATAAAAACATAGGTACTTCTGCTTACTCAAGTATTATTTTTTTGTTTTATTAAAATGTTATTTTAGAATAACCAAAATAATTTACAAAGTAGCATGTTTATGCTTTTTGTTGTAAAAGTTCTTCGTAAAATAAGATTTTAAAAAGAATCTTGCAAAAATACATCATTTAATTTTTTCATAAAATATTGTATAATATTTTTTTTATTGTTATCCGCTTTTTGCTTCTCAACCTCTGACACAGACCAATAAATAATTATTAGTGTTTCATCAAGACAAGAAAGTTTCTCGATTTTGTCTTGTTCTTGTCTCGATTTCAAGACAAGATCAAGACAAGAAGTGAACTTCAAATTTCAAGACAAGACAAGAACGACTCTGTCAAGAATCGAGAGATCTTGACAGAGAATCGAGAATTTCTTGATTTTTCTCTATACCACCCATTATTAATTAGAAAAAATATTGAATTTGAAAAAACTTTATTTCATTCAGTATTTAACAATTCATTGGTAAGCCAAGAATTCAAGCAGAGCTGGCTCTTGCAGGACTCATTGTTCAGCCTATTACGATGTTTTCTGATATATAAAGAAGCCTTGGAAAAAGACCTTTCACTCGGAGTAGATGTTGCCATGATAGATAAAACATCTTTGGCCATTCTCGATATATTTGGATAGGCTATTTCGTGTTTCCGCCAACAATCCAAAATATCAGTCTTTTCTTCGGCCCTAGGACTGTCATAATATTCATTTAGCTCCTTTCTCCATGATTCTGAAGTCACATTTTGATCGTCTTCTGATCTCGTAAATATGGAACTGAAGTTGATGTCGAAGTCATCGTCTTGCAAAGATTCTGTAGTAGAGTTAATATTTTCAAATTCTTGTAATCCTTGCAATCCCCTCGGCAATCCTTGTATTGGGGGAGGTGAAATGAAGTAATTGGACTTGAAAATTTTCTCAAATTTCGTTATCGAAATTTGTTCTAATGCTGTCATTTGGAAAGTACTTTTTTTATGACGGGGATCTAAAATCATGGCAGTACAATACATCCAATTAGTTTTATTATAATGCTTGAGGATCTTGTCTCTTGACGAGTTCAGTGACAATATAATTTTTTCGTCTAAGATGTCCCTGTCTTCTTTTCCATCTAATTTTTTAGCCCAAAGCTCCAATTTATCCAGTAGGATATTAATGCCAATAACAACTGTCGAGATTGTGCAAGTTTGATCGCCATTCCACATATCTGTTAATACTTTGAAACCTCTTAAATATTTTGAGATATTACTTAGAAGATTCCAAGTCTGTTCATTCATTATATATTTTTTCAAGTGAATGTTATTATCACACAATATGTCTATTGCCGCTTTAAATTTCAGGCTCCAATTAAGCATATCGTATGTTGAGTTCCACCTGTTCTTAACATCAATAACTGGCTCTAGAAATTTCGTATTGGTCGTATCGCAGCAGATCTGAAATTTTTTTTTAACTGCTCTGATTTCTTAATCTTTTTAGCTAATGATCTAATAGTAGATATTGGAGAGTGATTAGAATCACTATTATAGTCTTCTTCAGGTTCCTCTACTTCGTCTTCCGTATCTGTATATTCGGAATTAGAATTAGCCGGTTCATACTTTAAAAGTTTCAAGAAATCTTGAGCTCCTAAATGTACAATATGAGCAAAGCAGAGAAAGTAGTTGTCTGTCGCATCCAAACTTGGGATTAAATTGCTCAATTGTTTCATAAAGGTAAAGTTTGACCCGGTGTTGTCAGTAGTGATACCTTGAATTTTCTCTTCCAGATTATATGCTCTAACAACTTCATGAAAGAGAGTGGCAATATCTTCTCCTTTATGCTTTGCGTTAGATGGCAAAAAATCCAAGATAATTGATTGTAACTTATAGCTTTCCGTGATGAAGTGGGCTGTTATACCATAAAATGAACGATTGGCAATAGAGGACCAGCCATCAATAGTGAAAGATATTTTAGATTTATTATTCATAAGTATTTGCTTAACTTTATTCCTTAATAGATTGAATTGATCCAACACTATTTTTCTAACAGTGTTTCTTCCAGGTAGTGACACTTCCTTTTTTAAATACTTGTAAGTATCAACTACTGACTTATCTTCGAAAAAATTAAATGGCAAGTATTTTCGTATCACCATCTTTCCTAGTGCTTCGTGAAATTCTTGCTGTGTATATTTGGAAGAAGTGGTTCTCTGCAACGAAAAGAGTCTTCATTAGTCTTCTAATCCTTATTAGGCTCTTAAGTTTATAAAAACGTACCGGAAAACGAAGTGAAAAGCAACTGCAGTACCAATCGCTACTGTTTTCGTCTTTCGGGAAAGAAATGCTTCGATAATGAAATGAAACAACTGTTAATATTCACATCGACCTTAAGTGAATCGAAACATGAGAATATGACAATGTATTATTACACATTAGCTCCTACATAGAAACATTCATGAAATGATAGAAGGCAACAATTGAACAATTTTTCTGATACTAACCTGGAACTTCGGTGGATTACTGTTTATCGAAATATAATTTGCAATGGAGTTTGAGCTGTGTTCTTCGGAGAGATCGGTTATGGTGGCATTCCCAGCATTCGTTTTGTTTGCTGATATTACCACACTAGGATGTTGACCTTGCACGTGCCGTGTTAACCCACTGGTGTTGCAGTTCTTCATTTTGATAATTGTCTTCTTGCCTATTTTTCTGCATAATTTACATTCTCCTACTTTGTTGTTCTTTTCTGAGGTTGAAGCAATATCGAAGTAGGAAGAAACTATTTTACTTATTTTAGGTTTTTTAATGACTACACCAGAGCCAGTTTCGGGGATATTACGTTTATTTGACGTTAATACGGTTGGAGAGGATTGATGTTCTTGGAAGACATTTTCAAGAACTGATGAATTAGATTTCTCATAGTCGAATTCATCGTGTGCTTCCGAAAGACTATCATCGTCCTTTTCCGGTTGATATTCACTTCCACTATCACTGTTAGAAATATGGAGATTTAGGATATTCTCCTCCATTTCACTGCATAATTAACCGAAATGGTAAAGCAAATACGAAAGTAACATATCACGTTAGAAGATAGCTTACGACTGAAAATATTTTAGGATCTAGCAAACAAACGTGCCCTCATACGCACAACCACTACATGAAAAAAGGTTTAGATTTATGTAGAGCTTCTTTTTACGGTATAATTATAGCAAACCCTGCAAAAAATAACTGTAAAATACTGTAACGGGATAACCGTAACGGAAGGGACCTTAATTTGAAAGATTGTTGTTGACAGTTGATTTTTAGAAGTTTGTAAAAAAATCAACTGACCATTTTAAATAATGTTTCTAGAAAATTCTAGAAACTTCTAAACACACTAACTAGATTAAATAATGTTGTATATAAGGGGATGCACGGACAGTTAACGTCAGGTCGAGACAAGTGTTCACAAGAGTTCATTGTATTGTCAAGTAGTTAGACGTTATTCAGCAGAGTTCAGTGTATCTTAACAATTTTGTAAATAAATTGTGTAAAAAGCCCCCATAAGTGTTTCAAATTGGTGTCAGGTGTGGGGTGAAGATACAAGGATGCCTGGAAAAAAAGATAAATGAACTATTGGTAGCTGAGCTCAGAAGAGAGCTCGATGAATTAGAGTTGGAAACTACTGGGAGCAAATCCGTATTGTTGAGAAGACTCCGTGAATACTACGTAAATAATAATTTGGACCCTGACGCCGTGGAGTTCGAAGACCTAGTTCAAAAAGCAAATTCTGAACTAACTCAACAACTTTCCCGGCAACATGAGGAGCTATCCAGTCAGATGAAGAGCCAGCGCGAAGATATGTCCCAGCTGAAAGAGGAGCTATCAGGACGAATGACGAGCCAACATGAGGAGCTATCCAGTCAGATGAAGAGTCAGCGCGAAGATATGTCCCAGCTGAAAGAGGAGCTATCAGGACGAATGACGAGCCAACAAGAGGAGCTATCCAGTCAGATGAAGAGCCAACAAGAGGAGCTATCACAGCGAATGACGAACCAACAAGAGGAGCTATCCAGTCAGATAAGAAGCCAGCGCGAAGATATGTCCCAGCTGAAAGAGGAGCTATCAGGACGAATGACGAGCCAACAAGAGGAGCTATCCAGTCAGATAAGAAGCCAGCGCGAAGAGGTGTCCCAGCTATCACAACGGATGTCTACCCTACCAGAAGAGTTATCCAGTTCCTTCTCCCAGCAAATATCACAGCTTCGTGACGAGCAAAATCAGCAAGTTGCCAACTTGAATCAGCAGGTAGACAACTTGAATCAGCAAGTGGACAACATGAATCAGCAAGTGACCAACATGCGAGACGAGCAAAATCAGCAGGTGGCCAACTTCAGAGACGAGATCAACCAGCAAGTGCAGTCCGAGATAGAAAAGCTTAAACATGAACTGGAAGCTTGTCTACAAAACCAAACCATCCACCACGGCGACGGAGATGCAGGAAGGATGGAAACCTGCCACGCAGACGTCGAACGACGAAGAAACGAGGAGACGACCCAGATGCGAACGACAATGAAACCCCCGACCTTCGACGGGAAGACTTCCTGGCCAAATTACCTGAAACAATTCGACGCAGCGGCCAGAGCTAATGGATGGTCATCCCAGGAGAAAGCATTGTCCCTAACCGTAGCTCTGCGAGGCGAAGCTTTAGACGTCTTGCAATCATTGACACCGGATGAAGCTGACAACTTCGAGTTATTGGTGAATCGTCTAGAGATGCGTTATGGTCAAACTCATCTACAACCGGTGTACCGAATGCAGTTAAAGAGCCGAAAACAGAAAAATGGAGAAACTATCCAGGAATTTGAAGCGGATGTAGCAAGAATGGTACGACTTGCGTATTCAAATGCAGCGGAGGATTTCCTGGAGTGCCTAGCAGTCCAAACCTTCACCGATGGTCTTCGAGACGTCGAGTTGCAGCGCGCTGTACGGTTAGCGCGGCCGAAGACCCTTGTGGACGCCTTGACCATTGCCCTGGAGTTTGAGGCAGCGACGGACGCCTCACGTGGAGTTGCTCGACTAAGGGAAATCACCGGTAACTACGACCATGCCGTTCATTCCGTTAGCGACGTTGAAGCAGTAGTAGAGAGATTAATGAAGTTATCTCCAAGAAGAAGGCGCCAAGTGAGATGCTGGAACTGCGGAGAACTAGGCCATATAAAAAATACTTGCCCCCAAAAAGAAGAATCTCTGGCAACTCTGCGACATCACGTGGACAGCTTATATGTGGATGGCCTCATTGATGGAAAGAACTTTAGCATGCTGGTAGACACTGGAGCTACAAAAACTATCGTCCGACCAACCATCATTATGCGAAATAAGATGTTGCCTACCAGTTGGAGACTGCGTACCGCTACCGGAGATTCTGCTAGAGTCTACGGTGAGATACAGGTGACGCTACAGTTTGGTTCAACCTCTCTTGTTCACTCAGTGCTGGTGGCTGACGTTGATGAAGATGTTGTTCTGGGCATGGATGTTATGCTCCACTGTGGTTTTCATTTGGATCTTCGCCAACGTATCCTTCGTACTGGTAATGAAGAAATATTCCTGCACCGAAAACAAGTTGACAATGCCTCGATTAAGCTAATCGATGATATCGAACTTCCGGCAAGCTGCGAATGTGTCGTCACAGCGCGGTTGGATGGACTGGAGCCAGATGGTGCCCCAGCCATGATAGAGCCGAAGAACCATGACCATGAATTGGAAAAAGGACTCCTTGTGGGTAAGACTCTTGTTAGATCCGCCAAACAGGTACCCATCCGAGTTATCAACTTGAACGATCATCCAGTTCTTCTCCGAAAGGACACGGAAATGGGAAGTTTAGAACCAGTAATGGCTATAATTCACAAGATAAATGTTACGGAAACAGATGAGACCAACAAAATTGAACAATTAATGACAAAATTAGACCCCTCTTTGTCAAAATTAGAAAAGAAACAGGTAAGAGATCTACTTTACCGTTATAAACCTGTATTTGGTTCTAAAAGTAAACTGGGAAGAACTGATGTTGTACAACATAGAATTGACACTGGTGATGCACGTCCGATTCGACAGGTACCCCGAAGGATGCCTCAAGTTAAAAAGGAAGAAGCAGACAGAGCCCTTAAAGAAATGATTCAAAATGGCATAGTCGAACCATCCAGTAGTCCGTGGGCTTCTCCTGTGGTATTAGTGAGAAAGAAAGACGGATCAATGCGGTTTTGTGTCGACTATCGAAAGCTAAATGATGTCACTAAGAAGGACAGTTATCCTCTGCCAAGGATTGATGATGCCCTCGACGCTTTGGCGGGTTCTACTCTGTTTTCTACCTTGGACCTTAAAAGCGGATACTGGCAAGTTAAAATGAATCCTGCAGACAAAGAAAAGACTGCCTTTACCAGTAGATCAGGGTTATGGCATTTCACGGTCCTTCCATTTGGCCTCTGTAATGCTCCTGCGACGTTTGAACGACTAATGGAGAACATCCTGCGGGGTTTGTCATGGGAAACTTGTCTAGTTTATCTAGACGACATCATCATAATGGGTAAGACCTTTAAGGAACATTTATCTAACCTGGAAGAAGTTTTTAAAAGATTACAGAACGCTAATCTAACATTGAATGTTAAGAAATGCCACTTGTTCCAGAGACAGGTCAACTATTTAGGACATAACGTAAGCAAGGATGGCGTTGCTGTTGACCCCGCTAAGATACAAGCCGTTCAGGAATGGCCGATCCCTATCGACAAACATCAGCTCCGCAGTTTCTTGGGTCTTTGTTCCTATTACCGACGATATGTCAAGAATTTTGGAGACATCGCCAAACCTTTGACACGTTTGACAGAACAAGATAAGTCCTTCTGTTGGGATCAGGAATGTCAAAAGGCGTTTGAAATATTGAAGAAACAGCTTACGTCAGCACCTGTTCTTGCTTATCCACTTCCTGATGGTAAGCTCATTCTGGACACCGACGCCAGCAATGTGGGAATTGGAGCCGTCTTGTCACAGCTACAAGATGGTAAGGAAAGAGTGGTTGGTTACTTCAGCAAAACTTTATCGAAAGCTGAAAAGAACTACTGTGTAACTCGGAGGGAACTGTTAGCAGTTGTAAAATCCGTCGAACACTTTTATAAATATCTGTATGGCAGAAAATTCCTGATCAGAACAGACCATGCTAGTTTAAAGTGGTTACTTGGCTTTAGGAACCCAGAAGGACAGATAGCAAGATGGCTCGAAAAACTGCAGGAATATGATGTTAAAATCGAGCACAGACCTGGAACAAGACATCGTAATGCTGATGCACTTTCCAGAAGACCATGTCGACCTGATTGCCCCCATTGTACCCGTATGGAGCAGAACGAGGAAAAACTTGCCTTAGTTAAGGTTGTGCCAGAAGACGAGAGCTCTATGCTGGAGGAGCAACAAGAAAACGATCCCGTTCTGAGAAAGATTAGGGAGTGGAAGAGAATGGACCGTCGTCCGTTGTGGAGAGAGATATCCTCATCCTCTCCTGCTTTAAAAGCATACTGGTCCCAATGGAACTCTTTAATTTTGGACGGAGGGCTCGTTAAAAGACTTGTAGAAAATTCCGAGGGCACAGAAACAGGGAAACAAATAGTGGTCCCAAGAAATGCTGTACCGGAAATTTTAAAACAGATGCATAATGATAGTTCTGGAGGACATCTGGGTATCACGAAAACGCTGCAAAAGATCCGAGATAGATTTTACTGGGTAAATTGCACTAATGATGTTAAAGATTGGTGTCGTAAATGCACTACATGTGCTGCTAGTAACGGTCCGCACCGAAAACCGAAGGCGGAAATGCAGCAATACCTGGTTGGAAGTCCTTTTGAAAGAATCGCAGTAGATGTATTGGGGCCACTTCCACAGACCGATGTAGGAAACAAGTACATCTTTGTTGTAATGGACTACTTCACTAAATGGGTTGAAGCATATGCAGTTCCCAATCAGGAAGCCACCACTTTAGCAGATATATTGGTTGGAGAATTCGTAAGCCGATTTGGGGTACCACTAGAATTACACTCAGACCAAGGGAGAAATTTTGAGAGCAAGCTGTTTCAAGAGGTTTGCCAAAGATTAGGCATCCGCAAAACGAGAACCACAGCGATGCATCCTCAGTCTGATGGAATGGTGGAACGAATGAACCGGACTATAACCAATTATCTGTCAAAAGTGGTGTCAGATTGTCAGAGGGATTGGGATCGACATATTCCACTATTTCTAATGGCAATTCGATCGGCCATCAACGAATCAACTGGCCAAACGCCTGCGAAGGTCCTGTTCGGTAGAGAAATGAGGCTACCATGTGACTTGGTGTTTGGTTGTAAACCTGGTGAAGAAATGGCACGTGAACAATATGTCGCCGACCTTCAGAATCGAATGGAGAATATACACAACCTGGTGCGTGGAAAACTACAATTATCTAGTGATCGGATGAAGAGGTACTATGACACACGGACAATGGAAAAGAGTTACCAAGTTAGAGATTTAGTCTGGCTCTATAACCCCCGACGGCGTCGAGGTATTTGTCCCAAATTACAAAAGAACTGGGAACGTCCTTACACCATCAAGAAGAAGATTAACGATGTCATTTATCGGATCGTGAAAATTCCCAGAGGGAAACCCGTCGTGGTCCATCACGATCGTTTGGCGCCTTACCAGGGAAACCACAGTGGAGATGCGCAGCAACTCCAAGAAGATGGTTTGGCTGGCTCAGGGAATGTGCGGGATTCCGATGTAGGTAATAACATTCCAGGAGGAATGAATCTAAGGAGGGGGCAATGTAACGGGATAACCGTAACGGAAGGGACCTTAATTTGAAAGATTGTTGTTGACAGTTGATTTTTAAAAGTTTGTAAAAAAATCAACTGACCATTTTAAATAATGTTTCTAGAAAATTCTAGAAACTTCTAAACACACTAACTAGATTAAATAATGTTGTATATAAGGGGATGCACGGACAGTTAACGTCAGGTCGAGTCAAGTGTTCACAAGAGTTCATTGTATTGTCAAGTAGTTAGACGTTATTCAGCAGAGTTCAGTGTATCTTAACAATTTTGTAAATAAATTGTGTAAAAAGCCCCCATAAGTGTTTAGAATTTAGAATTTATCGAAGACACCGCCTCAGATTAAACACCGGTACTCATAAAAGGGAAGCCGCATCAAGATCGAGAAATTTCGAGACTCTTGACATCAAGACAAAAAATAATTCATCAAGAAGGTGTCGAGACAAGAATGATTATTTCTCTTCTAGAAATTCTCAAGACAAGACAAGATTTACTCATCAAGACAAGATTTCTTGTCTTGATGAAACACTAATAATTATCTATTTTTATCAACTTAATATCGCTCCAAAAGAATTTGTTTTTATTTACGTTTCAATTCTCCATTGTAAAAAATTACTTAGATGCACTCGAAGAGCTGTTAAAATCGATTAAATTAGAATATGGTGATTTTTTTTTAAAACAGTATAACCCTAATTTACCCTAGGCTAGCTCCTGGGTTCGTGGCTTCCTTCTGAGTTTTATCAATTCTCTCCAAAACATAAATTTAGGGCGCCAAGTACAGACAAACAAATTTAAACGCAAAAATCAGTTTAAGATGATTTATTTAATCAAGAATTCAAGAATTTTGTTAACTATTTGAAATAAATAATTAATTATTTCTCTTATCTTTAGTTTTCCTGGGACTTCTATTCCGGAGGAGTTTTGTATATTCAACTTCAGGATTTCATTCCATCAAATAATTCTGGGATGGTACTGCTTTGACATATATAAATCTTCCTATTCTTATTCCTGGGAAGGTAGGTTTTTGTCTTCGAACGGATTTCAATTATAACAGCAAAATGGCGGACGGCTTGTCACGTTCTCAAATCAATTAGAAATTCGTCTAATAGGGCCCTTCTGGATTTGGCAATTACCCTAATAATAAAATTATAATCAAAACTCCAACCTTTAATAATTTTTAATCAAGTAATTTCGCTATCTGGTTCTCCATATTATTGAGAAAAAATTAATTATATTTACATGTTTATAAATTTTATGATCACAAAAAACTGACTTTTACGATAGCAATTTACTTGAAATTAATGTGTTAGTAATTAATTAAAATAACAAATTCACTGCAATTTGGACAATTTAATAAAAATAAAATTTAAAACTGAAGCTTAAGAATAACTTACTATTTGAAGGGCTCCGTTCAGATAAAAAATCAGGGAGTAAATGAACGAACCGATACAATATACGAATAAGGAAACCGACAGATAACCGATCGATTCGTTCCACTTAATAATAGTAATCCGGCGCAAAATCATAAAATAAATATTTATCCATAGTCAGGTGGATTTCGGCACAAAACGGACCCTGACCGTTACAAAACTAATTTTTTGTTTACGACCTGTTATTAATTTTTTATTTATTTTGTATTTAGTACCTATATACATATTTTTGTTAGTATTTTTTTTTATTTTCATGTTGGTTAATTAGTATCAAGAAAAATAAATAAGCATAGTTTGTTTGGAAAAGTGTTTACAATGTAAAACAAAAGTATGTTTTTACGTAACTGATTTCGGTTTTTCTAAAGTCGGAAAATTGAAGAGCCTCCTAGATAACAAAAAGAAGTGTTTTCTTTTTATAAACTGATTTCGGCTAAACGAAAGTTGAGCCTTATTATTATATAAATTAACACTTATGATCAAACAATGTTAAAGAAAGTGGTCTAGGAATATCTGATCAAACTAAATTATTTAAAAAAATATTTTAAAACAATGCGATCATTGTTTTATAAAGCGGAGTTCAAACAATACAAATAAAACAAATATACGGATAGAGAATAAAATTCACGTACAATTTAATTTAATCGCATGACCGCCGAGAGGCATCATAACCTTTATTTTAAAATTATTGCCAGCTCCTCGTAAACCACATCTCCCAATGTTTTTGCTATTCAAAAAGTATTGCTATTAGATTGTCGGCACACTGCCTTTTCCTGCTGTGTGTGTATGAGTTGGGGGGGACGCATTTCAGGCAACATCAAGTGGGGCTACGTATGTGTTGTGTGTGCACTATGCCCCAACCTTATCTGAGTCCAAAACAAATCAGACTGTCAGTTGTTTTGTTTTCGTCGCGGCGTGTTTTGCTTTGCGGCCGGTCATGTGGCATCTTGGCATGCCACGGTGATTGTCGAAGTACTAGTTTTTCTATTTTTTAACCATGGATTAGAAGATATATTTGACTTTATTTTTATTTACATTTATGCCAGTCTATTGAGCCAGTTTTAGAATAAGTTATTTTTTACTGCGTCGCTTTTTTTGGATTATTTTCTACAATTCAAGGTTGGTAGATTAAAATTTACAAGGGGTTGAGGTTTATATTGTTTCTGTGCAAATACAATAAAAACAGAACAATATCTTTATACTAGTATATTCTTTATAAAATCCATACAGCACGTGATTGACGTAAATTTACGTTTATATAAAACATACTCATCTCTTGATTTCATAGTTGTAAACACACTTTTTGTTTTTTTAAGCTATTGTTAAAATAAACAAAATCGTAACAGTTTTTATAATTAAATATGTTTATATTTATGGTTCGTGAATATTAAAAAAAAAATTCGGGGTCCTAATAAGTTTAGGCTGGCGTTTCAGAAACTTAATTTGTCATCATTCATTTTTTTCAAAATAACTTAAAAAGTACACACACGTTCTCTGTATACATATTTTTTTGTAAATTCAATTTTTTGTAATAATTTGCTTTAGTAGTTAGTCACAAAATGGAATAATAAGTATACCTAATACCTTACTCTGTGTGAAGACTTTTCTTCATTCTGTAACCTTTAAAATCGAACTTTTTTTTATTGCATAGAAATAATCATCCCATAATAAAACATAATTGCTAGATCAAGAATGTTTTAACAAGAGGGCACAAGAAGTGCTGAAGGTCGCGAAGCGACACTTAATTGGATCAGTGATCTATTATTTCCCCTGTAAATCTCAAGTTTTTTATAAATCATTTTTTAAAATTTGGTTCTTGGAATTAATGGAATATATAATAATAATAATAATAATAACAATAATAACAACAACAAACGTCGGAAACTATACAACACATAACATCAGGATGTTTAACGATTGCCAACACGGATTATGTACGCAGACACAACCAACTGTGTAACATTATCCACCAGAAACTGGCCAACAAATATGAACTGCTAAATACCTATACACCCTATTATAAGTACAATCCTCAGGCAGTTCTCGAGAATGCAGATTTTAGACTCTACTACGATAGATCCATTATCATCGATAGACAGGTGACGAATAATCGACCCGACATCGTGGTGGTGAATAAAAAAGCTAAATCGGTTCTGCTAGTCCATGTTGCAGTTCCAATTAATAACAATATTTTGGACAAATATAATGAAAAGATAGCAAAGTACACCGAAGTTGCTATAGAAGTTGGACAGATGTGGCATGCAGAAAAAGTGGAGGTGGTACCGATCATCGTATCATCAACTGGACTTATCCCCAAAAGTCTTAAAGACAGTCTTAAAAAACTCGGTCTTCATAAAAAAACTTTTATTGACTTGCAAAAAGCAGCAATTTTAAATACATATCACACTGTTCGTAAATTTTTAAATATGTAATTTTTGAGCCTATTCCCATTTGCAGTTACGCTCGGGATAGATAAATATTACCAGCAATTGCTGAGTAAGTGCATAAGTCTTTTGATAATAATAATAATAATAATAATAATCACTTTATTGTAACATGAAATAACCAAAGGCGAAGTTGAAGCATAGCTTTCTATCTTAACATCAACTTAGCCTAACTTAACCTACGGGTATTTTAATTATCTATTGTAACAAAGTATTAGAAAATTGTAAACCAAAACAAATAAATTTATATTAAAATTTCAAAATAGTGCGAGAATCTTACTGATTTCGTTCTTAAATTTATAGCTATTTATCCCTTTTAAACAATCTGGAATTTTATTGTAAAGTTTGAAGACCTGGCAACTAAACGACCTTTTAAACAATGCTGTTCTATGCAATGGTGGTGATATTTGTCGTTTATGCCTAAAATCTAAATTATGAAAACCATACCTAAATTTTATTTTTTCATAAACATAATTTGGATTTTTAAATTATTATGGATTATTAAATAACACAAGACTATGTAAAAGTCTTCTCTCATAGAAGTCCATCCAATTTTCCTGATTTCTGAGTAACACCTCTCTCAAATTTTCTTATTCCACAAATTAATCGGATATACTAATTCTGAATAGGTTAAATTCGTTTAGCATCGCAGTCTAATAGACAGAGACCATAATCTGTATCATAGTCCTAAGTAAACTGTGACAAGAATTAGCTCTCACACAATAGTTTGATTAACTTTTGGTTTAATAGTTGACGTTGATGGTATATTAGTTTAAGATTGATGAAGGTTCTTTGAATACAATTACTCACATAAGTTGAAAACCTTAATTCCACGTCCATAGCCAAACCCAAGTTTCTTGCATAGTTAGAAGTTTCTATTTTTTCTACATTTATCGTAATCTTAAAATTTTCTGAATATTGTTTTATTTAATGCTGTAGGCCCAAACAAAAGCAATTCTTGGCAATGTTTCTCTGAAGCAGCCACCAACAGTCGAAGATTCCAATTAAGCTTAATGTTACCTTAAGCAATCGTCTGCATAAAAGTGTGACTGTAAGTGTCTAAGGTAGGTGTAGATTTGGGACGTGTATAGAGTAAAGAAAAAAGGTTCTAAAATAGGACCTTGAGGTACTCCGTTGGACATTTTTAGTGGCTTGGATTCTTTTCCGATTAGTTTTACAGACTGTTGCTGTCCCGAAAGATAACTCCTTATTTTAAGACAAGTATCTGTGACAAATCCTAAGTATTTTATAATGCCTTGGAGTAATCTAACAGGACAAGCACGCAAAGCTCGCCACATAAACTACTACTTACTTAGTATCTACTCTAGATGTATTTGGGGATGACCACCAGAAACACGAAATCATCAAAACGGTAACGCCATTCTGCCGTTGTCAAGTAGCAATTTCTAAAACCTTAGCTGTACCTACACAAAAAATTTTCTCAAAAATTTCAAAATATTTTGATACGAAATTTTAGTCATGAATAGTTTGTTTAATTTTACGTGGTAGACGCATGTTTTTATTACACAAAATTTTTTTTTCTCTATAAACCATCATAATTTTCTTTAAGTTATCATTTATTCAAAATGAAAGTATGCGTCTACCACGTAAAATGAAACAAACTATTCATGACTAAAATTTTATATCAAAATATTTTGAAATTTTTGAGAAAAACGCAATACAGATTTAAAATATTCTATTCGTTGATTTAAAGCGCCCTCTATTATGAACCTCCGAGTACAGTTCGGTGAATCAGTAGCTGTTTTAAATATCGGGGTAAATTTATACCTGACAAAATTTTTACATTTATTCTCTGTACTGGGTTTGTTTGAGTATCGTTGCTCTTTCTAGGTTTCGCGCCAAAATGTTGGAGTATATCACCTTAAGCCTAAACTGGTGTCATCTGGCTATTAGTACCGAAAATAATTGAACTGAACTGCCGTACGACTATCTCCCCGGACTTACCCTAACCAATGCATAGCTGCAAAGCTACAATAAAAAGACGTTCAAAACATGCGACGCGACAAGTGAAAATTGTCAATTATCACTTCGCACCACTTTCAATTAATTCATCAATTCATCACTTTTTTTAACTAGAAGAAGTAGAAATTTAATTAGAGAGTTCCAAATGCTAGCTGGATTGACGCTGCAAAATGTTAGTTGGCTTTAATTAGCATTTCGCACTTACAATCAATCAACGTTTCGATTTGATCAACCCATCGCCTGATAACTAAAATGAGAAAAGTTTATTAGGTAATTCCAAACACTAGCGAAACAGCGAGTTATTGACAATGCAATATATTTGACTTTACCTAATCAGCACTTTGCACTTGTAAGCAACAAGCAACCAGTAGGTACACTTATCACCACTTCATATTTGTTCAAATTTTATTTTGTTTAACACATCGCATCTCCTATCTTAAATAAAACTAAATATATATACTGTAAGCCGAAATAAAGGAGTACATTTTGTTGTAGTTTTTTTGGGCGATTTAATTTTTTTTACAGGACTAATAGCCTAACATGTCCTTAACAAGACTGCAAATTTGGAAGCAAAAATAAAGTACTGGGTCGGACTTATATTTTCAAAATTAGCGGATTCTCAAAAATATCATTTTTTTTTATTTAATTAGGAAAATATAGCATTTTAACAAATAACATATTTATGAAAACAGTTTAATAATTTTAAAACTTAGACTAAAATATTATGAATGTGGCCACTATTATTGTTTACTGGAGTCGTCTGCGCCATAAATTAATAACCCCTTTATTACACCCTGTTCAAATTGTTCCAAACAAACTGCATTCTTTCTTAGAGCTGTTCGATGGTTTCAAATTGTTGTCTGTCATACAAATTTTCTTCGAAAATTCCTCAAATTGAATTGTCAATCGGATTTAGTTCTGGGCTGTTAGATGGCCATATCTCTGGCTCAATATAATCCAGGCAATATTCACTCAAGAATATCCTTGTATTGTGGGAATTGTGCAAAGGAGCACCATTCTGCTCGAAAGTGTAATCATCACATACTTCTTCAATTTAAGGTAATAGGTGCTGCAAGTTTAGTTCTTAAAATGTTTCTGAATTAAGTTTTACTCCGGCATCAACAAAAATCAGACGATATTTTCCCAACATGGATACCCCATCAAAGACCATTACAATTTTTGAGAAATGACTTTTTTCAATTAAAAGATGCTCTAGAGGAATTTCTCTCTTACATTGTACGTCAGAATACACCCTATTATTTTGGGTATTTTTAGAAGGCGGCGAAAAACCTTTTTATAATTCACGTTCACAAAGTTTCTATTTCGACACTAAAAACAGTATCGAAATAAAATCATTGTAACACTGTTTTTGGTAACTTTTTGTTTTACACAATTGGTTGCACTGCACTGATTGTCAACGAAAGAGTTCAGGTAGTAAATCAAGAAGTATGTTGTATTAAATTATTAACTACATTATTAGCGTTATTGCTAAATTCGGAATATTTTATACAAATTTGACAAACATTCAAATTTAAAATCATTAAAACTGACAAGTGTCAAAAGTGTCAAGATTGCCAACATAAATAAATATTTCGAAAAACTCTAATTTTATTTATTTTTTATACTTTTAAAAGTTCATTATAAAAAATAGTATGTAACACTCGAATTACAATGACGGTTTGTAGTACTCGTTCTTTGTGAAACTCACCGCTTCGCGGTTCGTTTCACAAACTGCACTCGTACTACGAAACCTGTCATTGTAACACTTGTATTACTATTTTTTCATGTGGAAACCATATTTTTCGAATGTCTTCACGAGAGCGGAATCTTCTTAGTAGCAAACTACATCTTTCCAGTCGTTTTTCTCTTACATTGGCAGTAAGTTTTTGACAGTAATAGTATATTACGTATCAAGAGTGGTAAATAGGATATTACGTACGAGTGGAAAAGTTACGCACGAAGCCGCGTAGCGGCGAGTGCGTAATTACACGAGTACGTAATACCTCTTACTACTCGAGTTACGTACTATGCTTTTTCTACGACTCAATATTTTAATTTTAATTCTAAATATTTGACATCTCTTAAAAAATATATGACAAAATTTGCCGTTTAAAATAACATTTATCAAAGTAGTGACAATAAGTAACATCCTAGATTAAATAATAATTTAAAATGTAATATATGTTGCCTATATCTGTTTTATTTTTATTTTATTTTTTAATAAAAACTATTATATATTTATGTTTTTAAATTGACTAAAAGTTTGTAAATAGACCAAATAAAGTAGTACGTACATAAAAATTTTATTGCAATTTGATTAAACAAAGAAATTTAAGTTTTCTTATCTAAACGCACATGTATGTTATGAGATCTCATTACGTGCATGTTATTGTTAAATGTCACTTACACGGAATGTCTATAGTGCGATTTTTGACGTTTACAGTCATGGGCGTAGAAAAACTTTTTTAAACACTTTAAGCTAGCAGTCTCCTTTAATGATTCTTCGAACTGATGTGCGGGTAATAATAGTTTCTTTTGCGATATTCCTTGTTCCAACAGATTGGATATATATTAAATTTTTTTTATAACGTAAATATTAGAATATCATAATTTTGATCAAATGCTGTACAGTAAACTACCAAATATGAAATATTTGACCTTTTCTGGCAATAAATTTAAAACTCGCTAATTTTATTATAGTAATATAAATAATTGAAATGATCTTCAAAACTTGTCAAACTTATCTTAAATTTTAAATAAGTACTGGAAATTTATTACATCAGTTTATTATGGTGATTTATAAACAAAAGTCTTATATCTTTTTATGTACTGTGTAAATCGTTATGCAATAAATATTCTACACAAATAAAATTGGGAAAAGCCAATTTACCTAGTGTGTGCTGACATTTATACTCGTAGTGTATGGGTTCGAATTTGATTTTTTTTTATTTTTAATTTTCTTTTTTTTTTATTTTAATATTTTTATCTAAATAGTAATTACATACATGTAATTAAATTATACCATCTAATATACAATATTTGATCATTGCTAGCAATAACGAATAATTAATCTTTATTTAGTGCTTATTGCTGGTATTACACAAATGCTTACAATCTAGAGACATTTAAAATTTTTATTGTGTATGCCTGATACTTGAGAAGAGGTAAATAAAAAAATATATCAAAATGACTAATTTTTATAAAAAAATGAGAACAATTTAAAATGTTTTAATTCACTTTTTTATAAAAAAATTATCAATGGAACAAAAAACATATTTTAATAAGGAATGTGGGCTCATCATGCATTTATGATAGCTCTATAACGTCTTTCCATACTGAAGATCATGTTATCCAGATTTTCTTGGGGAATCGCCATCTAGCACTGTTGAAGAGCTGGACAAAGCTGATTGCAATTTTGAAATTGATTCTGGTCTTAAAAAACTCTTCGCTAAAACTTCCAACGCATGTTCAATAGGATTGAAGTCGGGCGATTAAGCTGGCCAGGACAAAACTGGAATATTGTGCTCTTCCAAGAAACTTTTTGTCACTCTGGCTGTATGTGGAGTAGCATGTCATACATCCATTCCAAACCTGGAATATTGTGCTCTTCCAAGAATTTTTTTGTCACTCTGGCTGTATGTGGAGTAGCATTGAAATACATCAGGATAAAATGTTTTGCACGTATAGAACAACCACGGGTTTTAAAACATTTGTGACGTAGCGCTCTAATGATAAAAACCGAGCAGAACGAGCTCAGTTCTACTGCCAAGCGAAATTGTGTCTCCTCTGTAGCTGTGAACCCCTTGTGTATGTTGCATTCGATTTCTTGCGCCTGGTCCTCTCCTTACACGTTTCCTTCAAGAATCTGGACACAAACCAACCCGAGATTCATCGACAAAAAGAACATTTTGCTATTGATTTTGCACCCATATAACATGTTCTTGTGCCCAACATAGTCGACTGGTGCGATTTCCTCGATTTAAAGGTTGGCAAATCCAAGGTTTTTGGCTAAATAAATTACCTTCTGTCGATGGTATGTCCGGAAACATTATGAGCTCTACGGAGATGATTAATTAACTGCCATGTCGTCACTGTGCGATTTCTTCGCGCTTCTAACTGACATTATCGGTCTATATGAGGTGTTGTAATCCTTGATGGTCCCAAATGTCTTTCCTAATCGCTTCCTGATTTACTAAAATGGACCCAGAGACGTGAGAAAACGCTCTGGGACCCCTATTTTCGAATATGTGATGTGATAAATCACTGGTGAGAAGCCAGCGATCCGTATTTTTAGACTATATGATAACTCGCATCACACTTCGCCTGGTAAGACCCAGTCGAAGCAGTGAAACATGCGCATTATCGTTGTATTCAGGCGTCACCGTATTGTCAAAATCACATGTTTATTAGAGTTGTTATTGTAGTTTTGTTTTGAAACTTGTGTCTTTCATAAATAAAAGAATATAATTATCCGTGGTCTGATTCCTTATTGTTGTGCAAAAAATGGAGTTTTTTTTAAGAAGATGCTTTTGTAGCCAACAGTGCTACATTTTCAACTTTCTAGTATGTATGTCATTCGTCAAAATTCTTTCATTTTTCATAAATATAACGAGGCAACGCTGCAATATCGAAAATACGACCCATGAAAGGTTCTGTCAGGGATCGATCACTTCCCGACTCACTTCACTTTCACTTCACATCACACGTTCGAAAATAGGGGTCCTGGTCTTAAAAAACTCTTCGCTGCAGCTTCCCACGCATGCCCAATAGGTTTGTGTCGGGTGATTGAGCTGGCCACGGCAAAACTGGAATATTGTGCTCTTCCAAGAAATTTCTTGTCATTCAGGCTATATAGCATTGTCATACATCAAACTTAAAATTATCCCCACAGCTCTCAACATTTGGTTTTCGGCCAAATGACGGCGGAGCATGTTAAAACGATTTTTGCAAGAAAACAATTGATACACAACTATTGAAATCTCGACTAAAATTGTAAATTATCAAACTAATTTTTTATTACCTGAAAGTCCTTTTATTTTGTATTTAAAAAAAATAGTTATTTATGATATAGGTAAGTGCTAAAAGTGAGATTTTATTTTGTGAGAAGGGAAGTTTGAGGCACGACGCCGTAGGCGGAGTGCCTCATCCCTTCGAACAAAATAAAATCCCTTTTAACACGTAGGTATATCATACAATATTTTTTCTACGAACGCTAGTAATAGTCCAAATTAACGCTTATTATTATTTTTAATAAATAAATTGTTAAAATGTATCTAATTTCATCTAACTTACCTACGAAATACGTTGCTAGGACGAAGAAAAAATCGATTGTTGATTTGTTTTTGACAGCTTGCGTCAAACAAATGTTATAAATTCTTATTCGATGATGGAAAGTGATCAAGAAAATGAATTTCTCCCGGTGGAAATTGAAGAAGCTGCCAATAAAGCTACCTTTGAATTATTGCCTAATAAGTCAAAGCGACAGTATGAGTTTTCATACGATCGTTTTCTGAAGTGGTGTGATCAAAAAAATGTTAGAGGTAGGGAAACCAGTGAAAAAGTGCTGCTCGCTTACTTTGAAGAAAAGTCTAAAATATGGAAATCATCGACGCTTTGGTCCAATTATTCTATGTTGAAAGCGATGATGAATATAAATAACCAGGACATAAGCAGGTATTACAAGCTTGTAGCATTTTTAAAACGGAATGGTGAAGGGTATCGACCGAAAAAGTCGAAAATATTGACTAGGGAGCAAATTAACAAATTTCTCGTAGAAGCCTCGGATGAAATATATCTTATGCAGAAAGTTGTTGCAATTTTTGGTCTCTTTGGGGCCTGTCGCCGAGAATGTCATAATAGAAATAGAAATGGCGGACAGTGAGCAAGTACGTGAACATCGCTTAGAAAAAGATATATTTAAATGTTGTAAAAAAGATGTTTCAAGTTATATTTGTGTAAAGTGTCTATCAATATACCACAAAAGTTGCTTATTGAGATCAAAAAAATCAAAAATAAGTTTTCTGGCAGGATATAAAATAAAATGTTGTGATAATAATTCAGGTGAGCCAGAAAACAATGACAAACTTATTGAATACATAAATTGCATTGAGAATCTAAATGAAGAAATTGAAGGAAAGAATAATCATATCATGAAATTACAGAAGGAATTTTCCTTTTTTCAAAATGAAGCGTTTGAAAATGATAAACAACTAAATGACCTATTATCAATTAAGGAGACAGAAGTGAAACAACTACAAACCATAGTAAACAATTTTGAAAAAGTATTGGCAAAAAGCCGTGTAAGCAAAGAAACTCAAACCGACCTAAAAACTAGTAGTAATAAGACAACACCTGAAATGCAAAAATCAACAAATAAAACAGATATAGGTATACAGGCTGTCCGAGAAAATATTAAAGACATTAAGAATATATGCAGTCCGAATGAAGTAAACCAAGCTAACAAGAAAGAAATGCAAAAGAAAATTGATGACTTAAAAAGTGATGTTGACGGATTACAGTTTATTAATTCTAATTTTGAAAAAGAAATGTCTAACATGATCAGGGAAAATGAGAAGTTAATAAATGAAATAAAATCTCTGGAAAAAGTAGTACAACATTTAAAACATGACGCGATTAAACCATCGAAAATAAAACGAGAAAAAATGAATAATTGCAAAAAGTGCAAGGTGAATAATCAACAAACAATAACTATCAAAAATGTAAGAACTAAGAAAAATAGAACGACCTCAAAATTTGCAGAAAAGAAAATAAACACAAAAGAAAAACGGACTACTTTAGCTGGATTTACCGAAGAAATCATTGAAGAAAATACCACAGAGTATGACATGAACATTTCTGAAATCAGCAATGAAAAGACTGAAGTAAAAAGAAAATCCAAAATATTAGTATGTGGAGATGAATTTGCTAGAGACATATCAGTGCCCCTTCGTTCCTTCACAGACCAAGCAAAATTTGTGGTGGAGGGCTCTGTTAATCCAGGTATAAAATTTTATGACTTAGCTAAATCTATTTTTGAAAAAACTATGCAATACGGACAAAATGATTTTGTTATTTTTATGTTCTCTACAAACAACGTTTGTAACCATTACAATTTAAGAGAAGGACTAAGATACTTGATACCTATGAGTAAAATTTTAAATTTAATAATATTAACTGATTGTCATTCCCCAGATGACATTCTAATTGAAAAGTATGTTAGCAAATATATTCGACATCACAAATATGTAAATAGATATTCGTCTCTGAAATATATCCCTTCTGTGCAAAAAAAAAAGTAAATTAATAAAATACATATCCAAATGCTATATACCTTACATTGATAAAACACTTAATAGTACAGTATTAAAAACTATTACATTGGCCGAACCAGAAAATAACAATTTTTTTCGTATACTAAACAAAAAAATAAATTCAATATAGTACATTTTAATGTACAAAGCATCTTCAATAAACTGTTAGAAATTGAAATATTGCTAAATGAAAAAGACTGTAACATTTTTTGTGCAAGTGAACACTGGGCCAACCGATATCAACTTGACTCTCTTAAAATTGATGGCTTTGAAATGGCAAATGCATATGCCAGGACCACTAAACGCGGAGGAGGAGTAGCAATCTTTGTCAGAAAAGGCTTAACTTATAAAAAAGTTGTAACTGAAGCTATTGAACAAATATTTGAAGCAACAGCGGTTGTCACTACAATAAATAATTCTCTCAAAGTTTTAATTATCTGCTTATATAGAGCCCCTTGTGATAAATCAGAAAACTATAAATTATTTCTTGAAAAACTTCACGATACCATAAAATATACAAATAATAAATATAAAGAATGTAAAACTATATTATGCGGTGACTTTAATATAGATTTTTTAACAAGATCAAAAAAACTAGATTATCTATTGGACCAACTTGACTCATTTGGTATTGTGCAAACAATTAACAAACCTACTAGAGGCAAAAACTGTCTAGATAATATCTGTGTGAACCTAGACCAAACATCTTATCAAGCTGGTATACTTAAAACCGCTGTTAGTGATCATGACCCACAAATAATTAGTAAATTTTATGAGAAGGGCAAAAAAGATAAAAATACAAAACCTACATATCAAACAAGGGAATTTCATAAACAAGAAAATATGGAAATTTTACATCAACTGCTTGAAAAAGAAACATGGGGAGAAGTTTATAATAATAAGGGTAACATTAATTAATAAAAAATTCGATATATTCTTAAATACTTTTAAACATTACTTTAATACAGCCTTTCCTTTAAAAATTAAATCAAACATGCCAAGACCAAAACAGAAGCCTTGGATAACTATAGGTTTAAAAAATTCAGGTAACAAATTAAAATTATTGCACAGCCTGATTAAAAGTACTAATAATGATGGTAATAATAATAATGGTACTCTTAAGGAATACTATAAAAAATACAAAAAAATATACAACCAGCTCTTAAATCAATCTAAAAAGATGTACAACAATAAAATATTCGCAAATTCCGAAAATAAATGTAAAACTGGCTGGAATATCATAAAAGAAAATTTAAATTCAAAAAAAAATCATAGCGAAATTAACCAGTTAATTAACTATGTTGATTTAAATCAACGAACATCAAATTACAGATAAAAAAGAAATATCAAATGAATTTGTAAATTATTTTAATAATATAGGAAAACAACATGCAACTAATAACATTAAAAATCCTATTTTAAAAATTACTCTACAAATTATTAATCCTTATTCATTATTTGTAATGCCATCGACAGAGAATGATATTGAAAGTATAATAAAAAATATGAAAACGTCTAATTCTTCTAGCAAAGATGAAATCACTAGCAACATAGTTAAAAAGTGTGCTAAACACTTATCTGCTCCTTTGTCGTATCTGATTAACTGCTCTATAGAAGAGGGGATATTCCCAGATATATTAAAAATAGCCAAAGTAAAACCGATATTTAAGTCAGGATCCGAACAAGAAGTGAAAAATTATAGACCAATTTCTCTTTTAAGTCCCTTCTCAAAAATTATTGAAAAATATATCGCAAATTTGGTAACTAATTTCTTTGACAAATATAAGCTTTTTAACAAAAATCAATTTGGTTTCCGTTCAGGAAGATCGACACAAGGAGCAATAAACACTTTCGTAGATATGACACTAAATGCATTAGATAAGGGAGAAAAGGTAATTGGTATGTTCTTAGATTTAAGTAAAGCATTTGACTTGGTTGATCACTCGATCTTGCTAAATAAATTAGAAATGTATGGCATAAGAGGCATTGCCCACAAATGGTTTCAAAATTATCTGGACAACCGGAAACAATATGTTGAAATAGACGGATACTGCTCAAGTGTGGTGAGTGTTGATATTGGTATTCCTCAGGGTTCCATATTAGGCCCTCTGCTATACCTTATATATGTTAACGACTTTAGATTTGGTAACTATGTTATATACGCTGATGAGAAATCACTAGTGATTAATGGAAAGAATCAGATGAACCTGTTATGTGAAGCTCAAAATACAGTAAAAAATATTCAATGTTGGCATTGAATGAAAAGAAATCAAAATTTATACGTTTTACTCATGGTAAAAATAACTTTGATCAGAGCTTATTAATTAAAGGCAAAAATACAAAATCCATTCAACAGGTTCAACAAATAAGCTTTCTAGGTGTAACTATAACCTAAAATTTGAGATGGGGTAATCAGATTGATAGTGTCTGCAAAAAACTAGCAACTGCATGTTACTGTATCTGGCAGTTGAGAAAATATATTAATAGGGATATGCTATTACTGTATTATTTCGCTTATATACAATCTATAATATCATATAGCATAATAACATGGGGTGTATCATCAGAAACCCAGAGGGTATTTAAACTCCAGAAAAGGGCAATCCGGAACTTAACTGGCGTATCAAGAAGCACCAGTTGCAAAGAAATCTTTAAAAAACTTCAAATATTAACAGTCCCTAGTTTGTATATTTATCAACTTATTACTTTTTACTGTACCAATCATCTAGATTTTGAAAAAGTTAATAGTAATGCCTACAATACCAGAGATAGGACACTACTAAGAGTGCATCGGTGTAAGCTTACTTCCACGCAGAACAATCCAAGGTATATGATTATTAAAGCATATAATAAAGTACCAAAATCATTAAGAGACTTGCCAATCAAAAAATTTAAAATTGAATTTAAAAAAATCCTAAAACAGAAGGCTTATTATTCAGTAGATGAATATTTTAATGACAACTTAATTGTTTTATAATTTTATACTTACTTGTTTAATTTTATAACTTATTTTACTTATCTATGTTATTGTAAAAAGACATTTTTTATATTTTGCACCTATAATATTTTTCATTATGACACCCAAATGAGTACTATAATGTTTCATTAAAGCACTCAACTTTGGAAACTTTTCCTGTATGCGGTTGGTAGCATTGGATAGTATGATACGTCAAATAAATAAACATCAAATAAACAAGGAAAAGTTTGTTTGTTTGTTTGCTACCAACTCATTTAAAAAGAACTATAATAAAATAAAAAATTTAAATTTATTTAAAAAAGCAACAAAATAGCAAAATATAAAAAGTATTATAAACAACTTATTTCATATGGCTGTTATGACATTCGTCCTTTAAAAAACTCATCGCTACGCGATTCGTTTTTTAAATTTGGACTCGTGTCATAACAAAGCGCCATATGTAATGCGTTAAAAATTCCACTTTTAGTGACGTTTGTAGAAAAACATTTTTTTACAGGAACATTCTTTTGCGGATTAATTATATTTGTATATTCACATTGATACACATTGCCAGAATTGTGTTATATTGTCCAGCATAGCTTAATGTGTAAAATAAATAAATAAATATTTTAAATATTTAATATCCCTAGATTTTGAGCATGTGTGTAAAAACGATATCGCATGCTTTTTTTGCAGGTATATGAATATGTACCTTGTATAAGAAAACAAATCGTATTTCTTAATATTGAAAAACTTTCTGAACTTGGAAGAAGTGATAAATATGCCGAATCTTCTCGTAGATAAATAGGAATTAAAAATAAATCGTAGATAAGTAGGAATGAGTTCATTACAAATAAAAATATGTCTGTTTCCATCTATACTAATATTTGAATAAAAATTGATATTCTAATTAACTTCAGTTTAAATAATGTCTAAATTAGTATGTATGCATATTTCGTGTTAAAATTTCTGTCGCAAAACACAAACAAGGCCCACAATTCTTTTCTATTTTATATTATGCAATATTTCAATCAATAAAATAATAGTGCCCAGCAAATTTAAAATTTATTTTTTATTTATACAATATACAGTTATATATGAGCGACGATACACAATATTATATTATGAATAATAGATGAATGGGCGGAAGTATTATTGCTGTATTTGAACTACTGAAATGGTAAAAGGTTTTATATGAATATAATGAGCTATGGAATAAATTTATATTCGGTATATTTATACAACACTAAACGTAGCTTCTGGGGTTGACTTGACCTATTGGTAGGTAAAGTTTAGCAAGAAATATGAACACGCTATTTTAACTAAAGTTTATTAAATTAGTTATGTACATAGAAATGCAATCAAGTAAACAATGGGATTTTCGAATTTTTAGTTGTAAAATTCATCCATTAAATATTTTTAATAAATAAATTATTCGATACATATTGCTAAAATTTAGAAATTAGACAAATAAAATTGATAAAAATGTCACATCTGGACTTAACGATCTTTAACTACAGTCGATAGCGCCTTAAACCATTCAGTCCCGGATGCTAAGCTTTGTGGCAACTGTAGACAAATGTAAGCTGTTCGTGTACAATATGTGTTAAATTTTGCTTTTTAATAGGTTTTTAACACTTTAAACAAAAAAAGTAAAAACGCTAAAAAAACGAAATAATTTTTTAACGAAATAGACAAATATAAGTTGTTTTTTTATTTATTTATTTAGGATGTCCTCGTAGGAATAGACCTAAATACAAATGTACCGAGAACATCTATTGGGGCAGAAGAGACAATTTATTAATTTGGGATTTAAAGGCCTGCAAGTTAAGACGAGTGGGGAAGACGTGGGAAGGCATGTAGTTCCACAATCTGGAGACCCTGGGGATGAAGGAAAGATCGAATCGATCCGTTCTCGATGTCGGGCATTGAACAGTATAAGGGTGCATGGAGTTGGCACGTCGCGTTGCTCTGGCTTGTCTGGCAAGTGGAGGCATTATAGAGCGGAGTTCTTCTGAGCAAAATCCGTTTATGTATCGGTAAAACAAGGAAAGATCAGCTACTGCTCTTCGGTGGGATAATGGGGCTAGGTTTTTGGTGATACTGGTGTCGTTTATTAGTCGAACTGCTCTTCTCGTAAAAAAAACGTAA
Source organism: Altica lythri (assembly GCA_964028335.1). NCBI lineage: Eukaryota > Metazoa > Arthropoda > Insecta > Coleoptera > Chrysomelidae > Altica > Altica lythri. The sequence goes on along the minus strand of OZ034801.1, from coordinate 29,520,575 downwards.
AAAAAATGCTAAAAAAATAAATTTACACTTTTTAACGGAAATATAGACAAATTATAAGCTATGTGTGTACAATATGAGTTAAATTTGGCTTTTAAAACGTTTTTAGTCATTTTGTAACGTGTTTCACCAAAAAACGTAAAAAAGGCAAAAATAGCGAAATAGAGAATTTTTAACGCAAATATAGACAAATATAAACTGTTTGTGTAAACTTGTTAAGCTGTATGTGTAAATGTAATAAATTTGGCTTTTAAAACGTTTTTTAGGGCTTTTCAACAAAAATAAAAAATCGAAATAAACACTTTTAACGCAAAAATTTAGAAATTAGCCAAACAACAAATGTCATTAGGGACAAAATTAAGTCAGATCTAGACTCGAACAGCGATCTTTATCTATAGTCAATAGCGCCTTAAACCATTTAGCTACCGATGCTTAGCTTATTAGTCCGCATTTTTGTTCATATCTTGATTTAGATCATGTTGTTGATGTAATTTTCTCCTTATGCAAATATATCACGTTAATGAGGGGAGAGATTATTTGTCAAATCGACAATTAAATCATTAGACTCTAGGTCACCTTCTTTGTGCCCGGCCTAATATTTTTATTCAATATTTTTTATTAAGGAGTAATTGAAAAGGTGTTTTACAACATAAGTTACAGATATAATCAAAAACGCCGACTTACCTTAAGAGTCAGTGGCCGAATGATTTAAAGCGCTAACGACTATAGAAAGAAATTGCAGGTGTGACTACTGCCGGATTAGACAATCTTCCTATTTCTCTGTAATGTCATCATTTTTTAAAATTAATTTCTAAATATCAAAAATACGCTTAGTGAAGTTTTTAACATAATATTGTAACGGGACAACCGTAAAGGAAGGGACCTTAATTTGAAAGATTAATGTTGACAGTTGATTTTTAGAAGTTTGTAAAAAAATCAAGTGACCATTTTAAATAATGTTTCTAGAAAATTCTAGAAACTTCTAAACACACTGACTAGATTAAATAATGTTGTATATAAGGGGATGCATGGGCAGTTAACGTCAGTTCAAGTTCAAGTATTCACAAGAGTTCATTGTATTGTCAAGTAGTTAGACGTTATCCAGCAGAGTTCAGTGTATCTTAACAATTTTGTAAATAAATTGTGTAAAAAGCCCCCATAAGTGTTTCAAATTGGTGTCAGGTGTGGGGTGAAGATACAAGAATGCCTGGAAAGAAAATAAATGAACTATTGGTGGCTGAGCTCAGAAAAGAGCTCGAAGAATTGGAATTGGAAACTACTGGGACTAAATCCGTATTGTTGACTAGGCTCCGTGAATACTACCTAGCTAATAATTTAGACCCTGACGCTGTGGAGTTTGAAGACCCAAATCAAAAAGCGAATTCTGAACTAGCCCAACAACTGGCCCAATTATCCAGTCAGATGAAGAGCCAGCAAGAGGAGCTTTCCAGTCAGATGAAGAGCCAGCGCAAAGATATGTCCCAGCTGTCGCAACGAATGACGAGCCAACAAGAGGAGCTTTCCAGTCAGATGAAGAGCCAGCAAGAGGAGGTTTCCAGTCAGATGAAGAGCCAGCGCAAAGATATGTCCCAGCTGTCACAACGGATGTCTACCCTATCAGAAGAGTTATCCAGTTCCTTCTCCCAGCAAATATCGCATTTGCGCTCCGAAATGTACACTCTTCGTGACGAACAAAATCAGCAAGTGTCCAGCTTGCGAGACGAACAAAATCAGCAAGTGTCCAACTTGCGAGACGAGCAAAACCAGATCAACCAGCAAATGCAGTCCGAGATAAGGAAGCTTCAACAAGAACAGGAAGCTAGCCGCCGAAACCAAACCATCCACCACGGCGACGGAGATGCAAGAAGGATGAAAACCTGCCACACAGACGTCAAACGACAAAGAAGCGAGGAGACGACCCATGTACGAACGACGATGAAACCCCCGACCTTCGACGGGAAGACTTCCTGGCCAAATTACCTGAAACAATTCGACGCAGCGGCCAGAGCTAATGGATGGTCATCCCAGGAGAAAGCATTGTCCCTAACCGTAGCTCTGCGAGGCGAAGCTTTAGACGTCTTGCAATCATTGACACCGGATGAAGCTGACAACTTCGAGTTATTGGTCAATCGTCTAGAGATGCGTTATGGTCAAACTCATCTACAACCGGTGTACCGAATGCAGTTAAAGAGCCGAAAACAGAAAAATGGAGAAACTATCCAGGAATTTGAAGCGGATGTAGCAAGAATGGTACGACTTGCGTATTCAAATGCAGCGGAGGATTTCCTGGAGTGCCTAGCAGTCCAAACCTTCACCGATGGTCTTCGAGACGTCGAGTTGCAGCGCGCTGTACGGTTGGAGCGGCCGAAGACTCTTGTGGACGCCTTGACCATTGCCCTGGAGTTTGAGGCGGCGACGGAGGCCTCACGTGGAGTTGCTCGACTAAGGGAAATCACCGGTAACTACGACCATGCCGTTCATTCCGTTAGCGACGTTGAAGCGGTAGTAGAGAGATTAATGAAGTTATCTCCAAAAAGAAGGCGCCCAGTGAGATGCTGGAACTGCGGAGAACTAGGCCATATAAGAAATACTTGCCCCCAAAAAGAAAAGTCTTCTGCTGAAGTACCCTAGCAGCAGGAAAACTAGAACGGGTCGACTCCTGGAGGGCGAAATCGACCCCAAACATTCCCGAAGCCCCTCACACCATTAAATTGGCAACTCTGCGACATCACGTGGACAGCTTATATGTGGATGGCCTCATTGATGGGAAGAACTTTAGCATGCTGGTAGACACTGGAGCTACAAAAACTATCGTTCGACCATCCATCATTATGCGAAAGAAGATGTGGCCTACCAGTTGGAGACTGCGTACCGCTACCGGAAATTCTGCTAGAGTCTACGGTGAGATACAGGTGACGCTACAGTTTGGTTCAACCTCTCTTGTTCACTCAGTGCTGGTGGCTGACGTTGATGAAGATGTTGTTCTGGGCATGGATGTTATGCTCCACTGTGGTTTTCATTTGGATCTTCGCCAACGTATCCTTCGTACTGGTAATGAAGAAATATTCCTGCACCGAAAACAAGTTGACAATGCCTCGATTAAGCTAATCGATGATATCGAACTTCCGGCAAGCTGCGAATGTGTCGTCACAGCGCGGTTGGATGGACTGGAGCCAGATGGTGCCCCAGCCATGATAGAGCCGAAGAACCATGACCATGAATTGGGAAAAGGACTCCTTGTGGTAAGACTCTTGTTAGATCCGCCAAAGAGGTACCCATCCGAGTTATCAACTTGAACGATCATCCAGTTCTTCTCCGAAAGGACACGGAAATGGGAAGTTTAGAACCGGTAATGGCCATAATTCACAAGATAAATGTTACGGAAACAGATGAGACCAACGAAATTGAACAATTAATGACAAAATTAGACCCCTCTTTGTCAAAATTAGAAAAGAAACAGGTAAGAGATCTACTTTACCGGTATAAACCTGTATTTGGTTCTAAAAGTAAACTGGGAAGAACTGATGTTGTACAACATAGAATTGACACTGGTGATGCACGTCCGATTCGACAGGTACCCCGAAGGATGCCTCAAGTTAAAAAGGAAGAAGCAGACAGAGCCCTTAAAGAAATGATTCAAAATGGCATAGTCGAACCATCCAGTAGTCCGTGGGCTTCTCCTGTGGTATTAGTGAGAAAGAAAGACGGATCAATGCGGTTTTGTGTCGACTATCGAAAGCTTAATAATGTCACTAAGAAGGACAGTTATCCTCTGCCAAGGATTGATGATGCCCTCGACGCTTTGGCGGGTTCAACTCTGTTTTCTACCTTGGACCTTAAAAGCGGATACTGGCAAGTTAAAATAAATCCTGCAGACAAAGAAAAGGCTGCCTTTACCAGTGGATCAGGGTTATGGCAATTCACGGTCCTTCCATTTGGCCTCTGTAATGCTCCTGCGACGTTTGAACGACTAATGGAGAACATCCTGCGGGGTTTGTCATGGGAAACTTGTCTAGTTTATCTAGACGACATCATCATAATGGGTAAGACCTTTAAGGAACATTTATCTAACCTGGAAGAAGTTTTTAAAAGATTACAGAACGCTAGTCTAACATTGAATGTTAAGAAATGCCACTTGTTCCAGAGACAGGTCAACTATTTAGGACATAACGTAAGCAAGGATGGCGTTGCTGTTGACCCCGCTAAGATACAAGCCGTTCAGGAATGGCCAATCCCTATCGACAAACATCAGCTCCGGAGTTTCTTGGGTCTTTGTTCCTATTACCGACGATATGTCAAGAATTTTGGAGACATCGCCAAACCCTTGACACGTTTGACAGAACAAGATAAGTCCTTCTGTTGGGATCAGGAATGTCAAAAGGCGTTTGAAATATTGAAGAAACAGCTTACGTCAGCACCTGTTCTTGCTTATCCACTTCCTGATGGTAAGCTTATTCTGGACACCGACGCCAGCAATGTGCGAATTGGAGCCGTCTTGTCACAGCTACAAGACGGTAAGGAAAGAGTGGTTGGTTACTTCAGCAAAACTTTATCGAAAGCTGAAAAGAATTACTGTGTAACTCGGAGGGAACTGTTAGCAGTTGTAAAATCCGTCGAACACTTTTATAAATATCTGTATGGCAGAAAATTCCTGATCAGAACAGACCATGCCAGTTTAAAGTGGCTACTTAGCTTTAGGAACCCAGAAGGACAGATAGCAAGATGGCTCGAAAAACTGCAGGAATATGATGTTGAAATCGAGCACAGACCTGGAACCAGACATCGTAATGCTGATGCACTTTCCAGAAGACCATGTCGACCTGATTGCCCCCGTTGTACCCGTATGGAGCAGAACGAGGAAAAACTTGCCTTAGTTAAGGTTGTGCCAGAAGACGAGAGCTCTATGCTGGAGGAGCAACAAGAAAACGATCCCGTTCTGAGAAAGATTAGGGAGTGGAAGAGAATGGACCGTCGTCCGCTGTGGGGAGAGATATCCTCATCCTCTCCTGCTTTAAAAGCATACTGGTCCCAATGGAACTCTTTAATTTTGGACGGAGGTCTCGTTAAAAGACTTGTAGAAAATTCCGAGGGCACAGAAACAAGGAAACAAATAGTAGTCCCAAGAAATGCTTTACCGGAAATTTTAAAACAGATGCATAATGATAGTTCTGGAGGACATCTGGGTATCACGAAAACGCTGCAAAAGATCCGAGATAGATTTTACTGGGTAAATTGCACTAATGATGTTAAAGATTGGTGTCGTAAATGCACTACATGTGCTGCCAGTAACGGTCCGCACCGAAAACCGAAGGCGGAAATGCAGCAATACCTGGTTGGAAGTCCTTTTGAAAGAATCGCAGTAGATGTATTGGGGCCACTTCCACAGACCGATGTAGGAAACAAGTACATCTTTGTTGTAATGGACTACTTCACTAAATGGGTTGAAGCATATGCAGTTCCCAATCAGGAAGCCACCACTTTAGCAGATATATTGGTTGAAGAATTCGTAAGCCGATTTGGGGTACCATTAGAATTACATTCAGACCAAGGAAGAAATTTTGAGAGCAAGCTGTTTCAAGAAGTTTGCCAAAGATTAGGCATCCACAAAACGAGAACCACAGCGATGCACCCTCAGTCTGATGGAATGAATGAACCGGACTATAACCAACTATCTGTCAAAAGTGGTGTCAGATTGTCAGAGGGATTGGGATCGACATATTCCACTATTTCTAATGGCAATTCGATCGGCCATCAACGAATCAACTGGCCAAACGCCTGCGAAGGTCCTGTTCGGTAGAGAAATGAGGCTATACCATGTGACTTGGTGTTTGGTTGTAAACCTGGTGAAGAAATGGCACGTGAACAATATGTCGCCGACCTTCAGAATCGAATGGAGAATATACACAACCTAGTGCGTGGAAAACTACAATTATCTAGTGATCGGATGAAGAGGTACTATGACACACGGACAATGGAAAAGAGTTACCAAGTTGGAGATTTAGTCTGGCTCTATAACCCCCGACGGCGTCGAGGTATTTGTCCCAAATTACAAAAGAACTGGGAAGGTCCTTACACTATCAAGAAGAAGATTAACGATGTCATTTATCGGATCGTGAAAATTCCCAGAGGGAAACCCGTCGTGGTCCATCATGATCGTTTGGCGCCTTACCAGGGAACCACAGTGGAGATGCGCAGCAACTCCAAGAAGATGGTTTAGCTGGCTCAGGGAGTGTGCGGGATTCCGATGTAGGAAATAACATTCCAGGATGAATGAATCTAAGGAGGGGGCAGTGTAACGGGATAACCGTAAAGGAAGGGACCTTAATTTAAAAGATTGTTGTTGACAGTTGATTTTTAGAAGTTTGTAAAAAAATCAACTGACCATTTTAAATAATGTTTCTAGAAAATTCTAGAAACTTCTAAACACACTGACTAGATTAAATAATGTTGTATATAAGGGGATGCATGGGCAGTTAACGTCAGTTCAAGTTCAAGTATTCACAAGAGTTCATTGTATTGTCAAGTAGTTAGACGTTATCCAGCAGAGTTCAGTGTATCTTAACAATTTTGTAAATAAATTGTGTGAAAAGCCCCCATAAGTGTTTCAATATTATACCCTTGAAATAATCCAATCTGTTATTGCGTCTTGTTTTGTTTTGAAATTCTTCCGGGTCTATATAACATGGGCGGATCCAGAATTTTTTTAGGGGGGAACAATTTTTTGAAGCACCCCCCCAAAACACAAAATAAGTTAATTTTTTACAAAACTATTAAGAGGTTTTTTTATAATTGAATATGCAGTAAGCAGAATGAGAACAATAAGTTTAAAAATGATGGTTGTAGGTACTAATTTTTCATCCCTCCGTGCGGAAAGCAATGCTTCCTTTAACGTTACGAAATATAAAACTTTTCATCACTCCGTGCCAAATGCACTGCTTTCGACCATGCAGGACCGTGCGGAAAGCAATGAATGACCGAAACAGAGTTGATAAGTGTTTCCCAATCAAAAATAAATGAGATAGAAAGTGAATTAAGAGAAATTGAGGATGAATTTTCTGATAGTTTTGCATCTGATAACGCGGTAGTAAATGCACCACGATATAATCAATCAAACGTAGCATTACTATCATTGTTGATTCTTAATTATTATCTAATATACTTAAGTTGAATAAAAAAAATATGTCTATAGAATTAAGCAACTGTTCAAATATTACATTTAACGTATTTAACAAAGATTCATAACTATACATAATTTTGTAATAAAAAATTTTTTTTTTACTAAAAATGTTATAATTTCTTAACTCTAAAATTTTTTGTTTTAATGGGAGGGATCCGCCTCCCCCAACCCTCCGTCAGCGCCTTCGCAGTGCAGGCGGATCAGACCTAATACTACTTTTATTATCTTCTTTCCTTTTATTTTAGACAAATTCAAGAGCTTTCCTCACGGAGTGATGAAAAATTGAATACGCAACTCGTGCGGTGCGCAGGTAATCCCATGAAACGCACTCGTGATGGGATCACCTGTTTTCCGCACTCGTTACATAATATATTATTTCCCAATTTATAATGTTACAAAGACGAAGAAGAATAAATAAATATGATTTTTTATTCTGAATGCAATAATCGCATATTAGGATTCGGTAATTGGATGGAAAAATAAATTTATTTCAAAATAAATCATTCCATAGGAGCTAACGGTTAATTTTGGATGACTGTACAGTCTATTTTTCTTTTTCTCCCCTGGGGTATTGATTTACCTTGACGTAAGTTTACAATTTGTTTATTTTAGTAAATTGTTTTAATGTTTGTAATTAGTTTTAGCTCTGATGATGGCCGGTGTTTAGGCCGAAAGCGCTTAGCTAACAATTTATAATTATCTACAATACACGCTTCTTAAAGAAAAATACTTGTTTTCCTGTTCCTCTTACTTCAGTAAGCGTGTACAAGTCCATTACAGTCTATTTCATTAATTTTTTAATAGTTTCAATATCACAGTTTAGCTCGTATTCAGGAAAAAAAAGGTAAAATTCTACAATTTTAACTTGAAAATCTGTTTTCTATGTCTTGAATTATATTATCTAATGCGGGAATATAAATGAATTGACGATAATAATCTTCTGAATTCAATGCAGGGTAATTTTGTCTATGTTGCTGTTTGCCTATGATTTGGGGTAAGTTAGTAATATCAATTGCTAGTTCTTCGGCTACTACGTTAATTTCGTTAAGAAAAATAAAATTATCTATAGGTATTATATATATTAGATACATCAAAGTATATTGTCTGAAGAAGCTTTGAGGGGCATGGCCCCTATGGCTACCCCCGTGGATCCGCCAATGTATAAGCAGTATCTAATATGTACATTTTAAATGGCTTATCTTCAAATTTATTTACTTTATTTGAATCACAAAACTGTAAAACCTTTGACTTAACGCGATGACATGCAATCTCTAATGAAACGCCATATCTAGTAATAAAGTAAAAGACAATCTTACACGTTGTTGGTTTTTGTTTCTTTAACAAACCATGGATTATTTTTTTTACATAGTTAAGGAGCCACTATCGTAGCAGCTGACGTTGTATACGTATTACCATCTATTGTGATAAAACGTTTAAAAATATATTAATATTAGAGAGGTAGATTAAATGTTCGAGAGGTATGTAGGTATCATAAATTCAGGTACACTGAATTAACACATGACTGATGATTATCCTTCTATTTTTAGTATTTAACTTAAGAGACATACGATTAACATCCACTTATAATTATAGTTTACTTGCATGTTATAGAAATTCGTGGTATTTTGTGTTTCTTTGCTTTAGAATTGGAAATTTACAATAAAGTATTATTATATTATTATAAAATAAAAAATAAAAAATAAATAATTAAGTTAAAAAAGCGTGTAGAACTCGGGAAATTGGAAATGGAAGCGAAATTTTCTATGCTATCTCTGATCGAGGAATAAGCCTGAAAAATCTATTTGTTTAACTACATTTCTTGGATACTAAAATTCATTAAATAAATAAAACAAAACAGTAAAATTAAATTTTAAAACCATCATAATGTTGGTTTTGACAGTAACACCTATTAACTAGCAGCAAAAACAAAATTTATACGCTATTTTAATATTTCATCTTCCAATTGATAACACAAAAAATATCGTGCAGTGATAAAATTCGTTGTTTTGGTAGGTTTATCAGCATAAACATAACTTCGTACAAAATATAAGGAAAATGTTAAAGGAATCTGCTTCTTTATTTCTAACTGTACATCGATGGGTTTTAGAGTTAAAACGTGCTCGAACAAGCGTCGAAGTTGAACCACATAGCGGAAGTCCAAAAAATGCAACAACACCAGAACTCATTAAGCAAGTCTATGATAGTATTTCTAAAGATCCTAGTTTTACTAAGCGTGAAAATTTTGGTACCATAGGAATCTTAGATGTACGAGTACCTTATATTTTACACAAAGAGTTGCATGTGAAAGAGCTGTTTGAAAATTAGTACCACATTCGTTAACAATTCAACAAAAGTAAATGGAACAAATATTTCTTAGCGTAATTTTGAGCATTTTAACCAAAATAAAATCGATTTTGTGCATCCTTTTATAACTATGGATGAAACTTGGATCTACCATCATGATGCTAAACTAAAACAAGAACATTTACGGTGGACTGCAGCTGGTCTTTCAGCTGCCAAACAGGTTAAGTCACAACGATCGGCAAAAGAGGTTGACTATCTTGAAAATACAATGCACGTCTTCACACGAGTTTGTTGACGATGTCTTAATTGAACGAATTGCTTGAGCAATTACCGTATTCACTAGATAAGGCTTTCTCCAGCTACTATTACCTTTTCAGGAACTTGAAACAATTCCTTCATGGAAAGCGTTTTTCATCGAATAAAGAAGCTATTGCAGGCGTGAAACAATATTTTGCAGAGCTTCTAGAAAATGATTACAGAGATGGTATAAAATTACTGAAGGATCATTGGAATAATTGTGTTAAAATACACATTTTTTAATTTTTAACCAACCTGTATATTATGAATAAAATAATAATATATTGTTAATATAAAATATTAATATATTGTATATCTTACATCTATATCTATACATATAATAAAACTGTAGAAATGTATATGTTTGTGCGCGCATCACATGAAAACTACTGATCCTATTCGAATGCGGTTTTCAAAGACGTATTTGTCTTCTTTCAACTTAACATCTGGTGTATAAAACTTTTTCCCCCCCACCCCTTTAAGGGGGTGAGAAAAGAAAATTTTATACAAAAATCAACACGCCACGCGAACGACGTCGCGGGTACATCGAAATAGAACCCAAAAATGTGGTTAGATTTTTTTGTCTGTCTGTCTGTATGTTTGTGCGCGCATCACATGAAAACTACTGATCCGATTCGAATGCGGTCTTCACAGATGTATTTGTCTTCTTTCAACTTAACATCTGGTGTATAAAAATTTCTCTCCCATTCCTTAAATGGGGTGGGCTAAGAAATTTTTATACAACAATCACACGCCACGCGAACGACGTTGCGAGTACAACTAGTTTAAAAATAATTATTTATACACTATATCTAGGTATATAAATACGATACAAAAATATGTGATTCATAAAATAAAGAAAACAAAATGGTTTTTACTATGCTTATCGTAACATGTTTCTACACACAGTGTCTTCTTCGGACAACTAAGTGATTTTATTTAAATAGGAACGTACTCGTAGACTTCAATCTACCGCTTATGCCATAAAAGCGAGACAGGGATATGCGAAAAGGTCATCTTCCGTATGCTGACAAATTTGCTCTTTTACTCTCATCGCCAAAGCCAACAAAGATAGCTTCGCTTTAAAAAAAAGGGAAAATTTTGAAAGACTTTCTCGATCTGTTGTATGCCTCCACCATTGAAAATGACTGACCGCCGCTAATCCAGAAATTATTATCTTGTTACTTGGTTATCCTAAGACTTATTTTTCATGTCAATTCACATTTTTTAGAACGGCACGATACTGTTACATACCTTCTGCATCTTTGCTTCTTTTCAAGAAGAAAATTGACGTTGTAGTCGTATTAGTTACTTGAATGTAGCTATAGAACAGACTCCGCAATTATTAAAAGTGACCAATCTCTCAATTCTGGATTTGTAGAATTATGCTCCTGAACATAAATCTGTTGGTACATTTGTGAAAATAAATTATTTTTTTATTCAATAATATCTAATACCTTTGAGAGCACTCTTTATTTCCATGTTATTTGCATGTCTTTGTTAGTATTTTCTAGAATATCTCTTCAAGTAATAAAATCCGGTACTTACAACGAAACTTTCTGAAGAGTGTGTTTAAAGCTCCGGAGCTAAGTGTTGCACAAGTCTTAATGTATGTAACTCTATTTTGGCGAAATAAAAATACAAACAATACAGTTAATATGTGTAGGTAGTTTAAAAACAAAAAGCAGAATTATTTTTACTTGAAATACCGGATCTTTTCAATAACAATGTAATTTAATAGATATACCCAACGAAATTAATTATATCGGATTTCCCAATATTTCGTATACATTTAACTTATCCTTGCTTGTACGTAATGAAATTATTTATACATATATACAAAATTATGGGTGTTTAAAATATTAGGTGAAAGTGGCGTGAGAATATTACAAATGTGATGAAATATAGTTGGTAGAGTTTAAAGGTAGATTTATGATCTTTGATTTAATTTCAAATATAGAAATGCAATCTCTATTTTAGTTAATGTTATTTTATTATTCAGTCAAGCTTATCTTGAACATATATTATTTGTAAAAATATAAATGTACTCGCCTGGATAATTAATATATCAGGAAATACAAGTTGAATATGGTAATAAAAAAATTGAAATATAGTGTTTTTGTAACAAGGCCATATACAAATTCGTAACAAGTAGAAATATATGTAAACTAGTTTTTATTTATGAATTACAAATTAATTAATTAGATGAGATACAGGTGTTTATAATCAGTCTTTATTCTACAAAGTTGATAATTTGTTGAACTTATTAATAGACGGCGAACCGAGCTCTTAAGGGCTGTTATATGAAAATATTACATTATATGTGCAACAAGATACCAAATGAAACCTGTTCGATTGTTTATAACGTAAAAAAATTGCCAAAACCTACACGGTGCTTTTTCTACTAAAGTGGCTGGTCACCAACGTATTTTGATGCTATAATTCCCATTTAAATCGAGCTACGTTAACTTTTTGATATTCAAATTAAATATATTATTTCTAACTTTTTTTGGGTCTTAGCTTTGTTTTCTTCGATGTTACGGCTCATTTTTTTTTATTTTTTTTATTATCATTTTCAATAGCAACACATTGAAACAAAAAACCACCACTATTACTTATACCGTATTTTAAATGTAAATCCGTAACATTTTTGCTTTGTTTAACCAAAGAAATGAATTGTGGCATGTCGTTGCAATACATATACTATTCTTGATAAAATCTATCAAAAATCTCTCTAAAATAAAATTATAATAAAATTATAATAAAAAAAATAAAAATTTTATTAAAAAAGCATGAACTAAAAAGCAAAAAGTAAATTTAATAGTTATTTATGAAACAGTTCGTGAAGTATGCTTTTTGCGCACGCACGCGATGTTTAGAGCACGAGCGAAGCGAGTGCTATATATCGCGTAAGTGCGCAAAAAGCACTTCACGCACAGTTTCATACAATATTTTATCTACGATAAACAACTAAAAAATAATTTCAAATTCAAATTTGAAAATTTAAACTACAAAACTGTCAGAATAACTTTTGTTGAAATTTAATGCTCTCATAGCAACACCATGACAACGCGAAAGCTAAGGATATTTGATTATATGAAGGTGTGTCAAAAACAGTGCGAAAAAGTAAATCCGATAAAATAGTTATTTATGCAACTAGTGCGTAAAGTGACCTTTCAGGCGAATGCGACAATCACATGAGTCAAAAAAGGAACATTTACGCACGAGTTGCATACAATATTTTTTCTACAACCGAATTTCTTTACAAGAAATACAAGTATAGGACTGATTTTTTTTTACGCACTACTGCAAAAAAAATATTATATTTAAAACAAATTTTAGATAACAAAATATTTATTTTCTAAATTAATCTTACCTATAATACCGGTACGTAGAAACGCGAAATGCTTGAATTATAAATTAATTGAAATGTCAATCAGTCAGACCCTACGTATATTTAAATAAAAATACTTAGGTACCCTTATTCATGAACTGATATTTCTGTCATATTAAAAATCAAATTAAAAATTACTGAATATAATATCTAGTTTTGTATGTATTAAACTGCAATAATTTAACAATTAAATATATTTACACAAATTTACACAATTAAATAATAAAAAAAAGTTTCCTTACCCGGAATTGAACCCGAGTCAGCTGGGTAGAAGCCAGACACCTTACGTTCTCGGCCAATAACACACCTAAAAATCTTTGCATAATCTTATAAAAGACGGTGCTTATTTTACTTTTTTTTACTAGTTAAAAAAAACTTTTTTTTTCACTAGTGAAAAAAAGTTAAACTTTACGAACCTTAAACCGTGCGTAAAGATAATACTTTACGCACGGTTGTAGAAAAAATACATTGTTACTTCACGCATACTTTTAATCCTTCACACACTGCTGTCTATAATGACAGTTTTCACGAACTAAAAATTGATACATAATATGAGGTAGAGTAGATAAAAATATTTTTCATGTATGTATTTAGTAGGTATATCCTACTTTCGAAATAACACCTCTCGACCTCTCTTGGTGACTCTTCGTCATCATAATATAATAGGCGTACGTACATAGGCAAGTTCTAAAGACGTACATAGATATAGATATTTAACATTGTCGTGACCATTTTCCGTTTTTTTGAATTTTTACTATTTTGCTTTCAATGATTTTTTTTATTTTATCATATTTTCTCGTTATCACGTTTATACTAATTTTTCGTTGTATTTTATAATTTATCAATTAAATATATTAGATATCCACTGCGCCACCTTACGGTGGCTTCATAGTACTTAATTTAGTAAGAATTTTTTGTTTAAATATGTGACATAATAACTGCGCCACCTTACGGTGGCGTCATAGTATTTGATTTAGTAAAAATTGCTTGTTTAAATATATAAGATATTAACTACGCCACCTTACGGTGGCGTATTATCATTTATTTTAGAAATATATTTTTTGGCTTTATTTTTGAAGTTATACTTCTATTCGTACACCCTGTAGAAAAAGATTGTGTAGAGTTAAATGGGAAAAATCATTACATATGTAATGGTGTGAGTAAGAGAGAGACAGAAACACTTATAAGGTATATTGGTCGGTAAAAACAAAGATGAAATATTTATCACATGTTATTAGTCATAACTATAAGTCCTTTGAATACCGTTTCAACATTCAGTACATTGAAAAGGGATAGATATACAAAAAACAGTCTGAACTAATGTATGAATATCATAGTGACGGACCACATGATTATTTGACAGATTATTTTATAATTCTGTCACGTAAGTAATAAAGTAAAGTTTAGCATTTTATATTAATAATAATATTCAGTAATGAGTATTGTATTGTAGTCCAAAGTACCATCACATGGTTGCATTTTGCATTATATCCTGCACTATGCTTTTAAGGTTGTTGGCTACATACACATCAGAGTTTTTACGAATAGTCGAGGAAATAAACTAAAACCTCTGAATTTTGTAACGTAAGAATGCGTTTTTTTGCATTGGATTCGTTAAAGTATCAGGAAATTTGTCGCTATATTTTATAATGTAAAAATGGGAAATTGCATTTCTGCATTCGAAAAGTGCATTCCGAACAGACAATAGAGAGAAAACTTACAATGCGGTAAGTATTGCTGAAAATGGGTTCAATTTATAAACTCGGGGTTTTTGGGGTCGCTGTACACGAATATCACGTTTCCGAAAGTCTTCGCGGCACTTGGTGCCTAGGGTATTTACCTCTTCTCCTAGGGTTTAATGTAAATTCTGTACAAAATCAGTGCACATCTGGTACTCGGTGGTTTTTTGAGTCGCTAAATACGATTATAATAATGACGATGGTCTTCGAAACACCTGGTGCTTAAGAAGGACCTCGTCTCCAGGAATATTATGCAAATTAGATACAAAAAAAAGTGTGAGGTGTCAAGGGACACCCGGATGGAACGAAGTTCCTTTCGATTAATTAGTGAAGGAATTAGTAATTTGTAAACACAACAGAGTGTTTATACATACATAAGCATTTATTATTGTCTGTATGAAATCTCTACTTACCTAACAGTTCGTTTCTTTTAACAAAAGTGTCCATTTATACAATACCAGAGCTTTAGATAACACATCTTTTTAGAATTACTTTTTATAATTTAAAACAGGAATTAACAATTCAATACAAAATTTTAAAATTAAAATATTTGACAGTAACTGACAGTTAAGGTAATTTGACGTAGGTACCTAAATAGTCAAGTTACGAACTATTTTTAAAATGTTTATGAATTTATTAATTTATAAAAACAGGATGAAATAAAATGTAATACTATTATAGTTAATTATTATTTTTTCTACAGTATTTTCTTTTTAATGTACATTTTCTTTTAATTTAAAATAGTGTCTTTTTAATTGTAATATATCTATCTATGAGAGAGAGGGAGAGAGAGTTATTTATTTTTTGGTCTGTGAGAGAGAGAAACATGCGTGTGTCGTGTCATAGTGTCGTGACAACTTTTGGTATGAATTTTTTTTGGCTAGCTCCTAGCGTCAGTCGTAACTGTTCGTAACGCGCGAAAGGGAACTTCGTTCCAAAAAAAGAGTGTGCACTCGGTTTTTGTGGAGGTTTTTGAGGTCGCTAACCACGAATATTATATAATGATTTTGCTAAATTATTCGCATACAAATTTATGAATCCGGGCGTGTGCATAGAAGTATAACTTCTGCCGGCAGTCCCACTGACTACCACACTCATTTTTTTTTAGTATTTTCCCTTTTCTTTTAGTTTTTCGTTTATTTATTTATTTATAAATCGAAATTCAACATTATCTATTGGGTTTTTTCACAACGTAACTGTTCAATAATCTAAAAATCAAAATACAGTGCCATGTACGGGGTGTCTATCTAACCTAGATGTCAAAGGTTTATAGAGTTACTTCAATTAACTTAAACTGTCATCTTTTAGGAATTCGTAGAACTAAACAATAAATGTCACTTAGGGGATATTGTCACTTTACCGTCGAAATATACAAAAAAGTTAAAAAATTATTAAAAAACATTTTATAGTGGACCAAATAGTAAATCTAAACCATTCTTGAATTCATTTAAATATATACAAAAAAAATTATGAAATTCGGTCCAGCCGTTTAGAAGGAGTTCAGTTACATACACACGAACACAAGAAATATATAAGTATATAAAGATATATAAATTTTAAAAGCTTGAGGGACCGATGTATTGTAAACTGTATAACCGATAGCTTTTATATCGTTATCGCCACATTATCCGTTATATAAGAAAAATACTATGATTGATGACCCTCCGTTTTTATTGATCTTGCAAAAAAGTTTCATGCAACCAGACCTACAGTAAAGCACATTTTTTGGAGTGGTTAGAAATCATCTAATTTCTAGTAGTTAGCTTATACTTTTGCATTCTGATTGTCCCAAAGGGCACAGCATAATGCCAGAAAGCAAATTTAAAAGAATATTTGCTGTAATTCAAAGCACGGATTTCTCTTAACACAAAAGAGGGCGCTCAAAGTTTACTTTTTCGGTAGGTCTAGTGGGTTGTAGGCCGCGCTTTATATAGTAGGTATATAGGAACATTCCTTATGTTATTTAAATAATAAACAATCAAATTATATAAATTTTATGTCAAACTATTTTCAGAATACCAACTGTTTTCCTTTTGTAAGTAATTTCAAGTTTGGCACACGATCTAAACATTTAACCATTATCTTACATGACTCTCTGGATCTGGAAAATTAGAGTGGGGCGAGCAAGTGCTATGTGGGCACTTATGCCACATATGCCCATTATGCATACTATGTGTAGAGATATCCACACCTCAGACTGTTATCAGACCTAAGGATTTAAAATAGGTGATGAAACTCCTAAGGGGGATCTCCCTGACATTGGCTGGTGTAATCCAGTACTCGACCAGCACGGATCTTCTGATTTCAAAAAAAGCAGACCAGTCATACATTATGTGTACTGTTTTACTGCTCTGCTGTTTCCTCTTTTTGTTCACAACCTCTGCGTAGGGGCGATTTTGCCAATTATATCCCAAAGAGATCTATTAAGATTCCCACCGCTGTCCGGAAATTTGGTCTCGTTTATACCTTAAGTTTTCTTACTGTTTTCTATTCAGGGTCAGGTAATAACTCTCTGGTCAGTCTACAGTTCGTTGTTTCACCCAGCACTGTATAAAGTTTTGGTGAGAGAGCTGTTTGATAAGGTCCACGACAGCGAACATTGTTAGCTTGGTAGATGGACGAGAGCTAACATATTTGTAGCCTGCAACCCATATTTGTTTCTAAATTGTCCGCAATGCCTTTAAAGTTCCCATTTCCTTTGATCTAGCTCAGAGTGGCCACATTATTTTGGCTGGTCTCAGTTAAAGTTTCATTTCATTTTTAGGCTTAGGGATCTAAAGTATATTCCACATCCCACACCTTGCTACGTTTAAAAGTGATTACCAGTAATAAAATATATTATTGTAAACATTGTGCGTTATATACAAAATAGTATATTACATACCTAGCCGGAAAGTACTCTATTTCAGCCGAGCGGCAAGGTAGTTTACCGAGGTGCGAAGCACCGAGGTAAACTACAGACTCGAGGCTACAATGAGTTCCCGCGAGGTTTGTATACTATTTTACTTACAATCGGTAAGTAGTTTATGGATTTCTAATACTCACAATCTACCAATAATAATTTCGTTTCAAATATCTGTATCCATTTTCATTATGTGATAAGATGAATTATTTTAAGTAACCTGTGAGATCTTTGCTAGGTAACAAAACTAGTTTGTTGAATCTGACATTTAGGCGATACACGACGCCATTAATTGTACATATAATCAAATTGTGTTTATTTTACAAAAATGTCTGATAGTGAATTTGAATGTACGCCACCAGAACTGCGGGTAGCTGCAGAGAGAGCTACTGAAGGAATAATTCCTGAAAAAAGCAGGGAGAGGTATGAAAACACCTATGAACTAACTATACAGTAAATGGTGCGTGGCTAATTAAATAAATGTTTAGTGGATTCTATTGTTTCTAAACGATCTTTTAATCAAAAATGACATTGACATTTGCAGGTAAGAAAAGTGACATATGCTAGCCGGGAAAGTACTTTTTGTTCCTCCGTCCAGAAACAATACTATTAATTACTTCAAAATCGTACGGTAAATGACATTTTCCGGCCTAGCCCGGCAAAGTAGCTTTTAGATTATCTAAAGAGATGGCGCTATGAGTCATCAAAAATACATAATGAATACTACAAATTTTAATTAAATTTATTTAAAAACAGCGTATAATATACTAAACTAATAACTTTTTCTAACTTTTTCTAAAGGTAACCAGGATTCAAACTTACATTTAATTGCTCTCACAACTTTTATTTTAAATTTGACATTTATGTCAATTTACAACTACTTATCATTCGATTATGAAAATACATATCTTGATTTTATTATTGCTCGATGAACTATAATAGTTATTTATGCAACTAGTGCGTAAAGTGACCTTTTTTGACAAATGTGAATGTTGTCGCATGAGCCGCAGGTGAATGCGACAATCACATGAGTCAAAAAAGGAACATTTACGCACGAGTTGCATACAATATTTTTTCTACAACCGAATTTCTTTACAAGAAATACAAGTATAGGCCTGATTTTTTTTACGCTTTACTGAAAAAAAAAATTATATTTAAAACATATTTTAGATAACAAAATATTTATTTTCTAAATTAATCTCACCTTATAATACCGGTACGTAGAAACGCGAAATGCTTGAATTATAAATTAATTGAAATGTCAATCAGTCATTTAAATAAAAATACTTACCCTTATTCATGAACTGATATTTCTGTCATATTAAAAATTAAATTAAAAGTTACTGAATATAATATCTAGTTTTGTATGTATTAAACTGCAATAATTTAACAATTAAATATATTTACACAAATTTACACTATTAAATAATAAAAATAAGTCCCTTTACCCGGAATTGAACCCGAGTCATCTGGGTAGAAGCTATATACCTTACAACCTCGGCCACTAACACACATAAAAGTATTTGCATAATCTTATACAAAACAGTGCTTATTTTACTTTTTTTCACTAGTGAAAAAAAAATTTTTTTTTCACTAGTGAAAAAAAGTTAAACTTTACGAACTTTAAACCGTGCGTAAAGATAATACTTTACGCACGGTTGTAGAAAATAGTTCATTGCCTCTGCTATTTTTATATAAAATTATTAGATATTAATATTAATATTATCAACATAACAATTTTTACTGTGCTGCTTATTAGCACAGTATTCGTATGTATAAAAATTAAGGATCGTGAAATCGATTATCAGAAAATCATTCCTTATTACTAATTCGTTTAATCGTGCAATAGATGTCAATAATGTCAATATACACCTAATCATGTATGTATGGAGGGTAGAGGTAAGGAGAACTGTCTCCGTGTATTGAATGTGGCCGTCAAAATGTGGTAAATAAGGGTGGCGCTACGATCGTAGTAGGGTAAATTTTAAAAAAAGCGCCATAATTTCTTAGAGTAGGATAGATAAATAAACAAGGAAAGACACATTTCCGCTTTATTATGACACCATTTTTAAAATAATCATAAGATACATAAGATAATCATAAAGTATAAAACGAATTTAAAATACACTAAACTGAATTCGCTGACCACGTTTTTTTATAGCACTTATATAATTTGTGACTTATATTACGAAATCATACGACATTTTAATCAATTTGTCAAAAACTGCTACATTCATTCTGTACCCTACATCTACTTTAGCGCCATTGTAGTGGCAAGTTTGAGAAGTGTTATGTACCTCTAAAAAGTGGACACATTTTTAATCATTTCCCATTTAAGATCGTTCTCCTTACCTCTACCCTCCATAATGTATGTCACAAAATAAACAGTTTTTGAACTTTTGAAAATAATAAAAATTGGTCGGACCAAAAAATAGTGTGTGTTACACGTCCGCAAAATGTTTTGCAAGTGCTCGTATTGTTTCGCCTCGGTGCTACGCCCCTCGGCTACACAACTTTACTCGCTCTTGCAAAATGGCATTTTCCGTCCTTGTGTCACAAATAACTATTCCCGGCTAGCTGGGAAATTAAAGTAAGTAATAAGTCGCTTCCTGATTACTTCAAAGGTTAGAAATCCATAAATTACTAACCGATTGTGAGTAAATAGTATATTGTAATACAAGTGTTACAATGACAGAGGTTTCGTAGTACGAGTTCAGTTTGTGAAACGAACCGCGAAGCGGTGAGTTTCGCAAAGAACGAGTACTACAAACCGTCATTGTAACTCGAGTGTTAATTATAGTTCGCCCAACGAAAGTTTGGGACAGCCACGTGGCCTCTCGTTCAATGCGCAGTGGTTTTTTTACGAGCGTTACGATAACAACGATCGTTCTGAAAGCTTGTCAGTGTGGTAGCTGGAATGGTTTTGTAAACTGTATTTAGCTACGAATATGCTGAGAGAGTTTCTGAGTTGTTTTTTAAATGTACCTATGTATTTTTTTAGTTTAAAGTGGGCAGTAACAAATTTATATAAAATAAATTCTTCTTAATTATGTTGGCATTATACATTAAAAATTAATTTAAGATGTATAATATATTTTTATTTCCGTCCGCCACTGATAGAAAGACTCCGCCTACCTGCGCCGACTAACACGTGGCTGTCACAAACTTTGGTTGGGAGACCTATACATACTATTTTTTATAATGAACTTTTAAAAGTACAAAAAAAAGTAAAATGAGAGTTTTTCGAAATATTTATTTATGTTGGCAATCTTGACAGTTTTGACACTTGTCAGTTTTAATGATTTTAAATTAGAATGTTTGTCAAATTTGTATAAAATATTCCGAATTTAGCAATAACGCTGATAATGTAGTTAATAATTTACTACAACATACTTCTTGATTTACTACCTGAACTCTTTCGTTGAAAATCAGTGCAGTGCAACCAATTGTGTAAAACAAAAAGTTACCAAAAACAGTGTTACAATGAATCTATTTCGATACTGTTTTTAGTGTCGAAATAGAAACTTTGTGAACGTGAATTATAAAAAAACATTTTTGGTTATTAGATTGGTACATATAATTTTTCATTAAATTGTTAATCGGATTGCTTGTTAGCAAATGTGAATTATTTTGAGATTTAATTACTAGTAGTTATTTGTTTCGAATATATTTCTACTGGGTAATTGTTAACTAGATGTACATAATCTGTGGAGTTCCGTTAATAAGCATAACCCGTATTTTTTACAGAAAATGAACTAAAAAAATCAGTTACGTATGCTACTTTCTATAACGTTATCTCTATGGTACATGCTAGAATGAATCTTCAATAATACGTTTTATAGTAGCTATTACACGTTATAGGTATCTTTGCTTTCAATCTGAACAATATTTGAGCAGCCGTAACTATTACCGTTATTATTTATTACATAAAGTACTTATGGTTATATTATTTGACTGTAAGTAGTGTTTTAAGTAAATTGATTGCATTCCCGTTAGGTCAATTAAACGCCCTTAACGAATATGCTTCATGGCCAATATAAGTTACCATTTTTACAATTATTTTATAGAACTTATTGTTTAATCGCACATTTATTTGATATTTGCAAATCAATGTTAAATAAGAGATAAAAACATTTTTATTAGTTAAAACTTCTTGTACGCCTGCAATATGGACATACAGGCGTAGGTTTTTTACAGGAAAAAAGGCACTTCAAAAAACCGACTTTATAGAGATATATGTTAATATACAAAGCAGATACATTATTTTACGTCTCCAAAACTATATTTCGAACTCACACTAAATATTTGTATTAATAAGTGTGAATTAACCCAAAACGAAATCGCTCAAATTACAAAAAGAGCCCTCACTTATTATACTGATTGGTCTAAAACACCAAAAGGAGTAGTGATAAAGGTTAGAAACCTATATAAAAAAAAAACAATTAATTTAATAAAAAAAAAAATATTGAACACTTGAAAATTATATCATAGAAGATTAATTAAAGAATTAATTATTCTATTATCTCATTAATGGAAGTCTTCAGAAACTCTTGAATGGTCTCATATGTATCGGTATCTATTCTATATGGTCGATTTTTTCTTCCAAATTCCAAAATTTGGTACTTAAAATTCTTTTCCTTTTCCATCACAAAATGGCTGGAGCTTAACCAATCTAGTTATAGTTTAGTAACTCAGGTGGACCTCTTCGAATAAATT
Source organism: Altica lythri (assembly GCA_964028335.1). Lineage (NCBI taxonomy): Eukaryota > Metazoa > Arthropoda > Insecta > Coleoptera > Chrysomelidae > Altica > Altica lythri. The sequence goes on along the minus strand of OZ034801.1, from coordinate 29,498,049 downwards.
TGGAAGTACCTAAGTACCTTTAATAGAAACGAATAAACAAAAATCAATCCCTTATCGAATTGACAACCATTGAATAATAAAAATATAACAACTTTTGTACGTTATTATATATTGCTAAGACGTAAATTTGCTTAGAGCTGCAATATTTAAGAAAAGGAAGTTCCATTAGGAAGATGTTCTGATGTAACTTTTTTTTATTGATGGAGAGGTTCACTTATGCGAACGGCACTCAGTTGTTTGGTGGAGAGCGAGTCATAGGTTTGTTCAAACTAAATATATTTGGTCGTCAAAATATGTAGTGTAAGTAAAAAAAAATGAAAATAAAAATGGACGGCACTTATATTTTTATCCAATGCATGGAAAAGATTAAAAACCCAGAAAAAAGATGAAAAAGAAATATTTAATTTAGTTAAAGTAACCCAGTAGATTATTACTAAGAAATATGATATTACACACTGTACCAAGAGAGCAAAAAATAAAAATAATAAAGATAATACTTACTACCCTTAACTTATCCGTTGTGGTTTGAAATAAAACTTGTTACACAAGAAAATTTAAGATAAATTAAAATTTAGTTATATTTTTTTAAAAGAAAATATTGATCTGAACAACATACATTAGTAAGAAATGAAAATATCTAGTAAAATTTAACAATGTTTATTGAGTTACTGAATAAATAAAAAAAAATCGGATATATCAATAAAAAAAACGCTGTGACTAGCCTCCCGGCTCCGGTATTAATACAATTCCCGGCTATGAGGTTATTCATGGCCGGGATTTTACTTGCATCCCGGCGCGGCTAGGAAACACCGTGATCGGCAATACCACGGCCCTACTTCACTAAAGTAAAGTACGGCTGTGGCAATACTCGGATATGAATACCGTATGGGAGAGGGAAGTTTTGAGAGCGGCCTATGGACCTGCGCAAAATTAGCACCCCAGCAATGGAATTTTGGGTCGAAAATGACCTTAATCGGTAGGTCTCCGTTAGATCCTCCAAGGTCCCACAATATTTTTATTAGGTCCCCTTTAGTTTTTTCATAAATAGTTTTTTAAATTTTGGGTATAAAAAAACTACACCTTAGCACCTCATCCATTGCAAAATTGGCGAATTTAATCAAAATTGTATTCTTTATCGTTAGGTCCATATTGGTCCATCATTTTAATTGTTAAATTATGTATTTTTTTGTTTTATTCTCAATAATAAAATAATTAAAACCTGCGCATGAGCACATTATACATAAACAGCGCGAAATTTAAATTGGTCGATCAGAAACTGGACATTTTTAATACTTTTGTCTCAGTGGCTACTGAACTTTGAATACTGTTTTCTCCGCTTCTTATTCCATTATGTCATCTTATAGGGTATAAAATTCCCTACAATTTTGATGTCTGCAGTTTTTTTGTACAATCAAATCTAAAAAAGTTATGCATCGCAAGCTCCAGCGGAATCTTGTCACAAATCTAGAAAAGTAGTCTATACTACATATACTTTCGTTTAAAAAAGTCAAATCTCTACTGGAAATCTTTTCAATTTCACGACAACTTTCTGCCTAACTTCCCTGGACCAAAGAGTGGTGTTGCCGCGCCGCCGCCGGGATGGAAGTAAGATCCCGGCTATGACCAGCCGGGATTTGTATTAATACCGGAGCCGCAAGGCTAGTCACAGCGTAAAAAAAACAAAATATTCAGATTAAGTGGATCTCAAGATACAGTATCATCATACACATTTATTGATAACAATCTATGTGTACTCTAAAAAACCTGAAAGGGGGCGTGCACAAATTACGTAAGGCATTTTTTCGGATTTTTCGACCCCCCGCCCCCACTGGTGAGATTTCATAAGATTTTCCCTAACTGCCTCCCCCCTCCCCAAATCTCACGTGAGATTTTTTAAAATTGTATTTTAACTGTAATCGCGTTGGATAATAAAAAATATTACAAGAACAAAATTTATTTTATTACTTTTATTTTAAAAACTAGCAATGACTAGTATTTGATAATAAAAATCAATAATATTTATTCTTAATTCAGTCCATGGGCAGTAGCCACAGTGGTGCTGCTCTGCGGGGTTTGGACAAATACGACAAACACTATTGCGTAAAATTTCTCCATATTTTCATTCTAGAAGCATTTTTGTACTTTAATTTTACTTTTACGTAATTTTACACCGTTTTCTATTTGAAAAAAAAATTACGTGAGATTTGCTAAAAACCTCCTCTCCCCCAAGTGAGATTTAGAAAGATTGAGCTTGACCCCCTTCCCCCTGAACACCTCGCGTAATTTATGGACCCCCCCAAAAGTAAAGAGATACTTTGTTGTAAATAAATAGTGGTTAAAAAAACAATTAAAATTTAGTTAGTTTCACCTAGGTAATTGCTTTTGATATTAATTCGAGTTAATTGAGTAAGTATTTTAAAATTAATATTAAAAATACAAAGAGTATATACAATTGGTGTTATCATAAAAAAAATACAAAGATCTTTTAAAGATCGAGACGTCACTGTACAAGATTTTTTCCAGCAGACACACTAGTAAAAACACTGCAGTTCTTTGTATAAAATAAAACAAAATTCAAAGAAATAAATAGGCACTTCTTTACCTTTTTAGATGTATGTATAACGAAAGTAGTCGTTTTTTTCATTAGTTGTAATTTCTTGTAATTGGAATAGGAAGTAATAGTGATAAAAACCTACAGTATGCTTCCAAAGTGCTTATTAGATAATTCTAGAAAAAAGTATTATTCATTTAATTTCATCACCCCAGCTCTCTTAGATAAAAGGTTTAGATAAAACCATAATTCGACCAATCACTAGTCACAATTAACAGGTATTTGAAGGAAGTAATAGTAATAACCGCATTGGGAATTTCACTACACTCTTCAATGTAACACTTGAAACACAAACTACCACGTAAGTTCAAAAAGCCGGTAAAACTAAAAAAATTGACCAACAAAAGTAAAGTAAAAATCAGTGGAATAAGTATTCATAGGAGGAGTTCCCACTACCTTACCTTGCGAAAAAATGACTCTAATTGGCCAATTACAGTTTTGCACCCCAAAAGCATATGATAAAGTTATGTGTCTTTTCGCAAGTAGGCATCTAAGACTTGCGTTGTTTTAGAAAGTTACGAAAAATTACAAGACACAGTGCCGTATTATTCATTTAATTTCATTCATTCATTCATTTATTATTTGGTGAAACTCGAATTAGAAATTGTGTACAATAATGGAATAATTTCTTTTTTTGCAAAATATCACAAATTGACTTATTTCACAAATCCAATATTCTTAATTAAATGCACGTGCAACCACTATTAACAATAATCGTGAACAAATCAAAATGGTAAATAGAAGTGTTCTACATAAGAATACTTGTGAAAAATACCCTGAATAGTACATGTAGGATGTAATGATTACATTAAAATAATTACAATTAAAACCTCTGTGGCGTGGGATAAATCTACTGATGACTATGACTATGGGGGCTATTTCTTACTCATTTGTCATTAAAATTATTATGTAATACAAGTGCATTACTCTTTTTGTATAATTAATTAAGTAATAAAAGAACACTCCTCCACTTTTTTTATATTCATAGATAAGTAACACGTGTTAAATTATAGACCATGTTTATTTTTTTATACAACGCCTTGGGTGGTACGTATAAAATTATATATAGTATAATGCCTCCCGAAAAATTATTCGCTATGTTTAAAAGAAAAAACTTACTAAGTGTATAATTTAATCGTTTTCTTGAAAATAATGCATCTCCGGGTAATCCGCACGATTTCGGAAAAAAAATTACTATGCTTTAGGCCCCAGTTTGTTTGGACCGAATATTTAGAAAGTTCAGACGAATTTTTTGTTAGTAAGAATAACTTAATACGAATCGCTGCCTGTGCACTGAATTCTTGATCTTTGGGAACGTGAAGAAGTGGTGACTATTTTATGGTTTCAAGTTCCAAAAACTCGATTGTCTTTTGGGCAGTGTGAGCCCTTGCATTGCCCTGATGTAGGAAGATTCGCCGTTCTGTGTTGCTTTGTCGAAGTTTCGCGGAAACTTTTGGTATACAAACGTTTATATACCAATGGAAAGTAGATGACCAGATTTTGACACAAAATTGCGACCATTTTCTTTGACACATTGAGAGCGGATCACTTTTGTTGGATTTTCCTTATCGTAAAACATCCTAACAGTGGATTGGCGTTTATTTTCCAGTTCGTAGCAGTAAACCTAAGATTCATTGTCACTAACAATACTGTAAACGCTTTTGAGCTTCCTTTATTGAACCGTTCCAATGTAACACACAGTGTTTCTTATAGGATCTTTTGAAACGAGGTTCTTGCAATGCCCAAAAATGCCGCTGTTTTGGGTGGACCTAATTTGGATTCGTCGCTGAGTCTGAAGCAATCACGTTAAAATTAACAATACCATCGGAAAATTGTTGACTGGTGTGGTGCTGCATTCCCAAACGTGCTCTGTAACTTCTCGGCGTTTAAGCCACAATTTAAAACAAGCAAAGGAGTCTTAAGATTTTTTTAGATTTTTGAAATTTAAGAGAAATCCTTACCTTTTCTGCTACTGCTATATCCGGTTTCATTAAGTTTATGCCGTCCTATAACCGAAATCTACTTTTTACGAACCACCTAATCTCCGTGTCAAATTTCGCTCTAACATTGCCTTATGGATTCTACTTAACCAGGATATTGGTCTTCCTTTTTTTAAACCTGTACTTAAGGGTGTGTTTCAAGTAATTTTTTTGAAATACGATGTTCAGGCATTTTTTGAATATGGCCGTACTATCCCTGTATTTTTTTCCTGTTTGCTGTGTTAAAGTGGTTTTAACCTGCATTATGTCTCTGACCCTGGGCCCTTCTAGATATTCCTAATGACCGTTTTTCAAAGTCCATTTCTTTTGCTTATTGCTTTTTCTTTTGTTGTTCTGTCGGTAGCCATGCTTTAGAGCTTTATAGTATTATACTTTGTATAATAGATGTTTTTTCTTTTTACTGATATTTTTGAACAACAGAATCTCATTCAAAGATCTGTTAGCCCTGTTGGTCCTTAATAATCCGTTATTTAATTTTTTTTCTCAGTTCTTATATTAGTTAAAATTTGACTCCTGAAAATGTATATTGCTTCCAATGTTCAATTATATTGTTTTCCATCTTTAGATTTAGTTTTGGTCCACTGCAAACGTTCTTGCATCAGTTTAGGATCATAATGGTAGATCCAAGTCTCATGCATAGTTATAAAACCACCCACCAAATTGGTTTTATTCTGCTCAAAATACTCCAAATGACGCTGAGTAATTTGTTTTTGATTCAGTTTTTGTTGAATTGTTAACGTAACGTAACTTTCTTAACAGCTTATTTATATGTAATTCTTCGTGTAAAGTACGGAGTACTCGTTCATCTGATATGCTTATAGTATCATCAATTACACGCTTAGTTAAACTATATCATAGACTTGGTCAATGATTTCTTATGTTTTACTATTTGGACGTTCACTACGTGGTTCATCTTCAACGCTGCACCACCGCGTTTAAACTCTAAAACCCATCGATGCACAGTTGGAAATGAAGGAGCAGATTTCTTTAGCACTTTAACACGTTATGTACAGTGGTGTTGTGCTAATTTTTTTTTTACCGGAACGCGTAGATATAATTATATAGACAGGGCCGATCCTGGGTAGGCGGTCTCTCTATGCGGTCTGATGTCCCAAATTTAACGACGTTGGGGGGGGGGTAATTTTCCATGATAATCCTGGGGGCGACGTTTTTTTGGTCTCATGTCCCAAATTTGACGACAGGGGGGAGATTTTCCCCAATTTTTGCCCGTCACCAGGATCGGCCCTGTATATAGTATAAAAAGGAAAGGAAACGAAAATCATTACGAAACCCATTTTGTGTATATATATGTTTATTACAATAAAAGGAACGATTAATAAAAATTAGTTAACAAATTATAAAATAAGCATATTAGATACTTAAACAATATTGCATAAATATTTTTAACAATATGTACATGAAAACACTAATGGTTTTTATAAAATATTCCAAATAGGATTATGTTCAGGATCTTGTGGTTGAATTTTTCTTGTTTTGTTGTCATCCGCTGAACGATGAGACCTTAACCAAGTTTTTACATAATCATCTGGTTTAAATAATTGTTGTGGTGGGCCATTCATTTTTATAAATAAAAGATTTGCTATATTTTCAATTAATATTCTATTTCTTTGTTCATTTAAAATAATATTCATATTACCGAATCCGCGCTCACACTCTGCCGAACTGCAAGGTACAATATTTATGTATCGAATTAAGATTTCTACATCTTCAGGAATTACTTTGCCTCCAGTATTAATATAATCTCTAAACGCATTGATACATCGCATCGGTGATGTTAAATTAAATCTGGTGCATAATGACTGGATTTCATTTTCTCCATAGGCCAATTTCAATATCTGCTGGCCACTCCGTTGGATCTAGTACTCGAAATTTACTTATCAAATCATTTTCCGTAGGTAGTCTTCTAGTCATATTATTAATGAGACTTACAAGGAATTGATTTCTGTTAATAATAGTAATTTTTTTATTATCCGTTAAAGTTAATGTTCCTAATTTCATCACTTGAACAGCCTCTGATGCTTCTATGAGTTTGTTTCCTTTTTTAACGTCTTTAAGTGATTCCAAATAGCGAATAGTTCGACGGATTAGTTTGTCCGCATATACTATCGTTACACTTCTGCTCTGTAACGCTTCAGACAAGATGGAAATTTCATGCAAAACGTCATACATTAATGCCAAGTTAATTATAAACTGTTTAGACATGATATATTTTTTAGACCAATGTATACACTCTGATCAGTTTTTGAACGAGTTTCATCAGTTGCGGCTTGATGAAAATGTTCAGCAAGAGATTTTAAATTTTGCCAAACTGCATTAACAGTTCTGAATGAACTAGCTATCCACCTTATTCCTAAAACACGTCCTATTTTTTTAATTTCTTCTCCCAAATTTTCCGCACATGATTCTAGTTCGCGTTGATTTTTGGGAGATTGATGATAAATGGTATATAATTTATCCATAAATATATGAAAATGGTTAATACCATTTACTTCCGCGACAGCATCGTTAACAGAGAGCTCCAGACGATGATTTAAACAGTGCCACGTAATTATATTTGGAAATTTAGCCAATAATTTTGTAGCCACTCCTGACTTTTTTCCTAACATTACACTTGCTCCGTCACTGGTAAATGCAATTAATTTTGTTTCAAATAATTCTCGTCGAAGCCATATTTTTCCAAATTATTTAAAAGGTATTCTGTAATGGTGGATGCTCTTTGATCGGACAATTCTATTAAATCAAAAAAAAGGAATCGTGGTTCGCTAATGTTATTTATTTCGAATTTTAAAAATATAATTAGAGTAAATTTTTTACTTAATGTTGTGGATTCATCAATGAGAATCGAAATCTTTCCATTTGTTTTAATAATTTCTGAACAAATTCTTAATGTCATATTCTTGGATATGTGATTAATTATATTTGTGCATGTATATCTGGACCGTAAACCAGGTGCCAAAATTGTTCCATTTAATTCTTGCAATTGCAATAAATTATAATAATCCGAATATGGACGGTCGTATTTGGCTAAATAATAAGCAGTTCTAAATACTAAAGACGTGCTCTTAATAGACACCTTATTTATATTGTCTATTACATTTTCTATTGGTTGCTGCTGTTCGCGTTTTAAAATTTTTTCTGAATTAATGTGCGCTGTTGTTTTCGCGTGTTCAAAAATTTTTTTTCTTAATGACGTTAACTGCGATTTTTTATCTTTACCGCAGTAAGAAACGGATGTGGAACTCCATTCCTTTGAAATATTTACACCACGGGTTTTAGATACCCCTAAGTGCTGTATTTTGTTACAAAAAGAGCAACCTAATTTTCCGGATTCGGAAAGTAACCAAGGAAACTGTCTTTTTTTTTCTAACCACATTTCCGCACTCCAAATATTAGGCCACGAGACTTCGTCAGAATCATTATAAGTACTTGTTGACGTTGATGCTATGGCTGCAAGTTCAACAGGTTCCAGTGGATCAGCGTTGAAGTTGGTGTTGGATACTTGGATCAATGTTACATTTTCCTGGGTCATTGACTCTTCTTCGCTGCTAGTTTTTAGTTTCTTTTTAAAAAAATCGGTGATACTACTGGTTTTTCTTTTTTCACTCATGTTGAAATTACTAATAAAATAAATACTGTTATTTAATAGGAAAATAAACGGACATTTTTTTATTAATAATGAAAATGAAATATACTTACACTTTAAGTTTATTAGATTAAAGATTTTAATGCATACAATAGTTTTGTGTGGCACTTATTCACTAACTAAAACTTCCACTTTCTATAAATGTGCTGTCGCAAAGATGGTTTGACACTGATTAAAAAAATGGTTTTAAATACTCAAATTTTTACACTAAGGGTGGGGATGCACAAACTACAAAGATGGGAATTTCCCAGCAATGCACATTTCAGATGAAGATCGGTACGTTTGTCGGCATTTTTTTTAGCATCACTGTAATAAACAAATAAAGTTTAAAACATCTACCAATACTGGAAACCAACATCTGGAAATTCTACAACAAATGTATAATAAAACTTCTTAGCATTAGCCGCAGGCCCATTTGGGTATGGCAATAAACGATCCGTGGGTCGCTTGCATTAAAATTTATGTATGAAATCTTTACTTTTTTAAAATTTATATTTTCTTGTTCTAATGTTTTTTATACATACATACAGACACCCTCGTAAAAATAGTCAGGGGAGGCTCCAAAGACCTCAAAACGTTTTAATCCGATGAAAACTCGATTTTCGAAAAACGGGGTAAAGTCAATAACTTCCCGAGTTTAAAAAAAAATTTAAATTTTTTTAGCGGGAAGTTAAAAAATCAGCAATTCTTTTTAATTTTTTTTTCAATACGTCAGTCAATTCTCGTTATCAGAAATCATCTTTAGTTCCGGAACGCGTTCCGGTTCAAAAAGGAAGTACCGGAACGACGTTCCGGAGCGTTCCGGCTCGACAACACCACTGGTTATGTAGCTGATAATTATTCCAAAGCAAAGAATTTTATCATTGCACGAGGTTCAGTTTTTTGCATTGTAACATAATACACTCACACGTAAACTTCAAATGGCTTGTAAAGAGAGAATGAATTGACAATCATAATAGAAATTTTTGTGTATTCAAATAAAAGATGATTCCTCTTCTGGTAAACAGATGTTGCTTTCAAAACTTTTTAATCAACACTTATAACAGCAACCGAAACGTAGTTCAACCAAAGTAAGGAAGAAATCAAAAGTCTTAGAACGAGATTTGTAAAATTACTTTAACTTAAACAATCAAACTAAGAAAGGTAGGAAGAATTTTAATTATTATGGTAATTAAAGATGCCAGATTTTGTAGTTAAATATAAACATTATATAAAAATTGTCATAATATTTAGAAACTAACTTGAAACTATCAGGAAATTCTATCTTGCAACGGGTATTAAAACATGAATAAAAGCTACACATCAAGACTTTATTAACAAGAAATAATCCATATCGAATCGAATGTTACGGTTAATTTTAGATCTAATTTCTTATACCTCAGCAAGATATACGTTTATTTATTGAATAAATTATACTACAAAGAGAAAATTTCTTATCTTTCATCTAACAGCTCTTAAAAAATCACTTTCAGCTTTATTTAATAACAATGTGTACATAAATTAATATTTTTTTTATTACTTGGACAATCCTAACGAAATTTTTTATTTTATTTAAAAGCTGTAAGAACAATACAATTTTTATATAAAATTTTACATTAAGAAACGGTTTTATGATTAGTATATTACACAAAGAGTACGGAAACTGACACTTTTCACACTAGTCGGAAAAATTGTCGCACGAGTATGAAAAGTCACTTTCCGCACAAGTAATGTTCACTATTTTTCCTACATCCACGAGATAACTTTAACAAATATTGTGTTAAGTGATTGTGACAGATTCTACTAAACTGCTCGCCAAAAAAATCGGGACAAGCAATTTTTAGCACCATATTTAACTTGTAGTAACTTTTGAAATAAAAAATATTTTTAGCTGTGGATTTCGGTATGCTCAAGCCCATTTCGTCTAGATAACATGGCGCAAAATAATTTATGAAAAATAATCAAATGTTCAGGGTGATCAATGAACAGATGCAAAATTACAAAAAGTTTAGAGGTGTGTCATTCCGGTAACAATTTTTTTTTCGCATTTAGTTTTAGGTCATTAGCAAAGTAATATCGATATCTCCAGACGTTTTTGCCAGTTTTTTTATTACAGCCCTTTAGCCCCGGAGACACTACTAAACAAAAAATGGGTCAAAACTTTGCTACCAATATCTTTAAAACGCTGTAACTTGAAAACGGCTTTACCGATTTCGACCAGGTTTTCACATGCTGAAAGCTTATTTTCTGGTTCTTTTTTATTACCTAACCGCTTGATTGGTAAATGGCCATTTCTATAAAATACAGGGGTCAAACAAAAAGTAAAGATAAAATTGCACAAAATATGGCTATTGTTCGTTTTAAGCTATGACAATTGGGATGTACGTTGTTGTTTGGTTTGAAATTTGGTTAATATGCAGTTTCGGTCAATACCTCTGAACTTTTTTTTACTTTTTCGATTAGTGCCTTTTCGCCACAGATACGCTAGCAGGCAGATGTCCGCGTAGGTATAGATCTAAATACAAATGTACCGGAAAGATCAGACACTGCTTTTCGGTGGGACAATGGTGCTAGGTTTTTGGCGATACTCGTGTCGTTTTTTAGTCGAACAGGTCTTCTCTGTATTGCATCAACAACTCTAAGTCTTGACGAAGCCGTCGATACCCATACATGTGAGCATTATTCAAGATTAGGTCGTATTTGGGCTTTGCAAAGAGTAGTTAAGTTGGATGGAGAGAAATATTTCCGTGCTCGTTTATTAGTCGAAGTTTAATAACATATCTAAAACAATTTTGTTAATATAATGTTCAAACAATATATTTAAATGTCTTGTCAAAGAAAAACTAAATTTGGTAACCATAAAGAAACTTTAAGATAAAATTAGATTATGTCCGAACGTTTTTGTGTAGCGCTCGTAGTGAGAGTGTTATCTTATTCACTTCCTTACCCAAATTATTGGCCTCTACATTATTAAAATAATAACAGTAATAAATATATCATACCTACATATTCAATTATCAATTTAAAATTGTCTCAAGGCTATAGAAAACTAAATCATGCTTTATCTTATCAAATGTGTGTCATGAGTTTTGTTAAATCAAGTAGTTACAATCTTGTTATTAAAGATGCACTTCAGGTGGTAAAACAAATTGTGTTGCGATTTTTTATTAAAATCTTTAAATAAAAAAAAAATATCTTTTTATTTTAACTCTGGCATAAACTTCTATTAATAACTAAGGTGTTCTTATAACCCATAAAAATAATAATGATACCTGCAGATAAAGTTTCGTAATCCTTTCTTGAATTGTTAAAACACAAATCCCATATTGGGTCTTAGCTGAGGTTACCTACTTCAGGCAGCTTTCAAAGAAGCTTTAAAGCCACTATTATGCTTAAAATCAAATTTAATATTGTACCTAGCAATTTCTGTATGTAACAAACAAGAAACAAAGTGTACATGAAGTAGACCAAGATTTTCTATGGTTTTCTGTAACTTAAGTTCAATCTTTAAACATTTATTGATTCAGAAAAACTAGCAAAATCGTTTTTTATATGAATTAAAGTTACCCTTACGGAATAGTAGGTCCTACAGCAGAGTATAGGGAAATTAAAAATTGTATTTAACTCAACAAAACTTATATTTACATAATAAATATTTTTTTGTAAAATTCCTCAGAATGGTCCATTACATTGGAATATATTCAAGCAAAACAAAATCGCTCGACTTATAACAGGAGTCCTCACTTATTATACCAGAGGGAGTATGAATGGGGGTTACAACTCCTCCCAATAGCTCTGGGAAACACTTCTACAATCTTTTAAGCTTTAAGCAATTGAATTCTGTGCTCAAAAGAGCATTAAAAAACTTTTCAATTCAGCCAGAATATTTATTGCCTCCAATAGTCAAAGCTGCTTTAAAGGCTTGTATTTCGGAAAAGGAACTCAGTGCAGCTGAATCCAGGCTAAAGACAAGCAAAAAGTTTAATACGACCTTTATTGCGCTAATCTAAATTACTCTTAGAGCCTTAGAGCTCAGTGTAATCGCAAGAATTCTCACAGGGCACTGTCCAGTGAGATGCTATCTCTGTAAAATGGGCAAAGTAAACAGTGGAACATGAGATTCTGTGTAGATGAAACGGATGAACATATTTTCTACAACTGCAGAGTAATTCCTTGCCAACGAAATAAATATCTGGGACAGGTGTTATTAAAGCGTGATCTGGTTCCAAACATACATTCTAAATGGATAATGGACTTTCTTAAAAGTCCAGACCTTATGGACTTATAATCAGATGAGAAGCAGGGTTTATGCAAAAGAATTTTTTGGTCGCAGGTATCGTGGGCCAAGTAACCCCACTTTTAATCTTCAATATGCAATTACAGTTAATTATAACTACAGTTTTTGCGCCTAAAGAACCCGCAACCTTTGTCTCTATACTGCAACGCTCTTAAGACTAAGCTATGAATCCCTATTAATTATTTTACTTTTCGGTTGTTAAATTTAACTTATGTCACATGTGACGCTTACTCACTTTTTCCTTAAACACATAATGAGGTAGAGATTATGTCAAATCGACAATTGAAACAACAAACTCTAAAGTCTTTTTTGTGCCTTGTCTTATATTTTTATTCGGTTAGGATACCAGAACTATATATTTTTATTAAATTATTATATGAGATATCTCTCATGGAATTTTTTAAATTTTTGAAGTTTTAGAAAATATACAAACAAGAATATATTAAATGATATTAAGGAAAAATTAAAAAAATCGCATCTAGCAAGACACCAACCCGCAACCTTTGCCTCTACGCGGCAACGCTCTAAAAACTAAGCTATGAATGCTTAAGAGTCGCGTAGAGACATAGGTTGCGGGTGCGAGTCCTGCTAGTTGCGATATTTTTTCAATTCCTCCTTGATTTTATTTAATATAGTCTTGTTTGTATACTTTCTAAAACTTTAAAAATTTCAAAAATTTCATAAGAGATTTCTTAAATATTCGTTTACTAATAATATTTTAACGTCATGCTATATGTGCTTACGGAGAAAGTAAGTTAAGAGTCACATGTGACGAGTTGAATTTAACGACCAAAGAGCTAAATAATTCATAGCTTAGTGGTCAGATTGTTGCCGGGTAAAGGCAAAGGTTGTAGGTTCGAGTCCTTTTGGATGCGACATTTTTTCAATTTCTCCTTAATGTTAATTAATATAATCTTGTTTGTGTACTTTCGAAAATTTCAAAATTTTTATAAATCTTATAATCGTTTGCTAATAATATTTAACTTTCATTCTTTTGTCGCACCTATTTTGATATTACTGACAGGTATTTATTATATGATTTAAAGCTACAACAAACTAAATTGTTGATATTTAAATATGAATTGTCATTAGAATTTAATTATCGCTGCCACAGATATATCACAGAACTTAATGAAGGCATGTAAATAGTATAATTAAAAAACACAAGTAATAAATATAGTTTTATAAAGTAATAAATATAGTTTTATAAACATTTAATTTAAATATATTAAAGTACTAGCTTTTACCCGCGGCTTTGCCCGCGTGAAATTGGGATATTTACAAATGATTTAATGACTATCTATTTTACATATATAAAATTTTAATTTTAATCATTCCGTAGCTATATCCTTGGTAAAATCACTAACTACTTTTAATTTTTTTTATATAAAATTTCATTTTTTTGTCAGTCAATCACGCTGCAACCAGTAAACAGATTTTGATAATAATAAATCATACAACACCTATTATGACTATCTTATAATATTGATCTATGACAGTTCTACATTGGACCTAATCATCTGTAAGATATAGTAATTTGTGAGTCATTTGTTTTAATAAACTCATAGCGCCATCTAGTTTCAAATATCAAAACTAAATTATAGCACGTATGTATGGATCGTATGTAATATTTCAGTGGTAATGAGATACTTTTATACAAAATCTGAAACCCCCCTATTGTCCCCGTTAAAGGGGGGGGGGGGAGAAATTTTTATACATCAGATGTTAAGTTGAAAGAAGACAAATACATCTGTGGTAACCGCATTCGAATCGAATCAGTAGTTTGCATGTGATGCGCGCACAAACAAACAGATAGACATACATGCAATAAAAAATCTAACCACATTTTTGGAATTTATATCAATGTAACCGCGACGTCGTTCGCGTGGCGTGTTGATTGTTGTATAAAAAGTAGCCTATGTCACTCTTCATGCTTTCAACTATCCCGATACAAAAATCATATCAAAATTTTTATACACCAGATGTTAAGTTGAAAGAAGACAAATACATCTGTGAAAACCGCATTCGAATCGAATCAGTAGTTTTCATGTGATGCGCGCACAAACATACAGACAGACAGACAAAAAGATCTAACCACATTTTTGGGTTCTAAATCGATGGACGAGCGACGTAGTTCGCGTGGCGTGTTGATTGTTGTATAAAAAGTATCCGACCCCCGTTAAATTCTTATGAAGGGGGTTGATTTCTAAAAATACAATATAAGTACACCTCCACAACCTCTAAAGAGCACACATTTTTATTTTCTAGTCACTTACTTCAAAAACCATAGGACTTTCATACAAATTTCCAACCCCTGTTTTATCCCCTTAGGGTAGAGTTTCGTAAAATCCTTTCTTAGCGGACGTCTAGACCCTATAAGGAACCTACCTACCAAATTTCAAGTTTGTAGCTCTTATAGTTTCTGAGATATGGTGATGAGTGAACTTTTGCTTTTATATATATAGATTAGAATTTAAATTCTATAGTTGATTAACATAGTTAAAAAAAGTTAAATAAATACAAAAAATCGATTTAAAATTCTGTACCAATATTTTAATATACATATTTTGTTTCAGATTAGTACAATTTTAAATCGTTTCAACTATTTAATAATATTTTTCGACCAAATATCATTATCAATAATAATAAACAATTTGTTGCAAGCAATAATATTTTTACAATAAATTATCTATTTTTGAGATAAAACGTTGAACGATTTAAAAAAAATAGTCACACGTGGACTGCTGTTTTCTTTCCGATAAGACGAAGAAAGAGGATATTTTCATGGTTTTCATGGTGAGTAAATTTGATTTATTTATCTTTATAAATATACATATAAATATATGTTTGTTCTATTTCGGAATTAGGCTTGCAAGTGTTCAACTTCACATAAGATAACACATGAAATATATCATTTACTTTATACTCTATAAATTATATTATCCTACTACAATAGATTTGTAAAATTTTGTGAGTTCACGTTCGGGGCAGGCTGTAGTAATAAATCGAGATTAATTCAAAACTAATTAAATTTTAATTTTTATTATCACATTCAGTTTGAAATAGTTTAAAAATACAGTTTTAAGTTTTCACTTCTGTCGGTAGTCCTGATGACTGCCTCCGATATTTTGTTAATTAAAATTTTTAGAATCTCTTTTATCCCAGAAAGTAAAAAACAACACTAAGCATGCTACTCATGATATAACAACTGTTATATTCCTTAACAGGTGTAGTAATTTATCTTTATTTATTTTTCACACGTAAAAATAAACGATGGACGTAATTTCGGCCGGTAATCCTGTCGACTGCCTATTTAAACTAGATGGATAAATATTTATTGAGTTTGGCTGTTGGCCTATATCACTGCACCCTTTACAGATCTATTCTGAACACTCATTAATTTTTGGATTGGATAGAGCACCTACTCTTCTAATCAGACTTAATAACCTCGACAGTGGTCTCTTCACATAACTTAAAGCAGTCGGTTTCTCCTCTTCAAGGCCTTTCCTCCATGGCAGTATCGACAGATGTCTTCATCTGTTAAGATCAGCTAACTCAGGTGTTTTCTGTGCCGACAATGTCCTGTCAAGAGACTGACAATCATTGTGACATCATTTCGCCTGTGTAATATCAGCTATGCAGTAAATTTCTCTGAGTGTCCTTTTATGAACAATTTGGCTTATCGCTTGCCCGGTGATTTTCCCACCACTTCTGGGCCAGTTCGTTAAAGGTGCATCAAGAAAAATTTAAAAGAGTTAACAAAAGTAACTATATACTATTGGTACCTAATATACTCGTACAGTAACCACGAGTGAGTTAATCCACAATCATGAACCATATCTATGTTCTTTGCTGAGAAAAAATTGTGAAAACTGTGTAAGCGAAAAGTCCAGGAGTACATATCGGATAAACTTAAAAAAAACGTGCTGTCAAGAAATATATCGGAAGAATTTATCACAACGTACATAAATCTCGTAAGAAGAAAATACAACAGTCGTCATAAGCCTTACCAGTCCGCCCTAAGGATACTAATGAAGTGTTATTTGTTCAAATATCGTACGGACTGACTAATTTGAACAGCTACCTAAGGCGAGACTTTAAGGCGCAGGGCCGTAATAGGATCTATATTATACCAGCAGGTATCGACTGTTCTTTTAACCGCGACATGAAAACAAAGATGTTTTTGTCGTAAACCCATATAAAAGAATACTATTTTACAATTTTTTTAATTGAAAGGTAGTAATTAATTAATTTATTGATTAGCGTAATATAAACTTATTATTGTATAAATAAATATGTTGTTAAGTATAATTTAGGCAATCTTGTTTAAAACAATAAAACAAGCTATCTGCAGAATTATCCAACCTTCTTGTGAATCAAGGATCAGACACAATATTTTACAGTCCAAATTCAGTTCTAAGGGTATTAAAAAGTACTGTCCGAAGTCGGATAAATGTCTAGTTTTATAGACACTACAAGCTTACTGGAAACACATTCCTGTCTTGCAGTAGAAAGTAATATGACGAATATGGGAGGAATTATTGGTTCAGTTTGGTATACGTACAAATAAAGTCTTTGGTTTTAAAAAAAAAAATACCGTCACTTAGAAGATCTAATCTTTTCCAACGAAACCGTAATGCAATTAAGCTTCGGAACAATACCAGTCAATTCACTAAAAAAGATTAAGAAATGACGTGGAAAAAGGGCCGCGTTCGCATTACCTGACGTCATTGAATCTTAAATACAGGAGCAAACAAAGACTCACTTTGTTGTAAAAACCGTCGAGCTTATCGTACATGGCATGAATAAGATAGCCTTCGACGCTCAGGTGTTGATTTGCATCATGTAGCGTTTCTGTACGATTGTAAAATTGATTACAGCACACATGCTTTTTGTTTCTGGTAGGTAGTCCGGGGGTAGGCAACTTGTTTAGACCCAAAATCAACTTTTTACTGACGACACCCAGTGCGATCTACCAATTACATACTTCTTGAGATCACAAGTGAAACAGCATAGTTCGTACAAAATTATGTGGTATTTTTATTTTATTATGAGGGAAAACAGAAAACTGAAAATTATTCTAAGCAACTTCTTAGTAATATTAGTGTGAGCATTGCATCTGAACATCTTACGTTAGATTCGCAAAATCAGGTTTGTAGTTTGAATGTATGAGCATCTGTGAAGCGAGAATAGTGATTATTTTTGGAACTAAGTTCCTTACGGCACGCTTGGATGAGATAGGGATTTTGCTGCGTGACCGAATTGAAAAAAATGTAAAAGTAAAAAAACCGTAACGAAAATTCGTTAAATGAACTTGGTTCGATTCCCGGCCGATGCAATTTTTGGAACGAAGTTCCCTTTCGCGCGTTACGAACAGTTACGCTGACGCTAGGAGCTAGCCTAAAAAAATTCATACCAAAATTTGTCACGACACTATGCACCGACACAATGCACCGACAACGCATGTTTCTCTCTCTTACAGACCAAAAAAAAAAAATAACCCTTCTTCCTCTCTCTCATAGATAGATATATTACAATGCATAGAAAAGTGTGACGTCAGCTATGGGAGGAGCTTACAAATCTTTCTAAACAAAACACAAAACTACAAAACATATTTGCATTGAAAATGCCATAAAAGATTTTTCTATTACTTGTAGTGGTTTCTAATCAAAAATCTTAACGTTTTCCGGACACTTTTCATACGACCTATTGTATCCAATTTGTGATAGTGAATAAACATTGAAAGTTAGTGTAAGTGTTTAAATTTTATATGCATTTTAGTGGAATTGAGGTTATGTTTTGTTTCAAAGTTTATAAATTTTATTATGGTAATCTCGTAATTAATTATGTATTCTTTAACTATTAAATAGTATTCTGTTGCAGTAAAAATGGTGATGTGTTTCGTCCCCAATTGCAAACATTATAGCGAGCAGAAAAACTGCAATTTTTTTACTTTTTTTTTCTATTTTGCTTTGAACAGTGTAGTAGTGTCGCGACTTTGTTAATACAGGTTTTTTGTAGATAATAAATGTTAAAATAATAGAAAATAAAAACAATAATGTATCCTGACAATGTTTCTGCACAAGTTCCGGATATTGTTGATAGAGTTAGGTAAGTAGAGATTTTATACAGACGATAATAAATGCTTATGTATATACAAACTCTCTGTTGTGTTTACAAATTACAATTCCTTCACTAATTAATCGAAAGGAACTTCGTTCCATCCGGGTGTCCTTTGACACCTCTCACTTTTTTTTTTTTGTATAAGTATATCTCTTAACATTTACCTTTTTTTGTTAAAGTAATATGAGATATAATTTTTAAAAATCTTGATAGTTGAAAGTAGTTAGGAAAGGTGAGAAAAAATAAATGTATACATTACTTTTTAAAGCTCACCTTGAATTTTAAAGAAGCTTCTTTCTTAACCCCAAGATTTTACTGATTTTGATATATTGACCGTTAAATGAGACGTGCGCAGGTGCTACAGTCGTAGACACAAGCGAGTAGTGTTATGTGTCGATTCTACATTAGCCGACGGAACTTCGTTCCTACCTAACTTGTTGGTTGGTTCTAAGTAGGAAAATTCTGATTTATATAAATATGTTGAACCATAACATGAATGCAGTTGTTCAACACATTTCTTTAAATATTGATAATTCTCGTTGGAAACCAATGCCCAGAAATCTGGATCTGAAGATAATGTTGCTTTTAGAAATATGTCGCAACACAGAGTAATAACATCGTTTTGAAGTATCATGTGCTCCATTAGAAATTTATCTTTAAATTTTGTAGCTATTTCATAGATCACTATGATCAATGGAATTATTTAACGGATAACTGATGAATTCCACCAATTTCTCAATTTTGTTAAAATCACTAAAACGAATTTCGAAGTCAGATACCACTGCCTTGACACTTTTTCGAAGATTTCCTTGTTCTATGCTTCATCGGAGAAGGGTTTGCAATTTTGTAGCTTACTTGGAAAGAAGCTTAAGTTGCAGTTTTACTTTTTTCTTTTTTATTAAGGATGTCCTCGTAGGTATAGACCTAAATAGAAATGTACCGAGAACATCTATTGAGGCAGAAGAGGTAATTTATTAATTTGTGATTTAAAGGCCTGCAAGTTAGGACGAGTGGGGAAGACGTGGGGAGGTAAGGAGTTCCACAATCTGGAGACCCTGGGGATGAAGGAATGATCGAATCGATCCGTTCTCGATGTCGGGCACTGAACAGTATAAGGGTGCATGGAGTTGGCACATCGCGTTGCTCTGGCTGGTCTGGCAAGTGGAGGCATTATAGAGCGGAGTTCTTTTGAGCAAAATCCGTTTATGTATCGGTAAAACAAGGAAAGATCAGCCACTGCTCTTCGGTGGAATAATGGGGCTAGGTTTTTGGTGATACTGGTGTCGTTTATTAGTCGAACTGCCCTTCTCTGTATTGCATCAAGAACTTCGAGCTTTGACGGAGCCGCCGAACCCCATACATGCGAGCAGTATTCAAGATTAGGCCGTACTTGGGCTTTGTAAAGAGTAGCCAAGTTGGATGGAGAAAAATATTTCCGTGCTCTAAATAGAAAGCCTAATTTCTTTCCTGCTGCAGTTGCTATCGATGCAATATGTTCGTTCCAGAATAAGTCCTGGGAGATCGTTATACCAACCAGCGTAATGGAGTCGCCCGCTACCAGTGTCTGATCGTTGATTGTAATGGATGAGTCGCATGTTCGCCTCTTGTTGGATAGGCAACATGTCTTTGTCTTGGAAGCGTTGAAATTAACAAGATTCTTTCTTCCCCACTCGTCTACAATTCTCAAATCTTGATTGAGAGAAGCCGTTGTGGATCTTCTGTCCTCCTCCAGTATATCTAGAGGTATGGGACGGTCGTGCGCTTTGCTACAGTGTAGGTTGCTATCATCTGCAAAACCATGTATCGGGTTATTAGTGGCTTCTAGTAGATCATTAATGTGTACTAAGAATAGAGTAGGAGCTAAAGCCGATCCTTTGGGAACTTAATAGCAAATACACAAAACTTGAAACAAAGTACTTTGAAAATATAAACACAAAATTTTTAGGTTAAAATCTCTTCTGAAAACAAATATCCCTCGTTAGAACCTAGAACACATCGAACACGTTATGGGCATATTCGGAATGTCACCTAAGTCCTCCGCGAACACAGAATTTTATATCCTGAACAGAATACATTTACTCCGCGAACACTTAAATTTTAATGTGCGCATGCGAATTCTCTCCGAATACGTTCAGGATTCGCTCCGCGACACTAGCTTTATTGTTTGACACGATCCACTAGATTAATAGTCGCGATCGACCGGTTGGCCACCCATGTGGTAGTCCAACAGAAGAAGTTTGTGAATAAAATTTGCTGAGAAAAAGCCTGCACGTTTGGAGTCTGTATCAGATGAAAGTTATCTAAAAAGTGATAAAAGAACGAAATAATTAGAAATATAAAAAAGAAATTGAAAAACTTGGATTACAGAGAAAAATTGGACAGAAAAGAAAAACCACAAAGAAATAATTAAAAAATAAATGAAAATAAAAAAACCTAAACCAAAAATCAAGAAATGGTAAAATTGGAAAAAAAAATGAATAAATGAAAAAGAACATAGAAAATGGAAGAAATCGGTTCGACTTGGATAAAAGAGAAAAATTGGACATAATAAAAGAACATATAACAGGATAAACGCCTGGATGTTTGAAGTTTGTATTATATAGAAAGTTATATAAAAAGTGATAAAAGATTGAAATAATTAGAGATAAAAAACTTAGATAAAAGAAAAAAATGGACGAAAAAGAAAAACCACCGAAAACAAAATGGAACACTAAGTTAAAAAAAAGGACAAAAGTTAAGAATTAAAAAAACTAAAACAAATATCTAAAAATGTAAAAAATAAAAAATTGGTTAAAACAAAGAATAAAGAATAATTAAATAAATGAAGAAGATCATAGAAATTGAAAAAATCGGTTTAACTTGTATAAAAAAAATGGACAAATTAAAAGAATATAAAAAAGACCAACGTCTGAAGTCTATATTAGATGAAATAATAAAAAAAAAAAATTAAAAAACTTGGATAAAAGAGAAAAAAGGACAAAAAAGCAAAAAACACCGATAAAAAAATGAAAAAAGTTAAAAGATAAAAAAATAAAAAAATGTTGTAAGCATTTAAAATAAATAAAAATGGAAAAAAACAAAAAAAAATCTAAAAATGTAAAAATAAAAAGTTGGATAAAACGAAAAATAAAGAAAAATTGAATTAATAAAGAAGTTCATAAAAAACGAAAAAAATCGGTTTAACTTGGATAAAAGAGAAAAATTGCACAAAATAAAAAAAAATAGAAAAAAAGGAAAAAAATGTGTAAGAATAAAAAAACAACAAAAATTCAAAACAGAATCGAAAAAAAAAAGAAAAATTTAATAAATGAAGAATATCATAGAAAATGGAAATAATCGGTTTCACTTGAATAAATAAGAAAAACCGCTGAAAAAAAATGGTAAAAATTTAAAAAATAAAAGAAACTAAAAAAGACAAAATTTGTAAGGATTAAACAAAAAAGGAAAAACTAAAACAAATATCAAAAAAAGGAAAAAGTGAAAAAATGAAAAATTAATATAATAGAAAATGCAAAAAATTGGTTTGAAAAACTTACGAAAAAAATCGGCAAAGATAGAAGTAGTTATAAATTAGTTAAAATTAGTAAACAACTGCAAACAAACAAGAACATAAGACAGTTAAAAAAAAAACATTGAAAAAAATAATAAATAAAAATGAGTAAAAAAGCAAGAGGAACTATAACGCCTCTTTTACATCATACGGTTTTGATCGTGTGGTAAAAAGCCGTACGAGTTTTTGCCGTCACATGATTAATTTCACATTGCACGGGTTTTTGCCGTGTCGTATTGTAAATATTTTTATTTCATTTGTCTAATGTGAGTACGATAAATCGTAAACAAATTATTGCTTTGTGGTTACTTCATCGTCAACGAAAAGGAACAAAACGAAATGGTCTTTTTTGGGTACATCCCATTATAATTAGAGGAGAGAGGAAGTAGGATTATTTCACACACTATTTCAGGATTTAAGAAACGACGAAAATTAATTCTTTAACTATTTCCGAATGTCTATTACCTGTTTTGCTTCAATGCTGAGCAAACTTCTTGCCATGCATTTTTTGTAGCAATTCGATCTTTATACAGATCAGGATCTAGAGTTTTGTCCAACATAGGTCTTCCTTAGATCAAGGTTATTAAAACTTCAGCATCAATTTCATTCATTTTTCAACAATTTTCATTAAACTAGACACAAATAAACAACAAATACGACGGAGGTGTCGATTCCGTACGACTCAAAACCGTGTACCTAATGTGGAAGCATGCATTAAGTCACGTAGGCCACTGTCTCGAAAGGACCGTACGGCGCCCGTCAAGTCCAGTAGCAAAACACGGCTGTTGCACGGCACGGCACCCACTTTTTACCGTCACCGTATAATGTGATAGACCCTATGCTATTTTTCACTTCCATGGCCGTACGGCTTTTTATCGCACGGTCAAAACCGTATAATGTGAAAGAAGCGTTATTTTTCAAGTCTAAAATTAAATATATATTTTTTTAATCTACTAAAATCTCCACTAAAAACTACAAGTTATCATTAATTTAATCTGACTTATTTATTTCATCTTTTTGCTTCCTTAAGATAAAAAATATTTTATAGGTTAACACACTCCAGATGATAAATAATAAGTAAAGTTAGAAATTGCGGACAACCACTTAATAAATATATGTTGATATAACTTATCAGATTTTATTTAATCATATTCCACAGTTATATTCAACTTTCTAAAACGAACATTAGATTATTTTAACTAATTCTTACAGTACCCACTTACTTGCTAATTTTTTACGTTCCCTGATGTACAAATTAAATCTTATAAGGAAATCATTAATATGTACGCTAATATATCCAATATTTACACTTTATTAGTTAAATTGAAAGGCACCAAATAACTCTGCTCTCACAACAAGTAATCAAAAAACAATAAAAAAATGGCTTTTCCCCACTATTATGTCTAAATTGAGGCAGAGCCGGAATGAAAAATAATATATACATTACAATGGTTGAAATTAATTGTATTTTTTCTTTACTCTTTGGTGTATGTTTTTGGGTGTTATAAAGTTATAAATATTTTTGTAGTTTAAAACAATATTGTTTTGATTTTTAACTATAACTTCTAATACATTTTAAAATTCAGTATTCTGCTTTAAATTGACATTAACATTACTATCTATATTATCTCTACATATAATAAAACTGTAGAAATGTATATGTTTGTGTGCGCATCACATGAAAACTACTGATCCTATTCGAATGCGGTTTTCAAAGACGTATTTGTCTTCTTTCAACTTAACATCTGGTGTATAAAACTTTCTCCCCCAACACCCCTTTAAGTGGGTGAGGAAAGAAATTTGTATACAAAAATCAAAACGCCACGCGAACGACGTCGCGGGTGCATCGAAATAGAACCCAAAAATGTGGTTAGATTTTTTTGTCTGTCTGTCTGTATGTTTGTGCGCTCATCACTTGAAAACTACTGATCCGATTCGAATGCGGTTTTCACAGATGTATTTGTGTTCTTTCAACTTAACATCTGGTGTATAAAAATTTCTCTCCCATTCCTTAAATAGGGTCGAGTAAGAAATTTTTATACAATAATCACACGCCCCGCGAACGACGTTGCGAGTACAACTATTTAGTTTATAATAATTTTAAAACAAAAAACTAGTCACTGTCGTCAAAGTCATCTCATATTTTTTTATAGTAATATTTTCTGTTTACATATTGGTGATACCTTAACAATTGTCCCAATTTAAAATATAATATATCTTTTAAACCTTTTTTATTTGAATTTGAATCTTAATTTTACTTTTAATCTTATTTGCTTGAATTTAACTTATTTTCTTATTTTTTCTTTTTTTATAATTATATCTTGTATTTTTATCACTATCTTTGTATAGTAAACGATTATTTGAGCGAAATAATTTATTAATCAGCTTAAAGCATTGCCGTTTGATTTCTTCTGTATTTTCAAAATTCTCTTCAAATCTTCCTTATCTTCTTTTCGATTTCTCTCTTGTTTTTCTTGATCTATTCTACCTTTATTGATTTCTAATTTTGTTTCTTTTAAATTTTTTTCAAATCTTCTTTAACTTTTTTTTTATTTTTCTTGTTCGTCCTTTCTAAATTTTTCTTGTTTTACCATTTTTTCTAAAATTTGTGCTAATATATTTTCTCCATATTTCTATTAAAACTTCTGTTTATTATTTTTTTTTTTAATTTAAATTTCAATTCCAGGTCTGTTGTCCTACGTCTGTCAGTACCTGTCTGTCAAATTTAAAATTCTTGTCTTACCTCGTGGTTGTCTGGATTTGTTTATTTTGCCCTACGTTGTGCCATATTATTAGTGGTTGTTTGAGCCTCACGTTGGGCGCCAAATTTGCAATGGTTTGAATTGATTGTATTTTTTCTTTACTGTTGTTTTTTTTTTGTCTGCTACGACTTTTTCTTGGTTGGGTTCATTGTATTATAATTGTCTATATCCTGGAAATTAACGTTAACATTACTAATAATAATAATTTTAAAACAAAATATAGTCACTGTCATCAGAGTCGTCTCTTAATTATCTTTTATATATATATATATATATATATATATATATATATATATATATATATATATATATATAGTAAGATCTATATATTATAGACAGAATGATACCATAACAATATATAAATATGTAATAACTTAATTGACCACATTACAACTTTATAAGTATTGCAATCACAAATTGCTGCATAAATACATCTAAATTTACTTGTCTATTACAGCTTTATACTAAATATCGTAAAATAACGATTATTTATTTATGTAATATTTACCTTGAGACTTATTTTAAAACAAATTTAACAACTTTATAAAATGTATTTTAACTTTTAACATCTCATAAAAAGGTTAGGTACTCTCGAATATCAAATGACTAAATGAAGCATAGAATGTAGGTATATTATACGAAGATAATTGACAAAATAAAATCGATCTCTGTTTGTGCCAGTAACATTGCTATACAAATTACAAAAACCTTGAACTGTTAAAACAACTTAAAAAAAAAGATTACCACAGTAATCTCTACCAATTTGATTAAAGTTATAATGAAATTAGTAACAACTTTTATAGAAAATGCTAAAATAATTAAAATAATTAAAACAAAGGTGTTAACAGCTATATCAGTGATAAGTGAATATCGACATTTGTATTATTCTTTCCTATATATATATTTTTTTTTGTATGTTACATTGTACGGTGCCACCATATGTAGACAAGAATAGTAGGATCACCTTTAAAGTTCTTTTTGTACAACTGTCATTAAAAGTGACACTTTTAATGATAGCAAACAATGTTAAAAACGATTGTTTACATAGCAGCGTGTTAAAAATACTTTTAACACGTTGCCACGTAAACAAGTTTACTTTTAACACGGTTTAGTTTACTTTTAACACGGTTTGGTTCATTGTCATTGAAAATTCGCTCGTTTCATTATCAAAATAGAGAAGTTGTACAAAAAACATTGTATGGTATTTGTGTTAAAAGTGATTTTATTTTGTTCGTGAAATTGTTCAATTCGCTCCGCTCATTTCACAAACGTTTTCACTCACAAAATAAAACCTCACTTTTAACACTCATATCATAAATAACTATTGTATCACATTTCGCTCCGATTTAACGACGTTTTCTGTGAAGTTTTGTGAGAACTGGTGAGCAGCGATGCAAACACTACCGATTTTTCGGTAGATCTACCGCTTCAGGAAGTAATCTACTGATATACCATTAATTATTTAACTTTTTTTTAACTTCATTTAAACTTACACTTGTTTAAATTTGCCGCCATCTTTTTAAATCTATCGAATTCTAACTATTTTTTAACTTCCCGCTAAAAAAAATTAAAATTTTTTTTAAAATCGGGAAGTTATTGGTTTCACCCCGTTTTTCGAAAATCGAGTTTTCATCGGATCTCAACGTTTTAAGGTCTTAGGAACCTCCCCTGACTATTTTTACGAGGGTGTCTGTATGTCTGTATGTACGTGTGGATGTGTGTGTGTGTGTGTGGATGTATGTAAACATCTTATAACTTTTGAACGGGTTGACCGATCGGAATGAAATAAAAAGCAATCCAAAGAGTTCCATCTAACTTAGATTCCCTGTAAGTTTGAACCGATTCGAGTCGGTAGATTTTGAGAAATTTCAAAATAACCGAAAAAAAAGAATTGGTAAAAATGATGTTTTTTGGGCATGTCTTTTTGGCTATTGCATCGATCAATTTCATAACCCAATCAGCTCTCAAGCTTAAAAAGCCACGTCGAATGCCGTTTTGGAAATTAAAATCGGTTGATTCGTTCGTGAGATATCGTTGTCGAAAAATTTCAAAAAAAGTGTTTTTAGACTTAAACTTAGAGATTTTTTGACTAACCGATCTTGCACTCCCGGTAACGTTTTTAGGTCTCAAAAAACTGCGTCGAATGCCATCTTGAACATCAAAATCGAATAAGGCGTTAAAAAGTTATGGCTTTTTAAACATTTCAAAAAAAGTCAAAAACGTCAAAATACGTCACGTTACTATAGCTTTGCGGTTAAAACTAGCGGGAAGTTGCAAGGATGGCCTTTAAGGTCAACCTCTTTTCGAATTTTTTTTGTATGAATCTACAAAGTTCAGAAAATTTTAGGTTGGCAACGTTGCTAGTGAGCGACAACGGTGCAGACTATAATGCTAAATATTACGTTTGTTATATGGGATCCCCCATTAATATTTACTTCTTTTTTCTTTTATTATTTATTTTGAAAGGTATTAAACAATTAAATATTGTGTGAACATTTTAAGTGTCTACCTGTTACCGTTATTAATATTGAGCAAAAAAACTTCGAAAAACAACTTTTTTCTACAACCGTGCGTAAAGTATTACCTTTACGCACGGTTTAAGGTTCGTAAAGTTTATCTTTTTTTCACTAGTGAAAAAAAAAGTTTTTTTTTCACTAGTGAAAAAAAGTAAAATAAGTGTTTTGTACAAGATTATGCAAATAATTTTACGAGTCTTATTGGCTGAGATTGTAAGGTGTTTACCTTCTACCCAGATGACTCGGGTTCAATTCCGGGTAAAGAAACTTTTTTTTTATTATTTAATTGTGTAAATTTGTGTAAATATATTTAATTATTAAATTATTGCAGTTTAATACATACAAAACTAGATATTATATTTAGTAATTTTTAATTTGATTTTTAATATGACAGAAATATCAGTTCATGAATAAGGGTAAGTATTTTTATTTAAATGATGACTGATTGACATTTCAATTAATTTATAATTCAAGCATTTCGCGTTTCTACGTACCGGTATTATAAGGTAAGATTAATTTAAAAAATAAATATTTTGTTATCTAAAATATGTTTTAAATATAATATTTTTTTCGCAGTAAAGCGTAAAAAAAATCAGGCCTATACTTGTATTTCTTGTAAAGAAATTCGGTTGTAGAAAAAATATTGTATGCAACTCGTGTGTAAATGTTCCTTTTTTGACTCATGTGATTGTCGCATTCGCCTGCGGCTCATGCGACAACATTCACATTCGTCAAAAAAGGTCACTTTACGCACTAGTTGCATAAATAACTATTTTGTATGGAAACACCCTTAATATTTTTACAGCGGCAATGGAAATAAATAATTTGTGAAAATTTTAGTTTTACAGCTATTCCGATTTGTGAGATACAAGATTGTGACAGACGGACAGTCAGACAGCGTAGGCTAAGTAAAAGTTTCTTGTTTTTACCTTTTATGTACGGAACCCTAAAAAAGAATCTTAAAACGTTAAAATACTGCAAAAATATTAAAAATAGTTATTGAATCATAATTTTACGAAAAACCGAAATATAGAAATGTTCAGAGAGAGCTCTTATAATTCATTTTATATGTTTGTATTAATCATTGTAATAATCATTAAAATTTGAAAAAGACAACTAGATGTAACTCACATGCACGTCGAAATACCAAATTACAATATATTAACTATTAATAAGCTTCTAAAATCTTGTTCTATTTTATGCATTTATTAAAAAACATGTAGCAAGACTGGAATAACGACACATTATGGCATTTTTTGACTTTTCTTCGTTTTTACAATAAACAGAAACATAATACACAGATTTTGTTGTTATACCTATTTGAATATTTCAGTAGGTCACCCTATTTATTTATCTATTAATAGATTTAGATTTACAGTAATTTCTACATTACTCATTCCAACCCTGGCTTCGTTAGTATGCCTAATTATTAGAAAAAAATATCTAGTAAAACGATTTTGCAGTCAAATTAAGTGCTTTAGTGAAAGGTGGTCTTCTTCAGTATAGGCAGAGTAATAAAAAAACAAAAATTTAAATCTGGATACTCCCACTTTGCCCACTTTTGGTCACGTTTGTAATTTAGTTACGGTTTAGAAATTTTGCAGAGATATAATGAGTGTAGGAGAGAAAGAAACGTAGCTTCTTCTCTAATAGAACACATAATTGTTAATCACTTTTTTACGAATCATAAATTAAGTTTAATTAGATTTTAATATTCCTATATAACTAATTCAAATATTTAAATTAATATTTAAACTTGACAAATGTCGCTAATGAACTAATGATATTTTCAAACAAAAATCTATGTTTGAGTATAACTAATAATGTTCTTTTTATTCTGATTTTATAAACCATCTTAGTTTTTGTTCGATAATCCATTTACAGCGATGTGGGTAGCCCACAAATTCGCAATAAAAATAATATCCGGTTAGTTTTTGTCTTTAAAATATTTGACCATGTTCTTTTGAAACATGACATGCTAGAATACTGAATGCTTCTCAAATCTTGGTAACATCTCTTTGTTAATATTTATCATGTGTTCGATGGGTATAATATTATCTATTACCTGATATAACATAGCCCCAATGCATTTTTTAACTCAATTGTTTACCTACTGGTTTAGACCAAATGGGCTGAAGTCAATTTTTCGTCCATATCTCTCTTAAAAAATATGGGTCGTTATTTCTGCACCAAAGATACATATATTTCATCTGACAAAATACATTTCTCCAATATTTTTTCTTTTCAATGAACATTTGCAGTGCCACCTGGTAGCGAGTGGCATCAATGAGCATATTATACAAACCTTCCTCGTGGAAAAATACATATACATACCAATTTTCATGACAATCGGTTAAACGGGGCGGAAGTCGATACTTTACAGCACCGCCTGGTGGCGAGTTACATCAATGGGCATAGCATATAAACCTTCTCCGTGGAAAAATATATGTACATTTTCATAATGATTGGTCAAATAAATTCTGAGTCTATCGATTTCATACATTCTTTTTTATATACATAGATTTTATCTATCAATTAGAGTACCAATTTTGCGATAGTACCATAAATTTGGCTGCTTTTCATGGTTATAGTTAAAATAATAATTTAAGTGATCTGTGTTCAATAAGTTCTTAGATTAAAGGTGTTCTACCAGGATTTTATTATATAATAAAACTATTAAAAGTAACGGTCGAATTTCGTAGAAACACGCTTCTATTGTTTGGTTCACAAAACATCGTTTACCGAAACTAATGTTCATAAGTGTCAGTGCTAACAGTCGTAAAAATTTTTTATACAGATTAGACTATAAACGTGGGTAGCTAACAAAATGTTTAAACAATTTATTTTTGTTCTTTTTCTTTTGACGCGTAGGTACTTAAGTAGTGGGTGGGTCCAAACCAAGAAGGAACAAAATAAACTTTTTGATAGTGTGGCGTTTAGGTGTTCCCAAGATTTATGAGTTCTCTTCTTTATGTTTCTAAGGTGAAAAACAAAAAAGGCACGCCTTCAGATTGTGTATTATTCATCTCAAATGCTGGTTTACCTGACTATAAATCTTGTACGGTTTATGTAAAAATATTAAGGAAGTACCTGCATAATGCATCGTAAACTGGCTAATATATGAGTATACCAACATACTCTGACTAAATTTTAATTACATTTGTCATATTAATATATCAATAGAAAAGCATAAAAGGGTACATTTATAATAAAAAAATAATTATTTCTTATATTTTTAACTTTACCTTTCTGCATTCAAATTATACATGAAACCGCAGTTGTATTTAGACTAGAATAAAAAATCTGGAGTACCGCGAGTCATATTGTACCAATTTTCCGACAAAATGTGAGGATTTTTTATTGTGGAAGCCACCAATTATACTACCGGCTGATAAGACTTATTGTACATCTTCTATTGGTTCATTACAGCCATTCCAGGACTTGGTACCCTATACTAATTTATATAGGTCTATCTAAAGGATGTGTGTCATATATGTGTAGTCACTTTAAAGTATCTGAAAATTGACTTTGTCCCTAGATTACAAATCTTTTTAAAATTTGCGAATAACATTACCTACAAACAAAAAAAAAACAGCAATTTTCCTTTAAAAAAATCTTTTTAAAAAAACTTATTCAATTTTCCTAATATCTCAACAAACAACTGATATACAGCGTTTAAAAAAACACTATCAACTTTTTAAAAATTGAGATAGCGAGTTGTGTTTTTTTCATATAATAAATAGTCTTATCTTCTGTATATATAAAACTCAAAGGTGACTGACTGACTGACTGAGTAACTGACTGAGGCCCGGTTTATCAATAACCAATATTATCCATCAGTTAAGTATCCGTCGGATAAAAGTAACTAACAGATAAAGTTCCAGTTTGTTTGGAAGCGGTTTATCAACTCGTTTTTATTCTCTAGTTTGTTAACTGATAGATATTGAAAGTTGGCAATGCTGACGAGTGAATGTAATCAATCTCATTGGTTGTTACAAGAACAAGGTCATGTCACATCAATTGATATTTTTGTTAGGTTATTGGTGAATGTTTATCCAAAGATTTATGTGTTTTTGGTTGTTGATAAATATGAATTTTCTGAACGATTATATTCTGGATAGCGACGAGGACGAGGATATTGTGCAAGTTCTTGAGTACGAAAGAAGGCCTTATATAGTTAGGGAAAGAGTGGACAATTTCGGAAAGTGGGATAACCAGGATTTTCTTGCAAGATTTAGGATGACAAAAGAGACTGTTCTGTAAATATTAGAATTGATATGTTTATTTGCAATTTTAAGAAGCAAATTTCTCTTCTCTGCTGTGAAATTGCATCCTCTCTTCTTAGCAGTACTAGTACTTTCCATTTTTTTACTTTGCTCAAAACCCAAGTAAATTTGACACAACAACACAAAGAAATCAAAACAAAACAACTCTACCAAATAAAGTGAGGTATTATTATATACCTTAACCTCCAGATATCGACCTATCCGCCAGTTGAAACTGACAGATAAATATTTGACATTTTATCTGCCAGATAAAGTTATTCTGTTGTTGATAAACCGACCTTTCCAAAATACCTGGTAGTTAAGCATTAACTGACGGATAAATTGCTATTGATAAACCGGGCCTTGATCTATCAGCGCACAGCCCAAGCCGCTGACGGATGGGGCTGAAATTTGGCATGCAGGTAGATGTTATGACGTAGGCATCCGCTAAGAAAGGATTTTGACTAATTCCACCCCCAAGGGGATAAAATAGGGGATGAAAGTTTGTATGAAACTTTGTCAATTTTAAACCGATCAGGCTGAAACTTTGCATGCATATAGCTATTATAACGTAGACATCCCCTAAGAAAGGATTTCGATTAATTCTACCCCTAAGGGGATGAAATAGGCGATGAAAGTCTGTATGAAACTTTGTCAATTTTAAACCAATCGGGATGAGATTTTGCATGCATATAGCTACTATAACGTAGGCATACCCTAAGAAAGGATTTTGATAAATTCCACCCCTATGGGGATAAAAGTTTGTATAAAACTTTTTAGATTTTCGACTAATTGAACTGAAATTAAAGATTGGAGCTACTATGATGAAGACGTCCGCTTAAATAAGATTTTGATAAATTGAGCCCC
Source organism: Altica lythri (assembly GCA_964028335.1). Lineage (NCBI taxonomy): Eukaryota > Metazoa > Arthropoda > Insecta > Coleoptera > Chrysomelidae > Altica > Altica lythri. Next base: position 29,465,415 of record OZ034801.1, on the reverse strand, counting down.
ATGGGGATAAAATAAGGGTTGATGGAGGATGTAGGTAAATGTATTAGTTTAAACCTATTAGTACCTTTTGAAACGAATAAATAATGACGAACAAAATAATTTTTGTTCTTAATGTTGACAGTAGATGGCGTTAACAGTATTTTAAAACGCGCTATCGTTGTGTTTTCACTGAGTTACATATACCCGATGATGAGTGGCCGCCGTATCTTATAGTACACACTGTACCTAAATATTTCTAGCGGATTATATTTGACGTATTTGACTGTTATTTTCTTGGCATATTTTGGATTGCATCTGCTTTGTTTCGGTTTAGTAGTTTTGGTTATAGACTCTGCTTTGTATTTGGCATTTGTTTTGTTTTCGTTTGGTTTAAGTATTAAATACCCATAGTCCAGCACGAATCGGCGCATGAGTACCGAAAACTATTCCACCTCAATTTTTTTATGCGATCCTCTTCAAATTGCCCTACTGATTATATAAATGCATGTTGCCAGGGGGCAACCCCATGCCAAATTGTTTATAACGAAATTGTTTAAACAATTACATGCAATTGTTATTTTTTAACCGGACAAATTTTTTTTATATTCTTTATTGAAATACAAATAAAAAAGGAATTTTTAAACGATAAATTTAATATTTTCAGAGATATGTTTTTTTAAAATTTCGAAAAATCTCAAATTTGGGAACTTTCGACCCTTGAAAAATATATTTAAAAAAATAACATATAAATAGTATACATTTTTTTAAATTCTTTATACAATAGTTAATAATGTTATTAATAGAGATTTTAAAAAATTTAATTATTTATACCTGTTTTTTAATTGTTAATTTCGCGCGCTTACAAGTACGCGTCGCTTACCCTTCTGGGTCTTGAATCGTTTTTTATCATTTATCTTAAAAACTATCAACTTTATCAAGATTGCTAAAGAAAGATATGTTATTAATAATTAAATTGTCTACAACTTTTTTTGTTGAAATATTTAGAAACCTTGTATTTAAATATTTTGGGTAAAAAAGGTAGCACCGCGGATGAAGATAGACAAATAATTTTTTCTCGATGTTTTGGCAATAACATTAATCTATCTAAAATTCCGTGCACGTCCGATGCCTTGCAATTGCATGCACTTAGAGCTTCAGCTCAAACATACATTTGGAAAAATGCATTGAATCCCCAATATAATACATTAGATTTTACGAATTTCGGCTATAAATTAGAGAATGGTACTTTGCTCCCTTTATTTATAAACAAAAGCCGATTCCCAACCAATCTTAAAAAACCGTGTAATTGTAAGAAAGCCTGCAAAACCAAAGCTTGTTATTGTAAAAAAAATAATATTACTTGCATACTTTTATGTGGTTGTGATTCAGAAAACTGTAAGAATATAATCTATAAAAATCATAATAATAATAAATAAAAACTTATTTTTAAATACTGTTTCATTATTTCATACTCATCCGTCTGTAACACTTTAACCTTCGTTTAAAGAAGTTACTCAATATATTTAAGGTAAAAGATACAGCTATTGACAATTACAATTTCATTTTAGTTAAAAAAAAATTGAAAAATGAATTTCAGAAAAAAAAATATAAAAAAAAATTGTAGACAATTTAATTATTAATAGCATTGCTTTCTTTAGCAATCTTGATAAAGTTGATAGTTTTTAAGATAAATGATAAAAAACGATTCAAGACCCAGAAAGGTAAGCGCGCGAAATTAACAATTAAAAAACAGGTATAAATAATTAAATTTTTTAAAATCTCTATTAATAACATTATTAACTATTGTATAAAGAATTTAAAAAAATGTATACTATTTATATGTTATTTTTTTAAATATATTTTTCAAGGGTCGAAAGTTCCCAAATTTGAGATTTTTCGAAATTTTAAAAAATCATATCTCTGAAAATATTAACTTTATCGTAAAAATTCAAGGGACCTTTTTTATTTGTATTTCAATAAAGAATATAAAAAAAAATTGTCCGGTTAAAAAATAACAATTGCATGTAATTGTTTAAGCAATTTCGTTATAAACAATTTGGCACGGGGTTGCCCCCTGGCAACATGCATTTATATAATCAGTAGGGCAATTTGAAGAGGATCGCGTAAAAAAATTGAGGTGGAATAGTTTTCGGTACTCATGCGCCGATTCGTGCTGGACTATTATGGTGAAAATTTGGTTTCTCATTACTAATTTGAGTTCTAACAACGTATATTCTGTTTAAATTGTTAGTACAAAAAATATAATAAGGGCCCAAATATACCTTTTAAGCATGGCTTGTACCAAGAAATAACATAATTTTACACTGATTATGATCAGACTTACGCAAGTAATTCAATTTACATTTCAAGGAAATCCTCTATCAAAATTCTGCTTAATGAATACTATGAAGGTTCATATTTTGCATAAAAATTTAGATTCTAGATGTGATATATTTGATTTGTTTAGGTTTTCAACTTCTCCATATTATAATAGCATTCAACTAACTGTATTGCACTTTAATCAATTGATTTGATGAATACAAAATTGTATTTCATTTACTTTATAAGGAGTCTTATATTGACCTATTGCAACCGTAAGGCCAGGGTTTGTGTTAAGATTTATATTCCAGAATTATGTCAATGGAAATATTGTTTTCAGTTGATGAATGGTCTAGAAATAAATAAACACCATTTTGCTGTTTTTATTATCAGCTTTAAACATGAATCAGGTATTGTAACGATTTTAGGTTATCTTGGATTCTTGTAACTACAGGTTTTATAAAATGCTACAAAGAGACTTTGCCTTCTTAAACAGGCAATGATAATTAAATTTTTGACAAATAAAAATATTTACTTACCAAATTAGTTTAATGTTAGAAAAAGTGTTACAAATTTTATTGCTTTAATATTTCAAATACAAAAACACGTAAACAATCATTTTGAATCTTTCGGTTTAATTGTTTCATTATCTTGACGATTTTGATTTCAAATTCATACTTTCTCCTCGTAAAGGGCTCATAAGCTATTTCATTGATATTAACATTTATTTAGGAGTGTCTTTAATTTAAATAGGATTTCCACTCCATACTTTAGACATCTTATATAGGGTGGAGAAAATACCGTGCTTTTCGAATACAAATAAATTTAGAAGGTGTGGCTTCAATTTCAATTAATTTTCTGTTTTAAAGGTTACAAATATTTTTTACGTAATAGACCAACCAAAAAACGGTCACATAGATTATAAAATTCTCTTAATTTGTTCACTTTCATGAAGCTCCAAGATGCAATTGCACAGTTGATTTATTTCGATTTTTCTTAGTCTTTATGTCAGTTTCAATGAATGGTCTTATTTTTTAACTCGATTTATAATTAAATTCGGTCTCTGATTGGGTCAATCCTTATCTACTCTCAAGCGCTTTTTTTCCATTTTTGAAATATTCCTTGCAGTCTTTCTTGTACAAGATCTACAATCACAGTATACGTTATATCTCATTGGTGAGGTGAACTTTTATCTCTTCAGTCATAACATCATTAACTAACTATCTCCTTTATTACTCTTAAAGTTCTGAGAAGCCTTGTTCATTGCCTTTAATTTTCCACCGCTCTCTTTGCATTTATCTTTGCTACCTATTATTCTATCTTATTACTTACACTCCCTTCTTCTTTGCCACCTTTTTCGCTTAAGAACAAGATTTAAAAGACTATTTCACTAGACTATTTTTAACTGACAAAACTGCATAGCAACACATTTCATATTGATTATTTCCTTCGATTCAAATTAACCAATAGAATGTCATAATTTTTTGAAATTGGACCAATCAGAATCAAATATCAGCGACTATTGCACTAGAACAATATCAGCGACTATTGCACTAGAGAAATAGTCACGTCAAATATAAATGTCAAATATTTGTCAGTTTAACAACGGTATTATTAATTATTGTTATAATTTTCCACAATGGAAAGATTTGGTGCATTAGATTCTAAAGACATCGAAAAAGCTGTTCTCAGGATATAATCTTCCTAAATATAACACAACCTTGATTAATAGTTTGCTATTTTTGTTGTTGCTAAATTTCTCGAACATTTTACAATTTGTTTCGACATAATTTGACATTAATATAATCAAAGATTAAAGCCCTCGAGCTAAAGCTCTCGGGCTTTAATCAGATTATTAACGTCAAATTATGTCTCAACAAATTGATACTAAAATATTCTTGAAATCTAGATACCACAAAAATAGCCGACTATAATCAAGGTCTTGTTATATTACCCTTGACAGTACGTAATATTTCAGCGACAAAATTATGACAGATCCGTTACTAAGGTGTCTGGTATTTCTATAGTTGTCAGTTTCACAAACGGCATTGAAGATTATGTTTCGTTGATATTGTCTTGTTTTTCTCGTGAAATAGTCTTGTCGAATACCATTCGAGAGAAAAACTTTTCCCGGCCAAATTTTCTTCTGGTTTTATTCAAGTTTGTTGCTTTTTGGCAATTTTCGCTCATGAAATTTTGACAAAATCACTCGACTAACGTCTCCTGATTTTGTCAAAATTTCATTCGCGTAAGTTGCCAAGCAACAAACTTTCATACCAGTCGAAAATTTTGGCGGCAAAATTTTCTCTCTTATGATATTATATACGAAAAAACCGTAAAAGATCTACTTTGGATCTTAAATACGAAACTAAGAGTAGAAAACTGAGGATGTATAAAGAAATAGAGCAAATTAATGTGTAAAATAATTTCAAGCAGTAAAAGAACGATTTAGAAATCTGGAAGATATGACAAGGAGAAGTACCTAAGAGTCGATAATAAGATCCCGAGAATAAAAAAGTCAATTAAAAAGATTTGGTTCATTAAAGTTGGGAATAATTTAGTTTTTGATTCTGAACTTACACTTAGCTAATTTATATAACGTAGAAAGAGTGCATCCTCAGATATAGAATCCTGAGGCAGTCCACAACAGGGTTTTTACTATCTACAACATCAAACTGTTCACGCTCACATTCTGAGAACACAAACCTACCACCTCTACTTACAGCCGGTAGCACCTCTAACCATATTAGCCAGAGATGCATTAGTAGTTAGTAAGTATTTGTGATCATATCTTGATTTAACTCATATTGAATAAAACACTTACTATAAAAATATAAACAGGGCACAAAAAAAGTGACTCAGAATGTGATGTCTCAATTGCTCATTTGACAAATAATCTCTCTCTTATTAACGTCATTTATGAGTAAGTGTCCCATGCGACATGCGAGAAATCAACAATAGATCAAAAAAGTCGACTAACTACCAAGGCATGAGTGAATGGTTCCCTTCCGGATGTAACGTTTTCTCGATTTTTTCTTACTGAGTTAATTGTCTAAATTTTAAATTTTAAAAAGTGTAATCATTTATTTTGGAATTAAAAAAAAGTGGACTCTCAGTGAAATTCTATTGTGAAATCAAAAATACTGCCTCAGAATCATCCATACTATCAATTTTATCAATTAAGTACAACCCCAGATTTAAAAACTCTTCAAACAATGTAATTTAGAACATAATTGATAAAAAATATCTGGGCGTCGTCGTCAAAATTCAGACAGTCTCTTGTATCAATTTTTTATCTCTAATGGACTACATTAGTTATCTGTTGTCAGTTTCTGATTAAAATTAATAGACTAAACAGTGTGAAACAAATTATTTTTACGAATGATTTTATGAAAAATAAATTGTTACTTTTTTAGCAAGTATGTTAAACACACAGTAGACGAACACAATAGCCTATAAAATGATGTATATTTCAAAGTCAAAGGATGTTTATTTCTATATGATAGATAAAACGATAAAATGCTTTTAAAAAAATCTGTTTATTTATACCGGTTACGACAAAAAAGCGACAAATTATGCGCTAGCCGAGATTTTTATCGGAATATCAGAAGATGGTTGGTAGTGCTAACTTGAAACCATGTTAGCACTATCATCGATTTAAGGCAAAAAAATTTCGCGACAAATTTTATTTTTGCACCACAAAATCACGACAAAAAAGCGACAAATTATGCACTACATAAGACATTTGTCTGATCATTGGAAGATCGTTTTCAAGAGGTGGTAGTGCTAACTTGATATCAAGTTAGCACTAGCATTGATTTAAAAAAAAAATCGCAACAAATTCTTTGTTTGTACGACAAAATCACGACAAAAAAGCGTCAAATTAATCACATAATGCCATCTTTTATTTCGCATGTGGTAGTGCTAACTTTATAGAGGTTTATTTATCAATTGTTGAATTGACAAATAATCTCTCTCTCTCGTTCTCTCTTTATGTCTTTCATTAACGTGATATTTGATTATTTACTTTTGGGGCGTAAGGGCTAATAACCTCTCGAAGATCCAGACTTGCCTATGCATGCATCACTTTAGCAATGGGAATATGTCCCACTGCTGCAATAGAAATAATCCTAAATCTCATTCCATTCTCTTTTTATTTCGTAGTTTATTCTTCAAGTTCAAGCCGAGCATTGAGCTTCTTATTCACCTTGGTGCAAGTAACTCTTTTTCTACAGTTGTTTTCGTTAGAGTTGGCATCTCTGTGCCATAAAACTGTGCATGCATCACTGGAGCATTGGAAATATGTCCCACTGCTGCAATGATAGTAATCCTAAATCTTACGCCACTACACATTCAAGTAGAAAGTGTAAGAAAGAAATCAATGTATAGATTGGTTAAAGTAGGAACAATCCAGGAAAAACCTCGATAACTTCAATTTGATCAAATTTGGTAAAAGCTCCAAAATGACATGCCAAAAAAATTAAACTTTGTGAGAAAATTCACCACAAAACTGGGTAGTGAATCTGAATAGGACAAAGAATCCATATTGAGGCTCCAAGACAGAGGAAGGAACAGGAGCAGGTGTGTTTGGACTTAGAGCCAAATACACAGAAAACCTGTGTGTATACCCGAGCCTTTTTCAAGTGGAAATCCGTGCCATTGAAAGATGTGTAGAATTTAATATTGAAAGGAACTATCATAGATCAAAGGTTATAATCATGTCGGATAGTCAAGTAGCCATCAAAGTCCTAGACTCACACACATTTAGTTCAAAGATGGCCTGGGAATGCCTAGGCAAAATAATACAGGACAGATAGGAATAGAAGGAAACGAAACAGCAGATAAGCTGGCAAAAAAGGAGCTAAAACACCATATTTGGGACTAGAACCATCTTGTGGAATCTGCAATAATACAGTCTTAAAGAAACAAAGGAAACAGGTGGATAGAGAAAAATCAAAGTACTGGAACGATCTAGAAAGACTAAGACAAACCTCAATAAAAACAGCCTTCGTATTATAACGGGAATATTAACCGGGCACTGCCGATTAAGATTCTCACATAAATAAACTAGAATTGGTAGATGAAGCAAAGTACAGATTCTGTGAGGAAGACGATAAAACCTCAATACACAGACTTTTAGAATACATTGCATTACGGGTCAGATACCTAGGATCATACGAAATAGCAGAGAAAGATCTACCTAACTTGATACCCAACGATCTCCTAAACTTTCTAAGAAGGACTAGAAGAGCTTTTATATAAGTCTGAGAAAACATCAGAATTATAGCAAGAAAGGAGAGACATAGATCACATAGGTCGCAGGTGTATCTGTCACGCCTAATTTCGCTCATACATACATACGTGGTCAAACGGTGTAAGGCGCTATTGGTTTTAGATACAGATCAAGTCCTGTTTATTTTGACATTTTGTCAGCTTCTCCTTAATATCATTTTTTTGTATAATTTCTAAATATCATATTGCGGTATATATAATTGGACTTAGTTAGATCCGAAAACTATATTTCTTTAATCTATAAATATCAACCTATATGTACAATAAAATTATGTTTAATCATTACTTACAGTTTAATATTCTTTTTATAATAGATGCTATAGATATACTTATATACCTACCCATAAGAATATATTATGCATGCACCGATATTAATAACAAAGCACATTTATATCGCCTTTATTTAAGTTTATTTTCCCGACAAAGACAAAACCTTTCCCTTTTGCAAAGTGATAAATCTCAAGAGACATATCTGCCCTTGATTTTTTTTGTGAAACGAAGAAGACGCTCTCTAATAAAACCATTGCAATATAATGTAGATAGCCTCTGGAGATAAAAGTATGTGGAGCATGTTTTTTATGCAAAGTGATATAAGATTATCATTGCTTCTTTTTCATGAAAATAGATAAAAATCATTGTGTTCCATACTACACGGTGGCATATTAAAATTTAAGGGACCTAGTATTTATCAATAAAAATGATTTAGTAATTGTTTAAACAATCTATAATTAAATTATATAAACTAAATTATCATTAAAACCATCGTCATACAGCCTTAACTTGTGACGAAACCTTGATTTTGCCTTGTCTTGTCTCGATTTCGAGAAGTAATTATAAAACATGTCTCATCTTGATGCCGATTTGAAGAAATAATAAGATTACATGTCACCTTCGACTTCAAAAAAAGTCTCAATTAAATTTATATCTTTTCAACTAAAATGGACTGTATTCTGTAAGTTAATCTGCTCATTGATTTTAACAGTTTAATTGCACATAAATTAATTAGATTTAAATACAGTAAGAAATAATAAGCACTTAGCTTACATTTTTTAATTATTTTTTGAGACGATACTTTTGAGCATTTCGAAGAATTAATTCCGTCTCCCTTCGAAAAAAATCAGGATAGGCTTGTATCGGGGCTAGACTAGATGAGACCAAGAAATTTATCGGAGAATATTACTACCCTTTACTTCACCTCCATTGTTGGAACTCGCCTATTACCTACCGCTGCCAATTCTTTCTATGCAATCCAATTTGTATTGATTCTCTTCAGGGCTTTCATCGGATGTAGGCTATTGGTCTCCTCGCCAATACTTTTTTGGTCCATCTTGAGTCTTCCATTTCTCTTTAGAAATTCGCAGTACTAGCGATAATCTACCAGGACGACGACTTATTTTTTCAGTTTTTTGTTAATCCTTCAAGTTTTGGGTTAGCATTGATCTCTTTATTCGCCTTGGTGTAACTCTTTATCTACGATTTTTCTTAAAATTAAAATCCCTGTGCCATTCTTTCCGTTTTAGACGAATTAAGAATTTCTGTTTTAAAAATGTTTCTTGTTTTTCGTGGATTTTTATTATTTTTAAATTTATGTCGAAAATACAGTTTATAAACATGTTTGGGGCTAATTCGTCTGTATCTTTCAAAATTCCAATAAAAGTCGTGTAGGTATGGTGAATTTTTGAAATTAGCAAGTCGGTCGAAAAATGGCTCTTAGCCGACAGCAGTTGGTCTGCCGTTGGATCCCTCATTTGCTCACAAAAAAAAGCAGTTTGCGTCAATTGGTGTCGAAAAACTTTGGAACGGTTCAACAAAGGAAGCTCAAAAAATGTTTCTAGTATGTTTAGTGGAGATGAATCTTGGATTTACTCCTACAAACCGGAAAATAAACACTTACCTCCTGTGTACCTAATTTTTTGTGTAAAAGTACGGTTAGTGAATTATTCGAATTGGTTTGAGATATTCTTTTTTTTTACAAACATTTCTTCAAATTTAGAGTGAATTAAGTGGTGTATAGTGATTAGAAAAATGTTTTTATAAAATGTTTTTTGTTATGTTGCTGGGCAATTCTTATCCTTGACTTTGTCTTTAATAGATAAGAATAAGGGTTTTTAAAAAAATCTTCGATTTATTAGGTAAAGTGCCGGAAAATATAGATAAAATCCAAAGCCAAACATCTCTCGGTAAATATTCACAACATTCACATAGTCCTACTATACAAATAAAAACGTAAACATTCAAAACAACGTTGCTATTTGACTTTTGTTATTCATTACTGAAGCACCAATTTCTAAAGTTCAAGTTAAAATGTTAACAATTACCTATCTACAGCATAATATATTTTTAAATGCTACACCCTGTGTCTTCATAACTTACGCAAATACCTCATAATTTTAACAACAAAAGAGTAAGATCGGCGCCTTACCTTTATGAATATTTGTGTAGTAAAATTGTTATCGCTGGCGATGACATTTCAGTCATGGGAATGTCTTTGAATTCTTGTTCACTGTAACAATGCCGGTAAGGATGATCATAGAGACTTTAAAAGGTGGCCAAACCTACATTTCCAGAGCGGCATCTCTGGGATGATTCAAAAGAACTTTCACGATTTGAAAATGCATTATGTGATTCGCTTGTCCCCCGCTACGAATAAGATCATTATCGATAAATGTTTTTAGTTATCGGGTAATTTAATCTAAAATATTTGACGCAATTTAAAATACATTTAACTATTTTTAAATACAAATTATGAATATCAATTTTGACAAATATTTTTAACAGTAATCAAAGAGTTTTTTCTCCTACAACCAAAATATGGTTTATAACTTTTTGCGTAGTCTTTTCTTTGTAACTAAAAAAAATAAGATATGCTATATTACTTTTCAAAATAAGTTTTTGGAACTAAGTTCGGCAGGCTTGGATGAGATAGGGATTTTGCTGCGTGACCGAACTGAAAAAAATTTAATTGTAAAAAACCGTAACGAAAATCCGTTAAATGAGCTGGGTTCGATTCCCGGCCGATGCCATTTTTTTTTTGTATATAAAGTAATATGAGATATAATTTTTAGAAATCTTGATAGTTGAAAGTAGTTAGGAAAGGTGAGAAAAAATAAATGTATACATTACTCTTTAAAGCTACGGTTTTTAAGAAGTGTGCGCGTCGCGCGTCTTACGCCTTAAGCAGAATAAGGTCAGCTTGACTCACAGTCCGCTTCGCGCGGGTCGGTTTTTATGAATTCTCAGTTTTTAATATTCTGTTGAAGTAAACGGATAGTGCAGAATGAATAATGCTATAGTTGCGTTTTTGATCGAAGAAATTGAGAACGATGAAGAAGACTTATTGTTGCTGACAATGAAAGAGCCCAATAGAAAAGTTGATGATTTATTTTCCTGTCGCAAATTGGAAGGAGCGTATGCAGTTACAGTAGAAAGACGACTTTTTGGGAATAAAATAAAATTTCGAGAATATTTTAGACTTTCTAGGGAATTGTTTGAGATTGTTCTAAACTTCATAAAAGAAGATATTGTTAAAAAACCTTGTAACAGATATAGTCATCACACCAGAAGAAAAGCTGTGCATCAAAAATATGTAGTAATATGTCTTTAACAACTTAATTTTTGTGTTTTAGTGTAATTGATCACTCTTCACTAGCCACCACTTCGATATAATTTGCTTCAGCTTATGTCGACGTCTGCGTCCAAACCCAACCAAATTGATCTCAGCGCACAACTCAAACTCACACTGCTTTGTTAAACTCATTCGTTCAACTAGACAGACTCTTACAAACCGCATGCATAAGACACCTGATGTTAAATTAAAGCGCACGTGAGCTCTGCTCAACTTACTGTCGGCCGTACGCCGCGCATTGTTCTTAGAAACCGTAGCTTAAAGCGACGCGCACACTTCTTAAATACCGTAGCTTAAAGCTCACCTTGAATTTTAAAGAAGCTTCTTTCTTAACGCCAAGATTTCACTGATTTTGATATATTGACCGTTAAATGAGACGTGCGCAGGTGCTACATTCGTATACACAAGCGAGAAGCGAGTAGTGTTATGTGTTGATTCTACATTAGCCGAAGGAACTTAGTTCCTACCTGGTGTCCCACGACACCATTTTAACTTGTTTTGGAAATACACTTATTTGGTGTTTGTTCCTGCAATTTTTAAAGAAGTTGCTAAAACTTGCAGTTTTTTTTTGTTCACAATATTTTTCTCAATATTATTGTTCTAAAAACACTCCCCTTTCAGTGCCTTTTTCAAGAAAGAAATTGGTAAGCATTAACAATCTAGTACATTAGAAATAAAAGGGATATATTTTCTACAGTCTTCCACTGTTATTATTGCATTTGTACTAATATTGGCATCTTAAGCTTAATAAAAAAGTGTAATGTAGATGTCATAGCAACTTAAACCAACTTTAAAGACATTGTTGGTACATTTAGAACCTTTTATAAGGAATCAGATATATGCAGAAAAGAAGGTAGGTAGAAGTCTTTTACAAGATTGCTTAATTTGGTGGTCATAAACCTGTACCTACCAATTGTATTCAAAAAAAAGTTGAAATGTGAACCAACTAGTTGTTCACAAAGCTTTCCTTGCCTTTTTAAAATTAAATGTTCCCAATTTATCTATTTTACCTAATTAATGCAACATTGGGATGTTAACGAATTTTCTGATCCCCAGTGAGGTACGGTAGTACACCTCAATCATAGTGAAAGAAATCCAACTTGGTATCCTAGAATTAAGTTGATATTAAAAAAAAAAACTTCAATAGTTAACCTAGACTCCAAAAGGAATTTATTTAATCACTGGTTTTGCGCTAAACCTTCATAGATTAAATATTTAATCAAAGTTCACAAGAAGTTTTATGAGTCTATGACCCAAGTATTCTATTGCGTTGGTGTCTGCAATTTAAAGTTAGTTTTTTTTTCAATAAACACGTGATATTTTTCTGTATGTAAATCTATACTTATCATAAATCTGTAGAGAGGTCAATTCTGTACATGAAATATACTTCCAAAATAACTATCAGGGGGTGATTAGGGTTTGATACTGATGCCAAAAATGCAATCAGTAAATTTTTATTCTGTCTGTCTGTCTGTCTGTCTGTATAACCGTTATGGAAACAAAATTTTTTCAACGGATTTTAACGAAACTTGGTACAATTATTTTTCATACTCCTCATCACTCTACAATCAGTAGGAGCAGAGCAGTGGAGGGAAATGTTTGGGAAAACGGGAGAAGTTATTCCATTTGTTAAGCTTCCGTCGCGTGTGCAACCTTAATGGTTAAAGCTATACAGAAATCATGTATGACGGAAATGTTCTCCTTAAAAGTATATAAAAAATATCTCACGACAGCATATGTCTATCATTTATGGTTGTCTCACAATAACACGTGTAACTCCTGATAGCTTATATAGCAGTTCGAAGTTTTCTGATTAAATTTATCTACTCTCAGTCATCCCTAATTAAAAACGTTAACATTATTAACTATTCCATAAAAAAGAATCATAGAAATCGCTATAGAAACACCAAAGTTATATATGAAATACGCTAATAATAAGCCATCCCGCGTGAATACTGAGGAGTGTTACTACATCGATATAAAACCCAAAAATGTGGTTAGATTTTTTTGTCTATTTGTATGTTTGTGCGCGCATCACATGAAAACTACTGATCCGATTTGAATGCGTTTTTCACAGATGTATTTGTCTTCTTTCAACTTAACATCTGGTTTATAAAAAATTCTTCCTTCACCCCTTTAATAATCAACACGCCACGCAAACGACGTCGCGGGTACACCTAGTACTTATAATAAATCAGATCGATTAGTTTACTTATAAGTATATTTAAAAAATGTGCTAACAATAACACGTACCTTTAGTGATCTAAGTCATATAAGCGCTTAATTCCACAAAATTCTAATATTAGTTGATATATATATATATATATATATATATATATATATATATATATATATATATATATAGAAACAATTTTCATTACTTGGCAACAAACTATAAAAAAGTTTAAATACCTAGGTACTAATGAAACCAACAAACAAAAAGTGGTTTAGAAAAAAACAAAAAACTGGGTTTTACCACCCATCGAAACAAATTAGCTAAATCTAATTATGATTATTTCGCTATCAGATTGCCTGGAGGAAGGCCCATTAGCAAGATCGTGTAACGAGGTGTGTCTCTTTGATAAACGTGCGAACGTACCCGCCAGGCGTATTCTTAGTCAGTAAAACACAAGAATCCGGATTGTATTTATTGGATATTTTATAGACTTCGTGGTTGCCTCATCAAAATCCGCGTTGGTCGTCGTCGAAATCACCTTTTACTTTCTTTATCTTTCTTCCTCCTCTATCTTTTCGTTAGTTGACAAACGCCACTCCGGAACTGCCAACATGATTACGGTTGCTAAGTGGTCGTGAACTTCGAAGAAATTAATTTCAATTAAAAACACTAAAAAGTCTTAAATGCATTAAATTCATTCACTATAAATACAGGGTGTTACTAGATCACCAAGTAGTGACAGAAACTAGATATTAAAATATAACTATTTAGTTAATAATATAATTAGTCAACTAGTCTTTCCTTTCAATGTATTTTTTTATATGTTTTTGTTCTTTTTCATTATAATCTCCTTACTTTGATATAAGAACCTTCCAATTGTAGAGCTATATTAGCCCTTTGGACTAATTCTGCAATACTTTTTCGTTTTCCAAAGTTTATAACGGAATCAGTACAAACATATACTTATTACTTCTTCCGTAATTTAATAACCGTGTTTTTTTTACGTATTTATCCAGTTTCTAAATTTACTTTTACCCAAGTTTATAAATTAGTGACGAAATTTTGGTCAGTTATTATTATTATCAACCTCTCTTCGGCGGCCAATCGTCCTATCTTCTTAGTTGTTCTATATCTCTTGTAAAAATATTGAATTCCCTATAAAGAAGGTTTATTATTTGATTGATCTTATAGTCTTACAGAGACAGATTGTTTGCATTGCCTGTTTTTACTCTTCTTCAGGTATAAAATAACATTATTATCTCAAATACCCGCGTTTTGAGACAAAAATTCATTTTAGATGGTCCACGATGCATTAAAAAAACTTAATTTTGTGATATCAGAATGCAATAGAATATGTAACTTCAATTGTATATGCACGTATTAACCAATAGAACCAACAGAAAAAGGCGTCTATCGTTCTAACATTTGTTTTAATAGTATTTAGAGGTATCAATGGTTTTTGGGCTGTTAGGTCGGCGTCGATTGTCTTGCTGACTTGACGTTTCGCCAACACGAGCGGTTGGCATCTTCGGAAGTTGCTTCCTGGTTGACAGTCTGCGAACTACTGAGCTCTGCGTGGACGGAGCCCGTATTTATACGTCGGGAAGGAAGTGGGCGGAGACTCAGTTGCTTTCGATTCCAATCCGTTCTGGTCGGTGTTGTTCGTTAAGGGTAGAGTTTTCGCCCCGCCCACTTCCTTCCCGACGTATAAATACGGGCTCCGTCCACGCAGAGCTCAGTAGTTCGCAGACAGGAAGCAACTTCTGAAGATGTCAACCGCTCGTGTTGGCGAAACGTCAAATCAGCAATACAACCGACGCCGGCCTAACAGCCCAAAAACCATTGATACATTAGACAATGGCCGCGAAAGCCTTTCACAGTATTTAGAGGATTTTTCTAAGGACGATATCCACTATTATTTTGCCGTATTTTTAATAAAGTGCGAACCACAAGTAAAGTTGGTTGAAAAGTTTTGAAAGCGACACATATTAACCAGTAGAGGAATCAAAATTAATACGCTATTTTAATATTTCATCTTCCATTTTTAAGTGAACAAAAACTTCTTTTTTGATATGTCAAATCATTCTTTGTTTACAAGCTATTTGAAATTGACGTGTCAGTGTATTTTGTTACAATGTAAATAACCGAATATCGTGCAGTGATAAAATTATTTGTGTCGGAAGGTTTATTAGCAACAGACATTCATACAGAAATGGTGAAACTGTTAAAGGAATCTGCTTCTTCATATCTAACTGTGTATTGATGGGTTTGAAAGTTTAAACGTGCTCATACAAGCGTTGAAGATGAACCACTTAGTGGACGTCCAAAAAGTGCAACAACACCAAAAATCATTTAGCAAGTCTTTGATATAGTTTATAAAGATTCAAGTTTGCTAAGCGTAAAATTGCTGATGACTTAGTGTACGGCCACAACGGAGCGCCGACCATTGCTCCGACCATAGCATCGCACCATAGCTCAGCTCACCAAAAAAAAAATAAACACATAATATTAGATCTATGTGGTTACGTCGGAGCACCGACCATCGCCCCGCGCATAGGTTGGAGCTAAGGTCTGATACTTTGTGCCAGGGTAAAAACTGAGCTTAGTATTTTTTGACCCTCCATCAGGGTACTCTTTTAAAATATAATTAAAAGTTTCTTTTTTCATTTTCATGTAGTCAAAAAAAGATCGGGATCTTTTCTTAAATCTTGATATAGATGATGAAATTCTCCATACAGCATACGTTTTTTGTTTAAGTGATGCACTTTCGTCTTTTGAGATCCACTTTTAACACTTGAATTCAAAATAATATCTTCCTCCTCCGAAGAAGAGGATGTCGAAAAATCCATGTTTATAGAGGATTGTTCACGCTTTAACTGGCGCAAAAGTACGATGCTCCAAGCCTCGATGTGACCACGGGTGCGCCAGGGTCAGAGCGAGGGACAGAGCAAAGGTCCAGGGTATTATGCTATGGTCTAGGGTCGATGGTCCCCGTTGTGACCATACCCTTAGGTATCTTAGATGAACGAGAACTCTATATTTTATATGAAGAATAACATATAAAAAAGCTGTTCGAAACGTTAGTGCCGCATTCGATAACAATTTAACAAAAATTTAATCGAAAACAAATTTTTTAGCATAATTCGGAGAGTTGTGAGCTGAATAAAACCGATTTTGTGCGCCTTTATAACACGGATGAGAATTGGATCAACCATCATGATCCCGAATTGAAACAACAACAATTACAGTAGACTAAAGCTGGTTCGTCAGCTGCAAAACAGGTGAAGTCATTACGATCCGCAAAGAAATATAAATATTATTGCAACCTTTTGGACTAGTTGGATAAAAAAAATCGTGAAAAAAAAAACAAATTTTCAGAAGAAAACAATCATTTTTCATCAAAAGAATGAACGTGTTCACACAAGTTTGTTTCTGATGGCTAAATTGAACGAATTAAAGTACGAATTGCTTGAATAACCACCGTATTTACCAGATTTGGCTCCCTCTGACTATTTTCTCTTCAGATACTTCAAAGAATTCAAATTCATTTGTGGAAAGCATTTTTGGTCAAAGGAAGAAGCTATTTTGGCGTTGGAACAACATTTTGCAGAGCTTCCAGAAAATCATTATAGAGATGGTATAAAATTACTGGAGGATCATTGGAATAAGTGCGTGTTCAAGTTTAGGGAAATTATGTTGAATAAAAAAAATTATCAAAAAATATACATTCTTTTATTTTTGCTTTCAAAACTTTTTAACCCACCTGTATTACTCTTTATAGCTTTTTTTAATAACACAAATATCCTGCCACAATATTTAATGTCAAACTTAAAAAGTGAATTAGATTTTATAAATTGAGAGATGGCAAAATCTAAGAAACTCGAGCTTTTGAACCTGCTCGACTCATTCTGGAATGTCTTAAGAAGGTAACTATATAGTAAATAGTATCTCAATTAAAACACCACACATGGTATATTACCTACTAAATTTATGCCTTCATATCTTCAGTTTCTTGGATATTTACTTTTACTTTCTGTTTCTTTCTTCCGATTGCTTAAACAATTACATTTTACAGGAAATGCCATGCCTATTGTAATTGGTAAATGTACCGGAGCTGGGATGGTTTAGTTTTTTTTGGTATTGAACCATGTTAAAAAAAAACGTTTATGTGTTTAACATCTCACTTCGTTGCATAATAACATGTCTATTGTTTTGCAGTGTTCTGTCTTTACTGTTTATTGGTACATTGTTTAATATTGCTTGTATGATTTAATTCAGAAATGCTGATATTTGATGTTAAAACTGTTGTCTACAAGATTTTTTTAATTATATATTCGTATGAAAATAGTAGTAGTACAATATATGTTATTAACAATAATATAGTCATTAAACTTGAAGAATTCGTTCTAAAGAGAAAACACTCTTCTAAATATTGTATCTGCGGAAAGTTTTTAAAGGGTGTGCGCAGTTCTCACATTCGTGTTGGAGATTAAGGGAAAAAACGGTAAAAAAAAAACCTTAATCAAAACTGTATATTCAAAGACTCTTGATTTGTGTGAGCCATTCAATGGCATTTTGTGTCAATTCATGTAATTCTTGAAAACCGCCAGCAAATCTTGTAAGATGACATTCATTGACTAAATGTTTAATAGTTTCTTCGGCTATATTGCAAGAGCATAATGGGCTTTCTACAACACCCCATTTAAAGAGAGTGGAATTACAGCGTCCATGACCAGTGCGTAGACGGTTCAATTTACACCAGATATTTCTAGAATGTTTGAATCCAGGTAGCTCGGTTAAAAACGTTCTCACTTAACCAAATTCTTTTCCAATCTTCATCTACTGAGAAATGTTCGATACTGTTTACTAATAGCCAAAAAGGATTTCTTGATTTTAATCTATTATTTTGGTCATGGAGGTCTTGCCAGATGATGATTTTGATTTATGCAACCATCTATTGTGTTATCGTAAAATAGTTTACAGATTAGTTAAGGACTTAGACATTCTTTTTTATTAGTAAGAACACATCAAATCTGAAATTATGTAGATACCTTTGTATTGCTGCGATGATATCTCCTGCTTACTTTTTTCTCCAATTAAATTTTACAACTGGTTCAATTTTATAGGATTTTATATTTTATTTTCCACGCTCACATACTCATGGCATAATTAAAGCATAACTGCGATATAAAGTTTAGATTTTTTGAGTGTCATGTCTGTCCATCGGCAAAACGTTTCTTAAGCAGAACTCGAAACAAATATCCAGTAATTAATGAACAAATGTTGCAAAATGCAGAATATTAGTTATTCTATCGCTTTACTAGTTTTGAAAAATATTTTCAAAAACATTGACCATTTAACTAAGAAGAAACAACTACTTCCCTGGCTATGTGCCTCGACGGATATTGAATTACAATTCAAAGTCAAATGGGGTTGGCATATTTAACAGATAATTTAAACCAACCATTTTAGTTTGCAGTTAGAAGGGACAACATAACTTGTAGACCGGTTTCGACCTATTGGGTCTCGTCAGTACAAGGTATATGTTATCCGTCAGCGAGTTTAAGGCATAATCGCTGACTGAAGATTTGACTAAAATCACGAACGATATATTACTTTTAGTAACGAAAGTGTAAACGTCGTGATAGTAGTAACATCTTCACCTCTAATTGCAAACCAAAATTCGATTTGATAACAAGACCCAGTAATTGTTTACTAAAGGTTAAAAATGGGAGATTTTTAAAATATATCGTTTCTGAAAAATAGGAATATTCAAAAAACTATACCTACCTTTGTGTGAGCCTTTTGGAAATCATTAACAATAGACATGAAGAAGATGCCCTCAACAGAAAACTACCTCTGGGATGTAACATTTTCTTTTATTTCTCCTATACGTTTATTAAATTTTTAAAATTAAAAATCCCATAAAGGTTGTCCCAAATAATAAATTCATTATATAAACACCTCCTTCAAAAGTCTGCTTCGATTGTCCTAACATGGTAGAATGTAACTAGTTAGAATTTAGCGACTTCGGAAAGATGGTTTGATCTTGATTGGTTGCTGTAACTGTGTAAACAAAAATCCAATAAGAAATATATTAAATAACGCACAAGTAAATAGCACCAATAAAAAGAATTAGGCTTTTCTAGGAATTGAAATTTGGTATTTATGAAAATACTGTTTAGGAACATCCCATTTTTAGGAAGCGCGTCATTTCTATTCATTTGATGAAAGTAATCACTATTTTTAACAATTATAACTAGCTCCGAGTGTGACTTTTCATGTTTAAAAAATAATAATGTTCTACGAAAAAACAGCCCTACTGACTTTCTAATCGTTTTTATTTTTAACTTAATTGTGCTCACATAATATTCTCCGCTTGTCATACTCCTCTAATTAAAACTGTTTTTTAAATAGAAATAAATGGTTATGTTCTTTTATAATCAGTGCAAATGACATCACGCTATATAAAAATACACGATAGTTGCGTGCATCGGTTGAGTACGAACTCTCAAGAGAATGATACTATCTCGTTGTCTATCGCCGTCGCGAGAGGACGTAAACCGGAAGTGCTCAGCAACAATGAACCTGCACCGCTTCAATTGCCACCCACATTTCCGCCTGGTGACTCTTCAAATCGGTCATGCCGTCTCTGTCTGGGTAGTTGTAACGCCCATAATAGTCCGGCATCAAATGATTTTATATTCATTCAAATATTTATTTTATTTTAATCACATGAATATATTTTATCGACAGTTAAAGATAACTATCTTGTATAAGCTACTTAGCTATTTGACTTATATGAGTTAACTAAAATTTTAAAAAATTTCTGTTGGATCATTTTTATAACTAAATAATCTTAAGAAAGAAAATCATAAAGTAAACGTTTTAATAAAAAAATTACCAGCCGCTAAGAGTACAATCAATTTTTAGAAGCATAGCTTTCTTATCACTTTCTTATCGCGAGTAACGTGTTGGCTGTGTCGGTGAGAAGTATGATCTTATTAATTATTTAATTGGTCGTTTTTAATTATACACTACGAATTTGTATGTAAATTTTAACTAAAAATGTAATTTTTAAATTTTACGTAAACAGGCACAGGGTCAGGTATGTATAGTAGAGGACACAGGATAAAAATCCAACTAAATCTAGGTACGTATGCCACAGTGTTTTAGGCTGAAGTAATCGCCATACAACACTGTGCAACGGAGATCGTAAGTCAGGGTATAACGGGTAAAACCGTAGTCATATACTCGGACAGCCAAGCTCTAAAGGCGATAGTCTCAGCACAAATAAGCTCACAGCTGATGTGGGACTACGTCAGGGCCCTGACACATGCCTGAAGCCAAAATTCTCTGACACTGACATGAATACCAGGACACTCAGGGTTTCGGGGCAATGAGAAGACTGATGAATTGGCCCGTGCGGGAGCTAATACCCCAATGATTGGCCCGGAACCATTCGGCGGAGTTGCTGAAACATTAAAAAAGGCAGCCATTGATAAATGGAGGCTAGAGAAGGCCCAGGAGTGGTGGGAAGAATCACCGGGAAAGAGACAAGCCAAAGTCTTCATAAAGGGACACTCGGCGAAGTTTACTGCAGAGCTGCTATCACAAAGGCGAAACGATGTCAGAATGATTGTCAGTCTCTTGACAGGACATTGTAGGCTCAGAAAACACATGATTCAGCTAAACTAAGCAGATGAAGACATCTGCCGATACTGCCAAAAGTAGGAAGAAACCGCATTTCATGTCCTATGCCAATGTGAAAGCCTTTCATGACGCGGTATCTAGTACTGGGAAAGGAGAAACCGGCTGCTCCAAGTTATGCGGAGAGGCCACTGTCAAGGCTATTAAGTCTCATTAACAGGGTAGGGTGGACAAGGTGCTCTTCTGATGTCAGGCAAGACAAGCCAAACACCTCCTTTGCACGCTTCCGTTTGTAGAAGCTTGCCGAGACTTTCCAAGCTTGTAAAACTACCAATGGATTCACTATGCTATAAATATTATTAATTCTATTTCTTTTTAAATAATTACTTAATAGTTTTGCGTACTCTGTTAATATGTTAATAAAATGTTCTGTTTTATTATCTATAGTTGTGGACGTAAATAAAGTATAGTACATAACTCAAATGGAAATGCGTCAAATTAACATTATGCTTTTTTACCATGGTCATATTTTAAAGTATTCTTTTTTCCCTTACAAGACCGTTTCTTGCTGAGGTCCTGCTAATAACGCACAATGCACAATATTACTGGCTATTGATGTTTTTACCTTTTATGAGCTAATCAATTACAATTATGCTTTTACGAACTCAAATACAGTAGTCCAAACTTTTTTGTCCAATAGAGCAACTCTTGAAATCTTCGGTACTTCAGTCCACTGCCGTGAACTCATTCTGTTCCTTGGTCACTATTAGTGGATTCAAATTTTATCAGTGGTAACCAATCGATGCCCGAACGTCCGACGGCGACGCTTTTTACTAATTTTTGTGACCTGTCCTAATTCACGCACCTTACGATTAACTAAAACTATTTCATGGACTTAATGTACATTTTCTGGTATAATTGCATCGGAGAGCCATCCAAGATATACAGCCACTACGAGACTCACGGAACCAAAACGGGACTTAAGTAATAATGTTTTGTTAGGGATTGAAAATCATTTTCTGTATATGCGTAATTTTTTCAAACATTTTATTCTTAGCTATTAAATCTAGATTTTAAACGTTAGTAACTCAAATCTTTTACAAATATATAAATCATTGGATCTGACTTTAAGAAAATCAAAATCAGATGCCTAGTTGGTTTTAATTTTTTAAAGAAATAAAGATTTTAGTTTTTGCTTTTTAGTACAATTTTCTTTTTCTTTTTCTGAAGGCGGTTCAATTTTTTAAAAAGTTTTTATCAAGTTCTACACAATGGTGGTTTTGTTATTAATGTTATGTATAAACTATTTATTTGGAAAAAAGCAAAAGGTCAAAAAATTTTAGTAAAGAAAAGAATTATCTCATAAGGTGGATTTATTAATTCTAGAACACATTTGTTTCCAGAAGAACGTCACTACTCAAAAATTATGCAGCTAAACACGTCGTAGATTTGTTTTAGTCTAAATAAGTTATAAAAATAGCGTATTATAGGTTATAATTTAGCAATAAACAATATATTATTGTTAAAACCAATAAAGTTTTTGTGGAATTACTTGAGTATATGTAATTTTACTCATTTTTTATTGCAATTCACGGTAGATTTGTAGCATGAACTTTTTTATTATTTTACCGTTATTTATAATTAATAATATTAATATTTGGACAACATTTAAATTTTTTTTCTTAATTCTACATGTTAATACCTTTTAAACAAGCCCATGATTTTTTATTTATCTCTTTCTGTTGTCACGCTATTTTATTTTGAATCCCGACCACAGTAGTATCTTATTGGGTTTACAAAAAAACTTTACTTCCATGCCGCGGTTCAGTTAAATAATTGAAAAGAACAGTCGATACCTGCTGGTATAATATAGATCCTATTACGGCACTGAGCTATAAAGTGTTGGCTAAGGTAGCTGTTAAGATAAGTCGAACTTGAAACGAATAATACGACGCACTTTTTCCAAGGTTTAACGATATATATTTACCCGAAATGTTTTATTAGGCAGGTGTTTGAGAACCATGTGGTATGATTTCATCTTTTAGAGAAATGTTTTCAAATTTTCTTGCAGCTGGTAGAAGCTTATCGTTGCTTCACTATTTAAATATTTATTTATTTTTTATAGAAAGTAATAATCTGAACGAACATGAAAACAAGTTAATAACTTCGTATTTTAAAAATTTGTGATTAATTTACTATCAGGTATAACAGTCATTCTATAAATTTATTAAGTTTTTTAACTACTAATTTTTAGTAGATAAAATACGAAAAAATGTAAATTTTGTATTGGAGGATTGTGCTACGTTACTATATCATTTGAAATAACAAGCTAGACGGGTCTATGAATAAAGTGGCTGCCAACAATGATTAATTATGATTTGCGATAAAAATATTTTGTAAAAGATAACACTACATTCTATTGAACTGTTCCGTTATTAATTTTAAACCATAGTTCAGTTGGAAGTGCATTTTACCTGAATTTTTGGTGTTAAACACCATGGTAGTTTTCTAAATTGTAGGTTAATTTTAAGATTTCCTGATTTTCTAGATAAATATATTTAATAATTTACGAGATATCAGTTATCCCTTTGTTATCTTAAAAAATATTTCACTGTGAGAATTTTTATTAGAAAGTTTTTTATATTTTCACCGTGTTCTTTGTCTCTCTGTCATTCCGCGGAATTTTGTAATCGAATTTAAACCTATTTCCCGACTACCTAGAGCTCTGAAATTTTCAGGATAGCTAAGATCTGGATGACAATGCATGTTTCAAGTGTGTTTAGGCATATACATTAATTTCGAAATTTATACTGAATTGATATGAAATATGATATAAATTGTGTATACATGTTATCATTTTGAAAGTTTTTAAATATGTCGTTCGTAGCCTAGTTGATTAAGCGTCGGATATGAATCAAGGTGACAGTTCTATTATGTTATCATAATGGGATCGACTACGCGAGAGAGAATTTTTTTTGTTTTACATGTGACAACAGTAATTATTATTTTAACTGTTAATAAAATAACTAATTTAGAAAATTTTTAAAAATTTTAGACTATACTGTGGACTATGACGTAATCTATCTTGAAAAGCGCTATTTGCCAAGGGAGTAATACTTTAATAATAGTAATATGACTTAGAAATCACCAAAAAAAACTTTCTACTATAAAATGTTCTTTTATAAATTGTGATTATAAAACCATTGTACTTTAATCAAAGCCTCTTAATAGATATCCAAACAAAACAAAAAAAAATTTTTTAAAAAATTAAAACTTGCAAAGACATCTTTTAGTTGTTTATATCAAAATCTGTACTTTGGTCTATTAAATTAAAATAAACTTATCTTTCATAACAATTACTATTTACTTATTTAATCACTAGCTATACCCGCGACGTAGTTCGCGTGGCGTGTTGATTGTTACATAAAAATTACTCCCCCGAATTCGTTAAAGGAGTGGGGGGAGAAATTTTTATATACCAGATGTTAAGTTGAAAGAAGACAAATACATCTGTGAAAACCGCATTCGAATCGGATCAGTAGTTTTAATGTGATGCGCGCACAAACATACAGACAGACAAACAAAAAAATCTAACCAGATTTTTGGGTTCTAATTATTTTTTAAATATCTTTAATGTACAGAATTTTCATTTCTACAGATTTATTATATGTATAGATTATTTTTCACGCCCTCGCATGGCCCCTTGTGGGTGGAATTTTCTAAAATCCTTTCACAATTGACCTCAAAATTATAAAAATAACTATTTTGTAAAGTTTTAAACCTGTAGGACTTATAGATTTTAAATTTAAATTTTTATTTTTCACGCCCTCGTAACAACCCTGTGGGTGAAATTTTGAAAAATCAGTTCACAATTGACCTCAAACTTATAAAAATAACTATTTTGCAAAGTTTTAAACCTGTAGGACTTATAGATTTTAATTTTTTTCACGGCCCCGCAGCCCCCATGTGGCGCCAAATTGTGTATTCATGCAAGATAATGCTCGTTCCCACGGGGCTAGACAAATAGTTTACTACCTACAGGAAATTGATCTTGAGTAAATGGAATGGTCAGCCAATAGTCCGGACTTAAATCCCATAGAGCACCTATGGGACGTTCTTAAAAACTACCAAACATATCAGTCGAATACAGGAAAACTTGAGCTTATTTAATTAAGCGGTGCTTTAATTTTTTGCGTGTTTATAAGTTGTCGCTATAGCTGGAATTATTGAGCCAAATGTTTTGACACTAGAGTTGTTAGACAAAACGCTGACATTATAAGGAAAACTACAGACCATCCTTTAATTTTTCTGAATGACAAAAAACAAGCGAAAAAATTTTATCCCAAATTTCTCTCAATTGTGAAACAAAGGTTGTTCAAGATTAAGTTTAATAAATGTTCAGCTACAATTGAGTAACTGTTTTTTAAAAACTTTAAACAGCTTTTAAACATCTTATAAAAATAAAGTTTGCCTAACTTAATCCAACTGCTTGTCTTTTAAATGCTATTTAAAGCTGTTTAAAGCTGTTCAAAGCTATTTAAAGCTGTTTAAAAAACAATTCAAGCTATTTTTAAAATCATTTGGATTACTTGAGGTGCTAGCTGTCTGGGGGTGTCTGGCCCAAGTGTTGGTATACTCATGGGCTGCAGTTGGCTCGACAGAAACCAAAGAAAACCTTAATTTACTTTCTATACATTGTGCTTAGTAATACTTAATTAGTTGGTACTTATTTTGGTAGTACATCTTCTGATAGTCGTGTAGCTTAAAGAAACGTGGTTTCCCCGATGTTACCGCAGCATGCTATGCGACGAAACCAACCCTTTTGGTCGCATAACAAACTGTCCCTTTATATTCGCCTCATAATTTTTAACTACACTTTCCCCGCTAAAAAATCTCGCTTTCGTAAAATATAAAGAAAATAATTAATATTCTTACTTGCTATATACATCTGGGAAACTGGTACTTATTTGGGGTGATTTTTAATCCAAAATGAAGCGACACATATTTATACGCACCAGGATTCATTAAAATAGATTTTCCGTTAAAAAAGCTGTGTCTTTCTTTTGCTGAACCTTTTTTCATCACCTCCAATATTTTTTCTTTTGTTTTTGTATATATTTATTAATTTTATTGCATCAGATTAAGGTTTTAATAGTAAACCAGCTGCAATATATAAATACAGAACTATTAAACAACAAAATGTTACACTCTAACAAATAAGTAAAGTAACGATGTGTTAATTTTCAGAATAAATAAATTTTTATGTTTTTTATGTTTATTACACTCGACAATAAACATTCTGTTCGAGTTTAATCGTAGGTTTTTGCATTCTTAATAAGTCAATGATGGATGCATTACTAGCATTTTCTTCTGTGTTTAAGGATTTTTTGTTACGTGAAAAGTTATAGATTGACCTTCACAACTGTACTTTCATCATATTAATGGGGCTATAAATATAAAGTCTAATGGATTTTAATGGAAAAATTATGCTTTTTGTTTTACAGAGGGGAATGTCGAGGCGCCGCAGTCTCTCTAAATAATATACAATATATTCCGTAACTAATACACTTTAAATATAATTATCAATTTGAACATTATTATAGAGATTTTATTATTATTTTAATGTATCTGGTTTTGTAAGTAAATAAAAAGGAATGATGTGTTATAAAATTATGTAAGTTACACAAAAAAAACAAGCATAGCATTAAATCCTTTATTAAATTTGGCGTTAATTGAATGTATATAAATAGTTTTACAAGCTTTAAAAATAGATTTCATAATGCAAAGGTTAACGTTGAAAAATTATGGGAGGAGGTTGGATGATCGAGACGCCAAAACATGCGACACAATAAATTCAATAATATTACAAACATATTATATTAGTATAAAAACATTCGTTAATAATTAGCCAACTAATTCTAAGATCTCTCATGGAACTTTTAAATTTAGAAATAATAATAATAATAAAAGTACTTTATTGGCATAAAAACCTACCAAAAGGCCACCGACCGAAGTCCTTTAGCCTAATTTAGAAATATAACATTAAGGAGAAGAAATTGTCCGGCAGAAGCTGCAATCTTTACCTTTACTCGGCAACGCTCTTACCACTAAGCCCCAGATTCCTCTCACCACTAAGCCACAACTCATGTCAACATGAGAGACTTACTCACTTCCTATATTTACTTTTACGCAGTTGGCATCACGTTTAATTCAATGGTGGCAGCATTTTTTTTTTTAGTTCTCAGTCAACTATGACACACGAATTATAGTGTCTCTGAGAAGTCATTGAACCAGGACTTTCGTTTTGATCTTTGAAGATAGATGATAAATATCTCTCCAAAAATACTTACTAAAATTGTTACTTTGAGTAAACATACATCTATGACTAAAGAGATATTGCAAAGAAATATAATGTGAGATTTAGAGCTGTTAACAAGATTTTAGGGCAGAAAATGAAAACTGGGACGATTATGGTGAAGAGAAAAGGAAAATGTGAAAGGAAAAGGAAGACAACTGCAAGAAATGAAGCATTTTTAGTGAGGAATAGTAAATTTAACCCTAGAAAAACAAGGCAAGGTCTAACAAGCGCTGGCGTTATTATTCATGACACTACGGTGCGAAGACGACTTTTGGGAGGTGAAAGAAAAGCAGTAAGACCTCAAAAAACAGCCAGTGACTGCTAGAATGATAAAGAAATAACGGTATGATTAGGTAAAAAAAATATAAGAGCTGGACTGCTGAAGATTGGAGAAAAGTGTTGTTCTCTTATGCCTGGTCATATTGATCAAAAAGTAAAACTTCGTCTAAAGAAGATGTTTTTGGGCTGCTTTGTTTATTAAAATACCGGATCCCTAGTCTAGTGCCAATGGAAGGCATGATGAATTCACAAAAATATAAAGACTTGTTGGAAAGGAGATTAGAAGTAGTGCTGAGAAAAGTAGATGCCAATGACCAACCAATTTTTTAACAAGATTCGGCTTGTTGCCTCGTCTCAAAGATGATGACGACATATTTCCTTTAGTGGCAAGAAAACTCACCGAATTTCAATCCAATTGAACATCTGTGGATGATTGCAAAAGCTACACTGCGCAAAATGTATTGCTCGAAAAAAACATTGATGTAGGCTGTAATCCCGATCGGAACCCGCAAATCACAAAAAACTGTAAAAAAATTGTTGACTCGATTCTTCAAGCAAGAGGAGGACATATATCATAATAAACAATGTTCATTTTGTATTTGTCTGTCTGTAAGAAATAAATGTTAATTTTCTAAATTTTACACCTGTGCTCCCATTAATTCTTGATTAAAAAATGTGTAATAATCAATAAAGTTTACATGAGAAAAATGAATAGTAGAAAATTAAATCAAAATGCAATATATTTTCATTTTGCATTGCATTGGCATGCTTACTTTACTCCATTAATTTCGTTTTTGTATGTCAGGGTCATCTGCTATTCTGTCAAATTTACTTATTAACATAGATTATGTTTGTTGTGGAGTTAACAACAAGGGCAGATAAAGTATACAGACGAAAACAGAAGAATTGGCTAAAAAACTTATTAACATGAGACGTGAAGTCATAAATCATTAAACCAAAAAGTACAAAAGTCCATAAGAAGATTCATGTAATTTGGATGATGTTCCTCTGCTAGCCTCTTTCCTTGCATACATACTTCTGTAACCATAAAAGTACCCCAGGCTAGCTCCCGAGGGTCGTGGCTTTTCTTCTGTGTTTTTGCTTAATTTCCCCCCAAACAAGTTTTAAAGGGCGCCAAGTACAGACACACAAATAAAATACTTAGATCAGTTTAAAATGGTTTATTACTTTAAAAATTGGATTAGTAATGTTTGGCAAATTATGAAAATTAATTAATTCTCTTATCTTGGTTTTTATCTGTGGCTTTGAACGAAGTTTGATCCTAAAGCACGTGCTGTAGAAGGAAGGTTTCCTTTCGAGGGACTTCTAGACTGAATTTTTCGCGGTAATGTCATTAGGTCTTTTGCTCGAAATGTAAAAACAAACATCGGACAATAATTTTTTTAGGACATTAGTGTATTTTAAAATAAGGCGATATTGACAATCATTTGCCACAAGTTTAATTTTCCAACTTAAATAGGAATGAAGCAACGAATTCTTTAAAAAAGTAAACATTTAATAGGTTTTTCTCATTTTCAGAGTAGAAAATCAAGCTAAAGGTTGTTACAAAACGTTGTTTTGTAGGTTTTTATTTTGAGCAAAAGACCTATTGACATTATGTCTAAAATAAAAAAGGTAAATGACTCGCATTTCCCTATGAACTTGCTGTTAAAATTTTGTTCCAAAAAAATCTGTAATGACTTAAGCAAGGCTTTTTTTACCTGTTTTTAACACCTGCCTGTCTTTAATGTGTAAATTAAGATGAGGGGGACAAAAAAGCGTATACGTCATGATTTCTCGTGCCTACTGAAAGAAACGGGCATCTTAATATGGATCGATGATTAAAAACCACTCTTTAGATCATATTTAATAAATATAACATAAATATGAAAACGCAGACTCTAGTTTAAGTGAGTGACAATATTACTCAGTCTGCCTTAAAAAAGAAAAGACGTACCTACTCAAATATTCCAACTCTCAAAACATTAACCAGAAAAGAAATCGTGTCTTTTAAATATTCATCAGGATTTAATTTATATTAGGTGACTATTGAGTTATTAGAAATAAAATAAATAATTTGATTATTTAATTTCCGTATTAACTAAAAGAAAGTGTGGATTTTTGGACATTTTAATGAATAGTTTCGAAAATGACACAAACATTTACGAGAAAACAAATATATAGGTATAAATCGAGTGAAATATACGGATGCATTTATTGAAACCAAGTTAATTGATTATTTTATTAATATATTCTAACATTCTGTTCAGAAGATCTTTGGTATAAATTTATGATCTTAGACTTGTTTTTAAATTTATAAAAGATTATTTTTTTCACCTGTCAAAATATCACAATTTTGTGATTTCGTCCAATGAAAACGCTTAATCTTCAATGTTTTATGCTAAATCTAGCCAATCATTCCGGTTTATATTGATTATTTTTTTCACCTGTCAAAATATCACAATTTTGTGATTTCGTCCAATGAAAACGCTTAATCTTCAATGTTTTATGCTAAATCTAGCCAATCATTCCGGTTTATATTGATAAAACCACTAGTGGTTTTACTAGTATTGATAAAATTATAGAACTGTCAAAAATTCAATAACAATATTGAACAATCAATTTTCTTGTTTATAAGTACCTTACTATAATTCAACATTCATTTATATTATCTAAATATTCTGAAATATATTTTGTTATTATTATTATCACAATTCAATTCATCTAAACGATAATGAAAAATCAAATATGTAGGTACTTTAAAACTAACCTGCTTCCTGGTTCTGCGGGCATTTAAAACTTTTATATGGTCTTATAGGTAAACTTTAAATAGATATACCTAATAATTTTTACTTTGGTAATTTTCTCTTTAATAATATAATTGTATAAATAGGTATAAAAATAAATATTTATTCAAATTATAACCCTGTTTTCACGACGCTCACGACAACTGACAACTGTCAATACTATCTAGTATGTACAGGATAAGTTAATAGTAGGGGTAGCGGCATTTCTTTTGTGTTAATTATGAAATATAAGTTGTTCTAGGAAGTTTTTTAAATAAAGTAGTTTTTGTACAGAATGGTCCAAAAAATAATCTTCTCAAATACCACTCGTCCTGTAATATTTTACTAGATAAATTTTTATTTTCCAGACTCAAACTTTTTTATTTTAGGCAAAACTACTCAAACAAACTGAATATGATAAAATCACTCGTCCTACGGACTCGTGATTTTATCACATTTCAGTTTGTTTTCGTATTTTTGCCAAATAAAAAAGTTTTCGTGGAAACTAAAAATTTATCGATAAAATTTTAAGGACTCGTGGTATTACCTTTGATAAAACCACTAGTGGTTTTACTAGTATTGATAAAATTATAGAACTGTCAAACATTCAATAACAATATTGAACAATCAATTTTCTTGTTTATAAGTACCTTACTATAAACCAACATTCATTTATATTATCTAAATATTCTGAAATATATTTTGTTATTATTATTATCACAGTTCAATTCATCTAAACGATAATGAAAAATCAAATATGTAGGTACTTTAAAACTAACCTGCTTCCTGATTCTCACGACAACTGACAACTGTCAATACTATCTAGTGTACGGAATAAGTTAATAGGTGGGGTAACGGCATTTCGTTTGTGTCAATTATGAAATAATAGTTGTTCTAGGAAGTTTTTTAAATAAAGTAGTTTTTGTACAGAATGGTTCAAAAAATAATCTTCTCAAATACCACTCGTCCTGTAATATTTTACCAGATAAATTTCTATTTTCCAGACTTAAACTTTTTTATTTAAGGCAAAACTACTCAAACAAACTGAATATGATAAAATCACTCGTCCTACGGACTTGTGATTTTATCACGTTTCAGTTTGTTTTCGTATTTTTGCCAAATAAAAAAGTTTTCGTGGAAACTAAAAATTTATCAATAAAATTTTAAGGACTCGTGGTATTACCTTTGATAAAACTGTACCATCTATTTGTTGATTTAACAATAAAACTTATTATAAATACAAAAAAATAATATATGTGTAGAACAGTTGTTATTTATATCTAATACTAGCAGCCCGCCCGGCTTTGCCCGAGGATTAAAGAAAAATAACAAAAGCCATTATTTTTATTGGGTCAACGCTTCCCTGTAAACAATATTACATGTTGTTTTATTTTCTGGCAGCAAAATAAATTGATTTTTAGGTCCCTACTATTTGGAAGGTTTGACCTTGAGACTTATTATTAGTAAAAGCGAAAAATGTTTTGATAGGAAATTGAAGCGGTTTAAATGGATTTGGTAGATCAGTTGGGATCATCGGTATCCTCAGTGTATGAGCTAGTTGACCAGCTGGTGGTTCAGTTATATTGGTTGCTACAATTTAATTTTCCTTTAATTCCTTTATAAGTAGCCTCGTCCCATTGCACATGCTAAATTTGTGATATCTGTCGTGATTATGAAATAAGTTATTTTGATAAGGATTAATACCAAGATAAAAACTTTTAAAAAATTAAAAATTAGTTATTGTGACGTAACTATAACAGTTAGACATATGCTGTCGCGGCATTTTTTGTAGATATTTATATATTCTTCAAAATCGTAGTACATTATTTTATTCTATAATCAATAGTATGTATTCTCAGCGCACGCGATGTTAGGATTTTAAGGTCATTTTTGGTTACATTAATGGCATTTTAGTAAGGATCCCTATTTTAAAAAAAAAATGGTACATAGCCTATGTCATTCGGGAATAGTGTAGCTTGCCAACGGTGAAAGAATTTTTGAAATCGGTCCAGTGGTTTCGGAGCCTATTCATTTCAAACAAACAAAGAAAAAATCAAACCTTTCCTCTTTATAATATTAGTATAGATAAAACTGTACCAACTATTTGTTGATTTAACAATAAAACTTTTTATAAATACAAAAAAATAATATATGTGTAGAAAAGTTGTTATTTATATCTAATACAACCAATATTTAGTATAGCTTTGGCCTCGTCGCATATACCACACACTATATTAAACCCATATTATTTCCAAGGCAATCCGGTGTCATCTTAACTTTTTTTATTGTTTAACTTTTCCTGACTATCGGCCACAGCTAGGCGTGGTCGAATTACTGGTCGGTCGGCGAGCGAACACACAACTTAACCTCCACAATTGTTGGAATAGTAGACCTCCTTTAGAAGATAAGAAATTTTATACATTACATTAACATGACATGATGTGATATATTGTTAAATATTAGAAAATAAAAATACGACATATTGTTTACTGTTTACTACATTGACGTTCTAGAGGACGGAATCCACCCTTTTTTTTAATGTTACATGGGTTGTAGGTACTCCATTCTCTCGGTTACGAAAACGGTTCTTCGCATGACCTATGGATACTATACATATAGTCTGGCACGTGTTTTAAAACTTAACAATAAATAAATTCATCAATTTTAAATTTTAACAGAACATTCTATATTAATACGATCAAAGGTTTGTTGGTCATGTACTTAAATGCAAATGATAAATTTTACACGATTATTATAGAACCAATATGTACGTATTTAAACATTTCCACCAACACCACAAATCATTATTATTAAAGCGATAGATAATTGTAAAATGAAAATTCTATCAGGTGCCAACAATACTTTTATAAAATTGGAAAAACGTTAATAAATCAAAATATTCATAAAAATAATAAAATTTATATAAAAATTTAAAATTCACGAAAAATGGGAAAAATGTTGAAAAGAAATCATAAATATCGAACAAATTATGAAAAATTAAAAAAAAATCGTAAAACATTAGTAAAAATCATTAAAAATTAGAAAAAGTTGGAAAATTCAAGAAAAACTGTTAATTATGAAAACAGATCAATAGAAAAGATCTAAAAGAGCTATTATAACTCATTTTTACATATGGGCTTGAAGCCAGCTTCTGTGAGTCAGTCTTAAACTGCTAAATGTTTTTATCTCTGTTGGTAAAAAATCCCATAATGTTAGTTTTAGTGACCTCGTTAAATAAAATTGGAAACATTGCGATTTTCAGTTAATTTAAACTCATCAAACAAATAAATAAATAAGAATTATTCACATTTTGTTCGATCATTGATGAACCATACAGTAAAAAACAAAACTTGTTTATTTAATCACCGACCATTACTATATAATCTACAGTCAACATTTTTGCCAAGGTCACAAGAAAAACCAAAATCGTCAGCACCAGCATTGTGGTTTTTATTTCATAATTGTTATCGAATGTCATTGAACTTTATTTTGTACGTATCTACTAATAAAATCAAATAATCACGGTCTGTCTCATATCTACGTAATTTAAACAGTATTGTTCTTATTGTATGTTTATTTTGTTGTAGAAAATAAATGTGGCCGAAGTTAAAAGACCAATACTAATAATTTTATCGACATGCATGTTTCAATTGGATATAAGTTGTGTCATTACATATGTTACAGCGACATGATTTTGTATTTATTTAAATATTGATAAAGTAGACAGGTAATTTCAGATTTTGTACGATATTTGGTAGTACTACACCAAAATACATACTACATTTTGTACATCTATTTCGCAATCACTGTTGCTTTTATCAGGAGAAGTTATATAAAGCCGGCCATACACGTAGCGGTGAATTGGAGACGTATAATCCGTTCACTTTTTATTCCAATCTCAGTAGGCTCTGTTATAGTAACATGAATTTCGCCCTGTATAATACACGTCTGAGTTTACTGTTCTGTGGTCTTGTTAATTGTAAGTACGATGTTGTCTCGTCTTCAATAAAAACTTGTGTATTCAGTACAAATATCTTAATTAAATTTGCAAACCAAATTTAAAACTTGCAGGAAATAAGTCAATATATTTAATATTAAATTGAATACTAAAGTAGATGCTTCAGTTTTCGCTGCAAGTAGTATTAATATCCAAGAATGGTCTATTTAAATTTACATGAATTTTGACTGATACTCAAAATAACACATTCCTTTACACAGAACAGATCCCTGTTTATAGTCAATTATTATTTTATTGGTCTATAACAAAAAATATAGGTACTTTTATATTTACATTTTATTACAAATAAATAAGTACAATTCAAAATGTAGCACATATACATATTAAAAACGTTTAATACAACTTTTAAATTAATCAAGGAAAAGTAAAAAAAAACATTTTTACAAATGTATAATAAAACTCAAGTGGAGTCGCAGTTGACTTATATATGCAGATGTTTTAATAATGTTCTTTACAACAGAAATTCTTTTTTAAAATAAACTTCTTAAATGTATCAGTTTTACTTCCTTTATCTGCGACATTCTCATTATTTTTAAATCCTTAATAATTCTCCGTATTTTCCAAACACTAATCTAAAAAAATTAAGCATTTAGAATGTTTGTCATATTAATTAGTTTCAAAAAATATACCTCAGTTACACAAAGGTAGATATAAGATTTAAAAATATTTAACAAAATTTTGAATTAAATTATAGTTAAAATGTTTAATTTAGAAATGTGAAATCTGACAACGTTGTTTATAACTTATTATGATATCTGTCAAAAACGTTTATGTATTATGTCAATAATATAAATTTTATTTAAAAAGTGATACATATTTATAAAATCATTACAAAAACCTCTTTCAATTAATCTAATGCAAAATATATAACTTTATGTTAGCTGTCACAAACTAGGATTCATTTAAAAGAAATAGCAAAATGGTAGACACTTACCTTAAAGATCTGAGCCACTTTCGCTGCTGTTGCTTTATTTCTTAAACATACCATAACATTTAATGATGTTTTTATGTAGTTCTATACAGATTTTTTTGGCATTACTTATTGAATATTTCTATATTTAAAAATTTTAACCTTTAATAATATGAGCTGTCAATATTTCGACAGTAGGACAGGACGTTTTTAGTTTAGGTACCAACCCAACAAAATGAAGTGCCAATCCAAGAAATAAAATGCATAATCTACTGAGATTGGAATAAGAAGTGAATGGATAATACATGGCAGAGCCAAATCGCAGGGGTTTACCACAAGAATAAGGAAACACATATACCTAGCGGTTCACCGTCATCCGTAATATATGACATTTCGCCTTTGCAACATTTTTATTCAATACGTTCGTACTCAGGCGGACACCCTAGTGGATACAGAGGGTAGCTATAAGGATTAAAAGTTGCCACTTTTACGGGAAATTGTCGTCAAAGGTGTTAATACGACAATAATAATAGTTTGAGATACCAATACATTCAGTGCGTTTCACTCTTGCGTTGACGGTTGACGTTTCAGATTCAAATATTTCAAATATTCAAATATTCAAGGTCAGTGTTCCTTATGATATCCATTACCTCTAACCAGTCTCAGTTAAGTAGTTGCTCTAACATTGGTAGCACATAGAATTTTATCCTGCGGATTCCGATGGTCTCAGTTAAACCAAGGGCGAAGAAATTGGAACAACGTAACCGAACCTAGTTACCAAGAAACAAGCGTCTCAGAGAGCTGGACAAAGACCACTGTAAAAACCACAGAGGTTGGATCGCAACTGTCGAAACTAGTTAGTAGAAAACTTTATGTACGCATATAATCAAAGTTTTAGACCTGCGCGGTTAAACAGTATATGCAATGGTTTGAAATGTCATGATGCTCTACTAATATTCGAGACTAGCCTCTCTTAGGAATGGAGACAGTCAGCCTCTTGAGGTATTGAATGAGTAATCATTCATTGTTAAAATGTTTGTCCAGTAATCGAGATTAACGACTTTTGCAGACCATACCGTTTACCCTTAAAACTATATAGGTTTTAAGGTCTATTTTCCATATCAGAGCAACTGTACCATCTGTTACTGGTGCTTCGTGAGAGCTTAGCGAAACAACTGTTTAACGCTGTAAGCTGTAAGAGAAGCCTTCACACTAAGAAAGTCTTTTATTCTACAGACGTAAACGTTTTCACGAATAATAAAAAAGCTGGTGCTGAAATCTTGCGCGAATCTACTAATATGAAGGTGCTATTTAAGATACATTGCACCTATATTCAAATTTTTCTGGTATAGGTTCATTAGTTTTTTTTAATTTGCTTACTACAGAAAGTAATTAGTAATAAGTATTTGTGATTAGTCAGTCTTTAGTAGTACACGAAAGTTTAAATTCTAAGAATACGGTGCGATGAGAAATTCAAAATTACTCCAAACGGAAAATAGTGTATTGCACTTAATCACTGGATTCTTACGCGTAAGAGAACCACAACTATCTCGTATTATCTTTTTGAGATGCAATTAACAATGGAAAGTATTCACTTTACTGTAAGTTTATTTGAGTTAACATTAATTTATGAATGGTTCATGTCATGAGAAAAAAAGTTAGTGTTTTTTTGGCTGCTTTTGTTAGTTTAAGAAATGTTTTTTATCATCGTTTTATTTGGTACCAAAATCCATGTTTAAAAATAATACAATGGTTGTTTAGATTGCAGCTATTATATAGTAATTAACGTCGTTTTCGGTATTGTACCTTCTATAGTAGGGGAAGTACGTCCAAAATGACATATACGGACAAAACGACACATTGGTGATATTTAAAAAAGTGCGCGGTATAAACTGTCAAAAGTTAGCCAATCAAGAAGCACGTACACCGAAAATATACCATTGGACTTTTTAGAGCCGTTTATAATACAGAACGGACGCCATGTTGACATTTGTGTTACGAGGTTGAAATAGTTATTTGTGACACAAGGACGGAAAATGCCATTTTGCAAGAGCGAGTAAAGTTGTGTAGCCGAGGGGCGTAGCACCGAGGCGAAACAATACGAGCACTTGCAAAACATTTCGCGGACGTGTAACACACACTATTTTTTGGTCCGACCAATTTTTAATATTTTCAAAAGTTCAAAAACTGTTTACTTTGTGACATACAAGATTAGGTGTATATTGACATCTGTTGCACGATTAAAAGAATTAGTAATAAGGAATGATTTTCTGATAATCGATTTCACGATAATTAATTTTTATACATACGAATACTGTGCTAATAAGCAGCACAGTAAAAATTGTTATATTGATAATATTAATATCTAATAATTTTATATAAAAATAGCAGAGACAATGAACTATTATAGTTCAATGAGCAATAATAAAATCGAGATATGTATTTTCATAATCGAATGATAAGTAGTTGTAAATTGACATAAATGTCAAATTTAAAATAAAAGTTGTGAGAGAACTTAAATGTAAGTTTGAATCCTGCTTACCTTTAGAAAAAGTTATTATAGTTTAGTATATTATACGCTGTTTTTAAATAAATTTAATTAAAATTTGTAGTATTCATTATGTATTTTTGATGACTCATAGCGCCATCTCTTTAGATAATCTAAAAGCTACTTTGCCGGCCTAGGCCGGAAAATGTCATTTTCCGGACGATTTTGAGGTAATTAATAGTATTGTTTCTGGACGGAGGACCAAAAAGAAATTTGTTAGTGGTCATTTGTTTTTCGGTAAGTTTTCTTTTGTTATTTTACTGTCCTATAATTTTATACTTCGAAGCATTTTGTGTTTGAGGTGATCGCGTAGAATTTAAAACATTATTGTCACTGCAACAAGATTATTCTTCGAATTGTAATATTTTTTGAGGCTATGTACAAAATGACATACAACCACTGTGGACAAAACGACATAATGTGTCATTTTGTCCGTAGAGATGGTGGTAAGTTTTTAAGTAAATCTACGTAAATCTTTTTAATTTACAGAATGGCAATATGCCCCGAAATTATAAGAGGACAAGTAACCGGCAATCATGGAGTCAAGAAGCGATGAAAGAGCTGTTAAAGAGAAAAAATGGGTTGACTTCTGGCTTCTAAGACCTTCAAAGTGCCACAAGCTACACTAAGGCGGCATGCTATGGAACAAAATAAAACATTTGCACCTGCAGCAAAAGGTTTAGGCCGATTTCAGCTAACATTTCCTCTTGAAATTGAAAGACAATTGGTTGAGCACATCAAGCTACTTGAAACTCGCATGTTTGGATTAACGCGTACAATGGTCCAAGAACTTGCTTTCGAATTGGCTGAAAAGAATGGCTTTTCACACAGTTTTAATAAAGATAAGGGTAAAGCTGGCCAGGAGTGGCTAGATGGATTTTTAAAACGCCATAAAGACATATTTTTACGAAAACCGGAGCCTACCTCCGCAGTCAGAGCCCAAGCTTTTAATAGACCTCAAGTAAAAAAGTTTTTCGATAACTATCAAGAATACATAGACAAACATAAATTAAACGCAAACCGGATCTACAATGTGGACGAATCGGGACTGTCTACTGTCCAAAGACCTCAAAAGATCCTGGCTACCGCTGGCAGGAAGCAAGTAGGTGCCATTACAAGCGCGGAGCGGGGATCTAATGTGACAGTTGTGTGTTGCATGAACGCAGCTGGGTCGTATGTACATCCTTTCATGATTTTCCCAAGGAAAAATATGAAAAACGAGCTGGTGGATGAAGCACCAACTGGTACGGTAGAAGTAGCTCAAGAAAGCGGATGGATGACCACTGAAATTTTCGTGAAGTGGCTCCATCATTTTCAAAGCTTTGTAAAAGCTAGTCATAATGATAAAGTCCTTCTTATTGTCGATGGCCATGCCAGCCATAAGTCATTCGAAGCTTTGAACTTTGCCAAGGAGAATGGAATCGAAATTGTTTGTCTTCCTCCACACTGCACCCATCGTATGCAGCCTCTTGATGTGTGCTTTTATGGACCGCTCAAGACATATTTTAACCAAGAGATTTCTGTCTGGTTTAGAAATCATCCAGGAAGAGTGGTGACAGCTCTTCAGATCGGATATTTATTCAATAAAGCTTATGGAAAGACTGCTTCAGTTCAAAATGCATGCAATGGTTTCAAAAACACTGGACTGACTATGGCCAGTTAATCCAGACGTATTTCCAGATCACTATTTTGAAACAGCTGAAACAACAAATATGCCAATAGCTTCCACAGCTGGTAACTCAGACTCAATCCAGGATCAGAACCTTCCATCGTTGCCAATAGAACCGGACGCTGGCGAGATTGTGGCCCAGGAACAGAATAAGGCCCCTGAAACTTCATCAAAGCCATCCACTAGTTCTTGTAAACCATCTTCTTTATCGGATTCTTCAGACGCAATAGCTGTCACTAATAATATATATAACACACTGACTGGCCCATTAGACATTTCCCAAACATCCACAAGTTCCTTTGCAGTTTTTTAGCTGTTCCAGTTAATGCCATTTCTCCAGTTCCCAGTGGTAAATTTGTAAGTGGACAGGGTAAACGAAAGCCAAAGAAAGGAACACAACATTCCTACTTGCGTCATCACCAAATATGGCAGAATTAAAGTACAAACGAGAGATAGCAGCTGAAAAACCAACTCGTAAAAGGAAACAAGCAGTTACTAAGTCTCTTTACATTGATGATGACTCAGATGAAGAGCGCTCTGATCAAGAAGACGTAGAAGATGATTGTGCCTGTATTTACTGCAACGATCTCTACTCACGTTCTCACGTTCAAAGCCTGGTAAGGGGTGGTTGAAATGCAGGCGGTGCAGTCGTTGGGTTCACGCCGCTTGTGCTGATTTGCCAAAGCGTACCAAAAAAATTAATTTTTATTTTCTCTTATTTTATTATTTTTGTTATGTTGATGGCTGTGTATGTCATTTAGTCCATACGACTCGTGTCGTTTTGCCCATACGGTATGGACAAAACGGATTTTTCTTGATAATAATAATAATAATAATAATAATAATACGTTTATTTTCAACAGGTATACACCCAATAACAGAAAATAATACAATCAAAAAAAAAAAAAAGATTAATACCAAGTAGTGCATAGATTTGCCTAATAAATAAATCTTACATCCTATATCTTATCTATCTTGTGCATCTTTGTAAGCATTTAACAAACTTTGTATGTTATCATTATTTAAATCGCAATTTTGACAGATGGTATTAAATAATTTACACATTTGAAATAATGGAGACCTAATCAATACGTTTGAATGACATTGCGGAGTGTAAAAAAAAAGTTCGTTTCGAGATGATATTCTAGGTACCAATATATCAAGCTTGCTTAATACATAAGCGCAATCAATTTTATTATTTATAATCTTATGCAGGAATGACAAAGATGCACAATTGCGCCTATCCATCAAAAGTTCCATGTCAAATTGTTGTATCAGTAAAGTATGGTCAAAGCCTCTTTCAGGATAATGACCATGGGTCTTAAAATAAGCATACTTTAAAAATTTCCTCTGAACGGATTCTAAGGCTTGTATGGAATTTTGATAGATAGGCGACCAAATTACTGAACCATATTCGAGTTTGCTTCTAATAAATGTCATGTATAAGGTTTTTAGAGTTGAGACACTAGCAAAGCTAGACCAATTGCGAACACAATAACCCAAAGTTTTTGACGCTGCTTTAGTAATGTCTGTAATGTGCTCACTGAAAGTAAAAGAACTGTCAAATTTAACACCGAGATCTTTTATAGTGCTACACCTATCTAAAGTTTGGTCATTAAGAGAGTAAGTGAAAGTGTATGGATAATTACGACGAGTATATGAAACAACTTTACATTTAGATATATTTA
The DNA here is from genome assembly GCA_964028335.1 of Altica lythri. NCBI lineage: Eukaryota > Metazoa > Arthropoda > Insecta > Coleoptera > Chrysomelidae > Altica > Altica lythri. Next base: position 29,424,118 of record OZ034801.1, on the reverse strand, counting down.
AGTGAAGAGAGTTAGTAGAACACCAACTGTTGAGGGTCTCTAACGTGTTTTGCAATAGGTAGCAATCTTCTATACGGTCAATTTTTCCATATACTTTTAAATCATCAGCGAGTATAAGATGCATAGATTTCAATTTGTACGATAGATCATCGATAAAAATTAAAAATAATAACGGACCCAAATTGGACCCCTGTGGTATTCCAGAAGTTGAAACAAATTGATGAGATCTAAATCCGCCATATTCAACAACAAGTGTTGATCTTTATTTAATACTAAATATTTTTGTGTGTTGATTTTTCTGACAAAATCTATATGATTCCTGTTAACCAATTAATATAAGCAAGGTTGTAAGAAAAAAATATGTTCCTATTATGAATAATATTAAAGTTATTGATGATTAATAAAACGATATGTCATTTTGGACGTACTTCCCCTACAAATAACGAAAAAGTTGGTACTTTATGTGGTGTTCTTATTCTTTAAGTTCAGTTTGTTAACTTTTCCCATATTCTTTTAGACAAGTAAGCAGGCACTAATAATAGTCCAAAGAAAGAAATAGGAATGTTTACAAACTGTTAAATTAATTTAATTCGTGTTCGCTTTTCTTTTGTGCGAAGTCGGCATTATATCTAAAGATATCTTAAAATTTATACTTTACTACGATTTCAAAATTATAGGTTAAGATAGACAGCGGGTTGCTTGGTATCGATTTGCTCTCGAGAAATATTTCCTCTAATTATATCGGACTGAAAATTACCTTAATTATAATTAATAGACAATTTTGTCGTAATTACATTCTAAAATTATGTAAATATAGAGTTAGAAGCGATAGACGATTTTAATTATATAGAAGCAGATTGAAATCAATACGGACATCAGTTATAGGTGTCGAAGTAAATGATTTTTGAAGGTTTATTCTAATTATCTCCAGAATGATTTTTATATACCTAGTATTATTCAAGTAATAATCATGATAATTTATTTTAATGATAATTTTCTTTATTGGTATAAAAATAATGTGAAGTTTCAAGCATGCCAAGTATTCGTTTTATATACTGTTACAAGAAAATAATAACACATTATATAGGGAATAGTTTATATATCTAGTAAGGAAATCGAACCACAAATTATCATTATTTTAAGATCTAGAGAAATTAAAAAATGTTGGTATATCCATTTTAAAACAAAATAAAAACTGCCAGTTGCGACTCACACTCGCCCCATCAAGGGTTCCTCACCAGCAAGTAACATAATAAAAAAGTTCTTGTAGTTCGTTGTAATTTTGTAATGTAATGTACTTGCTAGATACTGGTCAAACCAATTTTCGGTGGAAGTTTCCATGGTAATGTACATCATATATTTATTTTAGTTTAATATTTCTCTTATTCCAGAAATTACAGGGGCACACATTTTATTGTACTGGTTTTCCTAGTTTAACACCATTTAACCTTTGTTTTAATAGGATTTACTATAATTAGGATTAAATAAAATGTACCATCTTTTCTGTTCCTTATTTTTTATATCAAACAAAATCACAAAAAAAATCCTCCTGCAAGTCACTTTGATCTTTTTAATAGAACCGATATTGGCATTTTGTTTTTGTAACCTGACCATTAAATAATAACCATATAATAAAAAAAATGTGGGCATCAGAAAGGCTGTGACTTAAAAGTTTATGGATGTTAGTTAAAAATATTTTTTTGTTGTAAAACTTTTTAATTTAATTTAAATCTTACCTACACTATCCTGTTTCGATTTTTTAAAATTCTTTTTTAAATGATTTCTTTGTCATCTTTACTTAGTGTAAGTATCTTATACTACACATGTTATCTTACTTGTAAATTAAATTATATTTACTGTGTGTTCTTCTTATCAATGTCCTGATGAAGCAGTAAAATAAACAACCAAAGCTGACTACTTGCCCAATCCGACACATGGATAATTGGTTGTGCCCGAAGCAAAGTCCGTAGAATTTTGGGAATGTGATCTGCCATGTACAAATTGGTTGTTTATAGATTAAATTATTTTTTTATGGATAATTATGTTTTTGTTTGTATTGGTTTGGATTAGATTGTCATTGAATTTGAGAAAAGCTTTGTCATTAATTAAAAAGTTATTGAATTAGTACAATAAATTTTATTTCAAAAGTAAATAAAAATAAATATTAGAATAATTAAAAAGAAAAGAATAAAGTAGGAGCAACTAGAGATAGAAATCTGAGTTTGGAAGGTAGGGGAGCTGAGAGAAATAGTTGAGGTAACAGGTATCGGAGCAGAAAGAACGAGATAGAAGGTATAGAAAAGCAGAAAGAAGGAGCTAATAAATAGAGGAGTGGAAGTTCCAGAATCCACGATCAGAAATTCTATTGATCGGTGGGTGTTCCTGAAAAGAGAAAATTCATATTAATGTATATGTTCACAATTTAAATCTTTTGACTTCTGCAAAACTTTTTCGGCATTTTTAGCTTTCGAAATTTTTATCTTTCGGATTTCAGTGAAATTATTTTTTGCATTCTTACGCTTACCTTTCGGCATTTTTATCTTTCGACAAACACTTTTCGTCAGTTTTAGATTTCGGTATTTTTACTATCCGGTTATATTTTTTTATGTTAACTCTGCATGGGTTTCGCATTTAATTTTTTTTAAATTAACGACTTTTTCCGAAAAATAAGTACATTCAGGTTTTAGAGTCCCATGACTGGTTCCCCTTTCGACTCCCGAACGCCGTCAATGCGTGGATGGGTTCGTCATCATTATTATATCGTTAAATGCTGCACAGCTATTATAAGTCTACTTCCCAAAATTTAGGCATGATATTCACCCTTCAATAAAAATAGCTGAGAATAGTTGCATTTAATACCAACATTTTCTTCTTTTTTACTTTCATTTTTGGATAACCACACTTTGGGTCCTTTTGCTTTTTTAATTCTTCTGCTAATCTGTAATTATTTTTTTTTATTATTATCTTATTTTGCCCCACCGTGCTATTGTGTAATAGTAATCAATACAAAATAAGTCTACAATCACAAAAAAATGTTCACCTTATTATAATTTGGTTTAAGCCTCAGGCACTGCCACACATCACTGGAAAGCATAATTTAACAAAGTCACGTGCCAAAGTCAGAAAAAATATGATAAACACATTGAGGTAAAACCGTTTTTTCGGATTATTATGACATGAGTGATTTGTAAATAATAACAGATGTGTTGGCAGATTAAAGAACCATGCATGAACGAGCTTAATTGGTCAGTATAATTCATTAATTTCTCTAGATACCCCGTTTCACAAGCTTCTACGTTGAGCTACCACTTATACTAATCTAAACAAAATCCTATACTGCACGTAACATTTTTTTCATATCGGCTAAGTATATTCTGGACGGCCGGCGCCGGCGTCACAAAAACAGTTAATATCGGAAAAATTCTAAATATCATCAGTGTTTACCTGGCCAATAGTATTTCGTGTTATATTTTATTTTATGTATCAGATGCTCTTTTCTTACTTTTTATACAATAGTTATTATTAAACTATTAGATTGATAATAATCAGGAAATCGTTTTATTCTAACAGGCGTTTCCCTAAAATGTTAATTCTTCGTTTATCATAATATTATGATGTCATATTTTCTTACACATGTAGTAGTATTGATTAATGATAATCATTACGGAATTTGTGAATAGTTGTTTTAGTTTATTGTGTTTAGTTTTAGTAAAAATAGCAAAATCCTTGCTTTCTCACCATTCTGATAGCTATTACTTTTTACTAATCGTGAATAATTGTACTAGCTTTAATGTTCTTATTCAAAACTTTTATTACAACGTCGTAAAGTGGATAGTTAAATTAGTCTGATTTTCTTTTGCTAATGAATCCCACTTGATTCAGCAATAATAGCTAAGTAGCTGTAGGGATATAATTTTGTAACAGATTGTTGCAAATTTAAAATTACTTTTCTATGTTTTTTTGTTTTGTTTTTATTATGATTATAATTGCTCTGTTAGAGAAGTTTATAAGTAAACCGCTCACGAAAATAAGTCGACGGTGATTCTTTTCATCTTGTTTTCTCCAAAATTCTACAACACATTTTTTAAAACATATGGACAAAATTAAAGCACCACTTAACATGTATAAGCTCAAATTTTCCTGTATTCGACTGATATGTTTGTTAGCTTCACAATGTTGTAAATGAAGCAACGCAATTGTTTTATACAGAAATCGGCAAGAAAAGACTTTATTTTAAATCATTTTTTATTAGTTAATAAATAACACAAACAATTCGCTAAACATTAAGTACAGAAAAACACCGTAAACAATTGAATGAAAATGTTATAACTAAGCCCAGTACCGTGTATGGCCTTCTCTACTTCTACATTTATTCGCCTTGGCATACCGGAGATCAAATTTGTCATAAAATTTTGCCAGATTCTTTGCCACTGCTATTACTGCATCTAACAGTTGATTATGGTTAACAGGTGTGAGCATCTTTTTTTTTTAGAACGACCCATATGGGATTTAAGTTCGGACTGTTGGCTGCTCATTTTATTAATTTAAGATTAATTGAATTTAGGTAGTTAACCACTTGCCTAGTAACGTGGGTTGTAGCATTATCTTGCATGAATACACAGTTCGGCCTCACAAAGGGATTAAACGGCATAATATATTCAAGAACGATATTTTCGAGATAATAATATGCATTCATGGATCTTATGTGGATAGGAACCAACTACGTCCGGCCAAATCGACAAGTGAAACATCAAACTCTCTTTTTTGTGTCCTCTCTTAATGTCATTTAATATATTATCTACTTTATAAAATTTCAAAAAAATCTTATGGGAGATGTCTGAGATAATCGTTTTATAAGGGTCTAGGCCGTCTAGGGGAATCATTAAATTTATATTTTACTAGGTGTACCAAATTTTTATACAACAATCGTGGCGTGTTAATTGTTGTATAAAAATTTCTCCCCTCACGTTAAAGGGGTGGGAGGAAAAATTTTTATACACCAGATGTTAAGTTAAAAGAAGATAAATACATCTGTGAAAACCGCATTCGAATCGAATTAGTAGTTTTCATGTGAAGCGCACACAAACATATAGATAGACAGAAAGACATACAAAAAAAATAACCACATTTTTGGGTTCTATGTCGATGTACTCGCGACGTCGTTCGCGTGATGTATAGATTGTTGTATAAAAATTTCTCCCTCCCACACCGTAAAAGAAGTGGGAGAGAAATTTTTATACACCAGATGCTAAGTTAAAAGAAGACTAATACATATGTGAAAACCGCATTCGAATCGGATCAGTAGTTTTGATGTGATGCGCGCACAAACATAGATAGACAGACAGACGTACAACAAAAAATCTAACCACAGTTTTGTGTTCTATATCGATGTACCCGCGACGTCGTACGCGTGACGTATAGATTGTTGTATAAAAATTTCTCCCCCCACACCGTAAAAGTGGTTTTCCCAATATTTCCCTACACTGCTCTGCTCCCATTGATTGTAGCGTGATGTAAAGTATCCTACAACCAGCTCAGGAGTATGAAAAATAATTGTACCAAGTTTCGTTCAAATCGGTCGAGTAGTTTTTGTTTCTATAACGGTTATACAGACAGAGAGACAGACAGACAAAAATTTTACTAATTTTTGGCATCACTATCGATCCCTAATCACCCCCTGATAGTTATTTTGTAAATATATTACATGTACAGATTTATTATAAGTATAGATATAGATAGATTTGACTTCATTAACAAATTATTTAACTTCTACCTAGAAAATCATAAAAATGATGTTAACTTTCTTTTTTTTTGAGGGTATTACCTATTCCAAACCTCTTACATATTTGGTCCCCAAGGTACCATACTCTGTACTAACCACCTCACAAATTATATCATGGTCTAGCTAGGGTCCCAACTAACAATTTGGTTTTATAACCTTTAGTCAATAGAGCGATTCTGTTTTATTATAGTTTTTTAGCTGCTGTAGAAATTCAAAATTGTTTTTTAAATGCCGTCTTAACAAGTATTTGATCGTCGGAACTATTTAGTTTTATAATTTAACAGTAAGAACGTTCTTAAAACAAAATTATAAAATATCTTACAACATCGCAATAAAATTGTTTTATAAACGTTTATAAAACAATCCTTCAAAGCATTATATCCTATACAACTAAATTGATTTATAACGGTTGTATGTGTTAACCTTTTGAAACATATTTATTTCTTTAGGGACAATTATAAAGCAGTTTTATAGAAGTTTTTTAAAATATTAATAGAACAGTTTTATTACAGTTTTATAGAAAATACATCTTTAATAAAATCAAATTGTTTTTACAAAAACTTTAAAAAAACCATTTTATAAGAGCTTTAAACATATCGTGTATGAATCTTTTATAAAGTCGCTGTGGGATAAGATAGTTTTAATAAAAGTAAATAGATTTTATAATGTACATTTATAAAACCATAATAAAATATCTGTAACACTCAGAACGCGATATTTTATCTGTCAGTTTTCTATGTTTATTTCCATTTGTACGTTCGTCTTTGTATACAAAAAAAGTCTGCTTTAAAAATTAGTGCCTGGAAGAAAGTAAAACGAAGTCGTTATTTTCGCTGAAAAGTAAAAATCAACTTTCAAAACATTTTAAGTTCAAATTTTCTGAATATTGTTGATTCCAATGAATGTGTAGATGAAAATGTTAATTATAATGATTTAACAAATTTTAAAGACTTGTTATTTTGGGATAAGGTAAAAGTTGTGTGAATTATTAACATATACCTACAATTGAGAAATTAAAAAAAAAAGTATTTCGCTCTCTGAGTAATAATTATACTTAATTAATTGTATAAATAAACTAGAAATAAAAATTAAATGATAACCCGATTTTATTTAGATGCGCCTCTTTAAATGAGGATTACTTTATCTATTTAAATACAGTCCTTGCTAGTAGCTTTATTATTTTATTAATGTTGCTTCTGCAACAAAAATATTTTATTGGTACGCAGCCATTTAATTGACATTTCAAAGTCGTCCATTTTGGATTTAGTTAGATAAAACCTAGACATACTCACTTTTTGTTTTCGAATCACTTATAATAAAGGAAAATTGGATTTAAAACAATGTTAATTATCATTCTTAATAAAATTTCACCAATATATTACGAAAATAAGAAAAAAATAAAAAAAAATATTTTTTTGTGTTTGCAATCATTTAATGAAATAATGCAAAATATAGCGTCGCGTGTAAATTTTAGTGTAAATGTACTATATGTTTTACAGTAAAGTATTCTGCGTATCAAAAATTGGTACCAAGTGTCCACTAAATAATACTTCAAAGTTTAACTGTTTATTGTTTTGAAATGTAGGTGAATAAAATTAGTTATGGCCTTGTCCAAGTTTTCTCTCTTTACAAAATAAAATAATTCTTTTCGAAACAGTTAAAAAATATTTTGGTTCGTCTGGACATTTCTATATCACTAAACTTGTTATATAAAATAAAAACATGAAAGCCTTATGAAGCATATATGAAACGGTTTTATAGTGATTTTATAGTATTTTTTTAAAAGCTGTATAAACGTTTATATAACTATTGTTTTGCAGCTACCGCAAACATTATAAAACTTGTTATGCAGCAGAAATATTTTATAAACCTGCGCCCTTTTGGGCTTTATAACGGTCGTATAAACGTTTTTACAATGTTCTTACGATAAAAGATGTTTTATAAAACATGTTCGGTAAACGTTCTTACAGTTTTTATAAAATATAAAATTGTTAGTTGGGGTATCACCAATTGGAGTAAAAATAAAGGTTCTGAAATTACCAAAACAGTATATATCGGTACTACCGTTTTGCAATACATTTTTAATTTTTACCCCTTACATAAAACTAAAAATATTCTTCTGATTCTATAGAAAAAACTTTTTAGAAATTGTAATATTTATGAAAATTATTTCAGGTAATTGGATAAATATAACATTGAAATTTTAAATAGTTAATACCAAAAAGGCTGTTTCGAGTATATTTCAAGTACCTCCCGATAACTTTTTTTCATTTTTAGGAGAAATTAAGTTTTAAATGAATATTTACTTAAAAAAAAAAAAAATAACTAAAGAAAATAATGCATATGTGTTAGGAATTTTAGATAATTAGTTTTTGTATGTTTATCATCACGAATTTTAAGCCTTTTTGCATTTGTCATCAACTTTTTTTATATTTACTAAATGCCTTTTAATTAAAACGTTGACTTGCATTTTATGAAGGCAAAAATACAATATATTATCTACATTTCTTGGGAAAAATAAAAGACAGTAAATACTAGGATATCGTCTTTTTAAAAGCCCCGAAAGGTACTTTGATGATTCTAATAATGACTCATTAAAGAGATTCTTCTCGGGTGCAGTTGTAGTTAGTTTTATTTTAACGTGTTCATAGAATTGATACATGAAAAAATATAGAAATAAAACGAATGAATGAGAAAATAAAGACGGTATAATTGGACAATTACACATGATTTACTGCTGAGCTGAAACAGCGCAATTACACCGTGCTTGTATATCTTCATCGGGACAAAAGCCTTCATCAATATCTTCTAATGAAGGATGATAGAGCCCCCTATATAGTAAATTGTGCTATATTTGGTTTTAAACTATGGCTTTGGTTTTCCAAATATGGTGCACATTAGAATATATGTAGAATAGTGTGGATGTGTTGATGTTACAGTATGATTGTCGTATATGCAACTACAGGGAGATTTCTTGACCTATTTTCATTTTAAGGGACAAAAAATTGTATTTGTAAAACAATTAAATTGGTTGATAAAATATCTAATCAAATAGTGATATACGTAAATAAGTTGTATCTGCTAAGAAGATGTCCTGAACCTGGAGTGGCCACTCATTATTCATGGCGCTGATTCAAACTTACTTAAAGATTTTGGACACCAAAAATATTGAAGATAGAAGATATGTTCACATATTTAATGCAGATTCTTTGATCCATTTTGTTCGATAGTAAAAAATCAAAACACGTCTAACCTTTCTGTCCATCAAACACAAACTAACAATGTAAAATGGCTAATATTGTCAAGATATGTTAGGACATGTGCACCAACATAAGGAATTTTTTTTTCGAGGATTAAAGGTATGTAGTCTGTAAAATAAAAATTCTCGTTTATTTCTGAACAAACCTCGAATATTATAAAACTCATTATTGGAACTAAGTTCCTTACGGCAGGCTTGGATGAGATAGGGATTTTGCTACGTGACCGAACTAAAAAAAAATGTAATAGTAAAAAACCGTAACGAAAAACCGTTAAATGAGCTGGGTTCGATTCCCGGCCGATGCAATTTTTTTTTGTATATATCTCTTAACGTTTACCTTTTTTTGTTAAAGTAATATAAGATACAGTTTTTAAGAATCTTGATAGTTGAAAGTAGTTAGGAAAGGTGAGAAAAAATAAATGTATACATTACTCTTTAAAGCTCACCTTGAATTTTAAAGAAGCTTCTTTCTTAACGTCAAGATTTCACTGATTTTGATATATTGACCGTTAAATGAGAAGTGCGCAGGGGCTACAGTCGTATACACAAGCGAGAAGGAGTGTGTTATGTGTTGATTTTACATTAGCCGAAGGAACTTAGTTCCTACCTGGTGTCCCACGACACCATTTTAACTTGTTTTTTTAAACTTTTAACCCTGTGCTCACTAAAAACACAAGAAAATCAAACGTTTATAAATTTATTTTTTCTATAATTAGAAATACATATTATATACCAAATTAAAACAAAAAACAAGGAACAATAAACATATCTTAAACGGAACTTAAATCTAGGATCTTCTGTTTCTCAAACAAACTCTCTACGGACTATGGACCAGAAAGTAATTCATAGAATATTTCATGTAATATTTGTAAACTCAGTATATTTACTGAATATATATGGACATAGGTTTTTATGAAAAATACATGAGTAATATTTATAAAAAAAACTTGGAATTATTTAAGCGACCGCCCTGTACGTACACCTAAGACTAATAAAGATCGCGCAATTACCTTCACTGCAAATAGTAAAACTCTCAATTCAAACTTTATTACTTTCTAACCCATCGTTAAATTCGGTCGGTTCTAAAAGAAAAAGAAACGAACGTTGGTACCGTGAGAAAATGCCAACGAGAATAGTTGACTATCGTATCAATTTAGTAAGTACCACTCGTAATTTTTTTCTTGGCTGGAACGGCCCTGAAGCTATTTTGCAATGCGCGTAGTCAGATTCAACGTTTGGAATAAATACATTGAATGGTTGCATAACCGATTTGGGTCGTTTTGTTCTACATTCTTTTTAACCACTATTCCAAAATATACTCAACCCGCTTAACCAACTCTTAGCTACAATATGTTAATTCATAAAAAATTTTACCCAGATATCTTCTAAAATTTAAAATTCTGAAAATTTAAGAAAATTACACTTACCTACTGGTAGGTAGAAGTGATAGAAATTGCGAAGTTATATTAAACGACTTTAAAAAGACGAAGTTAGAAGTTCGACATAATTTTTTTAATGCTTGTTCGCGGATAACGTTTTGACTAATGTAACGATTTAAATTAACTTTTTTTTGGTAGAAGACTTATGCGAGATGGTCCCATTTCTTTAGTTTTTGGAACGTTCGGGCGTTACGACCACTTACGACTGAGGCTAGAGACTAGCCGAAAAAAATTCAGACCAAAATATGTCACGACACGACACACGCATGTTTCTCTGTCTGTCTGTCTCTCTCTCACATACCAAAAAATAAAAAGCTCTCTCTCTCTCTCTCTCTCTCTCTTTCATAGATAGATATATTACAATTAAAAAGACACTTTTAAATTAAAAATAAATTTACATTAAAAAGAAAATACTGTAGAAAAAAAAAAGAATTACCTTTAATAAATAGTATTATATTTTCATCAATAAATTCATAAACATTTCAAAAATAGTTCTTAACTTGACTAGTTAGGTACCTACGTCAAATTACCTTAACTGTCAGTTACTGTCAAATAGTTTAATTTTAAAATTTTGTATTAAATTGTTAATTCCTGTTTTAAATTAAATTGAAATAAAAAGTAATTCTAGGTAGATGTATATCATCTAAACCTCTGGTATTGTATAAATGGACACTTTTGTTAAAAGAGACGAACTGTTGAAAATAATGGATTTACTATTTTCTATTTTGCTTTGAACAGTGTAGTGTCGCGACTTTGTTAAGTTTATACAGGTTTTTTGTAGATAATAAATATTAAAATAATAGAAAATAATAACAATAATGTATCCTGACAGTGTTTCTGCACAAGTTCCAGATATTGCTGATAGAGTTAGGTAAGTAGAGATTTTATACAGACAATAATAAATGCTTATGTATGAGTAAACACTCTGTTGTGTTTACAAATTACTAATTCCTTCACTAATTAATCGAAAGGAACTTCGTTCCATCCGGGTGTCCCTTGACACCTCACACTTTTTTTTAAATTTAAATTTTGAAATTTGAATGGTATAAAAACTAATACAAAGAAATAGAAGTATGTATCCTACATTATAAATTTTTAGTCTAAAAAACAACAACCATATATTGCAGCACACGTTCATGAATCTTGATTACACTGCGGTTCGATAAAAGTCTCCCGAATCCAAAATTTACAATTGACGCAATGTTGATTGTTTATTTCAGCAAGATAAAAATAATTAAAATAATTAAAGTTAAATATGAATTAGATTCCAACATTAAAACCAATTTAACTGACAATAAAAAGAAAAATGCACTAAAAAACCAAAATAAAATCTTTTATTCTTAAAAAAAGAATAGAAAACTAGACATCTTACTTCAATTTCCTTAACGGCACCAAATAATAACAACGTCAATGTAAGATGTAAAGTGCCATCGGATTTATACATATGTATCTTATAGGCTGGTATTAAAAAACCATTAAAATTTTACCGTTAGAGTTATCCGATCTTGAGCAAAAATCAAAATATAAGGATTCTATATAACAAATTTCATGACTCTGTGACCTTATGTATAAGAATTCTAGCGCAAACGGACAGTGGGATATATGCATTATATACACGATTTTTGAAAAACCGTTTAAATTGTACCGTTAGGGTTATCCGATCTGGATCGATATTAATTACGAACATGAGGATTCTAGATAACAAATTTCATGACCCTGTAAGCCTTATGTATAAGAGTTCTAGCGGAAGCTGACGGTGGGACATATGCATTATATACATTAGTTTCAGAAAACCATTTAAATTTTACAGTTAGTGTTATCCAATCTAAACCAAAATTAATAGAGTTTTTCCTTATGACATAACCAAATTTCATGATCCTGTATAGAGCACATGAACAGACGGACACAAAGCCAATCTTATAAAGTACGGATGGTACTTAATAAACTTTAAATGCAAAAGTTGTACATGTGCTACAACTTGCAAACTTTAAATTATCAAAAAGACGAGTTTATAACCGATACTGGCGCCGGCTTCAAGGATGCCTAGTGACGTATTTATTTTTTTGGTCCTTCGTCCAAAAACAATACTTTTAACTACTTCAAAATCGTCCGAAAAATGACATTTTCTGGCCTAGGCCGGCAAAGTACCTTTTAGTCTAAAGAGATGGCGCTATGAGTCATCACAAATATATAATGAATAATCAAATTTTAATTAAATTTATTTAAAAACAGCGTATAATATACTAAACTAATAACTTTTTCTAAATGTAAGCAGGATTGTAATTTACATTTAATTTCTCCCACAACTTTTATTTTAAATTTGACATTTATGTCAATTTACAACTACTTATCATTCGATTATGAAAATACATATCTCGATTTTATTTTTGCTCATTGAACCATAATAGTTTATTGTTTTTACTATTTTTATATAAAATTATTAGATACTAGCTGTACCCGTAGTTCGCGTGGCGTGTTGATTGTTATGTAAAAATTTCTCCCCCTAATTCGTTAAAGGGGTGGGTGGGAAATTTTTTATATACCAGATTTTAAGTTGAAAGAAGACAAATATATCTGTGAAAACCGCATTCGAATCGGATCAGTAGTTTTAATGTGATGCGCGCACAAACATACAGACAGACAGACAAAAAAATCTAACCACATTTTTGAGTTCTATATCGGTGTAGTAACACCCTCCAGTAATTATTTTTTTAATAACTTTAATGTACAGAATTTTTATTTCTACAAATTTATTATATGTATAAATTATTTTTCACGCCCTCACATGGCCCCTTGTGGGTGGAATTTTCCAAAATCCGCTTACCATTGACCTCAAAATTATAAAAATAACTATTGTGCAAAGTTTCAAACCTGTAGGACTTATAGATTTTAAATTTTATTTTATTTTCTTCACGCCCCCGCATTCTTCCTTGCGGGTGGAATTTTATAAAATCCATTCACAATTGACCTCAAAATTATAAAAATAACTATTTTGCAAAGTTTCAAACCTGTAGGATTCATAGATTTTATTTTTTTTATCATGCCCCGCAACCCCCCCTGTGGGTGAAATTTTGTAAAATCCGTTCACAGTTGACCTTCAAATTATAAAAATAAGATAATTTCTGTATAGCTTTAACCATTAAGGTTGCACACGCGACGAAACCTTAAAAAATGGAGTAACTTCTCCCGTTTTACCAACATTTCTCTTCACTGCTCTGTTCCTATTGATTGTAGCGTGATGAAAAATATACTATAACCAGCACAGAAGTATGAAAAATAATTGTACCAAATTTCGTTAAAATCCGTCGAGTAGTTTTTGTTTCTATAGCGGTTATACAGACAGACAGACAGACAGACAGACAAAAATTTTACCGATTGCATTTTTGGAATCAGTATCAATCCCCAATCACCCCCTGATAGTTATTTTGAAAATATATTTCATGTACAGAATTGACCTCTCTACAGATTTATTATAAGTATAGATTAATGTTAATATTTTCAATACAACAATTTTTACTGTGCTGCTTATTAGCACAGTATTCGTGTGTATAAAAATTAAGGATCTTGAAATCGATTATCAGAAAATCATTTACTAATTCTTTTAATGGTGCAATAGATGTAAATAAACACCTAAACTTGTATGTCACAAAGTAAAAAGTTTTTGAACGTTTGAAAATATTAAAAATTGGTCGGACCAAAAAATAGTGTGTGTTACACGTCCGGAAAATGTTTTGCAAGTGCTCGTATTGTTTCGCCTCGGTGCTACGCACCTCGGCTACACAACTTTACTCGCTCTTGCGAAGTGTCATTTTCCGTCCTTGTGTCACAAATAACTATTTAAGAAATAAAGATTTTTTTATAGAAGTTTTCCATTTTTCAGTAATACCAAACAATTAATTATTTTGTAAATTATATAGTAATTAATTTTCTAAATATTAGGTATAATTTAGAATCAATTATTTTTTCGATAAATTTATTATTTTTATTTGACATTTTTGTTACAAATTTTTTAAATCTCACATTAGAAATAAGTTTAAACAACTTTTACTTAAAATTATATTGCTTTAAATTTAATAGCTGGAGAAAGCAGTAACTAGAATAATCATAAAACCAAACATGAGTAATAAATGAGATAATTTTGTTTAGAAACATACATTCTGACAGCCTAAATGGCCGTGTCCGATGTGATTAATTATTTTTCGAAAAGATACTTCAAAAACTGCTGACATGAAGGATATAATTAAGGCAGGTTCGGCTTGTCAAATAAATCAGTGAAATGTTAAAAGTTACAGAAAATCACCTGTGTTCAAAATCTAAATCATACTCTTAACCAATCTTTACTTGAAGTTATTTCACAGTACACAGAATTTTAATATTTATATTTGTTTTTAATTGATATTTAGAAAAAAAATATTTAGTTTATTTTTACAGTATTTAATTTTGTGAGTCGAAGTTCTTGCAACCAAAATATATACGAAGAGATACACGAGGTATGTCCGAAAAGTAACCGACCTATTCTATATCTCCGAGCTGACTTTATTTTTCTTCATTTGCCAAATGGCATCTTTCATACATTTTATTTAATAACATGCTTTTTGAAGCTGTTCAAGAAGTCAATTTTTGTATTAGCCGTAGTTGCATTATCTTCAATTATCTTTTTTACCGTCGAACTCATATCCTTTGAACGGTTCTTTTTTAAATTGAAGAACTACCGATACAGACTGTGTAGAGTTTGTCAAAGTAGTAAGATATTTTGTTTTGATAAAAATTGATCCACAAGAATCGTTCAGTTCGTTGGGGCATTATAGTAATAGTTAACGCTTGATCAAAAATGTGGCTGTTTTTTTCTCGTGGCGTCACGCATTCGTCTGATCTGTCTGTGCATATACGTAGGTGCGCAAATTTACGATAAAACGCTTCGTTTTCGAGATATTTGCACTCGAGTAAATTGAATGCGATTTTTTTAACTTTCACAACAGCCTTTTACAAATCTGTAAATATCTCAAAAACTATAAACGGTACAAAAATCGTTTTAATGGTTTTGGGAAGAAAATTAAATTTTACACAAAAAAGTATTCATGAGTTTTTTCGAAAAAACTAATACTTTTCGAGATATACAGGGCAAACAAAAAGTTTGTAAATATAAATTTGATCTCAGTTTTTCTGTCATAACTCTTAAAGTTTTGAATTAAAATAAGACTTTTTGATGTTTTTTGATGTAGAATTTAATTTTACACAAAAAAGTATTTGTAAGTTTTTTCGAAAAAACTGATACTTTTCGAGATATACAGGGTTAAACAAAAAGTTTGTAAATATAAATTTAATCTCAGTTTTTCTGTCATAACTTTAAAGTTTTAAATTAAAATAAGATTTTTGATGTTTTTTAATGTAGAATTTAATTTTACACTTAACTTCTACGTGGTTTGAATAAGAGCTTCCACTGTAAAGATTGTTGTCTTGTTTCGGAATCACAACCGTAAATCCATGTTTAATTACCAGTAATAACTTTTAAACATATTGTTGTTATTACCAATTATTTCCGAGTTGCTCTGACGGATTTATAAACAAATTTCGCACACAAGGAAGGTAGGTTAAAACAATGATTACTATCAACAGATATCCAGTCGTATCAATGGCCGCGAAAGACTTTCACAGTTTAGATATCCAGTCATTTTTAAAACGATTATACCACTATTTTATTTGTGTTTCGCTGATACACGTATCACCTCAGGCCTTTTGTATCATTTGAATATGTTCCGAACTAGTGTTTGTAAGTTTGAAGCAAAATTTGATGCAAATTTGTTGATCGGATCTTTCAGCATAATGCGATGAACGCAAAAGTGTAAATAAATACAAGCGTCGTGTTAGCAAACAAGCGCCAATTTCGGGAGGCTTTACTATTGACCTTATTGCCTCTCAACAGTTTCTAGAATACACTAACGGAAGGTATTACCTTAATTTGTCTATGGTATTACCTATATTAGGTCGGATATTTTCGGAAAGACCTAGTAGAGCAATTTAAACTAAATTAAGTCGACGTATAAATTTGTTCGAATTTAGGGAAACATTTTTGTGGTTCTTTCTATTTTTCACGATTCTTACTTGAAATTTTGTACCTCTTCAAATATGCCTTATATGGCCTTTTCGTTTTTTTTCTCCATTTATTTCTTATCTCGGTTTAGCTTTCACTCCGCTTGTACAGCTGATGCTAAATTTTTGGATTATTTTGCTGTAAAAATAGTAAACTGCTCTGTTATAACTTTCGACAATTCGAAGATACGACGTTCATATATAACATGGTGATTTTAACAGAGAAAACTAAATCGATAGTTATATCAGCGAAACCAAGACGATGTAAACAGGTAGTACATAACAAAATAATAGAACAAGTGATGGAAACGAAATACTTGGGAATCAAACTGTCAAGCTACGGAAAATGTAAGAAAAAGTACAAAAACAAGTGAACATGGCGAACAGAGTAGCAGTATGTCTCAACAACACAATCTAGAAACGAAAACCAGGATATATAAATTAACAATAAGACCGGTAATGTCGTACACAGCGGAAACAAGAGCAGATACGGTGAAAACACAAAGATTACTGGAAACATTAGAAATGAAAGTCTTACGAAAAATAGCAAACCAAACTCTAAGAGACAGAGTAAGAAGTAAGAAAATACGAGCAAGATG
The DNA here is from genome assembly GCA_964028335.1 of Altica lythri. Classification (NCBI taxonomy): domain Eukaryota; kingdom Metazoa; phylum Arthropoda; class Insecta; order Coleoptera; family Chrysomelidae; genus Altica; species Altica lythri. The sequence continues at coordinate 29,406,949 of OZ034801.1, read as the reverse complement.
TGGTGTAGAGGAATTAAACCTGTGGACCAAAAGAAGAAAAATAGAATGAAATCAACACATAGAAAGAATGACAGAAAATAGAACAGTACGAATAGCAAGAGACAAATCGCCAAATGGAAGAAGATCAATGGGACGACCGAGGAAAAAATGGTCAGAAAACATCAATTCAGGCTAAAAACCGAATTAAACAGGCATGAGCCTATTAATAAAGTAGGAAGTAGAAGAAGACGACAATCGAATAATAAAAAAGCGAAATTTCAATTATTATACATTTCGGGTAGAAATCGGGACGTAGATGTCTGTAAGTCTTCCTGTCCTATGAAAATTACCTGCTGTTAGACTGTTTCTTATCCGTATAGAAATATTTGTACGATTTTTTACCATACCAGTAGATGTGTAAAATTCGCTCTGTACCGGTTCTGTTCTAAAAACTATACTGAATAAACATAAATAACATTCTACATATTGAAAATAAACTGTGGTATTAACGCAATTATAAAGTAAACATAATTTCGCATATAAATCAAAAGAATGCTGCAGGTAACTCCTACTGATGCTGTGATATTATCTTCTACGGGGGGTCTGTAAATTGTGCTTCGAATATATGTTATTATATTGATTATCTTAAATATCGTTATTATAAATATATATGTTTGAATTTTAGATCCAAAAAAATGATTGCAATAATGTATGATTAGTCGAAATAGTAACAAAAAAATAGATAGAAACCAACTATAATCACAGATATAATTATTGTTGTATATAATTTAGTACTTAATATAGCATAAATGATCAAAAAAATGTTTAATAAAGAAATAAAATGGAAAAGAAAGTTAATACTTATATTCTTCAAACCAAGAAATAATTTAGACTTTTATGACATGAACTGTGATAGACAATTACAATTTTCACAGATGATGTATTTGCGTTGTGCTATAGCAACAAATACAAAAAAATAACAATGCTCGAGTTTGTTAGAAATTGTTAACAGCAACAGGTTTATGCTTGGCCAATTTTGTTTTATATTTAGCCCGATCACCGGGAAGTCCCTAATAATTGTAATTCTACGTTCTACGTTCACTTCGTCCACGAATACGTCGTATAAAGCTACGGTTTCTAAGAACAATGCGCGGCGTACGGCCGACAGTAAGTTGAGCAGAGCTCACGTGCGCTTTAATTTAACATCAGGTGTCTTATGCATGCGGTTTGTAAGAGTCTGTCTAGTTGAACGGATGAGTTTAACAAAGCAGTGTGAGTTTGAGTTGTGCGCTGAGATCAATTTGGTTGGGTTTGGACGCAGACGTCGACATAAGCTGAAGCAAATTATATCGAAGTGGTGGCTAGTGAAGAGTGATCAATTACACTAAAACACAAAAATTAAGTTGTTAAAGACATATTACTACATATTTTTGATGCACAGCTTTTCTTCTGGTGTGATTGGATGACTATATCTGTTACAAGGTTTTTTAACAATATCTTCTTTTATGAAGTTTAGAACAATCTCAAACAATTCCCTAGAAAGTCTAAAATATTCTCGAAATTTTATTTCATTCCCAAAAAGTCGTCTTTCTTCTGTAACTGCATACGCTCCTTCGGATTTGCGACAGGAAAATAAATCATCAACTTTTCTATTGGGCTCTTTCATTGTCAGCAACAATAAGTCTTCTTCATCGTTCTCAATTTCTTCGATCAAAAACGCAACTATAGCATTATTCATTCTGCACTATCCGTTTACTTCAACAGAATATTAAAAACTGAGAATTCATAAAAACCGACCCGCGCGAAGCGGACTGTGAGTCAAGCTGAGCTTATTCTGCTTAAAGCCGTAAGACGCGCGACGCGCACACTTCTTAAAAACCGTAGCTTAAGAAGCGTAGCGTCAATAATGAAATTTAGCTTTCAGCATGTTATTACTTTTTAAGAACAACTAACACGCTAAAATTTATTTTTCTGGTCAAAATACCCAGTTTTTAACTGAATTCAAAAAAAGGGGAGGTTCTCAAATCGACCATGTTTTTTGATGAATGTTACCGAATATCTCCGGTATTTATAATCCGATTTATTTATTTTTTATTCAATAGAATAGAGTGTCCGTGTGGTCCCATAGAAATTCGGCTAAGGTCTGGTCATCAATGTGGAAGATATTCCAGGAGAATACCACAAAAATCATTAATTTTGCCCGTTACTGTCCCACTCTAAAGCCAAAGGCCTCTTCTCACAAGAAGAAGGAATAAGCATTTAATCAATTCGCTTGCTCACTGTGGGTTGGTGATTTGAGACCATTAAGTCAACGTTTTATTACGATGTTTTCCTTCACCGTACGTGCATGGTGTTTCTATGTGCTAGACAATTTACTTATGTTTCCAAAAAGTGATCTATATTCAGGACTAAAGACCGACAACACATCCTTTGCCGACGACACAAACCTATACTGCAACCCGTTGAAACAAAGTCACCACCTACAGGAGGACCTGGATGAAAATTAAAACCTGGACAACGACCTGGAATGTGCCCATGAATGATTCTAAATGCACGGTTCTCCACATAGGACGAACAAATCCCAAAAACAATTACATTCTGGGACAAACTGAGGTGGTAAGGGTACAAAAACAAAAAGACCTTGAAATAATTTATCACTGAAGATCTAAAATGGAAACAACATATCAGTCACATAATAAAGAAACTAAACACCTTAATCTATCTAGTGCCAGTCTCATTTAGGGATCAATAAACTCAAATGATTTTAAGACTCTACAAATCTTTTTTAAGACCAAAAATTGAATATGGACAGTGTATTTGGAATCCATACTATGTCAAAGATATTGAGGCACTTGAGAGAGTGCAGCGAAGAATTACAACTCCATTGGAACTGAGAAACTTACCATACAGCTACAGAATAGTTAAATTGAACCTGACAACTTGCACCTCTTTCACTCTCCTCAATTCGCCACTCTTAGAGGTCATAGTAAAAAGTTTGCTAAAGAGAAAACAAATAGGGTCATATACTGCTGGAATAGGCTAAGCGAGGATACCGTGAACTCTACAAGTACAAACCAGTTCAAGAACAGGCTTAATTTGGAAATGCAGACTTGGAATAATATACTCATTCATTACTAAACTGTGATAAATTGTAAAAATGGTGAACATAACAAAAAACTGGGATAACGGTAAATGTAACAAAAAAAACTTAAGAAGAACTTTATTTATGAATAGTGACACTGTAATAGACAATTTAACAGTTTCATCGGAATTTTCAGCTTAATATTTATAAACCCCTAATAATAATAATAATAATCTTACACGGTATTCGGAAGGTTTAGAAAATAGTTCATAAAGTTGCACCCACATCTGACAAACCCAAGTAGAAACTAAAAATGATAAAATAAATACTTTTTTTAAAAAAATTGTACCGACTTCAAAAAAAAATACACTAAAAAGCCAAAAATAAAATATTTATTTCTTAAAAAAATTGGAACCAACTAGGCATCTGATTTCGACTTCCTTGAAGTCGGCTCCAATGGCAAATTACCCTCTATTTTAATCTTAGCTATTAAATCTAAATTTCAAATGGTATATAGTAACTCAAATCTTTTAGAAAGATATAAACCATTGAAGCCGACTTCAAGGAAATTGAAATCAGATGCCTAGTTGGTTCCAATTTTTAGAAGAAATAAAGATTTTATTTCTGGCTTTTTAGTGCATTTTTTTATTGAAGGCGGTTCAATTTTTTTAAAAAAGTTTTTATTTATAATTTTGATAAATGACGTAAAATTTCCTTGCCCGTTACTTAACAATCATCTTTCCTCCTGATTTAACCAGATTTTTTATCCATCAATGACTCCTAGATAGTAATATAATAATGCAAGTATAAAATACATTACTGGATTAACTAATTTATTAGCTACTTTGTTTCGCATAGTAAAAAAGTAATTAAAGGATAACAACTAAATTGCTAAAGGGAGTAAAAAAGCTAATCCCAATTTCTATACGTTTAATCGATTTTCTTATACAAAAAAATATACTTAATTAGTACTTCAAATATGTCTATGAAAATAGCGAATATAACTTAAAAGTGACTTATACAGGTACAGGAATTTAACAAAAATTTTGTTAATGTATAAAACATTATGATAATAGAACTTTAAAATGGACTAAACCAATATGAACTCACATAGTTCTAGTTTAAGTAAGAAGAACTAAACTTAGTTTAAAAATTTATTGCTTGGCGACATATCTCCTGTTATCTCTTAACAAACAAGATTTTTGGTACGTGAACATTAGGCGACGCAATTCTTGCTCTGCAAAACGTAATAGGCTTATCTTTATGGCCTAGTAGATGTTGATAAGTATGGCACTCGCTTGTTTCCTGAGTGTCATTGCGTTTTGGTGCATTTGTAAATGGCGTGATGTGTGTGGTTTATTCGCTATTCACACCAGGTGGCTCCGGCAATTTATAAGGAAGATATGTGTTGTTTAAATTTTATTGATATCATTATTGTTAAAAGTAATTGGCGTGGTGATCTTGATAAGGAGTCAAGACATGCAAAAGTTATACAGAAGAGAAACAATTTGCTTAATGGTGATGTGGATGATAAGTTTTTATTGATATTGCTATAAGTACCATCAAATGTATTTACTAATAAGGAAATGGGAACAGAACAAAAAAATAAGATCCTAACTATCAAACATATTAAAAGAAGCAAAAAATATTTTTTATAATTCACGTTCACAAAGTTTCTATTTCGACACTAAAAACAGTATCGAAATAGATTCATTGTAACACTGTTTTTGGTAACTTTTTGTTTTACACAATTGGTTGCACTGCACTGATTTTCAACAAAAGAGTTCAGGTAGTAAATCAAGAAGTATGTTTTAGTAAATTATTAACTACATTATCAGCGTTATTGCTAAATTCGGAATATTTTATACAAATTTGACAAACATTCTAATTTAAAATCATTAAAACTGACAAGTGTCAAAACTGTCAAGATAGCCAACATAAATAAATATTTCGAAAAACTCTCATTTTATTTATTTTTTTATACTTTTAAAAGTTCATTATAAAAAATAGTATGTGACACTCGAATTACAATGACGGTTTGTAGTACTCGTTCTTTGCGAAACTCACCGCTTCGCGGTTCGTTTCACAAACTGAACTCGTACTACGAAACCTCTGTCATTGTAACACTTGTATTACAATATACTATTTTATAATTCACGTTTACAAAGTTTCTATTTCGACACTAAAAACAGTATCGAAATAGATTCATTGTAACACTGTTTTTGGTAACTTTTTGTTTTACACAATTGGTTGCACTGCACTGATTATCAACGAAAGATGAAAGAGTTCAGGTAGTAAATCAAGAATTATGTTGTATTAACTACATTATCAGCGATATTGCGAAATTCAGAATATTTTATTCAAATTTGACAAACATTCAAATTTAAAATCATTAAAACTGTCAAGTGTCAAAAGTGTCAAGATCGCCAACATAAATAAATATTTCGAAAAACTCTCATTTTATTTATTTTTTTATACTTTTAAAAGTTCATTATAAAAAATAGTATGTAAAACTCGAATTACAATGACGGTTTGTAGTACTCGTTCTTTGCGAAACTCACCGCTTCGCGGTTCGTTTCACAAACTTCACTCGTACTACGAAACCTGTCATTGTAACACTTGTATTACAATATACTATTGTACTTTTATCAATTGATGTGCATTTTTAATAAATTAGAATTTTAACTTTTTTAAATTTTGTTCACTTACTTTGGTGCTGTTATTTTAGTTGTTAGTTCTAACTCCTATTAAAAAATTGTTTAAATTTCGCACTTGAATGTTTGTGGTAATTTTCGCTTTCAATCTGCTCCGTATCAAAAAAATATTGGTTCAAAATTTAAACAGTTTCCCTTTGTACGACGAAACAGTATTAAATTTGATTAAAAAGGTGCTGTTTTGTGAGCATCCTTGAACATCCTAGAAATTACAAATATGTGTATAGCTAGATTTGCTTATCTTTTGTAATGCTGCAGTTCTTGCCTTATACAAGCCCAAATTCTTAAAAATTCTTAGGAAGAGCTGGCTTTCAAAATTTCTTCCTAGATCAATGTGAATTTCCAACAAAACTCCAAATTGGCTGAAAAAACTCCTATTAATACATCAGTAACAGTGGCGGCCTCTTAATTTGGGAAGGCATACACTTCGTGAAGTTATGCATTACCACCAGCATGTACTTATTTTCATAATCGGTTGTAGGAAATGGTCCAGCAATGTCTAACACAATCCTCTCAAATGGACTACCAACGCTGTACTGTTTCATGGGAGCGTTCATTCTTCGCTGAGGTCCGTTATTTGCCGCACAGATAGTACACTTCTTAAAGCCGTTTTAGACTATCCAATTTCTTGTACAAGAAATATTGTACAAGATAAATTGGATAGTTTCAAACAAGATATTGGATCAAATATTGTTTCTGTCAAATTATTGTACAAGAAAATAGAACATGCTCTATTTTCTACGCAATATTGCATCCAAGAATTGCGCGCGCACATGACATTTCTATACGGCGCTTTAAAACTCTGCTTAACACGTATATACCCGCAATCGCACTGGCAACAGCTGCTTGCTTAATCATTTGAATTGCTTTTATTTTATATAAAAAATAGTCAAAACATTTAATAAAACCGAACTTCTGCCAAAAAGATCCAATCAGAATTAAATATAGGCCAATAGCCTAGGTAGCTGAGGCCACAAACAGAAGAAGACGGAGAAGAAAATTAAATAGTATGTCTATTGCGCCGAATCCTAAAACATTTATCTTGCACAAGAAATTGTATAGTCTAAAACACAATTCAAACATGAGCATACAATATTTCTTGTACAATTTATTGTACAAGAAATTGTGCAAGAAATTGGATATTCTAAAACGGCTTTTACACCAGTCTCTCACATTATCGGAACTATTCATCCAATAAAACCTTCTACGAACTCTTTAAAAGTTTTGCCTAGTCTCGTTTTCGGTATGACTATGTGTCTTCTCTTTTCAGGACCGTCATCATTTTTAATTATTCGCTTTATAAGTCTTCTTTCTAGATAAAACAGTCTCATTGAGTCCAATAGGATTTAAGAACAGTTCTTGCCAAGTAGGTCGACGATTTTCTTCTCCCAGATTTTACTTTTCTTTAGAATATTTTAATTTCCGTAATAGATTTATCTTATTGTAAAATATTAAACCCTGGGAAATGCCCGTCCTGGTCGTATCATGGCTTTAAAGTTACAAATTTTATTACTTTCGAAACAGATGTTTGGGTCTATCTACTTGTTGCCATTTGTAATTACTCTTTAAACATTTTTGGATATTTGACACTTTTCATATAACAATTTCTTTATTAATTTATTTCTGGATTTAAAGTAATAAAAAACTGCAATCTACCGTTGTAAACGCACTAATTCTTTTTAAGAACTGACTATAGTAAAGGTATTTTCCCAAGGATTACAAATCATATTTTTTCTTTTTGAAGTTAATTTATTGTACTTTCTCATCTGGCTTTAATTGTAGGCGACAGCCAGACACCTCAGCTTCTACCCTTATTCTCGTACTTTAAAAAATCTGTACTTTTTCAATCTTTACCAAAATTTACACTTGTAATATTATTGAAACTTTAGAAGGTATACAAACAACAATTTATTAAATGACATTAAGGAGAAATTGAAATAATGTAGCATCCAGCAGGACTGAAACCTACAACATTTGCCTCTAGGTGGTAAATCTTTAACCGCTAAGCTATGAATGGTTAGTAATTATTTAGCTTTTTGTTCATTAAATTCAAATCATTATCATGCTGTATGTACTTAAGAAGAAAGTGAGTAAGTGTCACATGTGATATGAGGTGAATGTAATCACCAAATAGCTAAATAACTACTAAACAATCTTAGCTTACTGGTTCGACGTTGACGCGCAGAGGCAAAGGTTGCGGGTTCTAGTCCTGCTGTATGCGACATTTTTTCAATTTCTCCTTAATGTCATTTTATACATTCCTGTTTGTATTCTTTCTAAAACTTCTTAATATATCTCAAAATAATTGTTTACTTTTAAAATTAGTTTTTGAGAAATATTTTGTAGAGCAACATTGTTTATTGTACCAAGCACTATATAACTGGCACATAACCGATAAATTGTTTTAATTTTTCTACAGTATAAACAATTTGTTCTCTTATTTATGCATAATTAATAACTCACTTTGGTCATAGATTTAATACCAAATACCTGCAATAAACCTACTGTAGGTTAAAATCCGACTCGAAGGTCAATTTCAGTACCTACTTCACAAATTCTTTAACGATTTTTTATTTTGCAAGCTGAATTTTATTTATACATTTGAACTACCAATCCTGGTGCTTTCTTTTCATTGGCACGAATTTTGTACTGTTTTTAAATGAAATTGTCTATCTCCATCCAGCATATCTGCAGAATTTATTTAGTACTATTTAACGAAACTTAATTTTATAACCAACTTTAAACTATTAAGGTTCAGTAGATTTTTGATGCATTACATAATTTTACTGATTCTAAAAGCTTATAAAAAAAAACACTTACAAATTGCATATTATTGAAAGCCTGGTGCAGTTGGATTAGACCATTTATGGCTACTATTAATAAAGTAAAGCAATAAATTTCAGGGCCAAAAATTCGAACCAACTAGTTGAATCATAATTCAACTAATTTTAATCCATTATATAATTCTTTAACTAAATCATACAGTTTTTAAGTTGTTAAATTGGTATTTATGCAATATTAATTGCTCCTATTTCCATCAACTTCAAAGTTCCATGTTCTGAAATCTTAATGTGCAGTAAATAATTCCACAATTTCTGAATATACTTACATATGTAAATATTTAGATGTTTCTCATTTAATCCTCATTAAAATGAAAATAAAAGCATCATAAAATGAAAATTATTATGAGTGGTGCCTATTTATTATGCACGATATAACAATAATACTTATTCAATTTAAATATGGTTTTTATACCGTTTATGTTAACAAGTTTCTTTTTATATCTTTATTTAAAAAATATGACGCATAGGCAGGCATGTTCACTAATGTTACAAATCCATCTAATTTTTTTTCTCTTATTAAATACAGTACCCATTTAAAAACATAAAATAAAATTAAAAGAACCTAATTTTTAGTCTGAAATTAAATAAAAACAATTTAAAATGCGTTATTTATTATCTATTATCACTTGACTGCTAACACCATTTATAGCGCTATAACGTCACAGTCCGGTAAATAATCTAATTTATCTGTCATATTCAAGAGCCACCAGCGAACTGTTTATTATAACGACTACAATAGCTTACTTTTTTTACATAATAAATTGTATTACGTTATCACATTTGGAACTAATTATGATATAAAACAAAAAAATATTTAAAGAGAGGTTATGTTCCTTAAATCCGTGTTAAATACAAAGCTCTGATTTCCTTTATTCTAGATCCAATTTCAATACTTGTATTTACATTTTTAGTTTGCTAGTACTTAGGTACATCAAAATGATCTTCACAAAAATGACTGGTACTTTTCGGTGACAATGATTGTGGGTTGTGGGTGTCTTCTAGCAAGTGTTAACCACTTTCTTCTTATTAGGATGTTCTTTGGAACGTTTATAAAAAGTTTCTGCGGTGTACTTATTGAAGTATTCTTACACATTGGCACTGCACAGTTTTTGTAAAACGACGTCATTTTTACAGCTTGTAATCAACAAGTTCCTAATAATTTAGTAAAATACAATGGACTTTAATAGGACGAGAGCTTTGTTTACCGGTCAGTGACGTAGTTTTTTATCAAGTAAGAGCATGGAGCGTTTTTGCGGCAATTATGAAAACAGATCTTTCTATTAATTTTTTAATGAAATTAGTAATATTTTTTTTTACAAAAATATATTTTTCGTGTTTATATAAGTTCTATAAATATATAAAATAAAAGCAATTTGAAAAATTAGTGAACATGCCTATTATGAACTATTGTATAATTTTCTTCTTCGTCTTCTTTTTCTTAACCTTATCCCAAGCCTGGTTGAGGTCAGCGTTAGCCCTCCATATCATTCATTTCCAACTGTTTTTTTCTTTCAGGTCCTTATTTGTTTTATCCATCCACCTCAACTTCTGTCTTCCTATCTTCCTCTTAACCCCAATCTCACATTAATCTACTCTTTTAGTCTAATCCCTCTTCTCTAATGACTAAACCATCTCAACCTAGTTTCCTAAATTGTTTTGCTCAGCTATTCCACTTTCACCATACCTCTTACTCTCTTATTGCTTACTCTATCTTTCTTCGTTAATCCACATATCCCAATCTTTGCAACTTTTAACTTTCTCTTCTGCTCTTTTGTTATGGACCAGGTTTCTTTTGAACAGTCTTACTTTCTTTTTTCCACTCATATTCCTATCACACAAAACTCCACTTATTTTCCTTCAGTTCATCCATCCTCACTTAGTTCTAGAATGCATTTATCTCTTTAACCCTTCATTGTTTTCTATAACAGACCCTAAATATTTAATGTTTTGGACAGTTTGCCCTTGGTCCTGCAAATTGATTTTAAGCCCATTTGTATTGTTTGTTGTCATATACTCAGTGTGGTTGTCGAAAGCTTAAAAAGAAAATTATTTTAATTTTTGTTAGGCATTTTCAGTTTTGAAAAAACGACCCTTATCAAATTTGACATATCTATTAAGATTAATAAGCAAGGGTCATTTTCCAAATATGGATTTATTATTTTATTATTTTGATTTTAGTCGTAAAAGTTTCCTGATTAAAGAAGTAAATCTACTTGATTTTTGGCAGTTTATCACTTTTTTGTGCTCTGTCTTATATTTTTATACGGGTAGGAGGTTGCAACCGTAGATTTTTAGAAAACTAATTATTTGAGTCATTTCTCTTTAACGTCATTTATCTCTTAAGGAGAAGGTGTCATGAGTAGAATCAAGGCGTAATGAAAAACACCGGCTACCCGTCAGGCATTTGTGGCCGAATGGTTTATAACGCTCCCCGCTATCCAATTTCTCTTCTCCTTCATGTAATTCATGTATGACTAAACTCGAATTTTTTATGAGCGATTCTTAATAATTAATTTAATTAATTTTGGTAACCAGATTTAAAAAAAAAGCATATACGGAATACGTATAGCACTAGAAAAAAAATCATCTAATGATCCTGACTAAATAAACAACATAGTCCCAGATAAAAATAAGAATTCTAACTAATTATCGTTACTAATAAAGAAAAACCATAAATAAGATTGTCAATTAGCATACTTTTATCATTTAGTTTTTACATAATACAGTAAATTATAGGCTTCAGACTATGCTGATAAACGTTTATTTAGAAAGGCCAGTTGCCTATAAAGAATAATGTTTTAAAGCATACCATTTTTTATAAATATTTAAACGACTTGTTTTAAAACAACCGTATGTAAAATCTCAATTTATGTATTTGTTCAAGAACAACAATTTCTGTCAAAATTGTGTAACTATTAAATTACATTACAAGGACGGAATTCAATCATCACTCCCGACAGATGAATTGCACCCCTGATGGTCGACTTTTTTCCCGACTATTGGATATTATCTTCATCGTTAAGTGGGTGAACATGAAAGCATTCGAGTTAAATATATAAAAAATTATAGGTTTTTTCCAACAAACCCACTCTGATTACTACATAAACTATAAAATATGCAAGACCAGTACATGTATTGATTTAAAGCTGATGGGCCTTGTTGGTACTCTTCTTTTCTTCTACTCTCTTATCTTTATTACTGATAAGAAATTCCAAAGATTAGATTACTTTAATCTGTGATAAATTCATTCTTTGTTAGACTTTTAGGTAACGCAATATTTTTTGGTTTTGAATAGTCTGATGTGTAGACTCTATTTTATTATCACAGAATTTTAAGAGAGAAGAAAAAAAATTCGATGGCCTGTTGGAACGGTCGAATTTTAATTTCCTTCTGACAGTCAAGAGGTATGTTGGAATATAAATTAAAATTTACGATAAAATATAATAAAAACACGACAAACGTTTATTTTTCAAACCCAATTTGGTAATCTTTGTTTAAAAAAAAATTCTATGTAGGTACTTGCTGACCTGGCGAACTTGGTATAGCCTAAAAATTAATATTTTTGTTCTCATTTTCAGTTGTTTTCCAATTTTTACGATGTTTTCTTGTTTTTCCAAATGATTTTCATGGTTTTATTATTGTTTTTGTTAATTTAACATATTTTTGTCTATTTACAGGTTTTTTCTTTTTTTCGTTGTATTTGGTAATTTTTATGCTTTTGTTCCATTTTTAGTTGTAATGTTTTTGACTTTTTACTTTTTTCTTTTATTTACAATTTTTGTGATATTGTCTGTTTTTTTTCTATTGTTTCAGTTTTTAACTGTTTTACATTTTTTTCAATTTCTTTTTTTTTGTTTTTCGATTATTTCCCAATTTTGCTAGTTTTTTATCTTTTTGTTTTTTCATTTTTTTTTTGATTTATTCCATTTTTATGATACATCATTTTTCTGATTTACCTACTTTTTTTACATTTTCAACTGTTTTTCACAACTGTTAACTATTTTTTACGATTTAAAACATTTTTTTATGATTTTTGACAGTTTTTTATTCATTTTTATATTTTTTATGATTGTATGATTGCTATAAAAAAATAATATAAAAAAAACGTGTGGGTCTCAGGACGCGCGACAGAAGTGATAACTTCAACTAATCCAAGTTGAACTATTTAATATTGAAATTTTCTAAGTTGAGAAAAACTGTGCCTATTACTTAAATTTTATGTACATTAATATGATAATGTGTATAAATTTAAAAATTTAAATATTTTAAAAATTTTGGAAATTCTAAAATTTGTTTTATCACTATAACTTTCACTAATTACGATACAAAAATTTTTTACTATGACAGTTCGAAATTTCTAATTAGTCGCGTAGTATAGTTCGCAATACAACCACCCTTTACGTGGAACGGCCTGATTGCTATTTAATACACACTTAAAACTTAAATTCTTATCCTTATTATCAATAATAACATTAATAACACACTTTATAATCAATTTTTATAAGATTTATCACAAATGAAACCACCAAAACACGTCTTTTTTATGCTAAAATTATGCTAATCAGACTGTCATTTTTTCTTAGACAACCTGTTACGAGAATTCCCAACGATGACCGAACATTTTAAGAATGAATTTAAATTATAATTAAAAGACATTAAATCATAGATGAACGAATTATTTAAATAAATGAGTAAATAAATAATTAAATAAATAAAGATATTTGTATTAATATTTACTTATTTCTATTTGATTTAATTTCCATTTCTTCTCCTACAACTGCCACGATAGATGCCAAGGATGACCGAACCGTTTAAATTATGAATTTAAATTAGACTAATATTAATAATGATCTATCTGCTTTATCATCCACAGCTAAAAATCACTCACTTCTACTGAACGCAACTAAATCTTCTATATTATTATTTTGTTCTAAATATCATCGTCTCTTTCTTGAACAGCAACTGGTTATAGCTATAGATCGTGATGTGTTAAGGTTTTCGAGTGTATCGAGAAACTTGGGCCTACAGTTAGATACTAAATTAAGATTTAGAGAACATGTTGCTGGTCTGGTGGGTAAAGCTTATGAAGCGCTCAGGGTCATTTATCCATTTAGAAAGATATTTGATGTCGGTCTCAGCGCGTAAAACCTTATGTGACGCTTGGGTATTGAGCAGGTTTAATTTTTGTGACGTGGTCTATGGCCCTTGTTTAGATGCCGTGACGACTCGTAGGATACAGAAGGTACAAAACTCATGCGTTCGTTTTGTATATGGTTTAAGAAGACGCCACCGCATATCTGCATATCTGATTTCAATTAGATGGTTAAATATGTTAAATAGACGCCTCCTCCACCTTTCCTTGTTCTTTTACAAGATCTCCATACTCAGAACTCCTCCGTACCTGGCAAGAAGACTCTGCTATCGAACAGATGTTCATCATTTGAACTTAAGACATCGTGGTCTCTTGACAGTCACAAGGTATTTTAAGACAATTTTCAGACGAAGTTTTTCATATAACGTTGCTGCTGTGTATAATGCTCTACCCAATGATTTTAAAAGGTTATCTATTCCAAGTTTTAAATTAAAATATAAACAATACCTCTCATCCTTTATGGGTTTTTAAAAATACATGATTTTTTCTAGTGGGTGGGCCCTTTCACGTCTCTCTGTGATATTAAAATGTTACATTATTAATTATCCATTGATCTGTATTTATGTCTTAGTGCTGTCTGGATGTCGCTGGAAGTTCACGTATTGAGGAGAGTAGAAACATGTTGTACTGGGTTACAGCTGCTACTTAGTTTAGTAATTCTGTGGGGCATCGGGAAGATTGATTTCTCATTTTGAGGAGTCAATGATGTCCTTTTGAAATGCATGTTCTAGTTTGAAAGTAGGTACTCATCCTTAACGTATTTAAATTATGATTAATTTTTATTTTTGTACACGGATGTACCTATATACTGTACATGCATCAATAAATTTTTTTTTGTTTTTTTTTAAATTATAATTAAAAGGGATTAAATTAGTTTTATATACGAAAATATAGAAAATAACCTAATTTTTATGATATTAAATGGATATAAATGTTTAATAATTAATAAAAAGTAATGAATTGTATTTAGTGACAGATTAATACCGTATAACACGGTAAATTCAAATATACTTAAAACTTACATTGGGAAAAGCATAGAGAGAGAGAGAGAGAGAAATGATATTATTAACTTCCCGCTAAAAAAAAATTAAAATTTTTTTTTAAAATCGGGAAGTTATTGGTTTCACCCCGTTTTTCGAAAATCGAGTTTTTATCGGATCTCAACGTTTTGATGTCTTAGGAACCTCCCCTGACTATTTTTACGAGGGTGTCTGTGTGTCTGTATGTACGTGTGGATGTGTGTATGGATGTATGTAAACCTCATATAACTTTTGAACGGTTTTGACCGATCGGAATGAAATAAAAAGCATTCCAAAGAGTGCGATCTAACTTAGATTCCCTGTAAGTTTGAACCGATTCGAGCCGGTAGATTTCGAGAAATTTCAAAATATCCGAAAAAAATAATTGGTAAAAATGATGTTTTTTGGGCATATCTTTTTGGCTATTGCATCGATCAATTTCATAACCTAATCAGCTCTCGAGCTTAAAAAGCCACGTCGAATGTCGTTTTGGAAATTAAAATCAGTTAATTCGTTCGTGAGATATCGTTGTCGAAAAATTTCAAAAAAAGTGTTTTTTTTTCAATAACTTTTTGACTAACCGATTTTGCACTCCTGGTAACGTTTTTAGGTCTTAAAAAACTGCGTCGAATGCCATCTTGAACATCAAAATCGAATAAGGCGTTAAAAAGTTATGGCTTTTTAAACATTTCAAAAAAAGTCAAAAACGTCAAAATACGTCACGTTACTATAGCTTTGCGGTTAAAACTAGCGGGAAGTTGCAAGGATGGCCTTTAAGGTCAACCTCTTTTCGAGGTTTTTTATGTTTCACTGCGCCTGCGTGTAACAAGGCGTTATGATAAACGCTTTTTTTAACGCGATACGCTAAAATCAGTTCACCCTCTCATAAGAAGTTATCACTTCAATAAATAAATAAATAAATAAATAAATAAATAAATAAATAAATAAATGAATAAATAAATAAATAAATAAATAAATAAATAAATAAATAAATAAATAAATAAATAAATAAATAAATAAATAAATAAATAAATAAATAAATAAATAAATAAATAAATAAATAAATAAATAAATAAATAAATAAATAAATAAATAAATAAATAAATAAATAAATAAATAAATAAATAAATAAATAAATAAATATAAATAAATAAATAAATAAATAAATAAATAAATAAATAAATAAATAAATAAATAAATAAATAAATAAATAAATAAATAAATAAATAAATAAAGATATTTGTATTAATATTTACCTATTTCTATTATTATTATTATGTTTCACTTCGCCTGTGTGTAACAACGATAAACAAGCGTTATGATAAACGCTTTACGCTAAAAATCAGTTACCCTCCCATAAGAAGTTATCAATTCTTTTCTTCTCACTTCACTTCTTCTGTTCAACTCCTTACTCGTGCTGCTTAACTTTCTATCTCTTGTCTCTCTGCTCTACTACTTTTCAGCCTCTATTTCCAATTGCTCCTTCCTTTTTATTTCTCATTATACCTTTGGACTAATAGGTACTCCTTTTTATATTATGATCATCTAATTTCTAATGACAATCTTTAAATAATCAAATCCATAATAATAAAACAAAAACTGCACAAAAAAATAACTTAATTTAGACAACCAATATCTAAATTCCGGATCATATCTTAGAATTTAATTGACAGAAAACCAATAATAGAGGTATACACTGAATTAGAAATTTTATGATTGCACCTAAAAATGTAAAAAAAAGAGTGTGCGTGTATCCTTTACGCGCGATTGAAGTAAAACTTTTTGACGTACGTATCGAAAAATAAATATTTAATTACAATTCAATAATTATACCTATTTATTGTCTATATACTTTACAAAAAATGATATAATGTTATATTTATATTATTCATTAGAAATAGGAATTTGAAAGTTATCATTATTTTTTATATATTATTATGAAATAATAGGTTTATGATAACTAATTTCCGTTAGAATCTAACGTTGAAGTTTTACTTCAATAATAGGTAAACAATATTAAAAATATACACACATTACGTTTAGAATGTGTGATTTTGTAGCTGTATCTACCTTATTGTAATACAACACAACACAAGAGCCTTCGATAGTTAGATAACCATTTCATTTTGTAGCATTTTATAGCATATTCCATAAAATTTAAAATCCTGAGTTGAGTTTGTTTTCTTCAGTTCTACGAACGATCTGTTATTGCTGGTAAAAGATCAGCCATCCTGACTAGTGGTTTTATGGCCTTTATGGCTACCTAACCAAACCTACAATAAGTATAAGCAAATGTTAAAACATTTTGAATATTATTATTTTATGAACAAAAACGTGCAACATGCTTCTTTACTTAACGTAAAGCTTCCTTATAAACAATTATTTACTATCATAATATGTATATAAACTTACTTAATCAAATCATAATAAATGTCGCTGTCTCGTCTTTTTTTCATTTTCATTTTTCTTCAAATCTTTCTGGCGCTGATAATATGCCCTTTGGAGTTCACAATTTTTTTTCTTTTTAGCTCTTTAAGTCTATAAAACGAAAATAGCTAGGTATAAATAATAGGTATAAATAGTGTAATTACACACCAAAAATAAAATGTATGCATATAGATTACTCAGTCATTTTCATTTAATATTTTTTCATCACTTTCTTCATTAATAAATCCACTTTGTTACCTACACTCAATAAAGTAGGTATGTAAAACCGCAGGTACCTGATACTATATAAATTAAAACAGTAAGATTTCTCTTAATATTCCTTTCAAGTAATTTTTGATTAAAAATATAGCGACATAAAATTCATTACTGAAATTTTCAATTGATTTCATGGAATAAGTAATGAGGTTATTAGGTATAAACTATATATCGAAGTACAGTTTTTATAGCGACCCACCCAGACTTAGCAATGTAAAAATATTAAGATCACAAAATAGAAAGTTCAATTTCGTATTTATTTTACATAAAAATCAAATAATTTAAGTATTAACAGGTCTTCTTTCGATAACTCAAGCAATATAATGTTTTTTCTACTTTTGGTCAGTGGTAAGATGGTAAGATGGTAAGTGGTATTATTCGTAAAAGGTTAAAAGTGATATTAACGAAGAAAAATGTGTAAATGTTTCTTTCATTTTAGTAATTAAGTTACATTTATGTTCGTTTTTAAATTTATGAGTTTCAATTTGTCCATCTAAACCTTATTTCAAACGCATGCTCATTAAAATTAAATGAGTTCTATGGCAGATTATTATAATGAAAAATATGATATTTATAAAGATAGATATAGACTTTTAAAGCTCCTCCAGACTTAATCAACAAAACAAACTTAATCAAAAATCTAAACGTAACAGTTTATTTCGTTTAAAATTTAAGGTTTAGTCATCTGTCGGAAGAAATCTGATATTATATTAATCAAAAAAGAGAGTTTTATTTATCACAAATTCTAAACATAATTTTTAATTAAAAAGTAATAAAAAAATTTGTCAATAATGTTTTGTATCTCTTTATCGTTGCATTACAAAGATTCGAGTTTCCATGTCTATTTTGCTTCTTATTTTTCATTTCTCTTCCAGAATTTTTTGAATAACATGACTTTAGCTCTTCACTATTTCGGACTCTTTATTCTTCTTTGCTACTTTCCCTACTTTAATCAGAGCTTTATAAACATTTATTACCCCTTATTTATTTATCTACTGACGTTACTGTCCACACTTCACGACTGTTACAAAATTAATTTTATGCAAGCTAGGTTCACATATGAAAACATTAGAGATTAGGTAATAAACCATCTCTAAATAATCTCTATTCTATTTCAGTTAAAATATATAGAGCCATCTGCCTTTACTGAATTGATTTCATTTATTAGGTGGACTCTAATCTTACAGCGCGAAAGTCCACGCAGGTTTCAAACGAAACATCAAAGAGGAAAATTGCAAAATGCGACATGAGTTAAATACCGCGCATAGTCTTGTTCCCCATTACAGTACGGGAACGATTCTACTTCAGAAGACTCTGACAATTCTTGTTAGTCATTCTAACCAATATCCTTTACAACTATCGTGATGTATCTTGAAAACTTGTTTTCAAAAACAAACTAATTTTATATTCTTACTAACATACCCAACCATTTCCTTTCCAGGCAAGGAAGGCTCATACCTCCTCATGGTCCTTGCTGGACAGACAATCTTAACAAAATGAGTATTATTTGTAGACAATTGCTATATAAATATTAGGAGTTATGTACTATTTGAATAATAAGTCAAATGTTCTTATTAATAACTAAAATTAACAAGTTTTAATTTGAAAGAATTAATTTGTTATTTGACAATTTTCAAATTGATACAAAATTTACAAATATACAAAAACCGTTTTTCTTTTGAAATTTAAAACAAAAATTAATAAAAATTTATGAACCATTTTTATTTAATTCCACGCCAATGGTCGGCATTGCTATCAAAGGCATTAAAATTTCGACAAAGAGCAAAAAATTTTACATGGACTTTGGAACAACTATACGTGTGTTGAAAAAATAAAAAAAAATCTGTTATATATAGGAATCTTACTAGCACTACATTTAAAAAAATCAAACAGATAAAATTACATGTAATATCTATCTATACACTCTCGAGGTAATACAAAAAAGCAAAGTTATGGTATGCTTCTTATTACATACATACAGGTAGGTATTATACAGTTTAAAGCTTAGGGCCGTAATAGGATCTATATTATACCAGCAGGTATTGACTTGCACTTATTTTTGGAGTTTGGTTTTTGCTAGCAATGGTAGCCTTAATACTTCATGAACTTCTTATTTTCCAAAACTCTCAATGACATATTCATTTTTAAATGTTTTTGGACGTAACGCTTCTAAATATTTTTAAAAAGAACTGATTGTATGTAAGTTCAGTTTTTTGATGGTTGCTTGACTATCTGGCATGTTTAAAAGCTTTTGTCTTCTTTCAATGTCACCGATTTCTTTTTGAAATATGCCTGGGTACGCAGCCAGGATTTGTTAGTATTTGGCTGCTAGGTACAAAAAACCCTGCTCATTTTTATTTATTTATCTTGGAACTGTCTGTATACCATTTTGTGGCAATTTGCTTTAACCTTAATATTGTGTTTTTGTCTCATTCAGATTTACTACCCAATTTGGTGGTGGTAGTTATGCAGAATTACAGTTAATACATTTTAATCACTTTTGAAACTATGGTTTTTATGAGACGTTCGGGCAATCGTGCTGAACAATTAAAAACGCCACAGAAAAAGCGTTATTGTAATATTTAATTGTGTGAATTTTGTTGTAAAACTGAAAAAAAAACTTGAAAAATCAAAAAATGTGTAAAAAACTAGTGTGGCAGTCAGTGGGATTGCCGGCAGATTTTATACTTCTATGCACGCGCATGGATTCATAAATTTGTATGCGAATGTTTTAGCAAAATCATTATATGATATTCGTGGTAAGCGACCCCAAAAACCTCCTAGTACCGTGTGCACACTCTTTTTGTATCGAATTTGCATAAAATTCCTGGAGACGAGGTCCATCTTAAGCACCAGGTGTTTCGAACACCATCGCCATTATTATAATCGTATTTAGCGACTCAAAAAACCACCGAGTACCAAGTGCGCACTGATTTCGTAAAGAATTTACATAAAACCCCAGGGGAAGAGGTAAATACCCTAGACACCAAGTGCCGTGGTGACTTTCGGAATCGTGATATTCGTGTTCAGCGACTCCAAAAACCCCGAGTATATAAATTGAACCCATTTTCAGCAATACTTACCGAGTTATAAGTTTTCTCTCTATTGTCTGTTCGGAATGTACTTTTCGAATGCAGAAATGCAATTTCCATTTTTACATTTTAAAATATAGCGACAAATTTCCTGATACATTAACGAATCCAATGCAAAAAACGCATTCCGATCCATCTTACGTTACAAAATTCGGAGGTTTTGGTGCTTTATTTCCTCGACTATTCGAAAAAACTCTGTTTATGTAGCCAACAACCTCAAAAGCATAAAGCAGAATATACTGCAACCATGTGACGGTACTTTAGACTTCAATACAATACTCATTAATGAATATTATTATTAATATAAAATACTAAACTTAATATGTTAACTTGCGTGACAGTATTATAAAATAATCTGTCAAATAATCATCTGGTCCGTCACTATGATATTAATACATTAGTTCAGACTGTTTTTTATATATCTATCCCTTTTCAATGTACTAAATGTTGAAACGGTATTCAAAGGACTTATAGTTATGACTAATAACATGTGGTAAATATTTCATCTTTGTTTTTACCGACTAATATACCTTATAAGTGTGTCTGTCTCTCTCTTACTCACACCATTACATATGTAATGATTTTTCCCATTTAACTGTACACAAATCTTTTCCACCGAGTGCACGAATAGAAGTATAACTTTAAAAACTTTATTAATTGTTATTGTTATAAAAAGCCAAAAATGGAAATAATTAAAGAAAGCTCTCCTTATAGCTCATTTTTACATGCAGACAATAAGGATAGCTCTTGGGTCTGTATTACCAGTGCCAGTTTTTAATTTCTTATTCTAACACTCTTAATTATACAAAATTTTTTAATTAGACATTGCATGGAATAAAAGTTCTTTATCACTTTCATATAAGTATTTGTTTGAATGTTTTTAATAAGAAAAAACTGAATTATTTAAAAAAGTTGGTAACAAATGTGACAACAATATTATAAATTAGTAATTTATTTTTTAAGAACTCAGAGTATATAATGACATTATCTGCCTCACCTTATTATACAATAGGATTGATAGAGTTGTAATAATAATATAACATTGAGTTATTCAAGAAATCAGATAACTCAAGTAATTCAATCATCAACAATTCATAAAATGTTCTTGCAATTTATTTTGAGATTTATATCTACCTTAACCTTACGTACCGTTTTATGCAATGACCTCGACAAAGATAATAGTAAATATAATATTTTTTTTTACTTCCTTGTACTGAAGTTCCCACAAAAGAATAATGCGAAATTTCGTATGTATGGAGGACAGGTGGTTAAATTAGACTAAACTTAAAGTAATTGTTCTGAGATAGTGATGAGAATCTGCGAAGGTTGATTTCTGATTATGCTTTTTACTTTCGCTTTATTGATATTTATATTTTCTTTATATGATACAAATGTATGCACATACAGAAAGTAACTATATTGATCTTTAGGTAGAGTTTTTAATTGAGATCAGTTATTGATAAACGAAATGATCTTATCTCATAAAGCAAATATTTTTTTTATAACTAGGCCAAAATACATTTTAAATATGAACCACTCTCTCAATTTGTTCCTAAAACTTATAAAACCAACAGTTCCAAACGAATTTTAAAATAAGGCAAGAAAAAAAAATAGGAAAAGGCATCTCTGGCTTAAATATAGATCATCCAAACTGATCTGCGATTATCTTCACTATAGGAACTGTTCAAATTTACTCTCCACTCGAATTAAAAAGCGAAAATGTCTTATGAGCAGAAACTTGTTGATATTAAGAGTAATAAGCATTTTTTAGTAGATTTATATCTACTATTCAGCTGGTTCGCAGGTCACGACTTTGGGAAAATTTCACTACAGTTTTTCGTTTTGGGCCCCCCTGACCTCAAAAACACCTTCCGTTCAAAAGTTTATATATATATATATATATATATATGTATATATATATATATGTATGTATGTATAGTTCCGATATAACGAAATCTGTGGACACGATAGCGGTCGCATTTCTTAACGGATCGAAATGAAATTTGGTACAAAAATCAGTCGTCCCAAAATCTCGGTCGAGTTCGTTAATGGGCCAAATCGGTAAGGCCGTTTGGGCGTGACATCAAATCAAAATGGAAAAAAATTCGTAACTTTTTTACTTCACCCTGTATAAAAAAATGTTAAGGGACTTTTTTGTTTGTCTTAATAAGACCTACAACTTTTATCTAAAACATTTTTTTCTAAAACGTATACTTTTAATATATTTAATTAATATAAATCTACTGATGCGCCTGGCTTACCAAGGGCCATTTTTTAAATATATCAAACACTAACTAGATTCAAAAATCACTGCGTTCACCCTACGTGGGCAGAACAATTATAACGTTACTGTTCCTAAACGTGTAACTGATCTGTTTGCCTTTTAAAAATTCCTACACCAGGGAAAATATAAATTGTTTTTCGACTCTTCCTGATCAATTTCAAAACAGATTATTTGGCGATAAGATGATAGTGTATCCAGCCCTGGCAACATGCATCTACTTTATTTAAAAAGATGTAGCTCTAATTAAGTCCCTCTTCTTTTAAAAATAATGATCTTATCACTTCGTGAGTGCTCGGCTTCTGATGCTTTTTTAGTCTGTAAATGCATGGAAAGAACCATTACTGAAGATTTTTTCCTCAGATACTGCATTTTTCGTCCACACCAACACGGTTTCCTCCGTGATCGGTCTACTGTCACCAACCGTATCGATATCTGGACTTCCGAAATAGATATCGGAAATTCTGTTGACATAGCTTGATTTTAAGAAGGCTTTCGATAAAATCCCCCCGAACGTCTTTTTTATAAATTGGAGAATTTCGGTGTGAGAGTTCCAGTTCTGTCCTGTATTCGTGCCTATCTAAGAGAGTATGTTAAAATCAATCATTGTATGAATTTCTGGTAAATAGTGGTTTACCGCAGGGTTCTGCTATCGGTCCCCTGCTCTTCAACTTATATATCAGCGATATGGTATCGGTGTTTGTGTCCACGGTATTACTTTTTGCAGATGACACCTAGTTTTTTTCTAATCTACTATTACATTGTGAAGAACTGATTAATGATCTGAAGAGCTACTACATTAATGGTGTAAATATTGCCAATTCTTCCCAACAGAAAGATATTGGGGTTGTAATTTCGATTGAATGATTGTTTGCAGTCTTTAAAGTTTTATGGGATAAGAACTAAGCTTAATAAGGTTCATCCTTCACCCTCTTTTTAATGATTGATGAATAATGTTGGTCTGAAATAGTCTTACTTCGACTGGCTACAGAGATCAAAACTCGCTGTTCAATGCATGTGATATGAAAAATATAGTGTGTGGCAAAGGGTGAAACAAGACGATTTCTGACTAGGGCGAGAGTTGACACCGAGCGTGTTCTTTGTATTTCTCTATGTCATTCCGGTTGAAATTTTGTATTTCCCGACCACCTAGAGCTCTGAATTTTTTTGAATAGCTAAGAACTGAATGACAATGCATGTTTCAAGTGTGTTTAGGCATATACATAGAGATTTCGACTCAATTTCAAGAAATTCTAAAGTTTATATGGGAAAATGGTTTTTTTATTTTCGTCGTGTTCTTTGTCTCTTTGTCTTTCTCTTTGTCATTCCGGGTGGAATTTTGTAATCGAATTTAAACCTATTTTCCGACCACCTAGAGCTCTGAAATTTTCAGGATAGCGAAGAACCGGATGACAATGCATGATTGAAGTGTGTTTAGGCACATACATAGAGATTTTGATACAATTTCAGGTTGATATGAGTTTTAAATCGATTTCAAAATTCGCACATAATATACAAATTCAAATAACAAAATAATTTATATAATAGTAATGTGACCTATAAATCAGTAAAAAAACTTTTTATTATAAAAAGTTATTTTTATAAACTGTGATTATTTTCTTTATTAAGAAATTAAGAATTTACTGAATTTATGTAACATGTTATATGAGGTTAAAATGAGGGTAACTATTATTAACCCGCATGCACAATGAATCCCGGATTAAGAGACTTTGTTGATACTTACTACTAATATTGTTATAGTAAAAAATTGTATTATTATTTCATATGGATTTTTTTTCTAGGACGAATGTCGGTTGGACCTAAACAGGTGCATAGGGGCCCCACGGCCAGGAGTACCTTTATCACCTACAGCGCCAGAGGTAAATAAAAATAAATTATATAATATGTATTTTCATTTTTCCTATCTGTTTTGTTAGTTTACGATTACCTTGTAGAAATGTACCTATATTATATATTTAATCGATTCTAGTCTGTTATAAAGTCAACAAAAATACTGTTAAAGTGAATTAATGAAAACGGTTAAAAACCAATTTGACAATTTCCAATTTAGTACTTAAAACTACTCAATCAGCCACCTGTTGTATTTAAAAGAGGTGCATAGAAATCTTTTATAGGTAGCTCATTAATTTTAGTATCTCATCATCGAAAACTGTTTATGACGCCATAGTATAAGAAAGATAGAAGACGGTACGAAGATTCTTTATTAATTCCATGTTCTTTTTATCGAACTAATTGACTGGAAACGATTGATGTAACAGGTTTTGATTTATATCGTTTTTATTTTATGTATAGATTTATATAATAGATGTATGCTGTTGTCGTTATTAGGCAGCGTTTGTATCTGATTTTGATAAATTGTGTTAACATCCTTGGTTTGGTGTGTTTTTTTGTTCGTTTAATATTAATAATCAGACCTCTTTTATGTTCTGTAATATTGCTACTGGCACTCACTTTTAAGATTTCATAAAACAACCTAGCAGGATTAACACATGAGTTCTATTTTGTATACAATAACGGAACTAACAGTAAGCAGTTTGCTGACACTTTTATAGTATTTTCGCTATTATTACTGATATTTTTAGAATATGCTGAATAAAGTAAAAGTAACTAAAATAATATCTTACATAAGTAATTGCAGTTTCTAAATGACGTACAAAATACGTTTTTTGTCATAAAAAAATACAATCTTCCAATTTCTTGAGATCATTAGTACCTTACCTGTTTTTCTTTTTACTACATTCTATTGAATTTAACCAATAACTGGTAAGGTTTTTTTGACCCCACATAATATAATTATAATTATTTACAATAATTGACTGCGATGAGCCTGCATGACTTCACGAAAATTTGTTTTTTTTTTTACTTAAAATGTCGCATTTGTCATCAAAGCAAATGAGAAGTGATGATTCACGATTTGAAGAATCTGACAAGTTTTTATTAAACCAGGAAGAAAGTGATTTGAGCTACGGATCTAACAGTCATTCAAATTATATTAGCGATTATCATATTTTGTCAGAACAAAGCACTAAAAGAGTGAAAAGTGTACCAAATAGAAAGCAGATTCTAACGACTGTACTTCAAAAAAATATTTAGGTATAAATCGTTTTAAATTATCTAATAATCCTTCGTAGTAGACAAGAATAATAGGATTACTTTGCGTACCGCCTTGAAAGATTTTTGTACCACATTTGGCTCCAGTTTGCTGACGTTTTTTGTGCAGTTTTGTGAGAACCGGTTAGCAGCGATACCAACTCTACTGATTTTTTGAAAGATCTACCGATTTAGGAAGTAATCTACCGATACACCGTTTTTACTACCTCATCCACCGGTTTTTATTTTATTTATTTATCATATTTTCTTGTTAGTTTCCAGCTTTCTACTATTTTTTTGTTGTATTTAGTAATTTATCGATTAAATATATTAGACATCAACTGTGCCACCTTACAGTATTTCTTAATAAAAAGAACGCGTTGAAAAATATATAAAAAAATTTCAATTTTATTTAATGAATCAACACTCCCCAATCTCTCCAAGTTGTCCCATGCTATGTGCATGGATCACTATGTAACTGTGGCTAAAATTCAGAAAAATAGAGATGCAATAGCCCTCAGCTTTGTAGATTCTAAGTGACTGGCTTTCTCTCCGCGTATAGCTATGTGCCGGAATCGCTATGTGACTACGGGCTAAAATCAGTCACATAGAGATAAGATGGTCTTCAAATTAATAAAACTCTCAAGTGACTGACTTGTCCCTCGCACATAGCTATGTGTCGAATCGCTATGTGACTACAGGCTAAAATCTGTCACATAGAGATAAGATGGTCTTCAATTTGATAAATCCCTCAAGTGACTGACTTGTCCCCCGCACATAGCTATGTGCCGGAATCTCTATGTGACTGCGGGCTAAAATCAGTCACATAGAGATGTGATGGCTCTACTCTCGGCGCGTTTCTAAATGGCGGAGACATAGCTATGTGCCTAAAATGGCTCGGTCACATAGTTATGTGCCCGGATTGTCAAGTGACTACGACATATACGTTAGATATTTAGTTACCTCTATTTCTTCACCGTTTTTAAATGGTAATCTTTTGCAAGACCTAACTGTTGAATATTTCTCTACTAACTTTGACCTAGGTAAAATAGGCATTACTTAATTAGTTGAAAACATTTTTCGAATTGCTTTATATATAGCTGTTTCAAAATCTGCAGTTATGATTTTTGGGAAGAAATGGTAACCGGTTACAAACAGGAATTCTTTTTTAAAGTAGTGAAATGCCAATTTCTATAAAGCAGTATTTTTACCATTTAAAAGAAAGAAAACTAGAGAATCCTAATAACCATTTTTACAATCATGAATTGTAAAAAAAAATTAGGATAATATCACTTCCTCCCTGTCTACTTTGGTTTTAATAAATGCCGTTGTCCTGGATGCAAAGTTTCTTTTGCTAAGAGCTTGTAAAAAGAAGATTTATAACCTTTGATAACTATTATGTTTTTGTCTCTTTTACTTTTTACTATTGCAATTTTTTTATCCACACTGTACTAATAATCACCTTTTAACAAATGTGTGTTGCACTATCCACGCATCCTTTTTATGTTATTTGTTTATTGTAAGTACTGTCTCAAAATAACTCTAAATAGTCTCTTGTTAATCATTATTATTGTTTATGGATTATCGCAATGGACAAATAAATTGCAACTTCGAGCTACCTACATTAATAATCTTATTTGAATATGATTTTTAGATAACCTAAAATTAAATTACATTCTATATTTAAAAGCTAATTGTTTTGGAAATGCCCTCAAGAATGTCCTTTTCTCACAAACAACTGGATTAGATTATATTAGATATTTTTTGGGTTGGCTGTTAGCCTGTATCACTATGCGACCTTGCAGATTTATTGTGAACAACTAGCAACTAGATACTTTTCCCTATAAATTTATGAAAACTTAATGTGAATGCTGGTTATCATAAAAGTACCTATGTGTAATATATTACATTCACAACTATAGTAACTGACTTACTTATGTAGAATTTAAAGTTAAAAAAAACACTTTTATAATTATAGGTACCAACCTAATTTTTTGTACAAGCTGAACACTCAAATGACTTTACAACCAATTCAACCGAAAGCTGATATTTAACTGCTGGTTTATCATCGTAAGACTCTCTACAAATTAAAAACAATTAACGGTAAATAACAAGTAGAAATTTATATAAATTTCAAGTATATTTTGTTAATAGGACAATTAAGATAGAGACGTTGACTAACTGTTTAAATGTTGCTGTTTTATTCTTAAATTGTTTTTTCCGTTTTTCGAAAAACTTATTAATTTCCAAGTTTATAAGATAAGTTAATTATGTAGTTAGTTTGTGGACTCTTACAATGAGACACTTTATTTGTGAATATACTTTACCTATTTCCTTATTTCGAACTTTATTAAAATAAATAACTCTATCTCACTGTCCTTTCATGTAAAAAATTACTGTTTGGCAACAATGTTTTAATTTCTAAAAGGTAATCCCCATTAATGCATATTAGCTTGGGAGTGAATTCGAGCTATATTGGTGAGTGAATTCGACCTATGAAAAAACTATTTGCTAGAGACAAGAGTGAATTCGCCTCTGCCCTTCAGTCCCATAATATCATAGTTACGGGTAAAAAGTCTTATTTCCCACAGTTAATATTATTTTAAGTAGCATTAACTTGTAAGTATGTGATAGTTTAATAGCCTGCTCAAAATTCACTTTCAAGGAAATCTAGAGTGTTTTGATATTACTTATAGTCACGAATATAATTCTAAATGACACTAGTCTGATTTATACTATTTTTTCCAAGTCTAATTAATTAGTTTCATTAATTAACACAAATTTTAATAGGTAATTACCCACTTATTAAGCTTGTTAATGTTTATTGAAAAGACTTGATAACATTGTAATAAAATTTGACGACTGAAACGGCCAAGAAACATGAAAGAATAACATTAAAGGAAATGTAGCGGGTATATACCTAGTTTTAAAAAATTGATCAAATACTATTTCGTTTAATTAAAAAATAGTATCGATTATAGCATTTAGAACGTTAGAAGACTACAAGGTGTCCCTACATAAACTTCTGTTTTTTAATCATTTGTACACTTTTATATTTACTCTGTTATAACCGGTTAAATCATTATAAACATTTTTTTAGATTATAAAAGTGTAATCTCTAAGTAATTGTAAAGTATTTTATAAATTCTAACAAACTAACTTTTCCAAATCAAGGATAACAATACATATTTTATTTTTATTTTTTTATGAGGAAATGCATCATAAAAAAATCAAGATAAAACGATTCATCAATCAATTTTTTTTAACCTCTCGTCATTTCTCACGTACTATTATCAATCAAGTGTTGTCATTATTAGCAACTTATACAAGCATCAACATAGTCGTGCCAAATGGTCGCATGTAATTCGATATGACATATCTTTCTGATCAAACATGTCGGAATCATTAAGAAAACATGCACTTTAACTTTATATAGATTGGGTTGCCACACGCTCATTGTAGGCGTTTGTGTATTGTGCATGTGGACAAAAGACTGATGCGTTTTTGAACGGTAAAGATCGAAATCAAATTGTTACTATTTGAAATTGACAGATAACAATTACAAGGTTAGGTTGGCTAATTTATTATGTGATGAATAAATAGATATATACTGGAAAAACATTTTGATATAACAGTGACTAAAAAAATCTTTCTTTAGTTTCATAGCTTATAGCAGTGTACGTGTCACGTCATGTCATACATATGTGTAAATAAAGGTGAAAACGTCATGTGAGCTCATTTGCCGTCACATTATCATGTTTTTATGCTAATATCACGCTTAGAAACACACTGATATCACTTCTAATGTGAGTATTGTATTGGTGTTCAGTGCAGTGTTTGTTTTTCGATGGCGAATGAATTTGTAAGTTCAATTAGTTCTCCGGATTGGTAAGAAGAACAGTGTATATGTACACGATATAAATTAAATAAGGAATTGCGTTTGGAAGGAATAACCTGCCCGTTGAAGATGTTTCCGGAAATGTTTAGAAGTATAACCTGATTTTGTTGACAAAAGTGTCCTTATATCGTGTTGCCTGCATAACATGTTATGTTTGAATTTGACACCAAATTAACGCAACAAGTTTGTTAAATTTAAACCCTGTAAGAAGAAATTGCAGTTGCGAAGTTTTGAAGTTTCAGAGAATTATAAGAACTATTTTATTTCAGATAATGGTAGTTTAGTTTGGTAAAAAAAATAGTGTTAGGAGAGGAAGAATTAATATATAAAATCTTATAATTTTATTTAAAACAATAAGGATAAATGTAATAAATAATTGTAAATATAAATATGTATATTTTAAGTTCTTTTCCAATCTTCTTGGTGAATATGCTGATCACGATATTCACTTAATTTTTTTTATCATATATCACTTGATGTTACCGATCTTAATCAGGTGAAAGATTCTAAAATCTATGAGCTCTTCAAGTGCAGAAAACAATAAGCTGAAATCATACTTGAGGACTGTGAGTGCAGTGATATATATGAGGTGACTTTAGTGTGTTTCTCGTTCAAAACGAACCATGCAATACAACATCGCACACTTTTTGGCCGTGACGTGAGTCTGCGTGGGGTTATCTACTTGAACTCACGTGACTTAATAGCAGTCTGTTTCTGCTTTAATACTTCAAAGCGTAATAACAAGAGATCATTAGTGATTTTAAGTAATTATCAGTGATGGAAGCAATACTTAATATATTTGTAAGGAGGTAGCATTGATGGCCATGGTACGCTTTCGCACGGTCTTTGACAAAATATTAACAAACAAGACAGCAGACCCCAACGTAGTGAACCAGAGATAATAGAACAGATTTGTTGTTGCCTAATATAAAGTTGGCAACAAGTTCCGACATCAGCGCGCCATTGTCCTATGGTAGAAGCTCATCGATTTAAAAATGGGCAAACATATCTATAAACTATTTTATATTGGAATGCATAGGCTTATATTTTAAAATTTTATATTCTTACTGTGAATATATAAATTTTAAAATATAAGCTATATGTTTTCATACTAGCAGAAATAAAATCAAAATAAAACAAGGATTAATAATAATAGTTTTTATTTGAACACAGAAAATATTTAATCATAAGAAAAAATAAATGCAATAATGAAAACAAATTTTATTTATAAAAAAATCTTTTAAAAAGAACATTATTAAATTAAACATAAAAACAAATTTTAATAAATACAATTTTTATTTGAACACAAAAACACATTTAATCATAAGAAAAAAATAAATACAATAATCAAATAATTAATTAAAAAAAAACAGTTTATTTAAAATAAAAAATATTCTATAAAACAATATTTATTAAAAAAATAAAAATACTTTCTATAGTTGATTCAAATAGAAGTGTTATCAAGTGGGCTGGGTACGTGTGAGATCATCTTTAACTTTATTACTAGATTCAATGGAAACAGAACTTTAGTTAGGGAATTATATGTCATCGCGATGTGTCAAAATGTTTATAGTTATATTGAGCATATGATCACAAGCTAGCTAATATTGCGATTCAAATTTCACTAAACGTGGGTACTGCCACTACAAATTTGAATTTTCCAGAGACTACTTGATGACACTTCTATTTGAATCAACTATAGTTATTGAGCATATGTAGCAATCTGATCACAAGCTGGCTAATATTGCGATTCAAATTTCACTAAACGTGGGTGCTGCCACTACAAATTTGAATTTTCCAGAGACTACTTGATGACACTTCTATTTGAATCAACTATACTCAGACTAACAGAAGCACATCTTTTAAAATATCTGTTTATCTATAAACTCAAATATACTTATATAAATTTTGAAACTTAAATTTAATAATAAACAACATAGTTATAACTTAAATACTAATATCACAAGAAAGATAGATTTTATACTATTATAACACAAACAGGTACAAGTTAAATTATTGCCGCAAAAATATTAAAAGTGACCAAAATGTTTATCACTTTTACACTCTACAACACAACATTTATATCTAAAATAACCTGGTAGTGACATGTTTAAAACTATTCACTATACTTTTGCACCCTTTTTACGCTAAAACTACCTTCAATTTATATTAAACTAAAACCACTTGCACTTCCCTGTCACTATGCCGCCATTACTGTTTTTTCGCGCTACCAGCTGATCAGATTTTTGGTTTAGTTCCCATTTTCACCACTACAGAATGCGATTGCGCCCTATGGGTTGCGCACAAACATGTTGGCGCCTTTGGGCTATGTTTCAATAGTGAACACTCTGAGCGTCTATACGGATGGATTAAAAACTAAACAAGTTGTGGGATATGAAATTTACTTTAGATCCTTGAACCTAAAAATGAAATGGGCTATGGATGGCTTATTTAGTGTGGTTCAGTCAGAACTTACAGACATAACCATAGCTGCATAAGAATTAATCAATAGGAACATTGGCTGCGAACAAGAAGAGGAAACAGTAGAACATGTAATGTTTTTCTGAAATCAGAAGATTCGTATTGGTCCAGTACTGGTTTACACCAGTCGATGTCAGGGAGATCCCCCTCGGGAGCCTTATCACCCATTTAAAATCTCTAGGCCTGATGACAGCCTGAGGTGTGGATATCTCTACACAACGGGAGAAAGCACAATGGGCCATATGTGGCCTCAGTGCTGGCAGAGCTCTTGCTCGCCCCTTCCCAAATTTCCAGATCCAGAAGTGATTGCAAGTAATCACAAGTAAGTAATTGCAAGTAGTTTCAAGTGACCGTACGTGTTTGTATATAATGATCAAAAGCGATTGTAAATAATCACAAGTGATTGCAATTAATCACAAATGATTACAAGTGTTTGCAGGTGATTATAAATAACTTCTAGTAATTGCAACTCTGTTCACAACTGATCTCAAGCATTTCAAGTGATTACAAGTGATCAAAAAAGAATGCAAGTATTTACTAGTGATTATACGTATGTTCGGTCAAATAATACTACAGAGCGTTAAGAAAGCTGTGATTTCTTGTTCGATGATTCCCAAAATGCCACATCTCGTCCTTTTTTTTAACTAAACTACTTAAAACGTTGGTATTATCATCCATATTGTTCTATCCAGTGTCATTGATATTATTTTTTACGGGAAAACATTCCTTGGGGTTAAATTGGTGCCGTTCCGAGTTACTCCTTTCCATTTAATCTGGTATGTAACACTTTTAGATAAATCAAAAATATTAGAAATATTATATTTTCAAACTATACTGCGACTGATCATATACATATATCTTCAAAGTAACTGTATACCTTTAAAGTAATCATTCCTTACACCGTTTCGTTTTAGTTAAATTACAGTATAGTTTTATTACCAATCTAGAAAATTAAGAACAAGTAACTGTAGCGCAATGGTTACGCACTGGTTTCATGATGTTTATATTACGAATCCTTGTAGTAGTGGTTACTACATATGTTCTGTCATTGTTACGTTATTGAAAACAAATAAAAAACTTAAAAGTTAATCCAACGATGAGTAACTATTTAGCTCTAGAATAAATACAATGCTGACTATAAAAAAACGTGTTTGTAACAAAAATTTAAAATGACTTATGACACAAATAGTGTACCAACGGAAATTTTAATGTTATCTGTTACAAAGTAACATAACACTATATTATAATTTTTTTCTTCGTAGGATAAGTGATAAGTAACAGCAGACAAACTTAACAATTTATTAGTAAACGACACAACTAAATAACAATTTTCTTTAACTAATTTACACAACTTTAATACAATTACAATTACTAAATAGCGTCGTTAAAATATCTCGTATAACAATTCGCACTTTATCGCCAGCTACTACAAATACAATTAATTCTCCCGTCCGAAGCCGTCCCTTTTTATAGTATTAGATCCTTCCAGAAAAATCCATGGAGTTTCATCTCGAACAGAAATTTCTCGAACCACCAAACGACGCCATAGCAGCTCATAGAAGGTCGATTTCGTTCGGAGACAAACTAGAATAGACTAGAATTCCCAGAATTATAACGACACCTTACTCCTCGGGCTGGGCAACAGGTCCGGGTTGGTAACAATACGTTATAAGGTCGGTAGGTGAGTTATTACAGTACGAGTTAGTTTACGAACAAGGAGACGTAGGGGCCTAGTCTGGAAATAAAAACGAGTACTGTCCTAACACCTAACGACCATGTATCGAATTATATTTTATTTCATCATGTTTTTATATAGTAATAAATTCATAAAAATAATTTGTAACTTGACTAGTTACGTCAAATTACCTTAACTATCAGTTACTGTCAAATATTTTAAAATTTTAATTAATTATTTAATTTTTATTTTATAACCATTATAGTGTTTTTAAATGTCAAAAATTAAAAGTAATTGTCTTCCCTTAAGCAATCAGAGCAGAGTTGCTAGGCAACACATTACATGATATCCTAATGTGTTACCTACCGGCGCCAAATTGATTATAGGGAAGTTTATGTACTGGACAGAATAAATTAAAAATACTTTAATAATAACTATTTGTGAACATTTCTATACTGCTTGGGTCAGAACCCTATAGCTACAGATCAATGAAAAAAACTGTTAACTTTACCTAAAGACTAACAAACAATTATTTTTAATTTGCTGCCAAAATAGGCACCATCAAGAGGTCGAAGATTGACAATCGGGGACATTGGAGTCAACATGGCAAATGATAATAATAATTGTAGTGCCATATTTAGATTTTTCTTAGTACTTTCATATATATTAAGTAGGTAACTGTCCAAAATGTGTACTTGTTTGGTAAAAAGTGAAAAGATCTTATAAACATAAATCAATAAACACATGACTTGGGCATTTTTTGGCATTTTAAAAAACATTACACAAAAGATTTTTTACTCACTTTCAGCTTACAAAACATATGCCTTGACAACAAAATTTTAAAAACCTGAAATCTATTAGCAATAACTGGCGCCACTTGCGATGCTTCTTCTGTGTATATTAATGAAGATATGGTCAAGGAAGCGACACCGGCGAGTATAACGTTCCGGAAATTAAAGACCAGTACACTTCATGAATAAAGCGACAAACTAAATTTTAAATATGTGAGTCACAATTAATTTATTTATCAAGGTGAAGAATTAAAATGTTTTAAATTTATGTTCGAAAGTTTTATTCTGTGCGCGGTCATTTGCAACTTGTGAATGAATATGGCTCTGAGACGATGTCGCTTCCTTAGATATTTTCAAATAACCCTAGTCTTCTTGGAATAAGAGATGATAACTTAAAACAAAATAGCAAAATTGATAATTAAATATTTTTCAATAACGAAGGCATTATAATAATACAGAAGAATAAGTAGGCACCCCATTCTCATTTCATTTGTAAGGAGTACACTCGTAAAATATTAAACACCGTCTGATTCCAATATAAAGAGATTAAAGTGTTCAAACCTGTCGAAGTGACAAAATTGATAGGCGTTAAGAATTTACATTTTAAATCATTGCTTTAATTTTTATGAAAAAAGACTTGTAAATCAATTCCTTACGGATATCTTCTTTTAGTTAGCATATATGTATAGGTCATTGCTAACAAGTTAATAAATTTTTTTTCCTTAGAAAAACAATGTATATTGTAGGAATTAAAATAATAGTTATTTGTGAAATGACATTTTGCAAGAGCGAGTAAACTTGTGTAGCCGAGGTGCGTAGCACCGAGTCGAAACAATAGGAGCACTTGCAAAACATTTTCCGGACGTGTAACACACACTATTTTTTGGTCCGACTAATTTTTAATATTTTCAAAAGTTGTTATGTTTAAGAGTTGACCGCTTGTGCTACCCAAAGTAAGACCAGTGACTAGAAGACAGCCGACAGACTGTCAGCTGGTATGACGTGATCTTCGGGTAGATATTAGCGCCACATTGGATGTTAATATTATAGTTGTATAATAATTTGTTTGATACTTAATATACGTGTTCAGCAGTTATTAGTGTTTTAATTAACATATGTTGCAAACACAACAAGTTCAAAAACTTTTTACTTTGTGACATACAAGAAGAGTGTTTATTGACATCTATTGCACGATTAAAAGAATTAGTTACAAGGAATGATTTTCTGATAATCGATTTCAAGATCCTTAATTTTTATACATACAAATACTGTGCTAATAAGCAGCACAGTAAAAATTGTTATATTGAAAATATTAACATTAATATCTAATAATTATTTATAAAAATAGCAGAGACAATGAACTATTTTCATAATCGAATGATAAGTAGTTGTAAATTGACATAAATGTCAAATTTTATAATACAAGTTGTGAGAGAAATTAAATGTAAATTAGAATCCTGCTTACCTTTAGACAAAGTAATAGGTAAGTTTAGTATATTATACGCTGTTTTTAAATAAATTTAATTAAAATTTGTATTATTCATTATATATTTTTGATGACTTAAAATTTAAACTCATAGCGCCGTCTCTTTAGATAATCTAAAAGCTACTTTGCGGGCCTAGGCCGGAAAATGTCATTTTCCGGACGATTTTGAAGTAATTAATAGTATTGTTTCTGGACAGAGGACCAAAAAATAGTTTTAGTAGCAATATATTTTTCTGATTATAAATTTTGTTTACAAGTGCTAAGGAAAATTAAGAATTCTAGAACTTTCCGAAAAGTACGAAAAGTACTTAAAATAATTAGTACTAGATTTTTTTCTTAAGACTGTAATTGTATCTTGCACGTATAAAACCATTAGAACCATTAAGAAGGAGAATCTAAGAATCTTTTTTAGGGCAATTACCATAATCAAAATTATACTGTGAATACTCATTTATAAACAGTACTGTTTGAACAACCCAAAAAACGATCATAGTAAAACGGATGTTTCGCCTAATGCGTTTTTAAAGATTTGAAAAAAGAAACATCTTAATGACACATAATATAACCGTTATTAACTTAAAATTCCTTTTAAAAAGATGATTGCTATGGAGCATTAGATAAAATTGTTTAAAAACTAGTAAGAACGTTAAAATTGTAAAACATTTTTTGTTTATAAATAAAACTCAGTCCTTACCAAAGATTTTAATGCAATAAAATTACATAGAAATGAAGAAATAGTTGACAAAATAACTACAACAGTATTTTTTGATTTCTGAAACGAAATGAGATTTAAATTTTTACTGCAAAAACAAAAATTGTATATGCGTTGGCGCATACTTCTTATTGATTCTGCATCAATAAGCTGTTCGATCTTTCTCGCAATGGTTCGGCGAGTTCTAACGTTTCTTTTTAGTCTGGTGTACATTAAGGCCAGTCTAATATTGTTACACCTACCATTTTAAGACCTTTTAAAAATAAAATAATCCCCAATCACAGCTATTTTAAAGGCCTAAACAGTTATAGTTCTAGCAATACATGTAAATACCTTCGACTTTTAACAGTTTGTTGAAGTGGTGATAATTAAATTTTTGCTGCCAGCATATTTTTCCAGAATACGACAGTTCTTTTGAAATATATTGGGGCAAATCGACCAGACTGGAAG
Organism: Altica lythri; assembly: GCA_964028335.1. Classification (NCBI taxonomy): domain Eukaryota; kingdom Metazoa; phylum Arthropoda; class Insecta; order Coleoptera; family Chrysomelidae; genus Altica; species Altica lythri. Next base: position 29,369,480 of record OZ034801.1, on the reverse strand, counting down.
TCTCGCTGGTCTTCTTGGAGCTCTGACAACCCGAATTCTATGATCATTTTACTTTAGGCCAATTCTGGTCTAATTCGAAAAATTAACAATTTGTCAATTCTCAATTTTCCTGTTTTGGTGTTGTAGACATTAATTTAGCCAGTTTATTTTATGTTGTGAAGATGGCTGTTGGAACTGCAACTCTCTTCTACTGTACAACACTAGAGCCATTAATTTTTGTCTTATGGTTTCAACTGGAATTTATTCTATCAGTTTGATATACAAAGCGGTTGTGTTTTTCAATTGCAATTTTTGGATAACTTTGTCTGGGCCTGTTCTTGAAAGTTCCTAGTTCAAAGTACCTATATATGTTATCGATACAGCATCCTGCATAACGTCTACTAGCTTTGCTACGTCTATTTGAGGCTTTTCTAAGAGCAATAATTCTTCCTTCTGCACATCTGTTGGTCTATCCATAAAGTTTCGTTTTGCTTTTTTTGGGGCCGAAATAAAATTATCAGAGAATTGTGAATTGTGTAAATTCAGAATTTACATAATAGTAGATTGCAGCAGTTGTTTCTTTTTTATTATTATGTTTGTTTAAAGCAAAAGGGACCACAGCATTCGACTTCGCGAGATGCCGGCAAATCCCAACAGTTTACACGAATATTAGCCGATGCAAAGTTTATAATTTATGATTCGACTGACAGTGATGATGAAGGATTGGCTTTGAATAATGAGCAACTTTGAGATGGTCAGAGAACATTTTGAGTGCATTAGGTGCTGAAATTTCCACTTATGACCGAGCGTTTATAGACGTGTAGAGACTGTAGGTCTACAAGCGCACTTTGTGCTCTTGCCTTTGTTCGTATTAAATAAGTCGAGAGACACTTTCGAGAAATACGTGAACAAGTATTTAATGACCTACTGATGAATTAAACACTTACCTTTATCGCTTCGCTTCACGTACCTACTTGGGTTTAAAAACGGAAGAATACGATTTCGACGGCGTCAAGCGCGGTACCCACCGGTTCTATGGAACCAATATGACGCAGTAATGGAGGAAGAAGCCAGAACTAATAACCTTTCAGAATGCTAGCATAATAAATTCCATCTCGTAGTTGACAAGCATCATATCAGTGTTTACGCTTTTTTACAGAATAGCTAAAAGACCAAGCAAACACTGAGTTAATGCCGCACCAACTACAAAGGGGAAAACAAGTTCGTAAAGTTACAAGATGACGTCGAGAAAAAGAGAAAAACAAACTGTTAACAGTTATATAATAATAATGAAAATTATATGTGAGGCAAAATAGTTATTTACGATATGAGTGTTAAAAGTGACGTTTTATTTTGTGGATGAAAAAGTTTGTGAAATGAGCGGAGCGAATTGAACAATTTCACGAACAAAATAAAATCACTTTTAACACAAATACCATACAATGTTTTTTGTACAACTGCCCCATTTTGATAATGAAATGGGCGAATTTGCAATGACAATAGACTAAACCGTGTTAAAAGTAAACTAAACCGTGTTAAAAGTAAACTGAAGCATGTTAAAAGTATTTTTAACACGCTGCCATGTAAACAATCAATTTTAACATTGTTTTGCTATTATTAAAAGTGTCACTTTTAATGACAGTTGTACAAAATAGTTATTTATGATATGAGTGTTAAAAGTGAGGTTTTATTTTGTGAGTGAAAACGTTTGTGAAATGAGCGGAGCGAATTGAACAATTTCACAAACAAAATAAAATCACTTTTAACACAAATACCATACAATGTTTTTTGTACAACTTCCCTATTTTGATAATGAAACGAGCGAATTTGCAATGACAATAAACCAAACCGTGTTAAAAGTAAACTAAACCGTGTTAAAAGTAAACTTGTTTACATGGCAACGTGTTAAAAGTATTTTTAACACGCTGTTATGTAAACAATCGTTTTTAACATTGTTTGCTATCATTAAAAGTGTCACTTTTAATGACAGTTGTACAAAAAGTATTTTAAGCAAACTATGTACTAGGCAGGTCATTTGCAGTTATATCGGTTAGTCAAACTGTACCCCAATACAACAAAATGTCATAACTAAAAGTGGGATATCAATATTTTTTATCTCAAAAATACAGAAAGATTTGGTTTTGTGGGGTCTAGGACATTTGGGCGCAGCCGTTTCGGCGCGGTCGTTTCGGCGCGGCCGTTTCGGCGCGAGACACTTCGGCGCGGGTACGTTTCGGCGCCGGTACATTTGGGCGCCATTATCGAATATTTATTTTTAAAAACATATTTTTAATAATACAGTGAATTATTTAACTGGTTTAGAATATTATCCAATTTGACAATATTAATATGTGAATATAAATATCATAAAACTGAAAACTTTCAGGAATAATCAGATCTTCGACTCGTAATGGAATTGGTGGTGCAACTAGAACTTTGTTTCTTTTCATGCGTATCATTTTTTTAAAGCTTTTTCTTTTGGTAAATTTGCCTGTGCTGCTTACGACAAATTAGCTTCATTCAGACAAAAGTTAATAATTTGCGACGTTGCTTCCATCGTTTCAGCAGCACGGGTTTTCATTGCATCACAAACCATCCTTTTCTTTAAGTTCGCCGGATTGCTGTCATGTGAATGGTTATGAATTTCATTCACAATTATACCATCTATGGTATGAATTCTGGTTTTACAACCTTCATGTTTAAATTCAAAGGGCCAAATTTTTTTTTCACAAGCACTTAAATTGTCAAAAACGTAGCAGTAGACATTGCCACTACCTATATGTCAAATTGGATAATATTGTAAACATTTAAATAATTTACTTTATTATTAAAAATATGTTTTTAAAAATAAATATTCGATACTGGTACTCAAATGTACCCGCGCCGAAGTGTCTTCGCGCCGAAACGACCGCGCCAAAACGGCCGCGCCCAAACGGCCGCGCCGAAATGTCCGGATCCGTGGTTTTGTGTATGTCTTATTTCTTATGTAGATACAGAATGTCATTTATCACTTGAATTTCACTGTATATGTTGAATTTACATTAAAACGTAAACATAACTTACTAATTATATACAACAGTTCTAAAAGGAACAACGGATTCGATAATAAAGGATTCGATAATAAAACAAATCCTAAATAGAAATATGTTGAAAAGAATTTTGGCACAAGAAGGGGCATGTAAGAGAAGAGGAGACTTTCATTTATACGTCGATAAGGAATCCTGTGCATTTTACTATACTAAGACAAAAACATTGCATATCGAAATATACAACAACAAAAAAAACACCAATCAGTGGATATACTAGTCGTAGAATCATAAAAAGTTCATATATTTACGTACATAAGCCTAACTTTTACTATGAAATATTAACCGTATGGTATAGGATTAGTATCTTTACTGCAAACTACAATAAAAGCGTGTGGTTATCGTCACATGAATACGTTAGAAAAACCGTTAGAAACAAATTCCTATATATCCTTTTAAATTCTTTTAATTTGCCTAAATTGCTTTCATTACCATTATATATTTTTAATGCTTTTTTATGTTTATTTTATAAGAGCGTCAGTATTTTAAATACATACCTGCGTGCAGAAGTCTATAAAAATCGTAGTCGAAAAAGTTGCGGTGATATACGGTACAATGAATAAAAAATTTTTGAACCAGCTGAAGAGATAATTACAATAGACGAGCTTGATAATACCGACTTTAACGCAATCTCGAATTTGATTTGTGATTTTCCTAATTTTTTTACGATTAAAATAATTGCCATTTCTATGTTTCTATAAAAAATGGTCGTTTTCATGCACATTGACACTAGTTTCAAGTATTTTTTATTTTTTGTTCTGACTCAGGTAGTGTGTGCCAAATACAGTTTTAAAATTCTGTAGTAACTAACGCAACCGCATAGTTTTTAGAAATTTATTGATATTTGAGGTTGTTATTGATTAATGGAAGTCTCCGAAAACCCTTGAATTGACTCATATGTATCGGTATCTATTGTAAAGGGATGATTTATTCTTCCAATATTTAGAATTTGGGACAAAATTTTGAATTAAAATTATTGTACTGACCTCCGCTGGAACTTATCCAATTTAGATATAGTTTAATTGCTGGGGTGGACCTCTTCGAATAAATTTGGATGAATCAGTAACAGAAACGAATAATCAAAAATCGATTCCTTAACTATTTTACCACCAAGTAAAATCAGTTTCTAGCCAAATAGAATTTCTCCATTTTATTGAGACTAAAAAGCTCGGGTTTAAGTAGGTATAATTTTGTTAAAAGGGTTGTTAGAGAAATTTATATTATTACAATTTATATTGTGGCCTTCAAAATGAGAGGTCGTGAAATATGATAGCTTTATTAGAAAAATCTGCAATCAAAAAAATTAGGAGTGATATTTTGCAATATTTTTTAACTACATTTGCAAGATCTCGAAATGTAACGAAGGGCTTTTAATTTTTTAAAGCTCATGTTTTTTTCGTATGTATCAAAAAAGTATTAGAAAAAATATCGTATCTCTCTTATAGCCTGGGAGGCAGTGACACGATTTTGGACTGATTTTCCTATCATTGGTAGACTGCACATGTGATGTTCAGATATGGTAAAGTATGAAAGTCCCAAGTTGGCCGCGCACCAGGACGGCTGCGCTTGACAGGAAAATTTCAAAATCCGGAAAATCTAGGAACGATGGACTGATTTTCCTGTTAATTAAATTTATCAGACATGTTATTTATAATATACAAAAAACAAAATATGGAAGCTGCCAATTGCAATTTACGTATCTTTGAAGCTGCCACCCCTCCCAACCTGATAAATAGTCCGAAAAATGGACTGATTTTCCTACGGCTGAAACTTTGGAGTATTGTTAATTAATATGTATACAAACATAAAATAACAAGCTGCCAAGGTTTTGGCACTCAAAAAAGTAGCTGCCAAGCTGATAAAGTCATAACGCGCCGCAAATACGTTGTAGATGCGCTTCATCTTTAATCGCCTGGCAGGCTGTCTTGGATCTATGCAATTATTATTATTATTATTATAAAGTTTTATAAACTTGAATAGGTAGATTTTCGGGTCAATTTTCTTCAGTAAAAAAAAATATTGATGGAGCGACATTGCCACCCTGTCAAACAGAAGTATTCCAGCATACAAGGAGAGCACGATTCATTTCACATTTATGGAGACGCTCTCATCTTCCTGTGCCAGTACAGATTTCTCCAATTGACTATGGCTGGGATTTGGCCCATAACAAATATATATTCAAATGGTTTGAAGGTGATCAGATTCCGCAATCCATTGACGAAATTACTTTAGAGTCTGCGATGAATGATGCTGAAGATTCACAACTTGAAGGTAAATAAAATACCATGATTTAAATATTAATTTGTTATGATGTTTTTATAAATTGATTAATGTAATTACTACATTTTATTATTTCATTACAGATGATGAATCAAAGCATATAGATGATTATAAGGACGAAGATGAAGATGAATATGATATTAACTACTCGGATGATGATATTTGCGAGTGTAATTATGCATATACCGAAGACATTTTTTAATCGCGACTTCTTCTTCTTTAGGTGCCTTCTTCATTACTACAGGTTGGCGACAATATCAGTTATCTCTTCTCTGTTCATTGCTGCTCTCAATAAGGTGTGTGTTCAATCCTGTCCACTTTCGAACATTTTTGAGCCATGAACACTTTCGTCTTCCAGGACCCCTTCGGCCTTCTATCTTTCCTCCCATGAGCAGTCTCAAAAGTTGGTATTTCGTTCCTCTGTATATATATGTCCTAGATAACTGGTTTTCCGTCGTTTCACTCCTTGCAACCTATTTTTTAGGGATTGGTATTAATACCGATTTTTGCCATTCTGGGGAGAAATTTCCTGTTCTGTAGATTCTGTTAATCAAGTTAATTAATAGTTGAATATTTTCTTGGTCTAATAATTTTAACATTTCTATATATACGTTATCCGACCCTATAGATTTTCCGATCTTAGCTGATTTTAAAATATTTAGTGTTGGTTCATTGTTATATTCTATTTGAGTTACTATGCATCAATGATATTTATGTTTTTTTTCTTTTATACCTTTATTTTCATTAAATAATTTTTTTAAATTAACCAATAACTCATTTTTTGATAACATGACAACAAATAATTCATTATTTGATAAGATGACAAATTCTTAAGAAAAAAATAAAATGCATCACATTATATTTAGTTTTGTTGCATTCATTATTTAATTTCTCGTTCTCTCAAGGTAGCATGCAGATTAATATTATAACGCTAAAATTGTAATTGTAAATATAGATCTATTATATGGTATTCCTATTCAAGTTTATAAAAGTTCAACAATAATAATAATCGCATAGATCCAAGACAGCCGACCAGGCGATTAAAGATGAAGCGCATCTACAACGTATTTGCGGCGCGTTATGACTTTTTCAGCTTGGCAGCTACCTTTTTCCGTGCCAAAACCTTGGCAGCTTGTTATTTTATGTTTGTATACATATTAAATAACAATACTCCAAAGTTTCAGCCGTAGAAAAATCAGTCCATTTTTCGGACTATTTATCAGGTTGGGAGGGGTGGCAGCTTCAAAGATACGTAAATTGCAATTGGCAGCTTCCATATTTTATTTTCTGTATATTATAAATAACATGTCTGATAAATTTTATTAACAGGAAAATCAGTCCATCGTTCGCAGATTTTTCCAATACCTGCCACCCTCTTTGCCACGTCTGTGGGTTGGCAGCTTTCTATTTTCACCACTTATACTAACAGTAGAATTGAAAAAACATAGTGTAAAACGTAATGACGATCAGTCCACAAATTGTCACTGCCTCCCGGACTATTAGTTATCTAGTTATAATTGTTTAAACAAATAAACTGTTAACAACAATTTGCCCGCGCGACCATTTTTGGGGAAAACAGGTTTCAGATTCGGATTGAGCGAGAAAAAATAGTAAAAAAAAAGTTCTTGATCCACAGGAGGAAGAGCGGCCACGAAAACCCCTCTAGCTTACGGACTAAAATGTTACTACAAAGTTGCTTATTTAAACATGCCGATTTCTTCTTAAGAGATACCAAACAATTTCGTTTATGTTAATTTAAAATATTTACTGAGAGAGTAATTTCGTTTATGTTAATTTAAAATATTTACTGAGAGAGTAGGTATTCAAAACGAATTATACGTTATAGTCTATATTGACTTATATTATTTTAATTATATAGTATTTAGTGATAAAAAAATCTCCATTAAAATCTTTTTAGTATCTAATAGAAAATTAAATAATAAATCTCCCTACCTTGTATTCCAGAAGTCGACATTAAAAATCGACTTTTTGATAGATTAATGTCATTAAATGCATACGAGGAACGTAATTATCGTTATTATCCATGTTATTATGATTTAACACTCCTTGTAATTAAGACGTAAAATATCTCCAATGTCGAAGGAATGTGTTATTATTGCCGTATTTTTATTTGCTTTACAACTTCTTGCTTAATTATGCTATCCTTCTAAAGCATCATAAAAGATTAAATTTATGATTGTAGCCGTAAAAAACTTTATTTTATAAGAGATGTAGGTAATACTACGACTACTACTGTACGTATGTACAATCAATTTCGTTGTAATAAATTATCAGCACACATAAAGAAAATCTATGTACAGAGCATCAAATACAAAAAGTATCCGAACCACCTTCATACCTCGGCGCTAATATTATTTTAAGCTGTCGGTCAAAATACTCTTCATTTGATTGAATAATACGCTCCCACAGGTATTTCCAATCTCCAAAGTAGTCCTGGATCGGATTTTCTTCGATCGCTTTTTTCAGGGAATAGAGGGTCTTTAGGCGGTTTTTGTCATAGAGGATTATTCAGATCGGCACAGTTGTATGATATTGTGTTTTATTAAAAACTGCGACCCAATATTCTCAGAAGAGGTTGGCACATTATCGTGATGAAAAAGACAGTCACCGCTTCACCAAAAGTGCAGCACCACATGGCGCAGTCGTTTCAAAATTTTAACATAATTTTTGTTAATAATGTGTCCTGTCGGTGCATATTCGAGGTCAAAAATACCTTTAAAAAAAGACATTTAGCATTGATTTTATATTTTTTCAACTTTCGTTCTTGTGCATAACGAGATCTTCCACTGTAAAATTATGGTTTTGTTACGAGATCATTAACATAAACACACGATTGATCACCGCTATTAACCGTGTTAAGCACATTATTATCATAGTGTTAAGCACATTATATATGAACTATATAACCGGTAGTTTTCGTCGAGCAACCGATAAGTGTTTTACTATTGGCGTTCATGCTTAGCAGAGGTCTCTTTAATACTCTGTCAGAAGAAATAAAAGCATATCGGATACTTAAAACAAACCTCGTAGAACAATGTAGAATGACAGCATGCTATGATGGCCATTTCAGAACATTCAACAAGCTTTCAGAGATTTGAAAATATATTTTAATAGAAGCAACAGAGACCGTATAATTTTAAGAGTGTAAACATAACAGCAGTCTAATTGATTAAAATAAGTGAAGATAAATAAATGATTAAGTTGGTAGTTTTCTTATTCACTTGGTTGTAAACGATTTGTAAGGTAGTGTACCCGAGGATAGCCCGTTTCCCAACATAGCCCACTTTTAAAAAATCCCAGATAACTTTATCCAAACCATTTCGAATTTAGCAAGAATATGTGACAGTGACCATAGAAAAATGGATGTCTTTTTTATTATAACTGCGGCTCCATTAAAATTCTTGTATATTAATTAATTTTCACAAAAGATAGATAATTTTCCTATCAAGGCACACTATATATTTCTTTAAGATGGCTTGACAGAGAGGAGAAGAAAAGTGAAAAAAGATTCTAAAAAAAACTTATTAAAAGGTCGAATCGATGCAAGATGGATAAAGTTGCTGTCATTTAATTTAAAGTTGTAACATTCGTTTTTGAGTATATCCTCCGGACTATATTTTTGTAACGTTGGGCGCCAAATTTGAAGCTTAATTAATCCTTTAAAAGGTTAAATTGGCGTTGGGCGCCAATTTGTAACCCTTAAATTACCCTAGGCTAGCTCCTGGGGGTCGTGGCTACCTTCTGAGTCTTTACCAACCCTTAATTAATTTAGGGCGCAAAGTACAGACAAACAAATAAAAAACGATAAAATCAGTTTTAAGTTGATTTATTTTAATCATTCAAAGTTATGTGAAATTTAAAAAAAAATAATTAATTTAATCACTTATCTTTGGTTTATATGGATTCTTCCTGTTGGAGCTTGATTTATTGTGGATCGGATCTGCTCTAAACCCAAACGTGGACGGAAGTGATTCTTCTTTCAAGGAAACTTCTTTTGTGTCCAAACCCGGAAATGGTTTCACCTTGTTCGACTTCAACTGAACAAAATGGCTGTCGGTAGTCAGCGAATCCTTTCTGTTTTACGGTAATCCTTAATAGGGCCTTTTTTGATGTGGTTATAACCTAAATGAAAGTTCAAGGTAATTAGAAAATATTTCTGATTTTATTTAGAATTGAAGATAAAATGAAATAATTTTCTAACGAAGTAACAAACTTTCTCCTACCAAATCGAAGCGAAAAGACCATCTACACCGGCGCAATAAAATTGAAATAAATAAAAATATAGCCCGGAGGATATACTCAAAAATGAACGTTACAAAGTACATAGCAATTGAAGATCTAATCAAACTAAATAAGTATATTAATAATTTTATAATGATTGTGGACTCTTTCAGTTTCCATTTAACAATAATATTTTTATTTTTAGTTTATAATTACGTGCAAATAATTAATGCAAGAGACTAATTACTTAACTAAATAAAAAAGAAGAATTACGTTAATTTTTAATATTCCTAAGATAGCTCACATATATAATTTAAACGAATATGACAAAAAAACTGATTTATTTTTATTTTGTAACAAACTCTAATGCTTGATCTGTAGAAATTGATTGTAAATAAAATTGAGATTTTATTTCTTTTATATAGCCATTTTTACTTTTGTTAAATTTAAGATGGCCCACAGCCATAGTTGCTTTTAATTATTGCCAAAAACTGCCAAAATTTTTAAAGTAATTGTTTTTCTAAGTACAATTCTAAAAGATGAATACCTATATCTATACTAATATTATAAAGAGGAAAGGTTTGATTTTTGTTTGTTTGTTTGAAATGAATAGGCTCCGAAACTACTGGACCGATTTCAAAAATTCTTTCACCGTTGGCAAGCTACACTATTCCCGAGTGACATAGGCTATGTTTCATTTAAAAAAAATAGGGATCCTTACTAAAATGCCATTAATGTAACCAAAAATGACCTTAAAATCCTTACATCGCGTGCGCTGAGAATACTGTTGATTATAGAATAAAATAATGTACTACGATTTTGAAGAATATATAAATATCTACAAAACATGCCGCGACAGCATATGTCTAACTGTTATAGTTACGTCACAATAACTAATTTTTAATTTTTTAAAAGTTTTTATCTTGGTATTATTCCTTATCAAAATAACTTATTTCATAATCACGATAGATATCACAAATTTAGCATGTGCAATGGGACGAGGCTACTTATAAAGGAATTAAAGGACAATTAAGTTATAGCAACCAATATAACTGAACCACCAGCTGGTCAACTAGCTCATACACTGAGGATACCGATGATCCCAACTGATCTACCAAATCCATTTAAACCGCTTCAATTTCCTATCAAAACATCTTTCGCTGTTACGAATAATAAGTCTCAAGGTCAAACCTTCCAAATAGTAGGGATCGGTTTTCCTCATGGCCAACCGCCTGAGGCGGGTCGGAGCACCTGAAAATCAATTTATTTTGCTGCCAGAAAATAAAGCAACATGTAATATTGTTTACAGGGAAGCGTTGACCCAATAAATTTAATGGCTCTGTTATTTTTCTTCAATCCCCGTGCAAAGCCGGGGCGGGCTGCTAGTTTATATTATTTTGATTCTTGAAGAAATAAATCTATAGTTTTCCTTAATTTCACTTAACCGAACGATTTTAAATGTTTTTAAATATTAATATCATCGGTGCCTGTAACTTATAAAAATTACATATTTTTGCCTGGAATTAACTTAAAAATTTTGTTGGGACTGTTCACATAGATGGGTAACGCCACGTAAATAGTTTTGTTTTTTACTGTTAAAACCAAATACATTTTCGTGTACCCCCACTTACAACTTGTAAACCTCCATGGTTTTTTCACGTCAACGTAGACCCATGTCGAATCTGCCATGGACCCTTGGAGGTCGATCTGAACCACTTTGGGAATCACTGCTCTAGACAGATCGATGTTTCTGCAAAGATATACCGTAAGTAGTAATAAGTGTATACAAATACATTTTAAATTAAATATGTATATTTAATTTGACCACCACTACGATTATGAAATTCATGTAACTTCGAAAAAAGATACAGCTAAAAATTATTGTTCATGGTCATAAAGTACGATAAATATTTTAATCAGCGTTAGAGATTTTAATAATTTGTTGATACCTCCATCCAACCTGTTTTTTTTAATCTGTTCCTATAAAGCAAAAAAAAAATAATTTGTAACATGTATAGACACTCTGTAGAATCATTAAAAGTGTCGACACCCAATCGTCAACGAATTCACGTTTACCTTATCCAGCAGAAATGTAGTATTAACTACAAAGTCCTCTTGCCGCTTATTTATACTTAAGTGGACCATGTCAACTTGATTCTATAACCAACACTTAATTTTTTATACTCATTAGGGAGTTAAAGACACTGCGGCGTTTACAGCATGGAATGAAGTAAAAAAAAATGTAATTGGTAAAAGTTTTTGTCTCATGATTTGGTAAATAGTTAGTTAGTTACATAACGCAAATCTAATGATGATGATGACTGATTATGAAGTCAAACAAAGCGGAAGTTTTTTAAAGTTAAAAATCTGGAATTTCCATAATTTATCCATCATTCACAAGTTTGAAAAAATTTTATACTGATTTAGTTATTTAAAATTCTCATTATTGGTGTGGACTAAATACACTCAATTTAAATTTCAATTTAATCGTACTGCTATGTTTTGTTGATATTTATTATATACTTAAACAACTTTTTGAAAATTATTTGGGGAAATTCTTGCTACTTAAAATTACAATTAATTAAATTAATTTTAACAGTAATTTTACAAATATCGAAAAAAATATCATGAACAATCGTTATGTCTGAATACTTCATTTAAATACCTTTCTAATGATGTGCCGCTCATGGTATATTCTCTATTTAAAAATAAGGGGTTGAGGAAGAGAGGGGGTTGATAATTGACAGATGCATGTATCGTAAAAATGTTTCCGCGTTAATAAAAAACCGACCTATTTTCACATTTTCTTAAAATCTAATAAATACGACCAAATATCCAGGTGGACTGTTTTCTGTAGCCCACACTGTATTTATAGTGATGTTAATGGAGTTTTTGGTAGTAAATTGGTTTGTTAATAATAATTGTATTACATCTAAATAATTTATTATATCCTCTTACTGTAACTACCAAACCAAATCATTTAACTTTATTAATGGTAACTAAGGAAAGTCAAAACAAGAAAAAGTAAGAATATATTATTCATCTGAAAGACAAACATTATATTTTTTTAATGGCAAATAAGACTAAAGAATATTTATTATGCCCCGTACATACTAACATTTCATTTAAACAAAGACATTAAGTCAGGTCAACGTCTTCATTTTAATACGTCATGTTCGAAGCAATATCTTACTTTTTACGATCCTCTTATTCCCCAATGGCACAAAACACATTTCATTGCATCGATCATCGTGAGCAATACGTCTAATGACTCTAAGAGGTGCTGCTCAAAGAACACAGTTAGTTTAGAAGTGTCTAACAGATGGCTAACGAAGAAAATTCCTTTCTTTTTTCATCTGATGCTTCTTTCATTCCTAATCATTTTCTGCTACCATTAAAGTCTAATGGTCGGTTTTAAGCTTAAAAAAACACAAATCTAAACTTGCAAATCATCATGTTGTAGTGAAGAAATCTGATTTTTTCGCATCTTTTTCTTACGTTTAAGTTCATTAGCTTTAGTGGTTGAACCGTGACTTGGTATTTACGCCCATCGTATTAAATTTGTCGTCTTTTGATTGATTACTTTTAACTCGTTAATGACTTGCGTGTGTGTAAAATTATCAAACCGTGTCTAAACGCGTACAAATAAGGATATTACCACCCAAAATGGAATAATCAGAAGTAAATTTTGGTCATTTGTATAATATTGATATTATACCGTTTATTGATAGTTAAATTGTTATGAAAAAGTCCATTAATAGGTTTTAGATACATAAAAATAAATTTGCATTATATGTTTACATAAATTGTTGAAATTGTAGCAGTAAGGTACAAACATTGTATAAAGAGTCTTTATACAATGGTACAAATGTTTTTGTGTGTAAATATACAAAATTTCTTTACCAACAGAGTCTATTAAAATTTTTCTTGACAGTATCTATTGCCAAATACATTTCTGGATTGGTTTCTTTTAAATTGTATTTGCAAGTGTAAATTTTTTCGTTACCAAATTCTTCTTCTTCTTACTTATGCAGCCTCTTACTGTTACAGAAACAGAAAGCTGTTATTGTCTTTAATTTTATTTAATTTTTTATATATGATCAAAGAGGTTAGAACAATATTGATAAATGAAGAATATGACTATACTTTTTATTTGTCATATACTTATTAAAAAAAAACGTGCGTGTGTTAATGTACAAAAGTAAGAAGTTATACTTCTTTGGCGTAACCACCCATTATCTCAAGAATAGGATTAGAGAACCTTGTTCAGCCCTGCCCTCTTAATGAAACTTAATAGCCTTGACAGTGGCCACTTCGCATAACTTGGAGCAGCCGGTTTCTCCTCTCCCAGTACTAGATACCGCGTCCTTGCAAGGCCTTCGCATTGGCATAGGACATGAAATGCGGTCTCCTCCGCCTCTTGGTAGTATCGACAGATGTCTTCATCTGCTAAGTTCAACTGACTCATGTGTTTCTTGAGCCTACAATGTCCTGTCAAGAGACTGACAATCATTCTGACATCGTTTCGCCTTTGTGATAGCAGCTCTGCAGTAAACTTCGCCGAGTGTCTTTTTATGAAAACTTTGGCTTGTCGCTTGCCCGGTGATTTTTCCCACCACTCCTGGGCCTTCTCTAGCCTCCATTTCTCAATGGCTGCCTTTCTGAATGTTTCAGCAACTCCGCCGAATGGTTCCGGGCCAATCATTGAGGTATTAGCTTTCGCAAGGGCCAATTCATTAGCCTTCTCATTGCCTCGAAACCCTGAGTGTCCTGGTATCCATGCCAGTGTCAGAAAATTTTGACTTGCGGCATGTGTCAGGTCCCCAACGCAGTCCCAAACCAGCTGTGAGCTTATTTGTGCTGAGACTATCGCCTTTAGAGCTGCTTGGCTGTCCGAGTATATGACTACAGTTTTACTCGTTAGACCCTGAAACACTGTGACATACGCACCTAGACTTAGTTGGACTTTTATCCTGTGTCCTCTACTGTATATACCTGACCCTGTGCCTTTCTCAGTCTTTGAGCCATCGGTATACCAAATTAACTCCCCTTGGATTGGGGGGCCATTATTCCATGAGTCCCTTTCCAGTATTTCTACTCGAAAGTTTCTCACAAAGTTATACCTGGGGACTATCCTGTCCTGAGGCATGCTTATTATTTGATCTGCCTTAACCCTATTGTATAACTCTGCTTGCTTTTTGCTTTTTAATAAGGTAATGGGGGCCTGGCTGTTGTGAACGGCAAAACTGCTACCCGCGAGTTTTCCGTTCCTCAGGTTCAAATTTAGAAAAATTCTTTAAACGAAATTGACGGATATATTTTTTTTCAAAAGTCATACATAATTACATCAAATCAATAAAACTCAAAATTAACAACATAAATTACCGGAGTAACAAAAATATATATACAGTATGTCTCTAACATCACTCCCACCTTGAGGGACTCAACAATCAAAATACCGTATATATATTTAACAAATTTAAGAAGTAAACATAAATCGATCAGGCTTTTTTACTCTTCGTCCATGTCGAGTGACGTACGTAGTTTCAGAATTTATTCTTTCCATTTCTGACAATCCCATCCTATCACTTGCTGTGGTAACCTCTTTTGTGTCTTCTGCCTCGCCCGCTACGCTATTAATGCATTCCAGAGGATACAGTCTCTGCAATGGCCTAACTAATTGACCTCTTGAAGTGTCGATTCGAGCTACTCTCTTTTCACCATCTCTTCCTTCAATAAATCCTATTATCTTTCCCATAGGCCAGTTTAATCTTTTATCACGGTCATTACCAATAAGAACTATATCTCCAATGGAAATCTGTTGTTTAGATCCTTTTATTTTCGGCATCCATTTCAATTCAGCTAGATACTCTGATCTGAATCTTTTCCGTAAGTCTTCTCGAAGTTTTTGTTTATATCGTATTCTACGATTGATTAAAGAATGATCTATAGCGTCACAGTCTGGTAAACCACTTTCTACTTGGTCACGTAAAAACATGTTTGGCGTTAGTGGTGCTAACTCTGAAGGATCACTAGACATATAAGTAATTGGTCGAGCATTAATCATATTCTCACACTCGTATACGATAGTCAACAGTTCTTCATAAGTCAGAGACGCACGTCCCAAAACTTTCTTCAATAAATTCTTTAGAATTCTTATAAGGCGCTCCCAGAATCCTCCCCACCACGAAGCAGTTGGTGGATTAAATCGCCATTTAATCTGTTGAACCGATGAAAAATCACTAATTATATCCCAATCAAGTCTATTAAACGCATTTTCCGTACCGATAAAGTTTGTACCATTATCACTATAAATAATTTTTGGTCGGCCTCGTCGCGCAACAAATCTACGAAGACATTGTATAAAATCCGAAGTACTTAAAGACCCACACAGTTCTAGATGTACCGCTCTGTACACAGCACACGTAAATACAGAAACCCACACCTTTTCCCCCGATTTAAGAAGTAAAGGTCCGGCGAAGTCTACTCCCGTAACTTCAAACACAACTGAATCGCGAACCCGATCTGCTGGTAGCGGAGGAGTATCAATACATATCGGTTTAGATGAATGTCTTTTACAAACTCCGCATTCATTTACTACGGTTCTAATATAACGTCTACCTCCCAAAATCCAGAATTTTTCGCGTAATATTCCCAAAAGCATTTGTGTACCGACATGACAAGAAACTTTATGGTAATAGAAGATTAACCGACTCACGACCGCATGCTTTTTAGGTAACACTATTGGAAAGAGAAAATCAAAGCTATCAGGTCTAGCGCTGATACGCGTTTTAAGACGAATTAAACCATATTCATCAATATATGGATTTAAATGTGAAATACGTTTATCGTCTATACCATTAAAAGTTTCCGTCTGTATAATTTTCAAAACAAACTTTTCCGCGTTTTCGAATTCATCAGCAGTCAGTGGCCCTATCAATTTAGTACGGTTCTTTCTATTATGACTATATCTCTGTAACCAAGCAATCATTCGTACAGTTTTAGTGTAGACTCCAAAATAATTTAAATGAAATTCGTCTGACTTAAGATGGACTAAAGAAGAGATAACTTTTCTTTTCCTCTCTAAACCTATCACAGACTCATCCCCTTCAACCTCATTATTGGGCCACGCACTAGGCTCTCCATACAGCCACTCAGGTCCCTCCCACCATCGAGATTTTAATAAATCTCGAGCGTTACAACCTCGACTTGGCAAATCAGCTGGATTAATGTTCCCTGGAACATGTCTCCACATACTAACATCCGTTAGAATTTTAATTTCTTTCACACGATTCCAAACAAATACACCCCATTCATTCTCTCTTCGAATCCAGGCTAACACCGTAGACGAATCACTCCAATAATAACGTTTCATATTTTGTTTCAATTCAAAACAAATTGTGTTACAAAGCCTAGCTCCAATAGTTGCTGCTAGGAGCTCTAATCTTGGAATTGACATCTTTTTCAAAGGTGCTACCCTCGATTTAGCTCCTAGAAGAAATATTTTCACTTGATCTTCTTTTACAATACGTAAAAATATACAAGTTGCATAAGCCTTTTCACTTGCATCACAAAAAGTATGTAGACTACCAGTCTCCATCTCAGAATTACCAGCACATATCCAACGCGGTATCTTTATATTCAACAATTCAGGCAATTCACTTGACCACAACCTAAATTTATCACTAAGTTGATTATCTAAACACACATCCCAACCAATGTGTAATCCCCATGTTTCCTGCAATAATAATTTAGGAGGCAGCAAAACTGGAGACGTAAAACCTATAGGGTCAAAAACCTTTTGTGCCATAGAAAGTACTATTCGCTTAGTAATAGTTTTATTATCTAAAACCTCTATACACTGATTATTAATTCCCAGTGTATCTTCCTTTGTATCCCATGTTAACCCTAATACAGAAACTATATCAGTTGACGACAAAAATTGACTATTTTCCATTAATTGAGTGTACTCCCACCCTCTTAAGTCAAATTTAGCGTCTGCCATTACAGCCCTTGCTTCTTTCATAAAATTATTCAACTCATTATAACTTGGAACACTTGTCACACAGTTATCAACATAAAAACTTTTTATTAATTGATTTATAACAACAGATGAATATTTGCAATTTTTAAGATTATCATTAAGATGAAATTGGATAGTAGCACCTAATAAAAATGGACTGCAATTTACTCCAAATACTACTCTTTTATGGCGATAAATCTTCTCGCTCCCTGTTTCATCTACCCACAAAAACCTTAGAAAATCTCTATCAGACTCATTTACTCCAATCATTAAAAATGCTTTACGTATATCTGATACAACCCCTATTCGTTCTACTCGAAAACGAAGTAAAATAGAAGGAATCATTTCCAGAAGATTGGGTCCCTTTTCTAGACAATCATTTAAAGATGGTTTACCCTTTTCATAACAAGAAGCATCAAAAACTGGCCTAATCTTAGTAGTTAAACTACTTTCTTTGATGACAGCCCTATGTGGTAAATAGTGAGTAAAAGCCTTAAATTTAGTATCCTCTAATCGTTCTATAATACCTTCTTTTTCCCACTCCTCAAATACAGTATTATATCCAACTAAATTACCAGATTCTTGTAATTTTTTAAGAGTAACTTGTAGCCTTCTTTTAGCAACACTATAATTATTAGGTAGAGGTGGATGATCATCTATCCAAGGTAATCTAACAACATACCGACCCTCTCCATCAGAGCTAATAGTTTCTAAGAAAAATTGCTGAGTTTCGAAATTTTGTTCAACCTGAGATTTTGTCTGAGATGGTTCCTTAATACCTAGAACATCCAATCCCCACAAATCAGATAAAACAGTCTCACTAACAAACAATGAAAACACCGAAAATGAATTACTATTAATATTACTCCCTTTTCCGTATGGAATTTTACCCATCATTGTCCAGCCTAAAAGTGTTTCAATGACTACAAGTCCACTATTTAATATATGAGTCCGCCCTGTAAACAGTTTACCAGCTATATCTGCCCCAATTAGTACTTCAATAGGACCTGGCCCTTGTACATCACTCAAGGAAATATTTAATTCTTTCACCTCATCTATCCATGACCCAGGAAAAATTGAAGTAACACTATGACATATTTTTTGCTGGTCTAACGCTTCGAATTTACAGCTGTACGAACCACTACATAATCTAATATCGTAACAATTGTGAATCTGTTCTGAAGAACTCTGTCCACCAAATAATAAATGAACAATCGTTTCAGCACGTTTAGATACATACCCTAACTCTTGAGCTGTAGATTTCAAAATATATGATCTTTCAGATCCAGTATCAATTAGAACTCTAACAATTTTAGTACCATTTTCTCCTAGAAGATTCAACCTCAACGTTTGGAGAAACGTACATCCTCTAACTACATTCGTTAAAGCCTGTTCAGACGACCTTTGTTCATCATTCAACTCAACTCTATTAGAAGAACCTACAATACTTTCTTTTAACCTTTGAAGATTTGAACACATAATAGACAAATGTTGTTTATCACATAACATACATCGCAAATTTCCTTTACATTTTTTAGATCTATGCCCAACATTCAAACATTTATAACAAGCATTCTTAGCTTTTGCACATTCTTTCTTCTCATCGAACGTCATTTTTGAAGCTTTAAAACAACGTTCACTAGCATGTAAACCATTACAAAATATACACTTTGTACGAATGATGTCTTGGTTTACTAATTCAATTGCAGTTGGTATATTTGAAGAGGTATTAACGTCTTTTTTCTTAGAAGTAGTCGGATTAGCAGAATTTTTACTACAGAAACCAAACTTTTCGTTTGCAAGTAAAATGCGTTGTTCATTTTCTACTTCAATTTTTAAAAAAGACATCAAACCTTTTAAACATTTTTCAAAATTTACCATGTCACGAGTACCTGAATATTCAAAAGATCTTTGCCACGCTCGTAACAAATCATCTGGTAAACAAGATTCAATTAAAGGATATAACAAGGCAGCACATTTATCCGATGTTACTCCTAAAGTTTCCAGTGCTTGTAACTGGGTTTCAATTTTATCATATAAAGTGGATATATTCGAGATTTGTTTTGTCAAAGCGTTGTTTAGTAATAATTTTAACAATTCTCTTACATAAATTTCAATTTGAAGATCTTCTCTACCAAATCTAGACGTTAAACTGTCAATCATCTTTTTATAGTTTTCCCCCAGTGGCGGAAAGCTTTCAACTACTTGCCTGGCTTTACTTCCAGGCAAAGTAGATTGATTTAAATATTCAATTTTGTCTTCTAAAGCTATATCCGGATCTTCATGAATTTTTTTGAATTGAGACCAAAATTTAAACCAATCTCCATTAAATTTGATTAGTTCAATGTGCGGTAATTTAAATTTCCTCATACCCGAAGATAAATTTTCAGAAGTACCTGCCTGCTGACGAACACCGCAAAGTGACCTAACATCGTCCGTAAGGTAACGTTCGCATTTTAATTTCAAACCTAAGTACGTTTTCCGATATTTGTCGCACGTTTCCATCTCCTTGAGCCACTCGTCTTCACTAACGTCGAGTGTCATCAGTTCAGCAACTATTCCTTCATCTTTGGTTTCTAGTTCTATAAATTTCCTTTGAACCAATTCCCAATTTACTATAATCTGTTGACTATCGTTCTGTTTCAGCGAAGTTTCAAACTCTTCGACCTTTTTTGAAAAAACTTTTCGAAGAACTTCTCTAAATTTCCTTTTTTGATCCATCTAACAAACTTGGTCTAACCAGGGATATTTTGCAGCAACTCAAATTACAAAACTCCACGAGGTTTGTTTCAGACTAGGGATCAAAAACGTCCTGTCACGGTCGCCACTAAATGTTGTGAACGGCAAAACTGCTACCCGCGAGTTTTCCGTTCCTCAGGTTCAAATTTAGAAAAATTCTTTAAACGAAATTGACGGATATATTTTTTTTCAAAAGTCATACATAATTACATCAAATCAATAAAACTCAAAATTAACAACATAAATTACCGGAGTAACAAAAATATATATACAGTATGTCTCTAACACTGGCCTTGTCGCAGCCTGATAGCAGTTGCCAGGGGAAATATATTACCATCCATTTTAATTAAATGAAACACAGTAAGTGTAAAAGTATTTATGAGAAATAAAAAAGTTCATCGAAATAGTGTACAAATTGATTGTTGCCTAATTGATTCTTGGAAATACATAAGGCAATTCGCTATTGTCTAGTATGGTGAGATTTGTTTTTAAACAGGAGCTGCAGGAACAGAACTTCATATTAGAGACCTTCCTTTATGTTTATGGCACTCTTAGTTCAATTAACGATTTAACACAATTTATAAACATGTATTTTTTTAATTCACTTTATTACGTTTTTTTTATAAAATTCTTGTACATTTATTAAATTGTGAATTATATTCCATTCATAATCGGTAGCAGTTATTTTCAGTAAAATAAAATAAAGAATAAACAAAACCACGAATAAAGAACGAACAAGTATAACAATTATGCTACAACTCATTACTATTCACATTTATGACCTTTTACTGTTGTATCTGACACTATCAATTATAGTCGAACTTTCATAAAAAATAGATAACAACCAATTGTTATTAATTCAATATTAAAAAGTTAAAATAATTTGTGCCACATATTTTAGCTCTTTGTTCACATAACACACCAGGGATCCAAGAAGGTTTACTAATTAAGTCTGCTAACGAGAGAATAAAGAAGCATTTGGGATATAAGTTACCAGGGGAATAATTTCACATTTTAAATCGCTACCTTTCATGAATGTCCAACATTCAGAAAGCAAGAAGAGTATCAGCTCCAGAAAGCTTATTTAAAAGACTGTCTGGGCGCGGAAAACCCAAACCAACAGCTGACTGAATCATAGAAACTTTATTTTAAATATTTTCAGTACCAATCAATAGGAATCATAAAAAATCTATAACAATATTATCAAGACCAAACAACATTTTTTATTACCGAGCTAGATGTTGTTCATTAATCTGTAGAGCCAACATTGAGCTAGTATCTACATATATATACTGAATTCCTAACAGAGAGATTAGATTAGTAGTTTGGTCTTGTGGAAAACTAAACAATTCAGTTAACTAAAGATTTTAGATTTAAGAGAAAAGTTGTACAAAAGATCTTAATAGATAGACATATTTTTTAACAAAAGTTACGACAGTAACTAATCAGACACAGTATCAGTAGTAGAACATCTGATCAACGAAATAACCGTTCTTTAAATAGATGGAGAGTAGAAAGTGGAATTGAAGCCTAAATATGATGGCAGTAGTTCAGTAATAAGCTGGAATGACTTCAGTTTTCTATCGACAGAGTGTGTTTTTACCTTCCGAACAGCAACGCTGTTATAGGAAGGTATTGTGATCGCGAAAAATTTCGATCTCGGGTTTTTAGCGGAAATACGCGTTTTAGGGTTCCCTGAGCCTAAAAAACCCAAAAATAAAAAATGTCTGTCTGTCTGTCTGTCTGTGTGTCTGTCTGTGTGTCTGTGAACACATTTGCGGCTAAACGGCTAATCGGATCGGAATGAAACTATAAAACCTTACTTATAATCACCATCGGAGGAATCTGATAGAATTTGAGTAAAATCGGCCGACCGGAAGTGGACGTTTACTCTTATCAAAAAATGGAATTTTTTGAAAATATTGGGTTTTTATATAGTTATTGGCAAAATATTTATACTTTGTGGAAAGAACATGTAATTTCCGACATTTTTGAAAGAATACATTTTTTTGATATTTTCATTAGTTTTCGAGATATTGACACTTTTATCAAAAACTGGAAATATGTGAAATAAAAATTGTGGATTCGCTTTTTTTAAACAAAAATTGGTAGTTATTATATTTTCAACATCTGACAGCTGTCAAATTATGTTTTGGCGTATTTCAACATTTAATTTTCTATATTTTGACATCTGACAGCTGTCAAATTATGTTTTTTGAGAGTATCAACTTTTGACTAGTGTCAAATTATTTTTTTTTATATTTTTGACATCTGACTACTAACTAATTAGTTTTTTCGATATTTTTGACATCTCCATACTATGGCCACTCCAATTCTACCACCCACTACTTGTTAATATCAGTCAGATTAGCTCCTTCTATATTTTGACATCTGACAGCTGTCAAATTATGTTTTTTGAGAGTATCAACTTTTGACTAGTGTCAAATTATTTTTTATATTTTTGACATCTGACTACTAACTAATTAGTTTTTTCGATATTTTTGACATCTCCATACTATGGCCACTCCAATTCTACCACCCACTACTTGTTAATATCAGTCAGATTAGCTCCTTCTATATTTTGACATCTGACAGCTGTCAAATTATGTTTTTTGAGAGTATCAACTTTTGACTAGTGTCAAATTATTTTTTTTTATATTTTTGACATCTGACTACTAACTAATTAGTTTTTTCGATATTTTTGACATCTCCATACTATGGCCACTCCAATTCTACCACCCACTACTTGTTAATATCAGTCAGATTAGCTCCTTCTATATTTTGACATCTGACAGCTGTCAAATTATGTTTTTTGAGAGTATCAACTTTCGACTAGTGTTCGGAAGGTCGTGTGGTGCCCACACCAGATTTTTTTGTTTTCATGCGATGATGATTACAATTCTATCAATGCACAATTTCAGTATAACCTAAATTACTTATGTTCTCTAAAAATTAAATGCTTATCCTATCAGTCTTCTAATTAACCCAGTAGTATGGAGAAGCTAAATTGCCTTGATATTATCGTGACTACGAAGTCTTTGTTCGTGACTACCTGTCATCTTTCTTGATGATTATTGTATCCACCGTTTCCAACTCTAGGTTCTTATGGAGGTCATTGTTTGCCACGTATCAGTTAGCAATGTTTTCAGGGTTTTGTTCTGAAATATTTGAATTATTGGTATATTGATTGTTCTTATACCCCAAAAATGGAGTTTCATAATTCCATACATGTATTAATGTATATTTGTAAAGAAGTAACTCATTATAGAATAAAGTTTCTTCCAACAAGGCAATAACTTTTTAACAGACGTGTTTTCCTCGATGATTATGACCAACGCCAAAATTCTGCGTCTTTCTGTATACATTTCAATATACGGATTTACATACATCGGTATCCCAATTTTCTTGATTTAAATCATAACATTCTTTACTAAATCAAAATGAAGCTTCCTTTTGGGACAAATTTTGCTCTACTATTTATTTGTAAGTTGATGGTGTAGTGAGATTGTTCTTATACCCCAAATTGGAGTTCCATTAGTCCATACGTGTATCAATATACATGTGTGAAGAAGTAACTCATTTTAAATCGGCAGGATGAAGTTTCTTCCAGCAAGTCAATAATTTTTTAACAGACGTATTTTCCTCGCTGATTATAACCAACAACCAACGCCAAAATTCTGCGACTTTCTGTA
This sequence comes from Altica lythri, assembly GCA_964028335.1. Lineage (NCBI taxonomy): Eukaryota > Metazoa > Arthropoda > Insecta > Coleoptera > Chrysomelidae > Altica > Altica lythri. The sequence goes on along the minus strand of OZ034801.1, from coordinate 29,345,439 downwards.
TAATTTTTAATATATGGATTTACATACATCGATATCCCATTTTTCTTGTTTCAAATCATGACATTCTTTACTAAACCAAAATGAAGCTTCCTTTTGGGACAAATTTTGCTCTACTATTTATTTGTAAGTTGATGGTGTAGTGAGATTGTTCTTATACCCCAAATTGGAGTTCCATTAGTCCATACGTGTATCAATATACATTTGTGAAGAAGTAACTCATTATAAATCGGCAGGATGAAGTTTCTTCCAGCAAGTCAATAATTTTTTAACAAACGTATTTTCCTCGCTGATTATAACCAACAACCAACGCCAAAATTCTGCGACTTTCTGTATACTTTTTAATATATGGATTTACATACATCGATATCCCATTTTTCTTGTTTCAAATCATGACATTCTTTACTAAACCAAAATGAAGCTTCCTTTTGGGACAAATTTTGCTCTACTATTTATTTGTAAGTTGATGGTGTAGTGAGATTGTTCTTATACCCCAAAATGAAGTTCCATTAGTCCATATATGTATCAATATACATGTGTGAAGAAGTAACTCATTATAAATCGATAGGATGAAGTTTCTTTCAACAAGCTAATAATTTTTTAATAGACGTGTTTTCCTCGATGATTATAACCAACGCCAAAATTCTGCGACTTTCTGTATACATTTGAATATACGGATTTACATACATCGATATCCCATTTTTCTTGTTTCAAATCATGACATTCTTTACTAAACCAAAATAAAGCTTTCTTCTGAGACGCATTTTGCTGTACTATTTATTTGTAAGTTGGTGGTGTAGTAAGATTGTTCTTATACCCCAAAATGGAGTTCCATTAGTCTATACATGTATCAATATACATGTGTGAAAAAGTAACTCTTTATAAATCGATAGGATAAAGTTTCTTCCAACAAGCCAATATTTTTTTAACTGATGTATTTTCCTCGATGATTATGACCAACGCCAAAATTCTGCGACTTTCTGTATACATTTCAATATACGGATTTACATACATCGATATCCCAATTTTCTTGATTCAAATCATGACATTCTTTACTAAACCAAAATAAAGCTTCCCCTGGGACACACTTTGCTCATCTATTTATTTGTAAGTTGGTGGTGTAGTGAGAAATTGAGTTATGGAGAAAGACCTTGGACAACAACTACCATTTTAATTTTACAAACTTTTTGACTATATACAGATATAAACTACTTAGTTACCATAGAATAGAATACTGAATGGTGAATAAAATCGAAACGTAGCAATTTGGCAGTTTTCTTCCCAAACTGTTTTCTCATAACTTTACATTAAAATAGTTGTAAGCTTGACAAATATGCAGATTGTTCTAATGCATAAACTCAACTTTCTCTTTAATAAAACGTTTCATAATAAATCAGTCAAAGTTTTAAAAATATTAGGTGCGCTACTGATAAAAGGAACATAGATACACACTCGCAAACCGTTATTATTGATATCAATTTTCTCACGATGAAAAACAGAAAACAAGTGTTTTATCAAAATGCTCGATGCATCTTCGGCGCGAGTGAAGGCTGCTTCTAGAAACAGGTTTCGCCGTCTAAACATATAATTAGACCTGTTAAATTACTCACGAGAAGATTGCAAATGCGTTTCATTTGTTTTCAATTATTATATTTGTCAGAACAGACGTATAATAAATTGGAGTTTACCTTTGAGAATATTTAAATTAATTGAGTTTGAAAGGTTTTCTTATGTGATTAACGAAATTAACCGTAAATAAGAAAATTTTAATCTTCACCAAAGGATTTGCTTAGCTTTACTCAAGAGGAGGATTACTAATTAATTTCTACTTTTAAATACTAATATAGATAGTTACCTACATAAAATGATTTTTACAGGAATAAATATGTCAACAAATGCAAATAGTACATTTCAAATAATTTGATCACGCATATATTTTGGAAATAAATTAATGAAAACCAAAATTAGGTATTTTTCAAAGTTTCAAAGAAGCTCAACTAAACGAATATACCTGACCTCTCTCAAAATCATAATAAATATAAACCTGCAGTTGCTCTGAAGAAGTGATGCTACCTTTAGTGTTCATTAATATATTTTTTTTTTGGGCCAAATAACCAACAAAATGTGTCTTTGAACACTATTTGGAATTTTCAGTAACATTTAAACTGGGGCTGCAAATCTGTAATAATTAACTCACAATTTAACAAGAATTACAAAACCTATCCCTTATTTAAACCATAACTATTTATAAGATTATTACAAATGTAATTTTGGTTTATACAGAATCAAGAAGTAGTACCATTCCACTCCTTCTAAGTACCAAAATATTCGATCATTAAGGCGGCTACTCATTACGAGGGACTTGCCAAGTTACCTGACTTGGCAAGTACTTCTCAAGTACTTGTCCAAGTGCAAGTAAATTGTACACACTACGTGTGTACTTGCAAGTGTCCATTTATTTCAGGAAATACAAGTAAATAGGCAAGTACTAGTTAAAAAATGGACGATAGTGATATACACCTTTAGCTGCATTTGTAACGATAAGTTGCGGTTTTCTTTTACTAAAAAATATAAAAAAGAAGAGCAAACCAGCACTACTGTTTTCACTGTTTTTTATTTTCCTTTTGCAGTTACGAAATGTGGCTATAAGAGAGTCCCTTTTCTTTTTTAATTCGTCAATGCTGCATTCCAAGTTAGATTGTGCTAAAAACTCTATTTGAATTCGTTTCCAAGCATCATATACGTCGTTTCTCACTTTATGTTGTTTATGTGATGGGTCCCAAATTATTGATTCGTTCTGATAAATATCCAGAAACGTCAATGTAATTTCATTGCTTCACGCCATTTTAACTTTTAACCTAAAAACGCACACGCAACTACTACTAGTAGTACTAGTTACCCGTCAAGCAAAGCACACGTAGTGAAGCGCAGATAAAACCAACTCGGAAGTAATCGACTCGGCTCCTTTGACGTGGACCCGGTTTCCGACAACCGATGGGAAGTACAAGTAATTCTCCAAGTCAGTGTGAGTCGCCATACACACTACTCGCTACTTGCTAAGTACCTACTTTGCAAGTTCCGAGTAGTGAGTAGCCGCCTTTTATGTATATTATCAGCTTTATTCAAAAATAAAAAGATCTATGTTATAGTTTGTAACGTTAAAACGTCCTCATCACCGTTATTTCCCTAGTTAGTTCACTAAGCCCTGGGTTACCTTTTAAGAGTGTTACTTTCCCAAACATGTAATTAAAGGCAGTAAAGTACAAACTCCACAAATTATACTTAAACACTCGTTTTAAATGATTTATTACAAATTTCATGATTTCAAAAACAACATTTAATTAAATTTAAAAAAATATATTGAAAACTGGATATTGTATCAAAGACGACTAATTATTATATGAATTAATGAATGAATTATCCTCTTATCTTATTAATGGAAGTCTTCGGAAACCCTATGTATTGGTATCTATTGAATAGGAATGATTTTTCTTCTAAATTGCAAAAGTTGGGACGAAATTCGGGATTGAAATTCTTTTTCCTCCAAAAAATGGCTAAAAACTTGTCCAATCTAAATATAGTTTAGTAACTCGGGTTTGAATAAATTTGTATTAACCTTGTATTTAACAAAAAAATAAACCAGATTGTTGGACGTATCAACTTGTACAGGCTGAGAATTACTAATCCCAAATAGAAAAAGTTGATAATGTGACTTACAGCACCGCTCTCGGCACATTTTTAAACTATAACTATTAAACTAAGTAATTTTTAGCGATATAGGTACGATAATAATAGTCTCTTGAAATTATTTCTAATACAAAACGATGAGATAGATTGTTACAATTGCTAGGATTTTTCACAAAGCGTACTAAACCCTGTCGGTGTATCCGTTAAGAAGCATTCTGTACTCTTCGTTTTAGCAAATCCTACAAAACAAAACAAAGTAGTCCGATGAACACGAAACTTCCGGTGTACCTATAATTATAAAAACTTACGAATCAGTCAATCATGCAACAAAAAATTCGTTCTTTTAAATTACAAAAATAAACGAAAATTTGTTTTACCCCAAGAATTGCTCAAGAATTTTTCATTCCATTTAGCCACTAACTGTTAATTAATAATTAAAACTTTATTTTTTAGTAGATATTTTTTAAACTATATTTCAATATTATTTTAAAGTTTATTTCAGTGCTTTAATTAAGTTATTGAAACAAACTTTCTGTTAGCTTTAGGGAGAGCAGTGAATCGAGAAAAAGTGTCCTCGTACGTACGTACGCACGTTACCTATCCCCTCTTTATCTGTCATGTCGTACGCAGCAGAGTAAAAAATAGCATAAAAAGCTTTTCTTTCGTTGGAATTCCACATCACTTTTATTATCGCGTCAACGTCAACAAATTGATCGGCCAATAACTGACCCTTCCTAAAGTAATAAAGAAGAAGATTCCTGAGACATTATCTTTGTAATTAAAAAGCCTTTGGTTTATCAGTCTTCGTCAAATGTTTCAAATGTTATGTTTGATGTACATATAAATCGATGAAAGAACTGTTTTTAGGATTGCTATCTATTGAATAGATTTCTTAAAATATTTTAGATATAATTTACGCGTTGTTTTGGTATTTTTTAATTTGAGCTATCGCAAAAATTTGTAATCTTTTGCCTTTTAGCTGGATATTATTTATTTTTTTCATTACTTTACCTTCATGATTTAATTAAAAAACGTGTCGAACTGGACGGAAGCAAATTTTTAATAAGATTTGGTGTACTTGAAAGATGAAGCAGCGAATGAGAGAGAAGGAGAGGAAGGAGTTTTTGGCTTTCTCGAGTCAGAGCAACAAGAGACCTAATAGTCCGGGAGGTAGCGTCCTATTTTTACTGGTCATTTTTGCATAACTACTTTCTATTCTGTATGGTAGTTTTTACTTATTTAACAACTAAAACAAGTGTCAGCTGGCGCGACTGCGTGGCTTAAGATGGCGAGAGGCTGGGAAATACGTAAAAAAATTGTTTTTCCGGTCATTTTAGCAAAGCTGAAAAACTGTAGATTATTAATTTATAATATTTCTTTAATAAAAAAATATGTCAGCTGCATGGGGCGAGTGGTGGAACCTGTCAGCTGCTTGCATGAAAATGTAGGAAAAATAAAAAAAATCGGATCATTTTAGCAAAGCTGAAAATTTTTTCTATAATAGAGTACCGTATAAAAATTGAATAAATAACTGTCAGCTGATATTTAACTGTGGCAAAACCTGTTAGCTGGGCGTTCAAAGTATAGTGTAAAAGCCACAGTATAAGATCAGCTATAATCAGTCATGTCATGGATCGAGTAGGGCTACGCAAAAAACAAGATATTACATGTGATCTTCAAAATAATAGAATTAAAAAGCATAGAACTCAATTAGAGAATCTTATACGACATATTAAACAAAATATAAATCCATTTTCAGAAGATCTTGACAAGACTTTATTATACAACATTTCCACAGGACAAGCTGTAAATGAAAATATTGAAGACTTTTTGATTAATTCACGAAATTTGGGCATTGAACAAAGAGAGCAGTTTATCAAAGAGTGTTCTGAAGATGAAAGTAGATTTGAACGGCCTATAAAAAAAAAATTTAACATTCGTTGATGCACTTGCAAAGAAAAAGATGGCTGTCAATGGGAAACTTGTAGAAATTCGAATGCAACGTAACTTGTTTGGAAAATTACTACGACTTTTACTAGAGAATAGTCTGGATATTGACTCCGTTCTAGCGTACCCATTGACACCTATCCCTTTATCTTTGTGTCACGTAGAAGGACCTATTTGTAAAACGGATAAGTCTGTTTTATTTAAAATATTAGAGAAAGAAAATGAGAATGAAAAGGATTTAAATACATCTGATAGCTGTGATGTTATGATTTTTGATTGCTTTTTCATTTTTCATCAAATGAAAGATGCACCTATTACATTCGCTAACATCTCACAAAAACTACTCAAATTATTTACGATGAATGATGCACATACTATTATAATAGTATTTGATCGTTACTTTTTCCCGTCAATCAAAGATAACGAGCATTTGTTGAGAGGAAGAGTACAAGGCAATAAATTTACCATCAGTGGGCCGGAACAAAAACGTCCATCTAATTTTACTAATGAATTGAAAAACATTTACTTCAAAGAAGCGTTAGTGAAATTTCTTTGTGAAGATTGGGCACAGAATCATATGACACCTTTTTTTTCTACAAAAACTGTTTATGTAAATTATGATTTATGCTATAAGTTCAAAGTAATAGATGGTGAAGTGGTTCAAACGGTTGAAGATGATCTATCGTGTCCTTCGCAGGAAGAAGCCGATACAAAAATTGTTTTTCATACTTGTAAATTAGATGTCGATGCTCGTGTAACGATTAGATGTTCTGATACAGACATTTTAATAATAATGCTTGGAAATATGCCTGCTCTTCAAAGCAACTTACAAATAAGAATATTAGCTGGCACTGGAAATAATAGACGTTATCTTGATGTTAATAAATTATTTGAGAAACTGGGTGAACAATTATGTTTGGCCCTTCCAGCATTTCACGCGAACTTCGTACATAGCTCAATTATGGAATTATGCTCATATTCCAACGCCAACTTTATCTTTGCCAACTGATTTTGGATGGGAAGAACAAGATAATAAGTATATTTTCAAGTGCTTTGAAGGCGAACAGTTGCCAAAAATAGACAGTATTACGAATGTGAGCGAAAAAATAACAGGTATAATATTTACACTTTAACTTCCTATTGAATTTTCTTTTAATACATTTTCTTTGTATTTTTTACAGATACTTTAAAAGACAGAAATGAAAACGATGATGAAAATGATAACGGACATGATTATGAGGAACATCCAAATATTGAAGATTCAGACAGCAGTTCAGAAGAAGGTGATTACAATTATGAAATTGATTCTGATGATGAACATGAATAATTCGTTAAAATAATAGATAAATTGTAAAATTATAAAATAAAATGAATATAAATAATTCCAGAAATTAATAAATGTTAAAATTATAAAATACGACGTTTCAATTTATTTACAATATTATTGTATAGTATGTGGTACCATTTTACTCTTTTATTACTCTTTTAATCATATTTTTCTCCAGTAATATGATCTTAGCAGGCATGAAAATGTATATCATCAGTTTATAGTAAAAAAAAAGAAAAACGTTTGTTAGCTGACACGACAAGATGGAAAAATCTGTTAGCTGCGTCGTCAAATACGCCGCGTGCGCCAGCGCGCGCTAAACGCTACGCTATACTTTGAAGGCCCAGCTAACAGGTTTTGCCACAGTTAAATATCAGCTGACAGTTATTTATGCAATTTTTATACGGTACTCTACTATAGAAAAAATTTTCAGCTTTGCTAAAATGATCCGATTTTTTTTATTTTTCCTACATTTTCACGCAAGCAGCTGACAGGTTCCACCACTCGCCCCATGCAGCTGCTATATTTTTTTATCAAAGAAATATTATAAATTAAGAATCTACAGTTTTTCAGCTTTGCTAAAATGACCGGAAAAACAATTTTTTTTACGTGTTTCCCAGCCTCTCGCCATCTTAAGCCACGCTTTTGGACCAGCTGATAGCCCAGACGTTGATAAGCTATGGATCAGGGATCTATTATAGAAAAATGAGCTTCGCGAAAATGCTCCGGTAAAATAGGACGCTACCTCCCGGACTATAACATTAAAAGCTGAGCTTTAAAAATCTATGTTCTCACTAATATGTATAACAGTGACCGCCTAATAGTGTGTTGTGTACTTTGATTAGACAATTTATTTAATTCTAACTAAATACAGCACAATTTAACTAATTAGTTAATTAATTAGTTACCGATTAAAGCTTTAATTTTAATTTTTAGTTTTCAGTATAATATTAGTGGATATACATTATGGTATGGTGATGTGATGAGTTTTCGAGCTATGATTTTCCGGTTCTATCAATGAAACAACAAATTTATTCCTTTTCGTGCTATGATTTCTTGATACCACTAATTAAACAACAAATTTATTCGTTTTCAAGCTATGATTTCCCCGTGCTATTAATTAAATAACAAATTTATTTAATAGTAAACAAAAGGTTTATTGTTCATATTTTGTTATTTAAATAATTTTCTTGTGTTTTATCACTGGAGAAAAATGTCTCAATTGGTTTTAATTAGTTACTTTTTATTTAAAAAATCGTTTAATCTACTACACTGACTTTCCCTGGCAGTGGTGTCTATGTTGCCTTAGGCAGGTTACAGATGTAATAAATACCTTAACTAAAATGCTATTAATTCGTTTTCATGGTTCATAATAATTCGCTGTGATAGCTAGGAAGTTTAAATTCTAAATTTCTAAGAATGTGATGGTATAAATGTTAATATGATACCAGTTTTGTATTTGCCTGGCAGCCTTTAACAAATCGAATTACACAAAAAAATTTACTTCTATTTTTATGCTAAATGATCTCTCGTAGTTGTCCGTAACTGTTTTTGAACTGTTGAGATAATGGTGTTATACCAGAGAAGTATCATTATTGTATAATTTTAAAAAAATCGTTTTGTAGATGCGGGTATGTAGGGGAGAGTGTGGATAAAAGAGACAACTTTTTTAATAGTATCGAAAAATATTTAAAATCACTATATATTAATAAAAAAAAGTGTGAGGTGTCAAGGACACCCGGATGGAACGAAGTTCCTTTCGATTAATTAGTGAAGGAATTAGTAATTTGTAAACACAACAGAGTGTTTATACATACATAAGCATTTATTATTGTCTGTATAAAATCTCTACTTACCTAACGAAACTTGTGAAGAAACACTGTCAGGATACATTATTGTTATTATTTTCTATTATTTTAATATTTATTATCTACAAAAAACGTGTATAAACTTAACAAAGTCGCGACACTACACTGTTCAAAGCAAAATAGATTATCATCATTTTCACCTGAATATCTTCAACAGTTCGTTTCTTTTAACAAAGTGTCCATTTATACAATACCAGAGCTTTAGATAACACACCTTTTTAGAATTACTTTTTATAATTTAAAACAGGAATTAACAATTCAATACAAAATTTTAAAATTAAAATATTTGACAGTAACTGACAGTTAAGGTAATTTGACGTAGGTACCTAACTAGTCAAGTTACGAACTATTTTTAAAATGTTTATGAATTTATTAATTTTTAAAAACACGATGAAATAAAATATAATACTATTATAGGTAATTATTATTTTTTCTACAGTATTTTCTTTTTAATGTACATTTTCTTTTAATTTAAAATAGTGTCTTTTTAATTGTAGAGGGAGAGAGAGAGTTATTTAGTTTTTGGTCTGTGAGAGAGAGAAACATGCAGGTGTCGTGTCGTGTCGTGACAAATTTTGGTATGAAAGGGAACTTCGTTCCAAAATGCATTGATACTTTAATTACTTTTTTTAGACTTAACATATTAGAAATAAGAATAGTTCAATATCAGTTTGAAAAAAAGGTAGAACTCGGCTCTTTCAGAAAATATTGAGATTAAAGGAGCCATCGAATGTAATGAAAAGCCGGCTATTATTTAGACGCACATGTCTATCTAATCATACAATGAACATAGTAGATTTTAAGTCGAAGTGGAACTAAAGTAATTTTGAATATGATAACTAAATATCAGCCTGAATTTGCTTCCCTAACCCAATTAATATGCCAGATAAAAAGAAGCAAACTATAATATTAGTTTTAACCTAAATTCAAACTCAAAGCATGTCTTAATCAGTATTACTAAAACTTGGCAACCTTTTATCAGTCTCAAGTTACTACTACTACTATCAAACACAATAAATATAAAAATAAAAAAAAGTAAGAGGTGTCAAGGGACACCCGGATGGAACGAAGTTCCTTTCGATTAATTAGTGAAGGAAATGTAATTTGTAAACACAACAGAGTGTTTATACATACATAAGTATAATGTCTACTTACCTAACTCTATCAGCAATATCCGGAACTTGTGCAGAAACACTGTCAGGATAGATTATTGTTATTATTTTCTATTATTTTATTATTTATTACTTACAAAAAACCTGTATAAACTTAACAAAGTCGCGACACTACACTGTTCGGAGCAAAATAGAAAATAGTAAATCCATTATCACCTGAATATTTTCAACAGTTCGTTTCTTTTAACAAAAGTGTCCATTTATACAATATCAGAGGTTTAGATGACATAAATCTACCTAGAATTACTTTTTAATTCAATTAAATTTAAAACAGGAATTAACAATTTTTTATTCAACTAAAGGAACATTCGGTTAATGAGTTCAAGCAAAGACCAATAAATAAAATCACAGATTGGTTCAAAGCACAAATGAAAGAATGTGTCTGTTTTAATGAAATTGGTTTTTAATTCAATAAACCTAATCTTCCTCAGCTTGAACACATTTATTCCAATGATCCCTTAGTAATTTAAAACCGTCTCTGTAATGATTTTCCGGAAGATTTGCAAAATATTGTTCCACGGTTGCAATAGCTTCTTCATTTGACAAAAAACGCTTTCCATGAAGAAATTGTTTCAAGTTTCTGAAGAGGTTATAGTCTGAATGAGTCACATCTGGTGAATACGGTGAGTGTCAAGCAATTCCTACTTTAATTCCATCAATTTAGTCATAGTCAACAATTTTTCGTGAACACGTACCATTGTCTGGATGAATGGTTTCTTCAGCAAACCGGCTCTTTCTTTGTATATTTTTTTTTAATTTGTGTTTCATTTTTATTTTTGGTTTATCGATTGTTTTTTTTCCAATTTTGATAGTTTTATATCTTTTTCTGACTTATTCTGTTTTTTTAATTGTTTTAGATTTTTTTCCATGTTGTTGATTTACCCATTTTTTATTTTCTTTTTGACAGTTTTATAAGATATTCACAGATATTCTTGCAATTTTTACCAATTTTTCACTCTTTTTAAGATTCCTTTATGATGTTCAATGATTTCTTAAACATTTTTAACAATTTTTAGCATTTTTTGGGATTGTCCAAACTTTTTACATTTTTTGACAGTTTTTTACGTTTTTTAGGATTTCTTTATAATTTTGTACAATTTTTCACCATTTTTAGCAATAATTATTCTCAACATTTTTCCATGTTTTTAACAACTTTTTACGATTTTCATGCTAAATAGTACACAGCAAAATGGAATTTTTTTTCGCAAAAAAATGAACACGCACGATGATTATTTTACCATTTATGTGTCACATGGACGAAATTTCAGCATCAAAAATTTTATAACTTTCACTGTCAGCTATTTAAAACTCTTAGAACATAGACGTGTATTTAACCCTTTAAGTATAAAACTTTACGTTCGCAATGAAAAAAGAATACGCCAATTATTTGAGATAAAAACTATCCTATGTTTTATGCTAGAACAAATAGGACATATCTGCAAAACTTCATTAAAATCGATTCAATGGTTTCGGAGATTAGCGACAACGAACATTGTGACACGTGATTTTTATATATAAAGATCTACTTAAATATTGACACTTTAAATGTTAAGCGAAAGAATATCATCCATTACTCAAATGTGCTCAAATGGTAATACCAAAGAAACACAAAGTCTCGTACCACAAAAAACTTTTTGTGGTACGAGACTTTGTGTTTCTTTGGTATTACTTTAAATGTTGTCAGTACAAAACTCTATTTCCCAGGTGATATTGTGGTATTTTAAGGGGCTTACTTTGACAATAAACATATCTACAGTTTCTTAAATCCAATCGATTGTTACTTTGTTGAAAGATTTCGTATTATTGTTTCTATAAATTAAACACAATTATGTATCAATTTCTAATAGATTATAACCCTTATTATTATCCATAAAAAAATAAAAGCCAATTATAGAGCCAGAATTTTTTATAATGATCAATGCACGCCAGTCGAAAGAAAAGGAAACCTGCTTTAACATAATGTTTGCAAAAAAGACTACACCATTCGTGTGCGACTGTGCGTATAAGAAAAATAAAAGAAGAAGACACGGGCTCCGATATCGGTCACGTGCCGATGTCGGTTCATCAGTTGGCAAGTACCAGTGGTACGACTGGTTAAACGGATAAAGAGCCCCCAGCGTTGACATATACATATACATACGGTTGCCATCCGATGGTCAGTTATGGGAGTTGGAATGTTGATGGATTTTTGCAATCGATACATACAATGCGCGTATGTCATAGCTGTTGAGGTGGGTCGAGGACGATAGGGAAGTTTTCACTTTCAATTATTGAATTGTAATATTTTTTTAGTAAATTTTAGAAACTAGAAAATAAAAGATCATTACGAAAATTTCGTTTTCAGAATCAATCATCATTAGTAAATATCGTTATAAATTTTAGTTTTAATTTTGTCAGATGAATTCGATGTATCTGTTGATTGCTTAATTGATAGTATTATCGAAGCTCGCGTGGGAATTAGAAATTTATGGTAATTAAGACAGAAAACCAATATTTTAAAGTGAATTTATTGATTCTATCGGAATTACACAATGTTTAAACAATGTCTAGTGATATTTCTTAATATCGAATTATATAAATGATAAAAATATATTCAGATATCAAGTCAGAAGAGATCTGTTACCAATTAATTTGACGTACTTAAACCAAGATTTTTCAATTACAAGCAATAATACCAGCTAGACTGTCTTACCAAGAAAACAACGATTGTTTGTGCTCTTTATCTCCATGTTATCTCAATTTTTATACCACTACTCTAATTTAACTATCTCCATAACGCGAAATATCAACCAATAATCAGCCAATAACTGATGCCTTGTTGATTTGAAGTCTTTTTGTTAATCAAGGAAAAAATTAATATTTAGGAATTTAATTGTTTAAGTTGATGAATTATTCAAGGTCATTATTTTAGATATAATTTTGTGTTTTAATCAAATTTTTTAATCAATTTTAGAAATACGAACATGTTCTTATTTTCATCGTATGTAAATTCAGGCGAGCCAACTTTTTAAAAGGATAAGAAAGAAAAATAAAGTTATTGACAATTTTTGTTCTACATTTGTCTCAATGTTTTTGTAAGAATACCTACTCAAAAAAAAAAACGGAAATTTCGCTATAATTTCTTTATTTAAATTTTGACCAACTTTAAAGTTTTTACCATTGACTACAATTTACTTATCAAAACGATGTTTCGATTGTTCTAAACATTTGGTAAATTCAGTTATTGGGATGTTCTTTGGGCCTTCCAGAGATTTTTGTTTTACCTCGACCCCGGTGGCGCAAGGTTTTCCTTTCATGTCCCTTTTGAGTGTGGGGAACAAAAAGTGCTTGATCCGGCGAGTGGAGAGTATGAACAATTGATGTCATTCCGGTTTTGTTTAAAAACTGCTATACGGAAAGGAAGGTGTGAGCCGGTGCGTTGTCGTGATGAAAGAACCAGTCCCTTGTGCGCCAAAGATTCTTCCGGCTACTTTCCATAAATCTCTTCAAAACCTCCAGATAGAACTTCTGTTTGACAGTTTAACCAGGTGGAACGAACTCCGGGTGCGCAATACCTCTGCAATTAAAAAAATAAATTAGCATTGTCTTGAATTTTGATTTCATTTGACGAGCATTTTGGGAAGAGGAGAGTCAGCAGTCTTCCACTGACTTGATTGCTGCTTTGTTTTAGGATCGTATTCACAATACTATAATTTATTATCAGTAATCACCTTGGGTACTCTTAGAGCTGATTTTGAGTCTCTAAAGATGCCTGAAATCAATGCTCATTTTGCTCATTTGTAAAATGGTGAAAGACGAATTTGGCTGGAAATTTATTCATGTGCAAATTTTTTGATAAAATCATTTGAAATAACCTCAATGACATACTAGACAGCTTAAAAAGTTGATCAGTGGTTGTGCAATGATGTCGAAGTCGGTCGTGAGAGGTCTATAATTAACATATCTCCATTTTTAAAACGAGTAACTTCAGGTTTTACTCAGGGCAGCTTCTCCATAAGCAGTTTTCAGCATTCAATGAAAATGAAAAAAAAAATGTCTTACTGAAACAGTTCTCACGGACAAAACAATCTACTCATAGCGACACAGCTGCACAAAGTGACTCAGGTGGTGTGACTCTGACACATGGCCGGTCATACAATGGCTTGCCTCATTCTAGCTCCTCAGCACACCGTGATACCCGTTGTTTTTGCCACCCTCTTGTATTTTATTGGCATTTGGTAGGTCAAGCGTGTGTGACTTATCGCTGTTGCTGTTTTTTTGTTCATTAAATATAAAGTAAATGTTGACCAATACAAAAGTCACGTTAGATTACATCTTCAATGGTTGGTCAACCTGCTATCCTTCATATAATACGAAAGCTATCGTAACCAAGACCTTGAATAAATTCATGAATTTGTTGGTCAAATTTATTCAGGATAAAATTGTAGTAATACCCGTTTACCAGTCTTTGTCTGCTCTTTCGAACGTTTTGTTTGATGGACATATAAATATATGCAAGATTTTTTTTGTCATGATACCAACGCTATCTATAAAAACAAGTTTTTAAATCTTAAAAATATTTCAAATATATTTACGCATTTTTTTAATAATTTTAAATTTGGGCTATCTACGAAAATTGTAATCTGGCGTCTTCCAGCTTGATTTTATTGATTTCTTCTATCACTTCAGGGAGTATCACCCTTATGGTGATCTGGAGGATATACGGCCCACTACCAAAATGCGTCTAACTGAATGGAAGCGAAGCTTTTAATGATATCATCTGGTGTATTTGAAAGAGGGAGTAGTAAATGAGACAAGACGTTGGCTTGCTAAAAGAGATAGGGACAGATCATTTTTGTGAAGTTTTCATTTATCTCAGCACATTAAAAGTTATGCTTTAAAATTTATCTTTTCAATTATTATCTTTAATAGTGACTAACTCTTAAAGTGTTGCGCACTTCCTTTTCGATTAGAGATTTATTTTAATCTAAATACTGCTCTAAATTGTTAAGAAAATAGTTGTAACAAGTTTTAATCTTTTAGTATATCAATATTGTCTGACAATAAACTTATTTAAAGCAAAAAAACACTTAAACTTATTTCATTTAGGACTGTTTCTCTTAATTAACAATTTCAATTGGCTAGAATTCATGCTTATGTTGGTAAATGAATCTATCAGGATCATCATCATTATAGATTTTAAATTAATTAGAATGTACTTATAAGTTCACTACGTAAATTACTCGAAAACATTTTTTGCATTACATAATAATGTAAGTTTTATCTGTTTGTGTATACCTGTCGACGGTAGCACTTGAATATGTATACTTAGAAATTACACAAGTATTTTATTTTACGTAATTTATTGTTAATAAGTCGCATTCATTTGAGTAAGTGTTGGACCGTTATGGCAAATCTATTTATGTTTGTTTGTTACCTTTCAACACGTTCGACTATTAGAAGGCTTACCACTATTGAGTCAAAGATAAAACGAAAATAGTACAAATGAAAGTTGGTAACTAGATAATTTGCTGACATTTTGTACAAATAATGAGGTAGACTTGAAAACTTTTTTACACCAATGAAATTACTCATATTCAATAAAACCGCTTAAGGGGAAACAAAATAGGTATTAATTAGTTATATTAATGTAGAAAAAAGAGAAACTAATAATAATTAGTTTATAATATATTTTTTTATAAACCGAGTTGAAAAAACATTATTCTAAATATTAAGGGGGTCCCTTAGTAAAATTTCGTGAATTTGATACACAAAAATCTGTATCGAAATAAGATTCCATAATTTTGAAGTTATACTTCTATTCGTGTACCCGGCGGTAAAAATTTGTATGGAAGTAAACCGGCAAAATCATTACAACTTGTGTGGACTTGTCAGCATTCACTTTGATTTTCCAACGTTTAAGCCAAGTTTGTACCAATTGCAACTGATTTTGTAGTTTTCAGGAAGCTGTGTCAGGATCTGCATCTGATGTTAGAAATGCCATGTCCTCAGCAAAAAATGCTGATAGGATATCATCACTTATAGGTATATCGGACGCAAAAAGGATATATAGAAAGGGGCCAAGGACACTACCTCGTGGATTACCTGATTTAATAGGACAATAATCAGAAGTTGGTAAATTTACTTTAACTCGGAAAACTCGTTCTTGGAGATAAGATTTAAGGATGAGGTATATTTGACTAGGCAAATGGATTTTTAGTTTATATAAAAGACATTCATGCCAAACCTTGTCGAAGGCTTGCTTCACATCAAGGAAGACAGATGCACAGAATTCTTTTTCCTCCAGGCAACTTTTTATTTTATTTACGATACGATGACATTGTTGTATCTACTATGGAGTAGTGTTGACGAAATCCAAACTGATACTGAGGAATAATTTCGTCAATCATTACAATTTCTTGAATTCTATTTAGGAGAAGTCTTTCAAATAACTTCGACATAATTGATAGTAGACTGATTGGACAGTATGAACTGGGATCTGTAGGATCTATATTGCAGTTGGTATTAGGTACACCTAAAGAAGTTCTACCTTCAAAAAATCAAAGAGTCTATTTTAAAATTTTGATAAAAAACTTATAGTACATATTTAAAGTTTACGAACCCATTTCCTAATTTTACTATAGAATTTTTCATAAAATGAACTTAATAATGACAAAATTTTTGTAATTGAAACCCTCATCATGTATGATCAGTAAAAATTTTCCTGGTTTGCGTGAATCCTTGTATAATATGTAATAACCTCTACCTGCTACTGTTGATTTACCGTATTCTCAATGTAGGTATTATGTAATATTAGAAATGGTTGTACTTAATAATCATTTAAGTTGAAATACTGGTAATATTTATATTAATTTACTGAATGTTAGGTATGCATGTAATGACATACTTAATTTAAATATTAATGAAACTGTAATGAAAACAAACATTGATAATAATCGTTGTTTATTTCTAATAACTTGGAATTATGTAATTTTTCAATTTATATATTTTTTTTCGTTTTATGTTACATATGTAATATATTACATATCACTGTAAAAATTTAGCAATATTGACATTGAAATTTTTTATTTTATTTTAGATCCAAAGAATACAAACTATATTTTTTCATATCACATGCATTGAAACAGCCAGGTTTGAACCCTGTTTTGCCAGTCGAAACAAGACAATTCCAGACCAATGTAACTGTAAGTTAGAAACTTATAGTCGTTTCCGCCCTAGGGGAGAAGCAACGTTGTTTCTCCCATAGGGCAGAAACAAATGTCATTAGTTCAAATCTGTCAGAATGTTTCTGACTGACAGTTGCATTGGTCTGAAATAGTGTTACTTCGACTGGCTACAGAGATCAAAACTCGCTGTTTCAATGCATGTGATATGAAAGATATAGTGTGTGGCACGGGATGTAACAAAGACGATTTCCGACCGTGCGATGACAGCTCTCGCTTCTCTCGGACAGTCAACGCTCGCCCTAGTCAAAAATCGTCTTGTTTTACCCCTTGCCACACAATATACTATTCCATAATAGTACAAGAGCTAGTGAACCCTCCAAGTAAAGGTATCAACACCTATATATTTTTGAAAGTGTAGATACAATTAGAAAAAAAATTTTTTGCTGTAAGCATGAAATTTGTATTTAGTTTTGTTTATTCATATTGAAGTTTGAAAAAAAATGGACACGCGTTTTCGATAAGCACAAGTACTTGACAGGTGAACCGAAAGATGTGTTATATGTGAAGCAAAAAAAGCTTTATTCTGTAAACTTGAAATTTGTATATGTGTTTGTCTAAGCTATTTCTAGTAAGTAGGTACAATACAAGGCGGTTCTGGTCAGCATAAGTCCTTGACATACAGGGAGAAAGATGCTAGGGGAGTGCGAGTAAGAGGCATAGTGAACTCAGTGGTTGCGAGCGAGACAGTTGATCTAACTGTAAAATTGGAAGTTATGTTGATTAAAAAAATAATTTTATTAAAAAATACACATTCTGTTATATATGCTTTCAAAACTTTTCAACTAACCACACACAAGAAACAATTTGAACCACGGGTCAGTTTTGATCGCATGGTTGTACATTTTTTATTATTCTTTTTCTATGTAGGTAGTTCTGTTTTTAGGCGCTAAATAAGACATTAGAAAAGGCTAATAAAGCTTCTACACTAAAGGGTAGAGTTTTTGGCTTTCACTTGGTTTATACGGTTAATAAGTTTTAAGACTACAGGTTAGATTTTTGAGGTATGCGGTTTAAGTTTGCAAGTTTCAGGATTATAAAGTTTATAGTTGTGGAGTTTGAAGTCTTTTGATGCCTCTCAACATTTTTCTTGATCTATCGACCTCTTAAATACATATTTTATATTTTGTATCCTAAGTATCGCACTACAAGGTTTTGTGCTATTAAGGTCTATGGATTTTCATTCAATTTAAATTGTAAATATTCTCGAAAACTCAAATATAGTAGAATAAATAATCACAATTTATAAAAAGAACTTTTTATAGTGGAAAGTGTTTCGTTATAGATTTATTATATAATGAAAAATCATATAGTTTATTAACTTTATTTATATTCTCACAAAAGTATATCGTGTTCGTTGACAGAAGACCAATGACAAGACAAAATGACATGACATAATACGGGTACGTTCAGTCTGACAGAACATCCCCCTTTCTAAAGTTAATACATTACATAATCATTAAGATATGCTGGACGTTTGGTATTTCTAGACGATCGAGGGTAAATTACATTGTCATCAACAATTGGGACAATATTTGTATTTTCGCGCCCGGGATCACTGCAGTCATTATTGACTTTTTTAAATCAGTATTATCTAGAGGCGCACTGTTAATATAATGGTCAGGGGGTTTGACAGACTGAACTTCAGGCAGTGCTTGTGTAAAGGTCGGATTAAAAGTGTTCTGTTGATGGTATGGTGCAGGGACTAAATGCCACCTATTCCTGCGATATAAAATATTATTAGAGTCAATCAAATATGAACGCGGTTCAGGCAATATTTGAACCACTTTGCCATATCGCCTGAGATCTATTACCCAAACACTGTCATTGATGCATAAATCAGACAACTTCCTTGCTCTATGTCTTTTATTATAGAGAGAGACAGATTTCTCTTTGGCCCTATTTTCCCTCTCAAAAACTGACTCACAATTTACCGTTTTATTTAACTCGCTCGATAAGGAAGGTAGATTTGAACGGAGTTTTCTATTCATTAATAGTTCGCAAGGACTAAATCCGCACTCCAAGGGCGTAGTGCGGTATGCTAAAAGAGCCAAGTAAATGTCATCATTTTTTTTAAGTAAATTTTTTGCTATTTTTACCGTAGCTTCAACACAGCCGTTGGATTGGGAAAAATAGGGGCTACTTGTGAGGTGTTTGAAATCATATTCCACAGCAAATGCTTTAAACAATGTTTGAAATTGGGGACCGTTGTCTGACCGTACAATTTCTGGTATACCATACCTGGAAAACAACTCCTTAAACTTGGTAATTACAACGTTTTCTGAAAGATGATTTAGCTTGAATATTTCAAAAAATCTGGAAAAATAGTCTGTAACTACTAGATACCAAGAGTCCTGCTTAAACAGATCTACAGCAATTTTTTGCCAGGGGCGGTCTGGAAAATTATCCTTGAGGAAGGGTTCCTTCACATTAAGGGAGTGTTCCACACAGTGTGGACAATTTCTGACAATATTTTCTATTTGTGTTGAAAGTCCTGGCCACCAGATAGACGATTTAGCTCGGGCCCTACATTTAACTAT
The DNA here is from genome assembly GCA_964028335.1 of Altica lythri. Taxonomy (NCBI): domain Eukaryota; kingdom Metazoa; phylum Arthropoda; class Insecta; order Coleoptera; family Chrysomelidae; genus Altica; species Altica lythri. The sequence continues at coordinate 29,325,678 of OZ034801.1, read as the reverse complement.
CCCTAAGTGGCCTTGGTGCACCAAACTTAGACATTTTTCTTGCAAGGATCGTGGAATTATTATCCGGGATCCACGCAAGAGAAGACCATCACAAAAGGAAATATCATTTCTGTATTGAAAATAAACAGAAACTTCAGGAGTTCTCTCATTTTTATTGGGCCAACCTGAGAAGGAGTATTCTTTAAGATACTGACACACAAGGTCTGCGCCTTGCTCCATTTTTATAGTTTCTAAGAAAGAGGGTTTGGCTTCGAAACTACTCGTAATCAGCCTTACATGTGCTTCCGTTTCCTCACAAAGTTCTTGGTCAGAAGGTTGGGGTTCATTTTTCGAAAAATCTCTAGACAGAGAATCAGCTATGACCAAATTCTTACCGGGAGTGTAATACACTTGATAGTCAAATCGCATAAGTCGTAATCTGAACCTCTGTAGTCTAGGGGTCCACTCATCCAAATGTTTGGTTTGAAGAATTTGGAGAAGGGGCTTGTGATCTGTTTCCAAGAATATCTCGAGTCCTATAATATACTCACTGAATTTGTCACATGCCCAAGTGAGGGCTAAGGCTTCTCGCTCAATTTGGGCATAGCGCTGCTCTGTAGCAGAGAGCAACCTAGAAGCATAACTGACAACCTCCTTATTACCTGCAGTGTCATATTGAATTAAACAGGCGCCTATCCCGAAAGAAGAGGCATCGGCTGAGACAGCAATTTGTTTTGATGAGTCAAAGTAAGCTAAACATGGGCTGGCTTTGAGAAAATTTTTAACTTTTTTAAAAGCTTGCATTTGTGCAACATCCCACAGAAAAGAAACATTCTTTTTAAGAAAAAAAGTAAGGGGTTCGAGGGTTTCAGAACGGTTAGGAATAAATCTAGCTGAAAAATTCACCATACCCAAAAAGCGTAAGAGTTCAATTTTATTTGTAGGTTCTGGAAAGTTATCAATGGCTATAACACGTTCAGGATCTACTGAGATGCCTTTGCTAGATAGGATATGACCTAGGTAGGGAAGCGATTTTACTCCAAAAACACATTTTTCTTTATTTAAAGTTATACCTTGAGCCTGCAATCTTTTAAAGACTTCTAGAAGAATTGCATTATGTTTTTCTTCTGTTGCTGCATGAATCAGAACATCATCCAAATGAAATTCGACTCTCTCCATATTCCTTAAAATGTTGTAGAGTTCACATTGGAAATACTCAGGAGAACAATTTAGTCCAAATGGTAGACGTTTGTATATATATCTACCAAATAGTGTGATAAAGCAAGTGAAATGTTGACTTTCTTTCTTTAATTTAATTTGGTGAAACCCTAATGTAGCATCAATTTTACTAAAAATTTTAGAATTCTGTATTTTAGCTAGTGTTGTTTCAAATTTCGTGATCGGGAAGTGAGCTCGGAGCACTGCTTTATTAAGTTTAGTGTAATCAACACACAAACGAATTTTGTCACCCTTTTTTACCACAACTATAGGGGCTGACCCAAGGAGTAGGATAGTTGAAAGGTTCAATAATATCAAGATTCTCTAATCGGTCCAATTCATCCTTCAGATGTTTCAATAGGGGAATAGGTACAGTTCTGGGGACAGACTGTATATAAGGTTGGATATCTTTCTTTATTTTGATCTCTAATTCATTTTTAAAAGTGCCTACATTACTGAAAAGGTTGGGAAAATTTTCATAAATATAAGAATTATTTATGTTATTTACACATACTTCGTTTCCGAGCTTAGGGAGTTGCAAACCCGCTATAGCAGCCCTACCTAAGATAGGTTTTTTTTAAATCCTCAATTACAAAGATATCACATATAACTGAATTATTTTTGCATGCAATTTTTGATGTAAATTTTCCTTTAACTACTAATTTTTTTCCTGAAGGGCCAGTTACATTTTTGAAACAAGATTCTAGTTTTACATAGTTATTAACAAGTTGTTCGGGTACGCATGTAATATCAGCTCCAGAATCGATTAAAAATTCAACTTCCTTATTTACCTTTTCAACTTGTATAAAGGCTGTCCATTCTTGACTATAGTTTTTAGCTAGGATGTTACTGACCTGCAAGATGCCTACGAACAAATCGTTTTCTTCATTTTCTTCTTCCTTTTCAAATTCAAGATGTCTTAACTGGGATGAACGACAAACCACTGCCCAATGTCCTATTTTTTTACAAGAATTGCATGTGGCTCTGCTCGCTGGACACCTTTCCCTAGGATGGTTTGACAGACCACAGAACTGGCATTTTTTATTTTCCTTCTGGTACGTTCGAGGGGCATTGTTTCTTCTGTAAGTGTTATTCTGTTGTTTATTTGGTACTGCTATGGAATGGACTAAAGTAGAACTTGTACCATATATTTCCCTGCTTTGACTTGCTTGCATTTCGGCTTGTTTTGCTGTCAGAATGCAATCTGCCAGGGTTAAATTGGATTGAAGTTGTAACCTTTCGCTGGTTTTTTTATCGGTCATACCTACTACGATTCTATCTCGAATTAATTCTTCTTTGAGATTGCCATAGTTACAGTGTTCGGCCAAACTATGCAAATGAGTTATGAAACTTTCGATTGATTCGGATGGCTGCTGAATACGAGAATTAAATTTGTACCGTTCAAAGATGATGTTTCGTCTTGGAATAAAATGTGATTCTAGGCAGTCAAGCGTTTGCTTATAGGTAGTTGGTTGTGTTGAAAACTGTAACAGAATATCTTCGGCTTCTTCTCCCATTATGTAAATTAGCATATTTATTTTCTCTTCTTCCGACTTTTGTTCCTGTCCAGACACAGAAATAAAACGCTCAAACCGTTTTCTCCACAGTGGCCATGCTTGTGGAGTGCTAAAATTGAACCTCTCTGGAGGAGATACTTGTATAGGTATCTGGATGGAATAATCTGTTTGACCATTTTGACTTTGTTGATCTGGAGTTGTCATGTTTCTTATGTTGAGGACAACTTACAAATTTTCTAATGTTGAGGACAACTTATAACTTTCACTAGTTTCAATGACGAGGTTAAGATTCTTACACCGCTGCCACCATGTTTCGTTATAGATTTATTATATAATGAAAAATCATATAGTTTATTAACTTTATTTATATTCTCACAAAAGTATATCGTGTTCGTTGACAGAAGACCAATGACAAGACAAAATGACATGACATAATACGGGTACGTTCAGTCTGACAGAACAGAAAGTTGTTTTTTGGTGATTTATAAGTCATATTACTATTATTAAATTATTACTAAGTGCAACCTCTCCCTTGGCAAATAGCGCTTTACTGAGATAGATTACGGCATAGTCCACAGTACAGTCTAAAAAACTTTCTAGAAATTTTCTAAATTAGTTTATTTTATTAACAGTTAAAATAATAATTACTGTTTTCACATGTAGAACAAAAAAAAATTCTCTCTCGCGTAATCGATCCCATTATGATAACAACAGAACTGTCACCTGGACTCATATCCGACGCTGATTCAACTAGGCTACGAACGACTTATTTAAAAACTTTCAAAATGATAATATGTATACACAACTTATATCATATTTCATATCAATTCAGTATAAATTTCGAAATCTATGTATATGCCTAAACACACTTGAAACATGCATTGTCATCCAGTTCTTAGCTATCCTGAAAATTTCAGAGCTCTAGGTAGTCGGGAAATAGGCTTAAATTCGATTACAAAATTCCACGGAATGACAAAGAGACAAAGAACACGGCGAAAATATAAAAACTTTCTAAAAAATACACCTATACGATTGAAGCGTGAATAAATTTGCATTTCATATTTCCTATTTATCATTTAATTTCCAGTTGTTTATTAATTGTGGTCCTGTAAAACAAAATTAAATTTAATTAAAAAATTAAAATTGGACTAATGATTCTCAATCCATTTTATTAAAATGTTTCATATTAAAATTAATTGATATTAATTAAATACAACTGTAACTGTAATTACCTGTCTCTTTCAGAATAATTTTTCTATTTTATAATAGTTGGATTGGCGCAATTTTAGAAAAAATGATCAAATGTTGGGGGGAAAAATCTTATGGAGTGTGTGGGAATAACTTCGATAATAACTATCACCCCACCAAATATTTCTATGTTGATCATCTTCTTCATCCAGCCTGTTCCACCCATCGTCGAGTGAAGGCCTCCCTTAACTTCTGCCATTCTCCTCTGCTACTGGTTTTTCTTATCCAGTCGTGTCCTGCCAGTCTTTTTATGTCATCAGACCATCTCGTTTGCGGTCTATCCCTACTTCTTTTGTTTTCCCATGGTCTCCATTCTATTATCCTTCGTGTCCATCTGTTGTCTGTCATTCTCCCAATATGTCCCGCCCAGTTCCACTTTAGTGCACATATTTTTTCTATAACATCTTTAACTTTTGTTCTTCTTCTTATTTCTGTGTTGGTAATGCGGTCTTGTAGGTTGATGTTTAGGATTCGTCTTTCCATGTTGATCAGAAGTATATAAATAGTACATTAAATGATCTACTTAAAATGTAAGAAAATTATATCTATTTCGCTACAAATAAGTACCAAAATTAATTTCTGGTATAGTCCATTTCACCGTTTTTGGCCGATGACAGAAATCATACTCAAAGTAAATTTAGAGTTACATCTCTCTCAGATACAGGCAAGTTAGAAATTTAAATGAGGACGTTTGTTTTTTAATACAACACTTACGTAACTGCATCTTGTTTCACCGGTAGATAAAAAGTATTCAACACGTAGGTCTTGACTTAATTCACATTCCTAGTAACCGTCATATACGGCTCGTTGTTGAAGGATTGAATTTAATAATTATTAATGTCATATTTTTGTAGATGTCAAACCACACTGATAGTTTCAGAAACTTACGACCTAATTTAGATAAAAAAACACTCCGCCATTGGTAACTTGGATGACAGTTTAATCTTATTTCAGTGGTTTCTAATATCAAATCGGCCAAAAACGATGAAATGGACTATATAGTCCATTTCATCGTTTTTGGCCGATTTGATATTATAGTATATAGAAACCACTGAAATAAGACTGTCATCCTAGTTACCAGTGGCGGACAGTTTTTTTTCTAAATTAGGTCGTAAGTTTCTGAAAAGTGTGGTTTAACATCTACAAAAATATGACATTAATAATTATTAAATTCAACCCTTCAACAACGAGCCGTACATGACGGTTACTAGAAATGTGAATTAAGTCAAGACTTTCGTATTGAATACTTTTTATCTACCGGTGAAACAAGATGCAGTTACGTACCTAAGTGTTGTATTAAAAAACAAACGTCCTCATTTAAATTTCTAACTTGCCTGTATCTGAGAGAGATGTAACTCTAAATTTACTTAGAGTATGACTTCTGTCATCGGCCAAAATCGGGAAATGGACTATATACATTCATTTATAGTTAACTTTTTTATGTGTCCTAATAAAAAATTGCCTTTATTACAAATAAATAACGTGGGAAAATATGTTTATTTCACAAGTGATCTTCTACAATTCACTTGTCGGCAGAAATTCCTAATTCTCCGTATAATAAATTCGACATCAAGGTTTTATCGTATGTATTTACCCAATTGAGAAAACATGGTCTTTGGCCTTCAAACACTATGAATGGTTAACGTGATTGTATCATCTAAATGCTAAAATCGAATAAATGATGTTTTCTAAATCTTCCGTTGTATAAATAAACGATTATATTGTGTATTTTTTTCTTTTAGGCAGAAGGACCTCCGGTTCAAATAGAACCTGTAGATCTAAGCGTTAAAACTCCTGTAGTTCTTCAAGTACCTAAATTTCCTCAAAGATTAAAAAATCCAGCGCCTGCCTTCAAAATTGAACAACCACCTGGTAAGTAAGTACATACGTATTTCAAGGAAGTAAACTATTATTTCATTCTAAGACTAACTTGGTATAGTTATTATCCTAACAAGTGCGGAAAGTTTTACTTTCCCGCACGCGAACTGCCGATGCCCGAACGACGCGAAGCGGACTTCGGGCAAGCAGCTACCTAAGTGCGGGAAAGTTCATTTCCGCAAGAGTTAGGATCAATATTTTTTCTACAAGCAAAATCACCTCGAAAATTATTTAGATACTTGAAAAGATGCGATTGTGACAATTAAATCTTTCATAGTGTCAATAGAGATATTTTCTGAATTAAAATGCGTGCGGGAAAGTGTTGTTTTACGAATGCTTGTAGAAAAAAATAATTTTTTACTTTACTGGAATCACATAAAGAATTTAAAATTTATGATAAATTAAATAGTGTGCTGTAAATACTATCGTATATCTTCTTGTTACCATGCAATAACTTGTCAGTAATATTGATTAAAACTCCTTATATAGTTACACATTAATCCTATTGATTCTGTATAGAACAAGCAATTGAATGAATTTCTTTCATATTTGCACCTATTAAAAAGAAACAATTTAACTTTCAATCCTATTGCATTTTAGTCACTGACCGATTGATAAACAAAATGAGCTTAATTGCGAAAATAATTACGAAGACAACAAGAATTTCTACGCTGAGAATCAATATTGGTTATTGATGAACTGATTTACAATAAAATGATAATTTTATCGAAAGTATTAACAGATTAAATAAAACATGTTTTTTTTTCTCAAGAAATCCCTAGTGAGAGTTTTAGGTAGATATAGAACGACTTTTACAAATTAATTAACCTCAACGCGTTTGATAAAAACTGTTGAATAGGTTCTCCCTTCGGTGAGATTCTAGATAGACATTCGTGTAAGCCGCTGCAAGCAATATTGCAATACTTTTTGTAACTATCTGAATACCGTACAAGATAAATGAAAAAAATGCGTTCAGAAAAATAATTTGAATGTATGTATGGACATACGAACAGTCTAGAGACCTTGATATACATAATCCATTCTGATCAACAATCGCTAGGATATAGTAAGAGGCAGCTATTGGTTTATTGCTTCACATTAGAATTTTTTATTGACATTTTTACCATTTCCGTATATACCATCTTATAATTCAACCAAGTAGATATGCTTAGTTACCTAATACTTAATTTCTTAGTGTAATTTAACATATTTCACCTTGTAAAATACATTTAACCATATATTTTATCCCCTTTTGATATATTTTTTTCTCAATCAAACTTTGAATCGACTCTGATCACTATCAAATTGAGATTTATACTTGACATCTACTCTGATTTCGAATCGCATAGTTATGTGAAAAACGTGAATGCTTAGCTATAACTAAAAAGTCACGCGTTCTTATTGGCCAAAATTGAAACTATTAGATAGCGTAATTTTGCGTAATTTTTAAAATTTGCAATAAGGTTAGGATTTTCTCACACTGCTTACAGTCGTATTATTTCGTCATGATGCATCAGAATGTTTACTAGTTTAAATAGGATCAGAATCTCAGGTAAGGTGTTTTAGTATTTGTATTATCAATGAAGGGGTGGACAAATGTAGTAAAAACAATACGATTGAAAGTAAGGAGACGGTTTCCTGGTCAGATTATACCTTGCCGATGACCAAGAAGTAATACCCTAAGATCCAGATAACTTAAGCTATACTATTAGAAATCTGAACTCTTACTAGCAACAAAAAGGTCTATTATAAATATGAATAAGTCTAAATACATTATAGTGGAAAACTATAACTAAAAACAAGAGCCTATTTGGGAGGTATATTTAACAAATGAGGAAATAGCGAAGGTGAAATACAACAAAGAATAAATAAAGATAGAAATATCACTAGTTGCCTTAATCTAATTCTATAGGATGAAGACATCAAAAAAAGAAACTAAAAGAAGAATATACGAAAGTATAGAAAAACGCTATAATTTACGGTGCAGAAGGCTTATAGATATGAACGCAAGAAATAAAGAGAAATTACTCATTACAAAAACAGACTTTTTGAGAAGAAACTATCAAGTCTCTAGATTGGAACATGTAAGGAACAAAACAACTAGAGAACGCATGAAAGTGAAATGAAAAAAGAGATCTGACATGGTTTGATCACGTGAATATAATGAACGAAGATCGCTGGCCTTAAAAAACATTAAAGTCAATTCCACCGGAAAGAAGAAAGAAAGGAAGACAAGGAGAAGCTGGAGAGGTATTATTCAGGAGGTAATTGAGTCAAGGCAATTATAAAAGGATTATGTGTCATAACAGAAAAAAATTGGTTATGGAGTAAAAACATCAAGATTTTAGAATAGTTAAAATATGCTACAAAAAAAATCTTAACTACCAATTTGCTTCTTGTCTAGGGGCAACGAAGGTTCGTCCTAGCTATCTTCGGAAATAGCTGTCGTTGAACACCAATCCGAATTGTTTAGATCTGGTACGATATATTTTAACCGACATTTAGATAGATCTAGGAAGGGGGGCTAAATTGAAATAAAAATAATTGAAGAAAACTTGTAATAAGAAAAGTTATTTATAGAAGAAAAACATAAAAAGAAGTTACTAGACCACAGACAACAGAGAAATGCAAAGAACGAATAGAGCAGCAGAAAGAAGAAGCTTAGAGGTATAGAAAAACTGAAAAAGGGTTGAGCAGAAAGGCAATAGATAGAAAGATAGGCAGCAGAAAGAAGGAGTTGGAAAGAAGTGGAGTAGGAAGAAGAGAAAGAAACTATTTTTTTATATTTATGTTGCTACAGGCATGAGTGCTCTATCTCCTGCCATTTCAGAGTTTATTAAGGGCGGCAATGAATCAAACAAACAACCAATAATAATCTCCAGGCTGCGGATTCTGCTCTTAAGGGAATCTGCGGCTGTTACAAAAAATATATTTCTTTTTTCCCCTCTTCCTCTTCTTCTTCTTGTTGTTTGGTATTAATTGTCTGCTCCTTTAATTGCTAACTCCGGCTTCCTCTACTTCTAGTCTGGATTGAATTTAATTTTTTCTCTTTTATGTTTTCTTTGTAATTATTTACTTTTTTTATTTACTGCAACTATTTTATGTCTATACAATTATCTTACATTCATTTCCATCATAAGAATTCATTTTTACTTTTTATTTCAAAAAAATTCTTAATAACATTTCATCTTTTTTCTTATTGCAAACAAAAACAACTATCCCCATAACAATCTACTAAAAAAATTCTAACCTTAGTCAGTGATTTCCTTGAGGGCGACTCAGACTCCTTGAAAGTCACCGATAGAGTTTGAATTTTATATTTATTGAGTTAGTAAAAGAATTTGATGAAATTGATGGGCATAACAAAACTACATCTGTTAATCGTGCAGTTTAACAACGTATTTTTTTTAATGGGTCTTCGTTAAATAACAACCAATAATATGCAATAATCTAAGATTAGTTAACTTATATTTGCATCTATTTGTATCTCGTAATACACTGTTCCTTTATTCTGAGAAATGGATTATTGAGTTGATTTAAGACTTGTATATAGATTTCCATTTCATAAAAAATAAAAACTGCTTCAAATACAAATACGTATTGCGTGGTGATCGGTTTCAGTTACAAAATTGTTTTCAATGCTGGTCATTTTACCAACATCCATCATCTGATATTTATCAAAAGGCTGAGAAAAACCCAACCTTAACGAAATCGTTGCTCGCGTGAAAGATCGTCGAAAAAATTTCGTAAAATAAATCTCGTGTGTCTACGTCGTTGTCGACCCGAATAGATCCCACAGAGAAAGAGCAAAGGAGCACACAGAGAGCTAGTTCAATATCGTGGGAACCATCGCCATCGCCTACTAAGTTGTTTGCGCGCGGGCTACTGGTCTTACGCACACCATCTCGCCGTGCAACACTATAATAGGATTAGCGGTATGCCGAATAATAAGATTTAGAATAAACGATAATCAGGTGGTTTAAGTTGCCTAGTGAATAAATTTCCTTCTGAAAGATTTAAGAGATATTTTAACCAACGGATTTCGAATACCATTTACTATTTATTTACTGTTTAAAAACACTGTAGAATATTTAAGTTAATTGTACCTTCACAAGTATTCTTTATAAATACCCACGCAAAAAGTTTAATTAAATTTTAATGGATATTCTTGAAAACAATAGGAATAACAGTACTTTCAGTTGACTCAAACATTTTGATGATTTCTCTTCAACTTTTAACATTTACATTTTTCATATTTATTGAAATATACTGCGGAATATCAGTAAACTAATTTTTCTAGTATTTTCACTCACTTTTCTTAAATATATTGTTACAAATTTGGGACCCCGCACTAACTATATGGATTTGGGGTCCCGGTCGAATTGGCTGAAAATTCAGTATGTTGTAGTTATCGACTTTTTGATCAAAAGTTATTATAGGCCCAAAATGATCCTATGTATATTTTCCAAGATATAGAAGGACATAATATGTGATATTAGCTGTAAGCCTGAGTAAGGCTTAGTAAGATTTTGGTTAATTGATTTAAAAATTGAGGTCTTTAATGATCTCCAATCGGTAGACTGCTATGGTTTTTGACACCTCAAAAATGAGCTTGATGATATCCACCCTAAATATCACCTATGGGTAATTTGAAGCTCTTTTTAAGGCCCAACTAAACCCATTAAGTCCTAAAAAGACGCGTTTAGAGCATTTTTTTTCAACTGGCATAAAAACCGTTAAAAACTTCTTAGAAAATATTCAATCCAATTAATATTGACGTGCAACATACTGAATTTTCAGCCAATTCGACTGGGACCCAAAATCCATTTAGTTAGTGCACACTGTTGTCCACACTGTTTTTATTTTTACCAAATGATTTTAATTGTTTAATGCGCTTTTTTATGAAACATGAAGCATCTTAGGTAGATCTTCGTCAGCTATTATAACCATCACAACTTTATTATTAGATTGAATTCTATGTCACATTCAGGATTATACTTTTTTACATTTAGATGATCAAAACTGGGTTTGCTCAATAATCCACAAGCGCATGTAACAAATTTTTAGTTTGCAGGGCTTATAATTATGGAGATTTCTTGATCATCACTTCAATAGGCAGTGGTGTACTTTCGATTTCTCAGTAAATCTCTATAAAACCACAAAAATAGGTCACAAATTTTAACGTTGTTTGCCTTACAATTATAGAGATTTCGTGATCACCAAGCATTGGTATTCTTACATACCTACACGTAGATAATTAAGTATGTTAGTGAATATAATGAGTTTTAAGTTCAATCGTGAATAGATAATTGTATTTAAAACAAGTGTTTGATTCTATGGACAAGTAGTATCGATATCAACAAAATATATATACCTCTCACTTACGTGTATAGGTACATAAACACAAATTATGATTGTTTCGGCACAGATAAGTATTTTCTTCTAGAATACAAGCCATTGGTTAGACTATTTACGGAGAAGCAGATCAATATATATATATATATATATATATATATATATATATATATATATATATATATATATATATATATACTTATTTCATTATATTATTATCTTACGATTTTTAAAGTTTAAACAAGATATAAAATTGAGGGAAATAAAAAAAATGTGACATCAGAAATCAAACCGTAAAGCCGGTATCATATTAGGCTGCTCGCAAACACGACCACTTGTGGTCGACACCGGTGGCCGCCACTAGCTGCGGACTGAAACTTTCATGGCATATATGAACCCGGCGCACACACGGCTTCCGAAGTGGTTCATCCAGGCGACAACCTGCGGTAGCCGTCGACTCTCGCTGCTAGTGGTCGGTGGCGGCCACTTTTTCCCCGCGTAAACACAGACACTTCTTTGAGCCACTTCAGTTGATTGCGTTCATAGGTGTAGTTAGTAAATGGACGTTGCAAGAACACACACACTAAACAGAATTATGTAAATGTAATCTTGAAGTTGCAATTCTTTGAAAAAATTATAAAATTCATTTCGCTCTCAAGTTCTTAATATGGGATGCACCCAAAAACGTCAAATTCTTTGCAAAATACATCGTCTGCGTCTTCGTCTTAATATTTACAAAATAACCAACATACTCATTTTGTCAAACTAGAGTGACTTTATTAAAACAATTTCTAGATACTGAAGCCAGAAAATCTGCTTGTCCCAGCCACTGGTAGCGGCACAAAGCGTTTTGTCGCGACCACCAGTGGCAGCCACTAAAATGCCGTATAGCGCTGCTAGTGCCGCTAGTGGCGGCCACCAGTGTCGACCACAAGTGGTCGTGTTTGCGAGGAGCCTTAAACTGCTTTTTAGCGGATGTACAAAGCAGTTAATCGGTGTTTTTTGATTATATTTAGATTAAACTAAAGTCGTCTAGAGCACCTACTTAACTTCACCTTGAGAGGAGGTTAATAAGAGAGGGATTATGGTCAGTTTCACAATTGAAACATCAAAACTCTGAGTCATCTCTTGTGCCCCATCTGAGGTTTTATTAGGTTAGGTGATTGCGATCATAAATTTATATTAATTATTTAAGGCATCTCTATTGGGATTTTTAAAATTTTGAAATTAGACAAACAAGAAACGACATTAAAGAAAAATTAAAAAAACGTTACATCCGGTAGGTATCGAATCTACGATGTCTATCTATAGAAAGTGTCTTAAACTTGATCTATTTTTTTTCCTTTATGTCATTTCTTCTTTGTCTTTGTCTTTCACTTAATAATATACATAACACAAACAAGATCCGTCTACATACCGTTCTTTTAACAAAAGTAATTTATATCAGTTGTATCAATACCATACAATAATAGGACATCTAAGACTGTTTTAATGTCTGATGTAACGTTTTTAAACTTAAATATAAGGTAATCAAAAACAATTTAACTTTTTCCATTTTTCATTAACAATCGTGAACTAGTTATTTCTTTGGTTTAATGTGTGAACCGCTAATACTAAAAGTGTTAGAAGATGAGGATCGTGAGTAATGATCAAAACGAACAATGTTCACTGCCCAGTCATTAATCTATGAATAATAGCTACAGAGAAATGAGGAATAATGTATTTCGCATTGCGAGAATAATCGCAAATCTAGCGGTAGATTTCACGCTGCGAAATTATATTGGAGCCGGAGATTGATGGGGTGCTAGCCTAAAATGTAATCTCTAAGTGTTGTCTATTTTACACTGCAGGTGTATTTATTAAACCGTATTATCTTTAGTTCAATTTGTAACAGTTGTAATACAAAGCGGACATATCGTCATTAGAAATAAAGAACATAGAATTATTGCATAAATATTAAATAGGTTGCTTAAATAATATAACTCTGTATTAATATTTAAACATAGAATAGGTAATTTTTTTATTTGGTCTGGCTATTAACGACACTAGTTACGAAAAAAGGATTTATTATAAAAAGTGTTCTACAACTTACTCTCCTCCTCTCTCCACACATCCTGAAAGTCTTTTTTGCTGAGGGTCTTTAGATGCTCTGCCGTTTTTTGCTGTACCGCTTTTATCGACTCAAATCGGGTTCCAGTCAAAGCAGATTTTATCTTCGGAAACAAAAAAAGTCGCACGGTGCCAAATCTGGTAAGTACGGCGCATGTTTGAGAACGTTTGTTTATTGGTCCAATGCTGCTTCACAGATAGAGCGTTATGGGTAGGTGCGTTGTCCTGATCCAAAATTCACGGGTAGTTATTTTACAACTCTGGCCGTTTTCTACGAACTCGTTCACGCAGTGTTGCCAAAACTGACAAATAGTAAGTCTGGTTGACAGTCTGACTTTTGGAATCCTTTCAGTTATTACAATACCGTAAATGTTGTCATGTGTAATTCCTTGTTTAAAATTTTTCTAACCGTTTCTTTATCGGCGTTTACATCCTCGGCAATCATCCGGATGCTCATTAGACGATCTGCACGCACAATTTGGTTGATTTTGGTCATTATTCTCGTAGTTGAAACATGCCGATCTAGGCTCTGGTCATCTTTAGTGCTCTCTCGGCACTCACTGAAGCGCTTGTACCACTAAAAAACACGCGCACGAGATAGAGATTTTGTTTTCGATTTATACAAGGCCACATAACGAGTGTCTCCGCAAATTAGATGTCAATTAATGGTATCGATTTACTTACACTGCCATCTATTCAAAATTCTAGCAAGTAAGCCCCATTTTTGCTACGCTTCATCCATATTTTATCTATTGAATTTCTTACCCAGAATTTTTTATTAGGCCATAACTGTTTATGTTTTATTTTATTGATATAGTATCAAAAATAGCATTGTAAATAACCCATAATTTTATTGTAAAATTTGAAAAAATGGTTATTATGGGTTATTCTTGGAAGACCCACAGCATTCTGGACTTTCTTGTAGATCCATAAAGCAGAAACATCTTATCATACATTATTTTGTTATACCTTTAAAGGTTATGGCAGCGTTTTCGATAAAAGCTCCGGATCGGCAAAATTTTTAACATGTTGAACAAATATCGTCGTGTTTCATCCAATTTACACAAAACCTTAACTTATTATATACTAAAACCTTTCTCAGGAATCACTCTACCTGTTGTTGAAAACTGTTTAATAAAATCCATTCAGTACTTTTCAAGTCTATCTCGTATAGGAAGACAGACAGACAGATCCGCTACAGTGGTATTAACGCCATGTAAAGATTGGATCAAGTTAGAACTACTTACGGATTCTTTAGGTGAAGTTAAATTAATGTTAATTTAGGTCAGTTAAATACAACTAAGAGTAATTTTTGACTCTGAAAATTTTTATTAAGGGTTGGTTTTTTGTCTTTGCTATATAGTGCCTGTTCCGTAACCGACAGCTCTAAGTGACACATTTTATGTTTCAATTGCCATTCCACTCCCTTCAAGACTTAGTTTGTGTAAAATCGAATAACTCGTAGACGAAAATCCATGCTAAATATATAACTTTTAAATTATATTAAAAAATTAAAACTATTTTCTCTGAAACTTTTAAAAAGAAGTGGATACGATTTTGGTGAGTAAAAATATATATTCCAGAAGAAAAAGGAAATTTTTGCGCATTGCTGATTTACCAACTTTTTTATCAACTTAATGCCAGTTGTAGACCTGTGTGATTAACTATCTTAAATTAATCATAATATTCTTGGAATGTATACATGATTATAAACAGCCCACGTATGATTGAATCATGTGTAAATCCCAGACTAATCGCAAATGTATATTATTTTTCATATGCCAAAGAGAGAAATTTCTAAAAGTACACTAGTAAAGTTGATAATATAAACGACATTCATAGCTGAGAAACTGTTAACAATCGCCTATGAAGTGTAAAAATAACGAATACAGTAGAGAATGTAGACAAATGATTAGACTTCCTATTGTCTACCTTCTTGTGCAAAATGTTTTGTTTAGGCATTCAACAAAAACAACACCGATTAATATCTGTCAATGTGCAACAAACACTGCAAGTACTACCATTATTTATAAAACAGGCTCCTAGTACGGTATGACCAACATGGATTTTACTATATGCGGGTTTATTGTTTATTTATTGCTACAATTGTCTGCTAGTGTACGAACTCGCTGGTGATCACTATAATAGGAAGACAACCTAGAATAAAAATGCTGTTTTACTTAAATGTAATCAGCACGAGGTGATGCCTCTTCAAGATTTCAGTACGTCAAGAATGTGGATTTTTTTTTTTTATTCATTATGCATGCAGAAATATTTATATTTATTTATTTATTTATATATGTATTTACGAGAAAACCCCATTACACTAAAATATGAAATATAAACATAAACAGTATCTATACCCTATTCTAAAAGAGTGTAGAGTAATAAAATCTCATTGGGTATTCAAAAGGGCTACAGGGTGATCCGTCAATAAATTCTGTCACTTATAGTAGATTTTTAATATAATAATAACATTACTAATGATGAAAACAATAATAATAGAGAATATTAATAATATTAATATTGAAACCGATTTCTAATAGTTTGTTTTGAAGAAGTATGTATCTATTAGGATAATAAGGATAATAAGGATAATTTGTCGAATAAAACGGTACAACAAAAAATCATTGTTCCTTATAAACCTTTGAGGTACCTATTTGGATTTAAATATGTTAAATCAACCTAAATAATAACTGTCTTATTTAATTTAAATACGACAGTAAAATCAACAGTGAACCTACGAAATCCTAACGACTATAAATTCAATGACCTCTGTATATCCTCTAACTCATATTACCCATATCTTAAGCCCAATTTGTACCCACAAAACCTCCAAACGTATTTGAAACAGCTTCAATACACGAAATGTGAATATTGTAATAAGGCGCCAAGGTGGGCAAGCCATACTCGAGAAATGATCTGACATATGCACAATACTCCGTCCTGATTGAACTTAATGCGAGACAAGTACAGTTTCTTATAATAAATCTAAGAGTTTTCAGAGCCTTGCAGGTGGTCTGATGAATATAATGGTTAAATGTCTCATGTTTATCAAAAAGTACTTCTAGGTCTCTTTTCTCGGCCACTTTATTAAGGACTGTATAACAGATTAAATAGTCAGAAAATATTTTATTTTGCACTCTGCCGAATTTAATCGTGTAACATTTCAAAATACAGTTTTTCAATGACCAATCAAAAAGAGCTTGTACATCGATTTAAAGAAGTAGACAATCAGTAGACAGTTTTAAGTGATCCACAAAAATTAGGAAGCATATTTGAAAATACTACCAATGTCATTAATAAATAGTAGAAACAATAGGGGCTCCAAATGAGATCCCTGTGGAACATCGAAAGGTCCCTCTATGTGGTCAGAAGTTCTGCTGCCAATTTTTTTAACTATCTGGATTCTACCGGTCAAATAACTATTAAGCCATGCAATTTAGGAATCTGAAAATCCTAACAGATTGTGCGTTTGTGTAGTAATAATGAATGATTTATCCGTTCAAAGGCTTTACAGAAGTTCTAATATATAAAATCTACTTGCACATTGGCTCCAAAGGGGGAAAGAATATCCTGTGGAGAAACCTTCAAATTAGTAACCGTTGATTTATCTTTACCATGTTGTTCTTCAATTATTAATTTACTGCAGAACCACGAGATATCGGTAACAATTTATTTTTCAAAGAGTTTGGGGATTATGGATATCAAGCTGATAGGTCTGTAATTCTTGATGTCAGTTTTATTACGATTTTTGAAGAGAACTGCTTTTCCAAATGTCTGGGAAATAATTTAGCTTTAACGAACAATTAAATAATAAAAATAAGGGACGGGTTAATGTGAAAATACATTACAAAAAATAAAACAATGCTATCGGGTACATGACTGAGATTAAATATGCCATTAAAAATCTGCTCTACTGAGAATTTGATAGGAGGAATACAAATGGTGTGTAGTGTCGAAATTAGTATTAGATAAATAAATTTATTCATCTCTTTAAGTACAGGAAAAATGTTCTGCAAATAAACCAACAATGCTTTGAAAATTATCACCAGACCTCTTGTTTAAAAACATAGTGCCACGTAAAGAGGAATCATTGTTTATTGATTTTTAGTGGTACCAGAAAAATTTGGGATTTTTATGAATTGCACTGTCAACTCTATACAGGGTGTCCAGTAAAGAATGGGCCAAAATTCGGATATAGTTAATTTGGACCAAAATATGACGATTTAAGTCAACTTACCTTAGTGCAATTTTGCTTGCTTTAGAAGTTACAGGGTGTAGAACATAACTTTTTTATTTCGTTTTTTTTGAGATAATGAAGTTATTTTGTTGAGTAAATGCACTCAAGTTTCTGGCAAAACAGGTTTTTTGGGGTGCTGTACACGAATATAGGCTTATTTCTTATGATAGATGTTCAGAACTCCCATGCCACTAGTAGTTTTTTTTTCAATTTTTTTAGGAACACAAATTTTTGGAAAATGGACAGTTACTTTGAATCCTCATTCTATTTGCTTTAAAAAAGTTATTCTTGTTACATGTCGCTAAAATGCACCATTTCAGAGATAACTTAACTTTGATCTGACCCTGCGAATGTATGGAGTACCTACTTTCTACTTAAAACTCTAGGACTTCTTAATTTCAAACTGTTCAATCTAGTAAGTAACTGTCAAATGTACTTAGTCGCACTTTCGACTTTAGTTTTACATAATTTACAATAATTTGTTAAGGAATTTGTTACACCCTGTAACTTCTAAAGCAAGCAAAATTGCACTAAGGTAAGTTGACTTAAATCGTCATATTTTGGTCCAAATTAACTATATCCGAAGTTTGGCCCATTCTTTACTTGACACCCTGTATAAGTTACAACTCTAACATTGTTTAGATAGGAACTTACACTGTGTCCTTAAGTATGTGAATATACTGCAATCAGTGGTGCTGCTGAAGAATTTGTGCTGTTTTATTCTCGGTAACAACATTGGTGCTGCCGAAGAATTTGTATCTTGTGTGAGCTGTTTTTTCCTCGGGTAACAAGTTGCTTTATATTCGCTGAAAAGCAGTTTGGAAATTTGGAACTGAACCATTTTTAAGTGGAACAAAACATTTAATGATGTTATTAAGTATTTGGTAAGAGACATGAAAAGCAGAATCTTATTAACATTAAAAAATTGGTCCCAACTGATCAGTGCAAAATAATTATTTGGGCCAATATAGTCAACATTTCTGAAATGTCCAATAACAATGTCCAATAAGCTATCAACATTAAGTGTAGGTATCTAAAATTGCTTTAGGGTGCTTACTTTAAGCCAAGGGAACAATGGATGAATAGGTTCAGATAATACTAAAGATTCATTACTTTTGAGAGAAAAACAAATCCAAAAGAACAGTATTCTGATTCATAATAAAATTTAATTTGCTTAAGATTATAAAAAAAGAAATTCGTCAAATTTTTGGCAACTGGTCATTATATTAATATGGCAATTAGGTAATAATCACTTTAACACTATAAATACGAGAAATTTACCGAGTGAACAAAAATTCAACCTTTCGTAGACACGATAGACACCTATTTAGAACATCTTAATTATTGTCTTTCAAACGTATTATGATATACATCTTTATACAAAATTATATTTATATACCTACTTCTAGAATCTAGACACGTTTTATGATGCAACGATAGACACTTTTTAATAAGCATCTTCAAATCTCAACAGTTTTGAAAATAGTTTTATTAGTTTTTTGACAGTCCTATATTTTGTAGCCTTGAGCTTCAACTTTATTCATAGCTGCGGGTTGTTCAAATTAATTTTGTTATCTTGTAACATAATATAATATCTATTACATGATCATTTTATCTTGTATATAAATTAATTATATAAATTATGGCACTAAAATGAAACATATTAAATTCTCTAATATATTTATGACTTTCCAGATATAGTATAATTACCTTCAAACATAATATAAATCAGATAGAATAAGCATAGCAAAACAAACTCAATATTCAACAAAAAATAACAAAAAAATATTAACCGCTAATAACATTAACATTACTCACCTACCTGTCTCTTGTCGTTATAAATGATTCTGAACATACTTTAAATGCTTATTTTAAATTGTGACATCGACTGTTACTTCTTGCAGTGATTAATTGAATGCAATTTACCCGACAAAAAGGTAATCACTGCAATTTTTCTGAGAATATAGCGTACCTTCGTAGTACGAGACAGCCAACAGGTCAGTTTGAACATAATTTTTTGTATGTAAACGTGCGTGTACTGCTACTTGAAAACTATGTAGAAAAGTCACTGTGAATGTAACTGTTGGAAGATTTATTCACTTATTGAATTTATAAGCAATTTATAATTAAAGACAAATCTGTCTGTATAAATTTTTAGCTAAAACTCACTTACTCAGAAGCTGTAAAATAGAAAGACAAGCAACAAAGGTAGTAGGTAGTGTAATTTAAACTTCAATAAAAACTTTATTTATCTCAAAGACGTTACTTTAGATTTCATATAAGGTTCTCTTATTCCTATTTCGAAGGATAATTATGCAAGTATTGACAATTAATTGTTCTAATATTAAGCCAATCAATTTTTAAATACCCACCTGTGTTAGTTAGAACGGTCACTATCAAAACACAACAACACAACCTCCAAAAGAAAATACTATTCGGTAAAAGCTAGAGTATGAGATTTAAAGAAAACCCTGGTACATCACACTTATTTTTTAAGGCATGAACTTCACACTCGGGTCTCAGAGCAAAAAAACAGAAGATGTGAATATTTGATGGATTTGGGAGAATATCTAATCTTAGTAGAATGTGTAGAAAAAAATGTAACCATGGTGTGGTATTTCACAAAGAGATATATTTGTTGAAATTCAAAAATAACATAAAATAATATTCAAACATAAAACATTATTATTAAAACAAATAAACATTAAATTGAAATTATCATCTACAAAATACACCTGTATAACTATCCTTGTAACAAAAAAATAAACTCTTTTGGTAATATAAGTCTTAGTTATTCTTAGCCAGGTCTTCAGTTTCTTGGATCTTGATGTTCGCATTCACAGCATAGCTGGGCTCTATGTTCCATGCAATATGGTCTGCGACACTCAGAACACACAAAACTGGTTTTTCTATCTTTTCCTTTTGCACAAAAGCAGCATCTAACTTTTTTTGTTAAATGAACATAATGTTGTGGTGGGGGGACTTCAATTCCCAGAATTTTCACTCTCATTCTCCCATAAATTGTCTGCCTCTCTCTGTAGTTCTACCTCAGTTAAAGGACGACGATTTTCTCTGCTAGTTGATGCCTTTACTCGACTATTTTCTCTACTAGTTGACGCCATTATACTAAAAAAAATAAAAATAAGTTGAACCAAATTATTACCGTAAACATCACCCTTGGGTCCGGGGTACCCATGCTTGTACTTCTGGAAATATCTTACCTCGTTGTTTTACTAAAATGCAGCGGATGACCCGTATTCTAACTCGGCTTATAACAGACTGAATTTACATAAAGTGACGACACACATAAACCACTCATGCGCATGTCACATTGCAATGAATGACTCTCTGGGTTTCTGAGACCCAACAGTGCAATTCCAGGGTTAAAATGGCAAAAGAACGACTAAGTTTGTGCGGACTGACATATCTTATATTAATGAGTGTTTAGAGAATATATTGTATTATATTACCTGGTTTTGATCTATACAGGTTTAGGTTAATATTTTCATGGATTCTCAAATTTTAGTATTCTCCGAGTATTGTCGTCGATCGGATCTTTCGAAAAATTTAGTTTTAATATTAAACCTTCTTCATATGTTACTGTTATTTTGTTTATTAAAGTTATGTTAGAAAGTAGGGTGAGTAAGTCGCTGTTCTAAGAATCTGCGAATATTCGAGTGGCTCGGGGAACGTCGAAAGATTCGAGAGTGTTGTTATGTTCTGGATGTAATTGTGCTTCCTGAAGGAATTGATTTCATATATAAGGGACCGCTTTGGACAGAAAGGCACAATAGTAATGGTAATGCGATTAACTGCGATTGTGAAATAAGTGCAAATTGTTATTTTAAAAAGACTTCATTCAGTAATTGTGACTGTATCAAAGTTGTGTAGATTATTTTAAGAAATTGTTACTTATTTGTCTATTAATAAATTGTTAAGTTTGTCTGCTGTTTATAACTACTCCCGAATCCAATAAGAGAAAAATATAACAGTATTTTTATGAAAAAGAAGTAATGGTTCCGATAGTCACAATTAGCAGTTTCAATCACAAAATAATTTTTGATATAATAAAACTTCCGCAAAGTCTATCTAAAACAATATCCTATTATTTTTACCAATTTATTCATACTTTCAATATCCCACACTGTCAACATGTAACCTGTACCTATATAAATGACGATTCATGTCCTGTTGATGTTTAAAATACACGTAGAATCGTGCTTCCTTTATCTTCACAAGACGAGAAGCCAACTCAGATTCGTTGGTAGACGTGTAGAGTTGGCATGTTTGTCAATATCTTCGAAGCCAAGCATGATTTCTCGTCACGTACAAAGCGATACGATCTAATAGGCAAAATTTATAAAAATCAGATTTTTTTTTAATTCAAGTCGGAATAATATTTTTTGGTGAACATTGATAATAAACGAAATGAACGTATATCAAATTCACAATCCAAATGTTACTGGATCATAAATCTAACTGAGATTGAATGTAGATATTAACAAGACATTTAGTTGAATTTTATTCTGTAAATTTTGTAGTTTTGTAGATTTTCTAATAAAAAAACATTTTGGTACACCAATCGCTGGTCCTCGTGGGCACTCATAGATACATGTGTATTTGAGGGTCAGAAAATCGATTTTTTGAGGGTAATCCTCAGGTTAATTAATTTATTAACAATTTAATTGATTTAATTGCTGCTACTAAAAAATATGAGAGCTGCAGATTTTTTTAAATACTTTTTGTTGCTTTTAAAATACGGATCAGATGGTGTTTAAAAAATATCGATACATTAACTAGAACGGAAAATACTGCAAATATAATGCAAATAGATTGCGACAAACAAGTATCCTCAGCTTCTCCCCCCCCCCCATATTTCTGCTCCAAATTAAGCTACAAACCTTTACAGCCTCCCATCTTGAAGGTGAAGACTTAAAATTTAAAACTAGCCAAAAGTATCACTTTGTAATGGCTCGCGAATAGTATAGTAAAAAATATATATGTTTCTAAAGTAAAATAATTCTTTAATTACAACAACAACAGCCTTTTCTAAGGTTAAACCTTGTGATTTGTGGATTGTAATTGCGAAAGCTTACTGTAATGGAAATTGTTTACGTGAACAATTAATATTTCCACTTTTCCAAAATTTAGTTATGCTTGGAATCGGAACACTACCATTATTTTCATAGCTAGTATGAGAGTAATTTTCGAAATGGATCATTATAGCCCGTGGCATTTGATCAGGTGGACCATGATTTTCTTCATAAATGATATCTTGAACGTAACCGAGAGCTCCATTGACTAATTCTTTTTCTATACCTACATAAATTAGAACGTAGCATAATTTTACAACCAATCGATAAAACTATGAACGCTTCAAGTCTACCTGATACATCTACATTAGCTAATTTTGCTTGAGAGCAATTGTAAATAGCTGAAATATAAGCAACTGGTTGGCGTAACTCTTTCAATTTTTGATAATTGTAATCTTTTACATCTTTATTGGTTGCAAATAACCGAGTAGCATCGTTAAAAAAACTACGTTTATTTTGAGAAAAAGTTTGAATACTTCTTTTCATTAATATTTCATAATCCTAAAGCGTACATTCACCATTACTTATACGGTCTAAAATATTTCGAAACATTTGTTGTGATTCATTTTGTCTAAAAGATGATAAAAAAATATTTTTCAATACTTGAATTATATAATAATTTTCCTTCTAAAAGAAACTCACTGCCTTTAACTTTATCACTATAAAGTGGTCGATCATTAACAGGTGGTAATTGTTTTATATCTCCCAAAAAATACATAAATAATCCACCAAAAGCTTCATTTTGTTTAGAATAGACGAACCAATTACATATTATTATTTAATGTAGCTCACAGATGGAGCTACTATCTCTGTACATATACATATATATGGCATAAATAAAAAATACCTTTTTTTTATTTATAGTTTTTTTTTTAAATAATGATTGATAACACATCTAAAAATGAATACGAAACAATTAAATATAATTTCATGTCTAGATGTTTTGTAGTTTTTCTGTAAAGTGTACCACAAAAAAAGTGACAATTTGACCTAGTAGAGGCTCGCTTCGCTCGCCTAATAAGACTGCTAGATTTAATTATCTTTATTTATAACCAAACTGCATTAGTTTAAAGTAATAAATTGGGACCAAAAATCACAAATCTATTTGTTTATGGTACCTTTTTTCATTTTGTTAGTTACAGCAACTTAAAAAATTGAATTGTTAGTAGCTGATTCACCCGTGGATTTTTAGCATGACACCCTTGAAAAGTCGATTCTCCAACCCAAAAATATATAAAACACCAAGAAACTGTGGAGACCTCAGAGTACCTACAAACCCCTCCCCCCCCCAGTTCCCGAAGTAGATGGAATTTTAAAATTTAATTGTAGTCATCAATTTGTTTTACACCAATTTTACTTTATTGTACCAAAAAGAAGTACCAATACCTAAAAATCATGACCTAATGTTACAGTAATATGAACAGGAAAAAAATACTCAAAATACTCCTCTTTCCAATAATAATAATTTTAATTAAATGATCATAAACTAAACAGATGATTGCAATTTTCTAGTCGTCATAATTACCATATGATTTTTTTTTAGTTCTGTGAGATAATTTTGTTGCTTTATTCAGTGGTGTTGTCCTTTATAATTAATTCTGTCGCAGATCCCAACTCCACAAACATGTATCCTTTCATGAAGCATATCGAAATACATACTTCTATATCTCTTTAATTTATTTAAACTTTGTGTCTCTCAACTTTGGAACTTTGACCACTGACTTTTTGTGTAAATAAAGTTAATCTTTCTTATTTTCTGAACTTATGGTACATTATTGTATAACAAATAAAAAATAGGGGCGATTATTATAACCTGTTTATAACCTTCATACATAGGTAGTTCAAATATTCATTATAGAAACAGATCATTATGACTAATATTCTATTATATTATATTCTATTATAATATTAATAATATGTTATACTATCGATAGCCTGTGATTAAAGAACATTTTTTTTAAACTTCCAACTTACAGGGTCACTTATATATTGTTGATAGGCACATGTTGGGCAAAAAAACGGATCCCCAGTTGATTTATTACGGATATAACGTTCACAATTTAATTTTATTGATTTACACTCCTACAAGGAAATCACTGTTTAGAAATCTATAGGATCTTAGTAGATTTTTTAATGTAAATTAATGTAAAGTCCCTTTTGATCCGATCAGGGATTTTGTTAAATAAACACTATACATTTCGTGTATAAATTTTTCAAGAACAATTGATTAAACAGATTTTTCTGTGAAAAGGCGTTTTAATTACAGTAATTTTTTCATACTTATATACGTATGAATAAGTTTACTTTTTTCTGTACTCCAACGAAGCCAGGTATATGGAAAAAGAGAAAAATTAACAGTAGCTTTTGGGATTTAAAAAATATACAAACAAGAAAATAAGATTAGGGAGAAATTGAAAAAATGTCAAATCCGATAAGACTTAAACCTGAAATCTTTACTTATAGCTGGTAACGCCTATAAACACATCAGCCACAGATGCAGTAGTGGTTATTCGTCGTTTTTGATCGTGTTGAATCATTTTTTTTTAAATCGAGCGCACAACGCTTTTTTTTTCAATTATACTAGTATGTTTCGTTCATTATTGTTTTAAGTTTATTTTGAAAAATTATTTTTCAATTTTTTTATAGTACACCATTATTTTCTACTATTTGGTCCAATTTATTGTTAAAAAACACTGCCGAAAACTATTTTTCGCCGTGGACGGGATTAAAACGCCCGACTGGTGAATCCGGCGGTCGATGTCAGCGAAGACCTGCGCCTTAGCCATCTCGGCCAACGAAAATGCTTATAGTGGTGGGATATACTTACAGTAATAAGACTAATAAGCCACAAGCTCTTACAATCAGTCTAACGAAAAGTTCCATACCCACGAACAAACAGTGAAACTAATTTAAAAGCGTGTTAACAAGAGTTCGAAATGAAAACTGCTACAGCTACCCAACCAGCAGACAGATTGATCATTATAAAGATTGTTTCCACCTTTATCATTATTCTTTTTAATAAGATTAAAGATTATTAAAAACAAAATTAACGCGTGCAGGGCCGGATCCAGAGGAGGCAGCGGGGGCATGTGCCCCGGGCGCCAAGTTAGGGAGGGCGGCAAATTAAGGCTTGAGGTTGCTATTTTAATATTTATATCAAAAGTAATTGTCAATTTGAATTTTCAATTGCGCGATATAGTATCCGAACGACCAAGTGCTCTCTGCTCTTATAGAATTAATCACCCATGAATTTTCATCTCCAGAAACAAGAGCTGAAGCTAAGTCTCTTATTAAAAACATAAAATGCTTCGATTATGTAATAATGACATGCTTCCGGTATTTAGTCCTTAAGAAAATTGATCGAGTGAATAAGTTTTTGCAGAGAGAAGACACAACAGTAGACAATGCGACAAGAAACATACAAGGTCTTCTAACTGCATTATCTTTAACTAGGGAGCTGACTGTTTCAGAGGCAATTAATGATGCAAAATTTTTATCTTGGAACATGGGAATAACAGCAGTGTACAAGTAAACACGAAAAAGAAACAAAAAAATGGCAGGAGAATTGCAGGAAGATGATGATCCAAATTAAAACTTATAAAAACCTGCTTAAGAAATGCTATGACACAGCAAAGACTAACAAATTTTAGAATTATAAATATTGAACATGAAAGGGCTACTTTGCCTACTTTTGATGAAATAATGAACACTTTTTCAGCAAAGAAAGCCCGAAAAATAAGAGTTATGTAATCCAAGGTCTTGTGGATCTAATCTTTAAGTTAGGGCTTTAAATTGTTGGCATTGTTTTCAATTATGTATTATTTCAACCTCGTATACGACTCGCTTTTTCGTAAATCGGTCGGGACAGTAGGCCAGGGGGGGCGCCAAATGTAAAGCTTGCCCCCCCTAGAAAAATTGGTAGATCCGGCCCTGAACGCGTGTTTCTAAACGTTAACGATATTAATATACATTCTTAAAGTTATATGTTATATGTATTTAGTTACTGTTTTTTTACTCTTTGTCTTTTGACAAAAAAAGTAATATTCAAATCCACAAACATTTTAGAATCGTTAAAATTTCTGCATCGATAGTTCTGCAATATAATTTCCCAATTTGGCAGCAATTCTATTTATAGGAACTTTAATTAATAAAAAGATACAATCAGACATGCCTATCTTTCTAAGCTTTCAACAGATTTAAGAGATATATAGTTCTTGTTTAATTTGAATACATACTGAGACCATTATAATCTTATACCTTTTTCTCTTTATATTTATTGGATTTTAACAGTATCTTTTGTGGAAATCGTCGTCTCGTTCAACCTAGTATACCGTTTTTGGTACATAAAAAAGGACGTATGATGGATATGTCGCAGAGACACACTCCTACTCAGCTTTCACCTCTTAGTTATATTGCATATGCATACATGCAATTAAAAAAATATTTACGAAGTTACGAAAGGTTATTTGCCTATTGCTTAAAGTAACACCTGTTTTCTGTCTTGAGGTGTCGCCTGACAATTAACAGGATACCCACCGCTAAGTGATTTATTGAGGAGTCAACACAATAAATGAATACAGTTTATATCAAAATAAAATTTTGCAATGCTTTTCATTAGTAACACCATTGAATCTGCCATTTAAGATGTTACAAGTTAATTTCATTGAGAAAGATACATATATTTTATTATATGGTATTTTTATTAAATACATCATTTATTTTTACTTACTTTATACTATTGAAATAATAAGAAAGTTTTAAAAAAGTGAAATATAAAGTATAAATAAAATTGAGAGAAGGAGATTTAGCTAAGTAAGGTAGCTGGTGGATTGATGACATTTCGTTTAGTATGATAACTGATTATATTTTTAATTTTATTCATTTAAGTTCGGTCTTCCAGTGCTAGAAAGCAAAAAAACCTCACAACAGTGTTTGTTTCTGTTTCTAATGAGCAGAGCAAATTAAATATGTGATATTAATACCAATAAGTTTTTAATTCTGCTTTCTGCACAGGCAAATACAAAGAAAAGCAAACTCTGCTTCGATCTTTTTTCTCTCTTGCACCCGGAGACCGGGCTCAAGTAGGAGCGATGGCTCTACATCATCAGTCTTGTTGTTTATTATATAAGTCTGTGTGTTTTATTTATTTAGGCTTTTTTTATTTATCGATATTAATTACTCTAACATACACTTATAATTAAAATCAATTGTGTATATTGTTTAAAGAAAAATTGTCACAGGCTTGTCAAGGACTTGCCAAAAATTGTAACAATAAATATCAATATTTTTTATTAAGGATGTCCTCGTAGGTATAGACCTAAATACAAATGTACCGAGAACATCTATTGGGGCAGAAGAGGTAATTTATTAATTTGGGATTTAAAGGCCTGCAAGTTAGGACGAGTGGGGAAGACGTGGGAGGTAAGGAGTTCCACAATCTGGAGACCCTGGGGATGAAGGAACGATCGAATTGATCCGTTCTCGATGTCGGGCACTGAACAGTATAAGGGTGCATGGAGTTGGCTCGTCGCGTTGCTCTGGCTGGTCTGGCAAGTGGAAGCATTATAGAGCGGAGTTCTTCTGAGCAAAATCCGTTTATGTATTATTTGAAATATTTTTTCATATTTTCATTACTTTTAGATATGAATGCTATTTCCACTGAAAAATTGGAAGTAAATTTGTTTTAAACATTCTGTATTTCTTTATAAATAATAGAATAATAAAAAATGTTTCAAATAAAGTAAAAAAATTATTAAAAACACTATTCAATATTTTCAAGTCTGAGACATACAGTCCATTTTCCACTGCCAAACGCTTGCAATTTTTTATTTTGATTAGCTTGCACTGCATTTCTTTAAATAATAAAATTAACATTTTTAAACGCTTTAGATTAATTTTTAAGCTGATGCATTAAGCATTAAGGTATCAAATTTATAATATAAATAAACCAAATTTTGTTAAAAAAGGGTATATTTTAAATTATAAAAAGTCTTTTTTATTAATATACCTACATTTAATCATCATCTGACATGTTTAGTTCCGAATCAACTTTATACTTGATACAAGTATTTTAAAATCTTTTTTGTACAACTGTCATTAAAAGTGCCACTTTTAATGATAGCAAACAATGTTAAAAACGATTGTTTACATAGCAGCGTGTTAAAAATACTTTTAACACGTTGCCATGTAAACAAGTTTACTTTTAACACGGTTTAGTTTACTTTTAACACGGTTTGGTTCATTGTCATTGAAAATTCGCTCGTTTCATTATCAAAATAGGGAAGTTGTACAAAAAACATTGTATGGTATTTGTGTTAAAAGTGATTTTATTTTGTTCGTGAAATTGTTCAATTCGCTCCGCTCATTTCACAAACGTTTTCACTCACAAAATAAAACCTCACTTTTAACACTCATATCATAAATAACTATTTCATGCATCTGTTGATCATCGTCAATATTTATGTCACCTTCATCTTCACTGACCAGGGCTTCTTCTTTTTTTAAATTTGTACAGTTGTTCCACATGCAGCTAAACATACTAACCCTGATTTTCTGTAACTGTAAAGTTTTCCACAGCCACTTTTACAGCTACAGAATATCATATTCAGAATTTCTGGTGGTGCAGCATCCTGAATCATTTTTATCGGTACTAAAAGGTCTTGTTTTTCTCATCCCCTGTACTGGGGCCTATTTGATTAAAGTTTTTTATAACCGATAGCCTCCTCAAAATCATTTTCAGAGATATATTTTATATATATACAGTGTGTCCAATTAAGTCGCTATCATATGGAAAACTTTTTTATTCTTAGTTTTATGAAAAAAAGTTATTTTTTATAAAAAGTTATGCATGGTCTAAAACTTAAAATACAACCATCAGATATTAATTTTTTAAGCCCTATACAAAGTGTGTAAAAAATATGAGTTTTAATCAAGAGTAAAATACCTTTTTTTTAATTGTTATGAAGGAAAGTTGATCATAATACACTCAGGAGGATGTACAATGGGCCATATGAGCACTTGCTCACCCTCTCCAATTTTCCAGATTCAAATTGAACTAATCAACCTTTTTTTTCATTTCTCTGATACCAATAGCCTCTTTACTGGTGGTCTGGTGATGTATTATTAATTTTTAATTTTTTAGTTCCAAAATTTTATTGAAAGATAATTTATTTAAATTTATTCAAGATATCTATTTTACATCAACTGTACATTATCGCACACAGTATGTGGGAATGACATGACATCGCTTTCATGCTTGTTTAAAAATGAATTAAGAAAAACAATATTCCATTGTACTTGTCAAAAAATAGATTTATTTCTAAATACTGGTCCTAGAAATGATAAGTGATTATTGAGTCAGCTTTTGCTAAACGTACAGTTTTGTGTTTTTTCAATTTCTAATTATATTTGTGAATAGTCTGTTTTTAAAGATTATGTGTCTAATTGTCATAATAAACACCTTAAATACCAGTTTATAATGTATTTTTTAATCTATAGTAATAATATAACTTAACTAATTAATGTAAAAATGACATAAACACTTAAGTTTTGTTTTTATTAATAGCGCACAACGGGAGTATAAACTATACATCATTCAAAGCTTATTTTTATTAAAGTAGGCCTTGTTAGGGTGATGAATTTCGCCCTGTATATTTAATCTTATTCTCAGTTGTAAATGCGCTGTTGTCACGTCCTCAATAAAATCATAGTGTTAGTGACAATAAATAAAATAACAATTGTGTACTCCATTTCAGCGCCATCAAATCCTTAAAAATTAGTTTTTTCACAAAAAACGAAAATCGTCAATTTAAAAATATATTTTTAGATATAATAAATGCATTTACAAAATAATGGTACTTAATTAAATGAAAGCAAACAATAAAAAAAAATTACAAAAAAGTCTTCATTTGCAATTAGGAACAAATTTTCTATGTCTATATAACGATATTATAAAATAAGTTTTACAACAAACAGTTAAATTGGACCAGCTATAAATGAGAAAATACAAAATATTTTATTTTGTCGATAAGTATTACAGCAGATATATATTAAAGAATTTTTCGTGGAGCTCTCCAGGTATGGCGGTATTATGACATACCAATCAGTTTCAGCTATTTTGATAAGTAGAACAAAGATAAATATTCCCACAAAATGTTATGTTTTAAATAATGGAAATCCGTTTAATATGTGTTCAATAGCTACAGTGCAATAATTCAGCAGAAAAGCAGATACACTAATGGTAAAATAAGCAAAGTAAAAAAAATGAAACATACAACATTAAAAAAAAAACATATAAACAACAAAAATTGGAGTAACAGATTTGGTTAAAACTATTGTCACGTTCATCTATTCGTTATGTATTTTCAATTCACCTCCAGTATCAAAGGTAAAATGTTGTCAAGTGAACAGTTTTTCATGTAATAAGTCCAATCTGTCAAAATAATTTCTTGTGTCTACAATTTTTTTTTACATGTCTGGTGTACATTGTCTTAAAGCTTCTGTCCAAGTTTTGTCCGAATATAAAAATGCAAAATAGAGGTAATCGAAGTAAATCATGCCTATGTTAGTTTAATATTTCATCTACTACATATGTCTTATCGTTGCTTCTGTATTGTGTAAGTATAATTGTCTTTTTTTTTCATTTTTTTATCAAATTCGATGTATTGCTGCTTAACCATCTCTGTAATATCTATTTTGTTGCTAAAAATTTAGATGGTACAGAATGAAATGAAGCATTATCCATGTTTACTACACATTTCTCTGGAAAATTAAATAAAGCAGGAATAAGTTAATTAACAATCCAGTTTTTTAAAAAATATCTCCATTTATAGTTTTCTGATAGTCAATGACAGTATTTGAAGAGTCTAATAACAAATCACATCCCTCTATTGACCCACCATTTGCTCCTGCAAGTAAAATTGTAAATCGCTTTTCTTCGGATTAAACATGCAATGGATTACTTTTTAAATCAGATTACGGTTTCCATCGACGCGTTGGTGTACCATTTTTTTGTATCCACGTCTATGTACACGAATTTGATGATTTCATTGCGCTTTTTTAATTTCATAAATTTCTGAAGGAAAGAGATTTTGCTATGTCTTCGCTCACTTAAAATTTGTCGTCAGTTCACGTTTTTAAGTTTATATATCATTAATTTTGTATTAAGTTCGTTTACCGTTTAAATCTCAGTTTTGCTTTTTGTCAGTCAAAAGTTTATTTGAAGTAAAATATTCGTTTTTATAATTGTACGTCCAAATCTGTCGCTGCAATTTTTTTTAAATGAAGTTCTTAAATGTATCTGCTTTATCTTTCTTCCTTTTATTTGCCGCTTCTTTACCATTAACTAAATCTTTTTTTAAGATTTTTCGATTATATTTAACACTAACCTAAAAAAGAAACACGAAATATTTAAAAAATGTATGAAATAAAAATTTAAATGATATTTGATAGGTCATAGATTAATGAATGAAATATCGATTCGTCCATGTCCTATCAAATTACATTTTAATTATCATTATGGATCATTGTTATTAAAGAAATTAATGAAAATATTTTATTCCGAAACATTTTTAACTTTTACTATAGTGTGTAATCTGACAACATTGTAAAATAATGACTGACAGTAGAAATGTGAGGTTAGGTATGTTTATTAAATTATAAGTAATTTGAATGTAATAAGAATGTAAAAGTGTATTTAATGTAACAAATAACTTCATATACAACTATTAATGAAATTAAAAATGTTTGGAACTATTTGCTGATAAAAATATTGGAATAATTTTGAATACAAACACAATAAGTACTTACATTAAAAACCTAAGAGATCTCACTTCTGAAACTTTCTGGTCTTTTCTAAACATGTAATATCATTTTTGTATTCATTTTTTTGTCTCTACACATTTTTTTTTCGGCATAATAATTTTTTTAATGCATTTAACCATTATATTTATATCTGTTGTCAAGCTTGTCAGATTGCGACTTGCAGTGACTTGGTTACTTTCAAACGCCAACATGACAAAAACCAATACCAACTTGAATAAATAAAAAGATAGCCTGCTAGATATAAATAAACGTTGAATCGTTAATACACTTATATTATTTCAGTTAATTTTATTGTTTAGAAACTCCACCCTAAGTAGATGTAAGCTTAAAGATAATTCAATTACATTTCATAGTTGTATTAATATTGAAAAGGAAGTCCTAATTTATCGTTACAGCGGTGATATTCTAACTGGTACTTTTATCCTCACCGCAGCACTGCGATGGTGGTGTATGCGGTTGTTTCGCCTTCAATTGGAACCGAAGAAAGGTAAATGACACGTTGAATGTTTGTTATTGTCAACTGTTACATGTACGAAGCTTGTTTTCTGTTTATCGAAACCTACTGAGATTAGATATGATGCACTTTTGTGATGATAAAATATGTTTACTGGTTTCGATTTGACACTACTCGAAGTTTTCTAGAACGAACATCAATGTTTACTCTTTATTTTTTATAACTAGATATAATTTACATTTGTTATTCAACTACATAGTTGCAAAAGTACCTTCTGAAGTTTCGTAACATGTTTTCGAATACTTTATTTTTTCTGGAAGTTCAGTTTTTGTATAGTATATAATGTATTCTAATATATAATTTGGTTTACAAATATAGAAATATAAAAAAAATAAAAACAAACAACTTTTTTGAAAAAAGCGTTGGTTAAAGAGAGAACGGTCTTTAAATGAGCTATAGAGACCCTTTTTCGACCATAGACTCGAGATCCGGCATGTGGTTGTATGCATTCATAATTTTACAATCTATTGTTTAAATTTAAAAAATATATGTGATTAATTTTTTATAAATAAAAATAAATAAATACCAGAAACGTAAAGATGTTTTTTTTATTACAACTATATATAATACTTACACAAAATTTTGAAGTTTACAGGCTAGACACCAAAATATTCTACATTACATTGAGAAAAGAACAACACTCATAATAACATAAAATTTTGCGTAAGTATTATATATAGTTGAAAAAAAATATCTTTACGTTTGTGATATTTATTTATTTTTATTGATAAAACATAGATATATTTTTTAAATTTAAACAATTGATTGTAAAATTATGAATGCATACAACCACATGCCGGATCTCGAGTCTAGGGTCGAAAAAGGGTCCCTTTTATAGCACATTTATAGACCGCCCACTGAGCCCAAGTAAGGGGCGACTTCAAAGACTCGTTAATAAAAGCTTTTATTTAAACGCTTTAAAAAGAAGAAAATAAAATTTTCCTATTAAATTTTTGCTTTTAAATTATAACTTCATTATTCACAATTTATGATAATAAAAGCTTGTCGCGCTATTTACCTGTGTAAATAAATTAATAAATTAACTAATTTAATTGTCAAATTGGCTAAGTTTAATTTTTTAAAATTTCAAGTTAATTAAATATTGATTGGTACTTAAACCTCGCGACAAGCTTTTTTTATCATATAAATTGGATATAATGAGGTTATAAGTTGATAATTAAATTTTAAAAGGAAAATTTTATTTTCTTCTTTTAAATAAAAGTTTTTTCCAAAAAGTTTTTTTTGTTCTTATTTTTTTTACTTTTTAGTTATTGCTGGCTAGGTTTCTCAGTCTCATTGTTGCAAGGTCATTTACCGGTTGATTTCGAATAAGAAGACCTTCTAATGCTTTTACCATATTTAATGCCAGCAGCAAAAAGCTTCGAGCCTAAGTAAATAACGGCTTAGTCTTTTTCTCTAGCGTTCTCTGTTTTTTCTGTTTTTTTCCATTTTGTTTACATGAGTACCTACTGAAGAAATCTTCGTCCACACTCTCAGAGCTCCGTTTAGAAGGGTAAGAGCTAATCTACTACAGGGTTCGTCCAGATGCTCTGAGTTACGTACACATCGTATTACACCCTAATGCCAATCAGTCCTCAGCACTGCCTCACCTTGACTTGGGTGTTTGGAAGATTGCGCCACTTATTTGAGCTTGGAGCTTAGGTACTTGGGCCTGACAAAACACCGTTCCGGGTTTGAATGTGGAGTTATCTTCCTCCTAGACAGGTTGCAGACCAATGTTGATGACGCCCATCTCGCCAAATTACACAAGTCAAAGTTAATCAATCGATAGTACATGCTTCCAAAAATAGTTTTTTTTAACCTACATTTTTATTCTCAACGAATGCTTTCATTATAGGAAAGTATTAAACACTCCAATAGTGCGCCAAATTGAATTTAGATCTGTCGCTGTTTTTACGTTTATTTTGTCTCTTAAGACGTTATTCTCATTTATTAATGCTGTATGCAATTAACTACTACGTTGGAACAACTATTCATTAATAGGGTATTTTTTTTAATGTATCCCTCTACAATTGCACTGAATATGCAAAAAAGCATGTTTATTTAATTGGAAAATTATTATCTCCTGCATCAACTTATACTGTTACTAAAGTATAACGGTGTTTCTGTCGGTCTTTTTACGTTTACTGCGTCCCTTTGAAACTTAACATATTTTCGTTTATTAATGCTGTATACTTATATGCAATTAACTCTTATGTTGGTATTTGGGAACCGCAGAAGACTTTAATTCAATGGATTCCCAAAAAAGAATCACCATAGGTTGGTTCCACCACCTTTCTGGTAGCACGAATGAAATTGGTTTGAATTCAATGAGATCTGGACCAGGATCTCTTTTATTAATTGAATAAGAACGGTTTTCTTTTGTAAAACAACTAAGTATTTATTGAACTTCCTTGGACATACAAGGGCAAAATATGAAAATTTTAAACAAGACAACGACTTCTTTTTATGACATTCAATAATAATTTACATTCAGTCTTTTATATACATATATTGCTATGCAACGCTAAGCAAAAAGGGTTTGAGAATTTGAGTTTAGTGTTTAGTTTTTAAACAGTTGGAACATACCCAGATAGCATGCAAACTTGGGGCAAGTTTGATTTTTCTTTGCTTCTTAATTGCTGCGTCAAATATGACGAGACAAGTTTGTGACAAAATCTCTGTAATATTGTTAAGTTAAATATAAACTTTCAAGTTTGCGACAATAGTGCTCGAATATTGTCATGACAAAGATAATAGGTCAAGTATGTAGCAACATTGCTGCAACGTTATCACTGCACCCACGCGCGCAAGTGACGCGGGCGCCATCTGCTGACTGAACTTGACATGCTGCTGACTAAACATTACTGTACTGAGTTGACTAACGTGACGCGGTTAGAATATATTTTTACTTCTAGTTTTTTAACTTAGATTGTAACGATTATGATGTCTTGTTGGTGTGTTAATTATTACCTACTAAGCTGAAACTTCTACAATTAACAATGTTCAGCTTAAACCCGATTAGTTTGTGCTTGTGGATAGCGTCTTTTTTGCTTTCGAGTAGTTGAGGTAAGTTTATTATATATTTTTTGTAGTCCCTCGTTATTGATATTCACAGCCATATGGGATTTTAATTAATGTATCTTGTTTAAATTAGAAGATATTTCACGGATACACATCGCGGTTTTGCAAAGACGCCGAAATGTCAGGATCAAATAGAATTAAAAATTGCGATGTATATCCGTGAAAAATCTTTTAATTGAAATAGGTATATAGTCATCACCAAACCATGATAATACAATGTCTCAAGTTGTATAACCTCAAAATTTTTTTGTCACAGTGATGATGCACAGATAGGTATTTACTTGAACTATGGAGGGACCCTCCATAACTTGAACATTAACTCCTTTAGTTTTAAGAGTTTATAACAATTTGTTTGTTTGTTTCAGAGCTGTTAGACAAACAAAAGCATCGCAATCTGCAACTAGCGAATATAATCTGGGTGCTAATGCCAACGACGAATAGTTCTAGACAATAATTTTAATTTGATACTTCAACTAACGTTTTGATTTATTACTGATGATTTAAGTGATTAATAAATAAGTTATATGATTATAAATTGGTTTTATTCTGATGTGGTTTCGAACCGAACAGCCTGGATAAAAAATAATATTTCCGTAACAAGGTTAGGGCAAGTTTGCCGTAACAAGGTTAGGACAAGGTTGCCATAACAAAGTTGTTGTAATCTTTGTAAAACAAACTTGCATGCAAGTTTGTCACACTGAAACTAGAAAGTTTGATTTAAACTTGCTGCAAGTTTGTAAAGTTGCCACGGCAAACTTGAAGCAAGCCTTCTTTTTTGATGTATCAAACTTATTGCAAGTCTGAAACAAGTTTATATTGTTATCTGGGTAGGGTATTTTTTCAATGTATCCCCCTGTAATTGTACCTACTAGTAATACAAAAAGCTTGTTTATTTAATTGGAAAATTATCATCAACTTATAATGTTACTAAAGTGCTACAAAAACAATACATATGATAGTATCTCAAATTAGTCACACTCGTGTGAAAATTATAATTTTCAGCACTTGTTTCACTATATACGATAAGCCAACACAAGGTCGGCTTTTAATACGTATATACAACACGACACTTGCAGTTATAATATAAAATTACAGTTGTATTAATTTTTTTAAACCATGTTTAAGTTTTAATTAAAAAGTTTAAAGTGTATCATGTGATTTAATAAAGAAAGAGAGGGAGATACATGTCAACTGCATTACAGTATGAAATATTTTGGAAAACTGCAAAAATCAGAAAATTAATAATATTTATCTTTGAAAATTTTGTAAAAAACAGAAAATGGAAAAATGGCACAAATGGCACAAATTGTGAAAAATTGTTTTATCATAACGATGTAGAAAACCATCAAATGGGAAATTGTTGATTGTAAAATGACGTAACCAGAG
Source organism: Altica lythri (assembly GCA_964028335.1). Taxonomy (NCBI): domain Eukaryota; kingdom Metazoa; phylum Arthropoda; class Insecta; order Coleoptera; family Chrysomelidae; genus Altica; species Altica lythri. The sequence continues at coordinate 29,288,232 of OZ034801.1, read as the reverse complement.
TTGAAAATTAATGTGTCACTGTTGTTAGCACTAAAAAATATCGTAACCATTGAACCTTAAGAATGAAACGTAGCGGCATTTAAAAAAGAGAAACAAAACTGATCTACTGACAACCTACTTCGTTAGCGGTATAGTCCCGTCTTTTGTTATCGGTCCCGAGAGGGAAATGAACAAAATAAAATCGAGGCTGCCACTTGCATGCCGTTAAAAAAATGTAAGGTAAGCTGCCTTAGGCAAGGTCGTGTGCGTACATGTAAAATGTTATACAAAGCAGTAATTAATGAATGTACAGCGATTATTTTTACCAATACAATTTAAAAATAAGGCAAACAAAACTATTCACAACAAGATATCAAAAATATTCTCTCTATAAACAAATCGCTGTCACGTTATGTGTTAAATATGTGATCTTACCAACGCATTTGATTGCGTCTCTCATGACATTTGGCTCGCTAAACTTCATCATTATGGTGTTAGAGGAGTCGTACTTTCACTTATTGCTTCTTTTCTAAATAGCAGATCTCAGGCTGTCTATGTAAAAAAATTCATTGTGTCAATATAAGAACGTAAGATATGAAGTACCACAAAGTTCTGTTCTCGGGCCTTTGCTGTTTATTATATATATATATATCAATGATCTAACTAAGTATATGTATCCTTATGAATTTTTGCTGATGATGCATGCTTTATAACTCTTGGCAGTCTTTCATCTAATTTAATTGCCTTAACAGATAATACGATACAACACGCAAAAAAATGGTTTTGTGACAATAAACTAAAATCAAATGAAGACAAAACACAACAGCTTTATTTTACGTATGACACTTCTTCATCAGCAGTATAGATTGCATCCAATTGTTAGGTACTAAATTGGGCAGTAATTTATCCAGGTTTTGTCATGTTGATATGTTAGCTAATAGACTGTCCAGGATAATCTTTTTAATTCGTAGACTTATTAGGGGTTATTTTGTGGGGTAATTCATCTGAATCAATCAGGATATTTAAATTGCAATAACAAGTCATTCGAATTATGTTGGAAGTTGATTATCGTGAGCACTGTCAACCTCTTTTAAAAAAATTAAAGATCAAGAAGTTACCAGCATTATACATATATAATACTCTTACTGAAGTTCATGAAAATTTAAAGGTTTAAAAATCTGAACTCAGAGTAATAACAAGAAATAATTCTCACAACACACTGTTCACTACGGTACAACCTCTGTAAATGTTCAACGTGGACAGTGGACATGCAGATTCTGTACCGATGAAACGGATGAACACATTATCTGTAACTGCAGAGTAATTGTTATTCAACGATATAAATATCTGAGGCAGGTCTTCTTAGAGCCTGATCAACAATCGTACATCCTAAGCGGATAATCGAGTTTTTTAAAAGTATAGACCTTATGGACTCATAATTAGATGTAGGGTATACACAAAAGATCTTTTAGGTCGCAGTGTAGTATGGTCACCTCGGCCAATCGACCCCACGTATTATAATCTAAAATCTACAAACATTATCACCTGTGTCTGCTGGAGTTCAATTTTTGATATTTCGGACCGTATTCTTTCTTCCCATTTCTTTTTTCCTTTCAACTTTCCTTCGATTAGTATGTGGAGCATATGGAATCTCTCGTTTCATTGGTCTTCTTTGTCCTCTATTATACACTGAATTTTTTTACATTTTATTGTTAATCTAATTTCAATGTTATCTTTTTATTGACGTTCAAATGCTATTAACTGTCTCTTCCAAAAACTGTTTAAATGAATTGTATATGTACCTAATGGAATATTTGTTTTTATATTTACGATTATAATCAAAGAATTAATAACCATTATTACTAAGATTGGTTATAAAAAAGTAAATAATCATTGAGAATCCACTTTCGAAGATATATTATTTTATAAATTAGTTTTATGACTGTTTTACAGGTACTCATGTATGCATAATTAGTAATAAGTATTATTATTTTCGATAATGTTAAAAGAGACAAAATAGAATGTTTGATTGAATTACTGCTTGCTTATTTGTCTTCTACGGCGACTGTAGGAGTTCACTTTAAACACTTCAATGTCGTAACAGTGCAGAATAAATTCATCAATAACCATTATAAAAGAGTTTATGACAGTTAATGTTGAAACAGCTCTTAATAAATCCCAAGACATACAAGAAGAATTACCGTAAGACGTGTTTGGGCAGATGAGTATTACTAAATCATTCTAGCCCTGACATTGTTTGGAAAACAATAGAAATCATTTGTCGACTGCTGTTTTGCCACTTTCATAATATATAAATATATGTTTAGGTATAACTTTCATAAAATAATTAAATTGTATTGTGTAGACCACAATATTTCCGGAAATTATTGAAGTGAATATAAAGATTTATTATTTATTCATGAATACAACTACTATGTTCATACTACTAAAGAAATAAATAGTATATAGGTACCTTAAATTTAGGCCACTTTCTTTTCTTTTAATATTTTAGTACTTCATTAGTGAAGTTCTGTATTTTTGAAGTTATACTTCTATTTATGCACTGGATTTGTGTGGGGTAAAATGGCAAAAATCATTACATATGTAATGGTGGGAGTAAGAGAGAGACAGAAACACATATAAGGTATCAGTACATTGAAAAGAGATAGATATACAAAAAACAATCTGAGCTAATGTTTTGGAATATCATACTGACGTATTACATTGTGTTTGACAGATTATTTTATAATTCTGTCACGTAAGTAAACATATAAAGTTTAGTATTTTATATTAATAATATTAATCATAATATTCAGCAATAAGTATTGTATTGTAATCCATACTACCGTCACATGGTTGCATTATATTTTGCACTATGGGGTTTTGTAAACACTTTTTTTGTACATTGATCGTTTTACTGTTTTAGTTTTCGTGATTGAAGTAAGGACACACATCAACTGGTCTTATTTTTCTAAGTATTTATTTAATTAAATACAGTTAATTTAAAAAAAAATTATTTCTACTTGCCTGTGTTTTTAGTTATTAAATTTTATTAGTTAACAGTGATGCCATTGATGTATATTTGATGGCGCCGAGTGATGATGATATAAATGTGAAAATTACAAGCACCAGTTGTAAACGATCTCTAAAAGGCGAATTAAAATGTACCAAATGTGAAAAACAGTATCATCCTGCTTGCCTAGTTCGTCTAAGAGGCGCAAGAGTGGTTGGTCAAAATTTAATCATCTGTCCATCATGTGCTGAAACTGAAAATGATGGCGACCATGCGTCATAATATAAAATACAGTGCTATTTGTTTGGTCGAGCACTTTCTTTTAACAGAAGAGGTTCAGCATCTAAGTGTTTTTGGTTATGACCCGAGCTCTTATTTTTGTCGTGTACAGAATAAACGTGGTGGAGCTATGATTTTGGCAAACATGGTAGGGAGGTAAATCCTTTAAAAATGATCGAAAAGTTATCAGTTGAAGGGCGAAACACCTGGTACTTAAGACGGACCTCGTCTCCAGGAAATGTTATGCAAATTTGATACAAAATCAGTGTGTACTCGGTACTAGGAATGTTTTTGAGGTCGCTAAATCATTCGCATAAAAATTTATGAATCCGGGCGCGTGCATAGAAGTATAACTTCTGCCGGCAGTCCTACTGACTGCCACACCCTTTTTTTTTTCTCATTAATCTAAGCAAACATCAGTAATTTCTTTATAATGAATTTGTTATAGATCAGATCACATATTTTTTCACTTCCCATAAAACCTGATTAGGCATGTTTTAAATCCAGAAAGTAAGGCAATAACCCCCGAATAAGAAAAACGAATTAAACTGAATCTCCTACAAGATGAGTCTATTAACGATCTATATCAAAAAAGGTTAGACCAAAAACTAAGAGAATTTCAATTTAAGAATTTAAGATACAGAAAATAACATAAAAGAAGCAGCGAAAGCTCTTCGCGAAGAAGAAGAAAAAAGCACAGAGTACAAATACATCCTCAGTAATGACACAGTCAATGCTATAAAAGAAAAAAATACTGTACGGAAGATCGGTAACAACAGAAAAGAATGATATATAGAAAGAAACATTTTAGGTAAATAGTTCATTGGTGGAACAAGTAATTAAAGAACAAGAGTCCTGAAAAGTTGTAAATTCATAAAGGAAAAATAAGCACGAAAATATAAATATAAAATCGATGGAAAGAATACTACGAAGGTCTATTAATACAGAAAAGAAAAAATCGTGGAACTTGAGACAGAAACCGTAAAATACAACTCCTCAGGGGATGAAAGTCAAATATACGTATCATTAGATGAAGTAAAACGTGCTATAAGGACTACCAAAAACAAAAAGATGGCAGGACAAGGAGGGTTGGCACCTGAACGGATTAAATGTGGATCAGGAAAACTGTTTCGAATGCTACATAAAATCTTTGAGCAGGCTATGAACGGCAGAGACCTACCAGAAGAATGAAAACAATTATACTTGATCTCTCTCTCTCTTTTAAATGGGCAACAGCGGGCAGTGCTAACATTAGAGATGTCTCAGTAAAATCTCCTTGGTTGGGAAAATCTACGGTAAAGTCCTTAGAAACAAGATAGAAGAGGATATAAAGAACAATCAATCCGAAGATCAGGCAGAGTTCAAGCAGATGATCGAAAAACAGGCTATAAGAACAGAGACCTATATTTCGCTTTTATAGACCTAAAAAGAGAAAAAAAAATGTGGAAATCGATAAGGCAAATGGAAATAACTCTTCTACTAATTCATGCAATAAAAGAATTATACAGAGAAAGTACCGCAACCATAAAAGTAGAGAATCTTCAACAATTCATCCTACAAAAAGGTTTCCAAGGATGCCCCACGTCCCCAACTTTTTTCTGGAATGCACTTTCAAACAACGGAAAAGAAAATGCGAAGGAATCGAAATACCTTTCAGAAATCAACATCAGGTGGTCATTGCACAAGACTCTGAAGATCTTAGCTATATAGTGCGGAAATTAATGTATGATAATGCTGGGCTCTAAATAAACTTCAGCAAAAAGGAGTATTTGAACACGTCGTAAGAAGCTATGGAAAACTTTGCAATAGATGAGAACCTTGTTGTAAAAGGTAGCGAAATTGTAAAATCATGAGTGCGTACAAGCACATGCTATGAAGGTCTGTTAGGGTTGGTCATTTAGGGACCGCCCGTTCGACCCAGGTAAGGGGTGACTTCAAAGACTCTTTAACCGCATTTTTAAATATCTAAAACTGGAAGAACAGAGTATGAAATAGCAAAGAGACCTGATCAGACAAGAACTGCTATCAAACAGCTAAATCCTTTAGGTATTATGGAACAGAAGTGTAACTAGGAACACCAAAACAAGGATATACCACACAGTTGCACAATCCATTATAGCGTACGGGGCAGAATGTTGGATAATGAACAAGAAAATACAATGTAAAATAACTGCAGTGGAAATGGACTATTGGATGCGAGGGATCGAATTCCAATGTAGGTATTTAGCCAAAAATTAGTTTGCGTTTTTTGTTATTTTATTTCATTACTGGTTTGAACACGTATTCCTAAAGTTATTACTCCTAATTTTACTATTTTTTTCGGCTTTGGCTAAATATCTGCCAGGGCCTTGTTTTTTTAATTGCTTTCTTAAGCTGATTTGGTCATTTTTTCGGAAGGATTAACCCACATTTGGTGAGAAGGTCGAAAGTTCACCGTATCGAATATTCACCGTTTCGAAAGTTCACCTTTATCCAAATAGTTACACGGATTTTCAGCTATATAATGTTTGAAAATTCTAGAATTACCTTTAGACAGTTAAGACAACTTATGGAATACGGTCCCTCAAATAAATAGCCAAGGTCAATAGCAGTTCCGCCAAGGACACCCTTCCTACATTCCGATTTAGTGAAAGAAAAGATTTATTGTTTTTAAGAACTAACTTTAATTACTTACTATTTGTATTATTTTTATTAAAAAAGAGGACAAGCGTCGCAGAAGAACCCAGCTTACATTCTACACTTTTTAAAATTAATAAAAAAATTAAAAATTGTCGTAAACAGTAAGAAATTATTCAAACGTGCAAGATTACCATATAAAACAGTAACAACAATAAAAATATACTCTAACCAAGTTTACTCTTTAACTAAATACAATGGCACCTCTAAATCCTTATCAATAGTTTTTAATCTATAACTTTTATTCAGTTACAGTTACATTTGTTTGTTTTTTAAATGTACCTATTTACAATAAATAGTTGCTTAAATCGGAACCACTCAAATATATCAAATCTAATACATATTTATTGCTCGTATGATAAAAGGTGTTATTGAAGACCAAGTAGGTAATACCCACCTCAAATTGTTAATGAACCAATAACCTAATTCTCTTCTTGTCTCTGGTTACACTTTCTGATTAGTTAACGTTTATCCCTGCCTTGATATAAACTTTGAACTTTATATAAAAGGTCCATAAAACCTGATTAGGCACGGTTTAGATAATTTAATTCCAGAATATAACGTCAATATTTATTTTAAATACAAACAGTAAAAGTGAATGAAACATTACAAAAAAGAGTTTCTATACCTAATAAATACCGGTATTAAAAACACAGACAATAGACTACAGAAATTATAATGCAAACATTTTTCAATTTCTATTATTAGATAACGTTTTATATTTGGTGAAGGCACACCATTGGCCTGAAGCCAAAATCATCACCCAACGACTTTTTAACCCGCACTCTATGATAAAATCTGCCCATCTTCGGACGGAAGACAATAGCTTGGCACTCCTGTAGTTAAAAAAAAATAATAAAATTACACCACTCCCACCCACAGCGGCTGTTGTCTATTTCAAATGGGTCATTATTTGTTGAAATTATTTGCATTTTGCATGACGCATGATGGGAAATTACAAGAACTTGACAATTTGCAAAGTACCTGCCTATTTTCGTATTTTTACGGTACATTATAAAGGCAAAGCCGCGTTAAGAAGTATTTGTGTTGGAAATTATTGTAGACAATGCTGAAATATGATATATTTTATTCGCTATTTTACTTTTGTTCACAATTGTAATTATGAAACCAAACATGTCAATTAAATTACTCGCCATTTTAACTTCTGTCAGTTCTCAATATGATGATTCGCGGTAGTAACTGTATCGTTAAATTTTCGGTAAAATGAATAATTTTATTTATTTTGTAAAGAGTAGCTCAGAAATGTATCTACAAATGGTTTACTCCTTCGTGTAAAACGAATACGAGAAATGTGCAACAATATAGTCATAGCGGTTTCAAAATGGAAAATTATAATAATTCTAGTTTCTATGGTCAGCTTTTATCCAATATCCCTGAAGTGGGAAAATGTAGCAAAATTTGTCAGTTTTTAACAGGTTTGTTTAAATTTGAAGAAATTGAAGAAATTAGCTCTAGCTTCCAAGTAAGAGAAGCAAAGTGAGGTAAGTTGAAGTCAATATCTGCTGGATGGTGTACTTTAATTACGTGGGTTGTCTTTTTAGTTTTGCGTATAACCGCTTAGAAGGCGCCACCAATAGAAACTTTACACAAAAATCCAACCTCAATCTTTTATTGGCATATATCCAGAGGTTCATTGCGATACAACAAGTCGTGTAGTTGCAGTGAATTTTTAAAGTTAGCAAGTCGGTCGAAAAATGGCGAACATTTTCAAACAATAATTTCTTACAATTTTCGGAGAGGATTATCCCAAACAGCAACTTGTCGCTAAAATGGTTTCTGTGTTAGGGAATGAAGCAGCACACCAGTCAACAACTTCCCACGGATATTGCGTATTTTAACGTAGTCGCTTTATTCTCAGCGACAAATCCAGGCTAGGTCCACTCAAAACAGCAGTCACACAGCAAAACATTCATGTGGTACTTCAAGGATGACCGCCGTGTAATATACCGTGAGATAGAGGCATCTTTGGGCATTTCAAAGATCTCGATCTAAAAAATCTTATATGAAGAACTGGGTGTTACGAAGTTGGTTTCCTGTTGGATCCCTCATTTGCTCACAAAAGAACAAAAAGAGGTTCGCGTCAATTGGTGTCGAACAAACATTGAAAGGGTTCAACAAAGGAAGCTCAAAAAATGTTTATAGTATTGTAAGTGGCGAAACGGAAAATAAACTCCAATCCGCTCCAAGGCTCTGCTGCAGATTAACTAGACTAGACAGAATACCCTATGTGTAAATTCACAGAAAGATGAAGAATGAGAAAAATATCTTAACATATATCAAAGAGAAGAGATTATAATGACATGGCCACGAAAGGAGTGCATGCAATGATCGCTGTATTAAAAGAGTAACAGACTAAAATCCATTAGGTAGAAGAAGAAGAGGAGGTAGGCCAAGAGACACGAATTTGACATCACCATAAATAAGATAGGTTTGCACAAGATAGAGAGATAGTGGGAAAATAGAGATGTTTGGCGTTTTGTTTCGACGAAAGAAAGACAGTTCATGTAAACGAATAGGTATCAAAATTTAAGTCTTTCATGTATTTTTTGGCATTTATTACGGGATTCTAGTTGTACCTTATACGAGTTAAAAAGGTTCTTTTTTATAGTTTTGGAAGCCATCTAATATAGTTATCGGTTTTACGATGAGAAAAAATCAATAAAAGTGATCCATTCTGGCAGTGTGTCAAAATTTGGTCATGTGGCCACAATCGCTTTAGGAGATCGAAGAACGGAAGTATATAAGCGCTTGTTTACTAGAAGTTATCGCAAACCTCCGACAAAGCAACACACAAAGGTGAATCATCCTACATAAGCACAATGCAGGTGCTCACACTGCCCAAAAGACAATCGAGTATTTGGAACTTCAAATCATTATATTAGCCTATCCAACGTTCCCAAAGATCAAAAAATCAATGCGCTGGTCGCTGGTAGCGATTTCAGTCGCCAGAAGAAACCATCGATGCTTTAAAACAGTGATTTTGCAGGTGTCAACTGAAGACTGGAGTAAATATTTTTTTCAATTGGTTTAAACGTCTGCAAAATTATATCGATCTTGGTGATACATATCTTAAATAATCACAATTTATAAAAAGAACTTTTTATAGTGGAAAGTTTTTTTTGGTGATTTATAAGTCATATTACTATTATTAAATTATTACTCCCTTGGTAAATAGCGCTTTACCGAGATAGATTACGGCATAGTTCACAGTATAGTCTAAAAAAATTTTTTCAAATTTTTCTAAATTAGTTTATTTTATTAACAGTTAAAATAATAATTACTGTTGTCACATGTTAGAACAAAAAAAAACTTCTCTCTCGCGTAGTCGATCCCATTATGATAACATAACAGAACTGTCACCTTGACTCATATCCGACGCTTATTCAACTAGGCTACGAACGACATATTAAAAAACTTTCAAAATGATAACATGTATACACAATTTATATCATATTTCATATCAATTCAGTATAAATTTCGAAATTTATGTATATGCCTAAACACACTTGAAACATGCATTGTCATCCAGTTCTTAGCTATCCTGAAAATTTCAGAGCTCTAGGTAGTCGGGAAATAGGTTTAAATTCGATTACAAAATTCCACGGAATGACACAGAGACAAAGAACACGGTGAAAATATAAAAACTTTCTAATTCTAAAAAAAAAATTCTTTATGAATCATCCCGTATATAGGTACCTGACTGTGTGTATGTAGGTAATAATAAGCCAACCAGTGATGAACTGTCGTAGGCGTGTGCGTTTTTCTTTTTCAGTGGTAGTGAGATAAATCTCAATACATACAACACTTTTTTGTCGCTTTCTGTCAATTTACTCAGTCAACCATAACGTTGCATATACATAAATCATAGCATCAAAAATAATATAATTGCATTACTTGATTAACTGCAACCAAAGTAATTTAATTAAATTTTTATATTTAGGTAACTAAATAATAATGGAAATAAAATAAAAAACAACTCAAATTCCCTTAAAATAATTGCATATTTATAATTAAACTTATTTTGAATTATTTACAATGGAAAAATGAAATGTCTATTATTTTTACGCTACTTAAAATTCCACCTGTTTGAACTAAAAATTCCACCTAGTCAGTTTTTGATAAATTAGGGTATTAAGTACAAGGATTTTATACGCTTTGTTGTAATTAATTTGCATCTTGGTATTGTTCGTATATATTCTACAGGGCTAGTCTATGTTATTAAAATTATGAATTCTAATTCCAGGTTAATCCTTTAATACTAAATGTTGTGAAACAATAGTTTTCTATGATTATGGGTGTGGATATTACTATAGGTAAATTATCAACTATACTGTGATTTGCAGTAGATAAGATAAAAAATAATATTGAAATATACGGAATACATAAGTAAACATTTTCAATTAGACCAAGTTAATTAAATATGACTTAAATTTCGCCGTTTCCTTGTCCAAATGAACTTATCTTTTTAAGACCCATGATGATATCGATTTTTGCCATTTTCTTCAATTATTTAAAATATCCTGCTATGTTTTGAAATATGTTACAGTTTCTGATACATTTATTTTGTTAGATCTCTAATATGTTTCATATTCATCTTATAATGGAACGAAGTTTATTTTATTAATTGGTTTTATTCTGTAGTAAATTTTTATTTATGCTAAAGAGGTCTAAAATCATTGTAAATGCATAACTAGCGTATATCACCTCCAAAATAATGTGTGTAAGTTTGGTAATCGTCCTTCTCCAAGTCATGACACAGCTACCTCCTGGTGAGCCCTGGGTGGAGTACACACGCCGCCGTCGCCGTGGCCGATCGTCGTCGAAGATGCGCTCTTGCGGCCGGAGCGTGTGATAGTTCAGATCGTGACCTGCTAGTCGGAGGCCACGACGAAGACGTCGAGTACTCCACAAAAACCACTAGACTGTGTTGTTCGGTACTACAACGTATACCCGGTGTAACCTTTGAGTCCGTTACCAATTAACCATGGGCGTCGATAGATAAAAAATTGAAAAGCACCGAATTCTGATGAAAATATAATTATACATTTCGCAGTAAAATTTAATGGCACATGAAATGAATAATCATGTATTGAAAAATTTTTATTCATTAAAATAACAGGAAAAATGCTTTTGCTATGAATGTTCTTTATTCTTTTATATTTATTGTTTATTTATTAATTTTTGCCTTTTTTGAATCATCGTACGTCTATATTCTAGTCAATCTACCAATATATATCGGTCTTAGATTGTCCTCTACTTCAACCTAAAAATACCATTATCTCTATACTAGCTGTACCCGCGACGTAGTTCGCGTGGCGTGTCGATTGTTATATAAAAATTTCTCCCCCGAATTCGTTAAAGGGGTGGGGGGAGAAATTTTTATATACCAGATGTTAATTTTAAAGAAGACAAATATATCTGTGAAAACCGCATTCGAATCGAATCAGTACTTTTAACGCACAAACATACAGACAGACAAAAAAAAATCTAACCACATTTGTGGGTTCTATATCGATATAGTAACACCCCCCGCTAATTATTTTTTAAATATCTTTAATGTACAGAATTTTCATTTCTACAGATTGATTATATGTATAGATTATTTTTCACGCCCCCGCATCCCCCCTTGTGGGTGTAATTTTCTAAAATCCATTCACAATTGACCTCAAAATTATAAATATAGCTATTGTGCAAAGTTTTAAACCTGTAGGACTTATAGATTTTAATTTTTATTTCATTTTTTATTTTTCACGCCCCCGCAACTCCCCTTGTGGGTGAAATATTGTAAAATCCGTTCACAGTTAACCTCCAAATTATAAAAATAAGATGATTTCTGTATAGCTTTAACCATTAAGGTTGCACACGCGACGAGATCTTAAAAAATGGAGTAACTTCTCCCGTTTTCCCAACATTTCCCTCCACTGCTCTGCTCCTATTAATTGTAGCGTGATGAAAAGTATACTATAACCAGCACAGGAGTATGAAAAATAATTGTACCAAGTTTCGTTAAAATCCGTCGAGTAGTTTTTGTTTCTATAGCGGTTATACAGACAGACAGACAGACAAAAATTTTACTGATTGCATGTTTGGTACCAGTATCGATCCCTAATCACCCCCTGATAGTTATTTTGGAAATATATTTCATGTACAGAATTGACCTCTCTACCGATTTATTATAAGTATAGATGATACCTTTTCGATCCTTTACACAGTCTATTGAATTAAAAATAGTAACTAAAATTTCTGTTCCGGAAACACAAATATGTGTCATTGTTCTAATTACTTTTGTCTCGTTTAAAAAAATAAGTATTTCCTGTAACATGTTATGTTCTATTCCTTTGTCTTCTTTATAATTCCGTCTCTAATGTTTCCGAACCTTGTTGCCTAAATAATTTGCCATTGCAGTCCATTCAAGTATATCTTCCTATTTTGAAATTTCTTCTTCTTGGACCTGTTTCCTGGGAAAAACTATCTAGATTTTGAATATCAATTAATTAATTTCTCAAATTGAGTGACTATTACAACTTAGTATTTTCGTGAAATATTTGAGTAACTCACATTCGAAATATAGATTTAGTGGCTAAACTCATTTATCGAGTAGTTTGGGATTGGCGCAGACTTCAAGGAAATCGAATTAAGTTGCCTAGTTACGTATAATTTTTCAAGACAGATTTTTTTAGTTTTTAGTGCCATTTTTCTTTTTGAAGCCGAGTTTTATGGTTTTTAGTTGAAATCAATTATTCTTTTTACTGTCTATACCAAAAATCGCAAAAAAAAATTAATTTACTAACCAATGAAGAGATAATATATTTGCATATTTTTTAAACACTAAATATTTTCATTTATTTAATTGAAATGTTATAAACCGACTTGTCAACTAATAATTGGTATCTATATACATCTCATTATCAACAACTCTTCTAATCCGAAACGAAGTAAATGACTTTAATTGGATACTGTTAACATAAGAAAAGATATAAAAAAGGTTACCTAGTGATTAAAGGATAGTAATTACAACTTTCCTGAAAGGTTCTGCAAATAAAAACACTGTAGATGTAAGAATACATACAAGATTAACCTTGGTAATACCTAATCATAGTATACACTGATGATGAGATTAGTAATATACTGCAATGAATTTTAGATGTAAATTTTGCATGTTGCTATGTTTGGTGGGAAAATCATTCACAAAACTAATCAATTTATCACGGAATTGATAAAGATAGACGAAACTACGTGTACATTGTACATGTAAATTTGAACTACACAGAGTCGGAGATAGGTAAATGCTTTCTAAATGTTCCAAATTCATTGGTTTTGACATCATTTTCTTGTAATCGATCTGATCTTCTCAACAATAATAATTGGATATCACTACCTGTTCTCTTATATAATTTATTTTCTCTTCTATCCAGTTATGTTGTTGATCAAATTTTGTTTTATTCGTTCAACTATTTAACATTTTTATTTTGTCTGTGTAGTCATTCCTATTTTTAGATACATAACAACGTCTTTCTGTTTTCTAACGGTCCTTTCGTTTCTATTGTTTCTATTCATAAAGAAGTTATTATAAGGCTTTTTTTATAAAATTTTTGTCCTTAAGCGGAGAATATGCCTGTGTTTTTTACGTTAGAATGCAGCAAAAACAGTTGCCATTACGAAAATAGATTTTTGAGAATTTGATCAGCTCACGGTAACCGTTGGTCACGTGCTATTCTAAATCTCCTTTCAAGTTTCTTTTTGGCGCATAAAGGCATGGACAGGCCACGCCTCCAAATTTTAGCGTAAATAGAGCGTTTGCCCGAATTATTGATAGTTGATCTATTATGACATAGAGGTTGGTTAGATCCACTTTGTTAGTTTGTTTGTGTTTTTATATGTCTAACGTATTTTAATGAATTTAAAAAAAAACAAAATAAAATTTGAAAAAATAAATAAATTAATCAATTGAAATTCAACTCCAGCTGAGTTCGGTGGTGGTTTCTCTACTGGCAAATTATGCCCAGCTCAGCCGTAGAGGGTAAGTGCCCAAAATAAAGTGAGTGCGCCAACCGATTTTGTACGGTTAAAATCGGAAACCCCTGATGTTCCAGGCACCACTTCACCCACTGGAGATAATTAAATAAATTTTGAATATTTAACAGTTCTAATTAAATTATTCAATAAAAGAAAACGACGATAAAGTGAGCTAAATAAAACAAAATCTCAACTAGACCCTTCTTTAATGAGCAAATATCCAGAATTACAGACTGTCAAGCCTCGTGCCTGACAACGCAATTAATTTATAATAAAAAAAAAAATTTAACTAATATTAAAAGAGAATTTTTATCCAAAAAGGTGTGATCACACTCAATACAAAGTAAACAAGAAAAATAAATTTTAACTAAAACTATAACCGCGACTTAAATCTAGTTAGCTTATCTGAAATGCTAGATACAGTTCCTCGTCGTCTTAGGCTTCTCCAATACTTAGGCCGGTACCAAATTCAAGCCTGTTCCCAGAACCAATAGGCTTACATCAATCTCAAATAACTAAAGCTCGACTAAGTATCAGGTCAGCAATCAAACTTCAACCAAATAACTAGGACTTAAACCCTTAACTAGGATTTACACCTGTATCTAGGATTTACGCCTGTATCTAGGACCCTAAAATCGTAATTTAAAATTAACGATAGCTTAAACGGATTTTAATGACTCCTTGAACTAATTTTGATTTAATAACGTTACTCTACTTCTGACTTTAATACAATTCGAACACATTAACTTAAATTTGTACGACAATGAAAGAATAAAAATGAATTTAAATGAATAATACAATTTTTAGAAGTTGACTTCTCTGAATTTACACTTAATGATTTAAACTAATGATTTAAATATGCCTAAGAACTTAAATTAGACTTGCTAGTCACGACAAAATTATAACAATAAATTAAATCAAGATTTAACATAAAATTAATTTATAATAGTAAAAGAAACTAAAAGGAGTCTAGTTACACAAAAATAAAACCTACATACAATACATAAAGAAATACACATGTAAAATTAAGATATTAACTAAAATTGCGATTATATGGCGTTATTAATCTATTAAAAACATAATTACGTAACTCACCTATTAAAATAGGGTTATTCTACTTCGTTAAACTCGTGATACCCTAGCTGGTAGTCGGGTAAAAACAATTTCCTCGTTGCTAACTGCAATAATGGGGTAAGTTCTGACCACGATTTGCTGTCTAAACGGTTTAAAAAAAAATACCAGTCTTCCCTACTGTCTGCTTTATGGGTTCCTACCCTTCATAAGGAACAAAAGAACCATAAGAATCGAATAATTACATGAATAAAGAAACGTGTACTCACCAACAGAAGATTTTATTAAATATCCGGACACAGTGCCGTATTTTCCACCCAATTCACCAAAATTCAGAAAAATCTCTGTCACAATATTCGATAGAAACAAATGAGGTTTAATTTCGTAAATCCAAACTAAATTGTCCCCGATGAACAGGGATTACAAATCAACCCCTCAAAATCTTCTCGCTGACACCTTTTCAACTCAAAAGCTGGTAAATGAAAAGGAGGAATCTTCGGACATATCCTTCACGAAATTTGACACACTTCCCAAAATAAAAGATGGCCTCTACTACTATAGGGACAATAACCGTAGATTTTTTCAGCCAACAATTCACGAACAAACAGAGGTCATTTGATACGACTAATCTTATTATTTATATAGATAACAACAAAAATCCCAACATTACTTAATTTCCCCATTTATTTTCGATTTTAATAATAAAGTTATAAATATGACGGAACACTGGCTACAGAACCGCAATATCCAAGTTATCAACGACAGAAAGAGGATGAATCAGATGAACTACTTGACAATGATTTCAAAACAATAACACTACAAGAATAATAAATTTACTTACAAATCCAATATTAGCAACAACTAGAAATAATTTATGGTCGAAAATAATAAACAACAGTTGGCGATTAACTATTATCGGACTTAAATCAACCGATACTTGCCTCGATAAATCCTACAATAATGATGAGTTATAAGGTAAGAAATTAGCTGTTACTATGGTAAATTTTAACCCGTGACACGTGGATACAGGATACAAATAAAATTCAGTTAGTGCTCTGTAAATAACGTAAAGTATCCACTATATGGCATTAAGCTTGGTGAAGAACTTTTATGATTTTGTGGTAAGAATCCCTGTGATCATCCTGTACGAGTTATCTAAGCTATGATATTTTCTTTATATGTATATATTTAACATCCCTATTAGTACTTTCATTTTTCCTATAGTACTAGTATTTCAACTCGCCAATAGTTAGGAAGAGTTATATTTTCGATTCAATGTAGCAGTTTTTCATTGCCCGAAACCCCCTGAATGGTAATGTCGTTGGAGCTATTTCCACGATTAAAATTCTGGTTTAATATATTAAATTAGTATTATTAGCACTCGACAATAGTCAGGAAGCTATATTTTCTAGTTATTTGCAGCAATTTTGTATTGCCTGAACACACTTATGAAATAAAACCTAGCTAGATTGATTTACTGCCCCCGAAACCTTCTGCATACTATATTTTATGAAAATCGTTAGAGCCATTATCGCGATTCAGAAGAATTGCTAGTTTAAATAATAGTAGTAGTAGTAGTAGTAGTACTCGTAAATACTAGGAAAAGACATAATATGTTTCAGTTTAGTGTAGCAGTTTTTCATTGCCTGAAAACACCTAGCTAGATCGATTTATCGCCCCTGAAAAGCCTCCTTGCATACCAAATTTCATGAAAATCATGGAGATTTATATTGCAAATAAATACAATAATTGCTCGTTAAAAACATATTAGACCCGCCGTATCGTATTGGTAGCACAGAAGCTCTAGTATATGCTCAAGTGTTGAAATTCGTTAGTTGGATTTCTAGAAAAAACTCCTGATCCTAATATGAATACATCCATTCCAAAATGAATTATTGGTGATTTTCTGTAGATTAAAATCAATATTTTATATTGTACTTGTATAAAGCGAAAAACGATTAAATAAATAAAGATTGGTAAAAAAACCCAAGTGATAGGAAGATAGAATTGTTCAGAATATTCGCTTTAAACTACTAAATTTTAATTATAAATTATGATCGTCAAGAGAAGGCGGTATGAATGCTTCACCTATCTTAATCTTCTCGTATTACAAATTATAGTTTTACATTCAGTTATTTCCATAAATGGATAGATGTGGTAAACAAACAAATGTTCTTCCACGGTGTTGTTCTTAGTTAAGCGGAATCGACTGATCTATCATAGCAGTTATGACAACTGCTGAGAAAACTTAATTAAAACAAGAGATACGTGTTAGTAACCATTGCATGTATTTATTACTTCGTGTGACTTGATCCGATCAGTTAATTCCAAACGAAGTCTTGCATGTATTTCAAGACCGATAGTATGTCGGGTCTTAATTGAAATGGAGAAACAAAGACTAATACCCGCATTATTGAATTAAACGAGCCATTTATATTTTATTGCTAAGTTGCAGTATCATTATTTTGATTGAATGTAACAAATCAAGTAATACCTTTTGATCTGTATTTATCTGTGAAACTAATTTTGATAGAAAAAGTGGAGCAATGTAATTTTTTTAAAGACGGATGCAACTATTATTTATATAATGCAACCACCCATTAACGAATGCTGATAAAAAAAAGTTAAGGTTTGTAATTCAATAAATTTGATTATTTCCTTCGATTCAAATTAACCAATAGAATGTCATAATTTTTTGAAATTGGACCAATCAGAATCAAATATCAGCGACTATTGCACTAGAACAATATCGGCGATTATTTCCTTCGATACAAATTAACCAATAGAATGTCATAATTTTTTGAAATTGGACCAATCAGAATCAAAAATCAGCGACTATTGCACTAGAACAATATCAGCGACTATTGCACTAGAGAAATAGTCACGTCAAATATAAATGTCAAAAATTTGTCTTCTCAGGAAATAATCTTCCTAAATATAACGCGACCTTGATTAATAGTCTGCTATTTTTGTTGTTGCTAAATTTCTCGAATATTTTACAATTTGTTTCGACATAATTTGACATTAATAATCAAAGATTAAAGCCCTCGAGCTAAAGCTCTCGGGCGTTAATCAGATTATTAATGTCAAATTATGTCTCAACAAATTGATACTAAAATATTCTCAAAATCTAGATACCACAAAAATAGCCGACTATAATCAAGGTCTTGTTATATTACCCTTGACAATATCACTAATATTTACTAATTTAGATGTATAAAGGTAAATAAATTTTGTTATACTTTTTATGAAATTATAATATTTTATTAATATCCTTCACAATTTTTACCTTAAATTATCAGTAGAAAAAAATCGATTGCTGTATTTTACGCGTATGTTCGACTTGCTCGTTCTTCTTCTTCATAAGGCCGCTTGTTAAATTAGATTTGGAAAAGATGTTGCTACAGAAAAACCGTCACAAAAATGAGTAAGTACTAGCCCGCACTGCGATTTATTTTTTGTGACACGATTTTATATCGCTCTGCAAAAAAAATCTCTGCGCGCACTGCTCATTTTGGACATGGATTTTGAGCGAATTGTTGTCTGGTTTGGTTACTTCGAAAGAAGAATAAGAAAAATAGAATACATCAATATTGGATTCATACTTTCACTGCTAAAAGGCATATAAAAGGATTCTTTATAGAATAAACGTCCAAACACTTGACAAATTACTAATCAAATTCAATATGAAAATACTAGATGGCGAAATGAAATCTCAGCTGAAGAAAGGTTGTCACTCACACTCAGTTAAATAAAATAAAACTATGTCGAAGAAATAATTATTTATTCAAGTGATGCCAGTGCCTCGTCATAATAACGCTCAGATTCCTGTGAAATGTCAATTTGAGGAGATGTAAAAAGTCATTATAATTGCTGAAATCATTACACTTATCATTAACCTGAGGTTCTTTTATCAAGGTTTGATTTGTATGAATAGCAATATTTCGTGGATAAACAAAATTTGTAGCAGATGCATGTGGTAGAGGTCTTTGGATGTAAATGTAAAGTATTAATCAATGCTTGACCTGGTGGTTGCATAGGATAAGAATCAATGGATATAGAGTGTGCAGCCTAAGAAAGTTGCATACCAGCCACTGTTGGGAGAAACACAGGATAAGGAACGGGAACATATCGTTTGGCCGTATGCATGGTGTTCAAAATTTATGTTTTTTCATAAAATTTTTGTTCCTTATTTAATTCCTTTAGCATTGGTATCAACATTTCAGAGAAACTAATGTCCTCGTCAAAATTTTGTTTTTTGCTTCAAATATCTAATATTTCTCGAACATAATCATTTTTTTATTTGTGCTTTAATGCCTTTCTCGCGTAGATTTCAAAATACTCTGGATTCATTTTTCTGTGTACAATTTTCGCGCTCCTATATATCATTTTCCACGGTCGATTGATCATATTTCGCACTTCCAAATTTACGTTGCTACTGGTGACTCAAAGACCAGTGGCAGGTATTAGGAACCGGTGTCGACATGTTTACGATCGCGCATCAAAATGTGACAAATCACAATTTTAAAATTGCCGTGCCTTTTTGTGTCGCATATGCGACTGCAATAAAATTATCGCTCAAAAATGATCGCTCAATAGCCCTTACACCAAAGGCCTCTCTATCTGTCTTTGCTCCCAGTTATGAGTAATCCAACTCCTGCCTGTCTATGCTTAATTTCTTCGCTGCTTCCACTTTGGAGTATACCAGATACCATTAAAAGCATCGCATTGCTTTTCTCAGAATTCATATAGTTCTACAGGTTTTTTTATTTTTAAAATATTTATTATGTAGATACAATGTTGCTAAGTTAGTGTATAATTTTTTGGCTGTCTTTTATAGGATAGTGATACAAATTCATAATGCAATGAATAACCTTTGAGCAAAAATCAAGACCATTAATTGATTTCTTTAAGAAAGACCATCATTAGGTGGAGACACTTCGTTGGTTTTTAAACCATACAAAAAACGGTAGATGACATTATTTAACTAAATAAAGACGTGAATACTATGAGATCTATCGCAAAATAAACAGGACAAAGAAATAAAATAACATTTTTTTGCAGCAAATGGAATTTATCTTATTCAAAATAGCCCCCTTCAGAGTTAATACAGCGATTTGCACGGTCCAAAAGTTTTTTAAATGAGGATTTCAGCTCATTGACTGGAATGTTCTTCAAACCAAACGTCGATGCCTTTTGGAAGGACTCTACATCGGTATACCACTGCCCCTTCATGGCAAAATGTAATCTACCGAACATAAAAAAGTCGTACGGTGCCATAGCCGGAGAATATAGGAAGTGGTTGATGGTTAAAATGCCAATTTTGTCAAAAAATCGGATACAAGTGTCGATCGATGTTATGGTGCCTTATCGCCAGCTTCCTTCTTCGCGATATTCTGGCTGAACACGACGAATATCCCAGAACAAACTCCTCATAACACCAAGATAAACCACAGTATTAACCGTTTGGCCCGCTAGAATTAATTTTACCTTTCCAACCAGCTTTTTTCGGATTTGAATCACTTGAATTCTTTTATGCAAAACTTTGACGCTTGGTTTTAGGATCGTATTGAAAACACCACCAGTCACAATGTTATACATAAAGTTTTTATCTTTCTTGACTTCTTTAATAATGACTTCGAACCATTTTTTGGACATCCGTGAGCTTGTGCGGAACAAACCGTGCCCAGTCCCGGTCAAAATTCGATAGATCGAATCTTTGGAGATATTTAATTCCATTTGCATGTATCTCAATGAAGATTTTAGCTCATTTTTAATAAACAAACACACTTTTCTGACAGTTTCTGGCGTAATCACAAATTTCGGCTGGTCAACCTGTTCGTCATCTTCGAACGTCTCACTATCCACTTTGGACCGTGTAAACCACTCGTGGGCTCGGCTACGAGATAAAAAATCATCACTATAAACTTGTTTCAACAATCGATGCGTCTTGGTAAATGTTTTACCAAGTTTAAAACAGAATTTAATATTGGCTCTATGTTCGATGCTTATTTTTCGACCGATGTTAAAAAGGTACTGTCACTTTGAGCGCAACAACTCGGCGTGAAGTTGTTCGATTGTCATGAAATTTTGACCGGACATCAGTGAAAGATATACCTATCGAACGCTAGCCCCAATAACAGATGGCGCTACTAGTATCAGATATTTCTTAAAAATCATGTTTACTTTGCGACAGACCTCGTATAAAGATAGTGCGTAGATTTTGTAATAAGTACGATCCAAATAAAATATCGTTATTCTTATTTATATGAAACACACAAAATTGTTCTAGATTTTTCATAAGAATCTATTATTAAACTGCATTTGTAGAATAAATGAAGATAAAGCAGTAGAACCTGTAAGCTGTAATAAAGATCTACACCAACCTAAATTATAAATTATTCATATTAAAGAAAACTTTTAATACGACATTGGTACAATTAATCATAGGTAATAACTTCATCGGTGAATGCATTAAATAAAGTAATTATCCACCAAATGTTCATACATATAAGTAGGAGTTGCTCAACAAGAATGAGTAAGTCAATCGCTTTGGGCAAACCATATGTCATATAATGGATGTAGTACAAAAAACAATAATAAAGGAAAGAAATTTGAAGATAAGTTTGGAGTATGATATAAATATTATGTGAATCCAATAAGATATAGAAACTTAATAGCTTGGTTATACTTAATTAAGAATGACTAAAATAGTGATCGATTTATTTACGATTTCTCTATGATTATGTTTGAGACCACCACTGGCGATTAAAAATATTAATCAAGCATATATTATGATTTTTTTACAAGAGAAAAACAGGTGAATAATCATAAATATCATATCTCCGTACTTATATGTTAGCGATTATAAAATTGACACATTAACCTTCAGCGATAATGAATCGAAATTTACTTTTACTCGGGTATACTGAGTGTACAAATAGTCCAAAAATAGTGTTATTTCTTATTTCTTTACCTAGTCTATCGATTTGTATTTTTCATTATTGCCATTGTTGATAATTCTATCTTTGTTCTTCATAAATAGCCAGTTTATTTTAAAATTTGTTCCTACCTATACCTCGAGCTTTAAAGGAAAGATGATTAGTTCAGTAAAGAGTGTCCCTAGTTTCACAGGTACATTTTTTCCATAAGTGGAATCGGTTCCAGAAACCGAAAGTCTAGTCCCATTTCGCTTGACAGATTAAAAATTCCCCTTTCGCCTGACGGCCTTTAATTGGGGAGTGCAAAAGTATTGGGTGCCAGGTTTCACTAAATATACATTCAAGTTTTTAAGGAACATGGTATTGGCGTTTAATTCATGTACTGGTGCCTGGAAGACGCCAGTTCAGAATTTTCCAAATTTCTTTCCATTGATTGGGATCCTCAGCGGTTTCTATAAACCATCAAAGATATTTATGCCCATTCCATTTGATTTATCTGACATGCTTTCTGTATTCTTCGATATTATTGTCCTCCATTGGTTGCGTAAAGAGACGTTTTCTTTCAATTTTTTCATATATATTTAATACATGTATTATAAATAATTTTTTATAGTTGGGCCTCTTTAATTTTTTAAATATCAAAGTATGCTTATTTACGGATATATAATATGAGACATTGACAAAATTTCTCATGCATCCTTACGTACATATCTTGTTGAAAGATATAAAATGGACATTCTGTATAACTATAAATTTTTTATCCGCCATCGCCTACATATCAATCGACAATCCATCAAATCGCCCCCGCATTCTAAGATCATAAAACACTTGTTGAACATTGAAACAATGCTTTTGATACTGAAAGACTATAATTTATACGCGGAAGACATTTTACCTTAGATCAGTTACGAAAGTCATATACTTATGGGAATATTATGACTGTACAAAAATACTGATCTTATTATTTAATTTTTTATCATACAATGAATAGCAGATCAGAATTTTCTTCCGTGACAACAAAATCGATCGATATTAAACAGATTTCTAAAACTGAAAACGATATTCTTGAAGTATTAATTATTAATATTAAGTGAGTCGTGGCATTTAGCTCTATATAAATTGATCGGAGTTTCCTTTTTCGATTCTTTGTGGTCGTTTTCATATGAGATAACATCAAATAATTTTATTAAAATAGAAGAATTATCTTCTTCTAAAATAAAATTATCCTATCTGCTTGAAATTGATATTGGGCAATAAAACAAAAATAAGAAATAATCCAAAAACTGAGATATTACTGGTATTGCGAATTTTAACGTGGTCGCTCCAGTTTTAGCGACCAATCCAGGCTAGTTCCACCCAGAAAAGCAGTCACACAGCAAAACATTGTTCCAACTCGTCAGTTAATTAAGAATGACCACCGTATAACATACCGTGAGATAGAGGCATCTTTGGGCCTTTCAAAGTCTTCGATCTAAAAAATCTTACATGAAGAACTGGTTATTACGAAGTTTGTTTCCCGTTGGATCTCTTGGTTGCTTACAGAAGAACAAAAAGTGGTTCGCGTCAATTGGTGTCGATAAACAGTTTAAAAAATGAACTTAAAAGTGTTTATAGTGTTGTTAGTAGTGATGAAAATTGGATTTACTCCTACAAACCGGAAAATTAATGCCAATCTGCTGTGTGGATGTTTCACGATGAGGAAAAACAAACAAAAGTGATCCGTTCTCTAAGTGTGTCAGAGAGAATGGTCGCAACTTTTGTGTCAAAATCTGGTCATGTGGCAACAATTGCTTAAAAAGATCGAAGAACAATTACTACCGATTAGTATATAAACGTTTGTTTACCAGAAGTAACTATGACAAAGCAACACACAACAGCGAATCATCCTACGTCAGAACAGGGCAAGTGCTCATACTGCCCCAAAGACAATCGAGTTTTTGGTAGCTTCAAAACATCGAATTTTTAGACCATGCATCGTATAGTCCTGACCTAAGTCCCAATGATTTCTTTGCGTTCCCAAAGAGTTCAATGCGTAGGCATTCAATTTCAGTCGCCAAAAGAAGCCATCGATGCCTTCAAAACATCGATTTTGCAGGTGTCAACTGAAGACTGGAATAACTGTTTTACTTATTGGTTTGAGCTTATGAAAAAGTGTATCGATCTTGGTTGGAACATAATTTGAAACGCAATAAAGTACTTTAAGTCTATATATTTTTTGTGTTTATTGCTATATGCAAAACTAAAAAGACAACCCTCGGAATAAAAACCGTCGTTGAGAAAAACAGTACTACATGTAGTAGTATGAGAATTCTAATAAGTTATCGGGTTAGCTGTGTCTAACAAAAATTTATCATAACACTTTATTAAAGAATGTGTTACCACATATGTCAAAATATACATTAATAATTCAAGTGTTCATGAGATGAAAGGTGTAGTTAGTCATTAATTAGAAAATGGTACCTGTTACATTAATTAATACCAAAGGACGTCGAAAGTCATTAATAAAACGTTACAAATTTACTCATTGGCAAATATCTAACTAAAGATAAAAAAATAATTTTGTTAAAGTAGAACTAATCTCTATAGACTTATGTGTATATGTAACATTCATACGGGGAATAATTAATACACTAGGGATTTGTTATCCTTATTTGTTATTATTATTTCTTTTTAATTAGTATAGTCCACTTCATTAATCGTATTTGTACAGAGATTGTATTTGATTTAATTTTAAAAATAATGTTTTCTTCTAAATATTGTTACAATAGTTTTTAAACAATTTATTTTCTTCTGAATAACTCACTTTCATTTGAAAAGCCCTTCTTGCGTCACCTTACCCCATCTATATCTAAAGAACTTACCTGTGCGAACTCAATTCCAACACAACTCATGAATGTACTTTTTATAACAAATGTTTCTGGGGCAGACATTTGCCACCATAGAGATAACACAAAGGGACAGGTGAGGTATACCTAGATAAGTTCTTCGAATGAAGCTAAGATAAGATGAGGTAAGGTCTATTCTTCAGATGTTGATGAATTATTCAGATGAAGGTAAGATCTGATGAGTGAGTGGTTCGCTTGTTAATTTGTGAACACATTAAGTATTATTGAGTTAATAACTGGAACTGAAAATAGTTTTGCTACTTATTTTGATTAGTTTGTTGACCTTAAATGGCTCTTATTTTAAGTTTCCTTAGTTTTAACTTATGTTTTCTCACAGTTGGGATTAAAAATATTTATTAGTAAAATTGTTTTTCTTGTTGAAACAGAGTTAAGCAAAATAACTAAAATCTAACATTTTTATCGAAGAGAAATCATATTTATAAGCCAGTTCTGTAAAATTAAACACACATCATCCCTAGAATAGGATTAGAGCACTTTGTCTAGCCCTGCTCTCTTTTTGTTACATAGCCTTATGACAAAGATCTCTTCAAGTAACTTGGAGCAGCTGGTTTCTTCTCTCTTAATACTAGATATTAGATTCTTGCAAGGCCTTCACATTGGCAAAGGACATGAAATCGGGCATTCTCCTCCTTCCTCTTGGCAGTATCGACAGATATTTTCATCTGCCAACTTCAGCTGACTTAGATGTTTTCTGAGCGAACAATGTTCTGTCAAGAAACTGAAAATCATTCTGACATCGTTTCGCCTTTGAGATAATAGCTCTGCAGTAAATTTCGCCGAGTGTCACTTGGCTTGTGGCTTGCCAGATGATTTTTCCCACCACTTCTGGCCTTCACTAGTCTCCATGTAACTATGCCAGTGTCAAAGAATTCTGACTTGCGGCATGTGTCATGTCGGGCCCTAACGCAATGCCTTATCTGTTGTAAGCTTATTTGTGCCAACACTATCGCCTTAAGAGCTGCTTAGCTGTTGGAGTATATAACTATGGTTTTACCTGTTATACCCTGATGTACAATCTCGGTTGCAGTGTTGTATGGTCATTACTCCAGCCTGAAACACTGTGGCATATACGCACCTAGACTTAATTGGACTGTGTCCCCTACTCTATATATCCCACCCTGTGCTTTTCTCAGTATTTGAGCCATCAGAATACCAGATCGACTCTCCTTGAATTGGGAGGCCATTGTTCCATGAATTCCTTTCCAGTAATTCTAGCTATGCTTGCTCTTTTCCCCTCAATAAGGTTATGGGAGCCATGTCTGTTATTACATAGTTGATTAAGGTTACTCTTTTATGCAGAACCACCTTTTTTGTATACCATAATATAGTTAAGTCAAATGTTTGAAAGAAGATTTTAACTTTCTTGATGCCGAGTTATCGGTTTGTTCCAACTAAATGAATCATATATGTTTCAGTAAAATTAAAGGAAAAAGAATCAAGCTTTTTTGTTGAAAAGCATTTGGTCTTTTCGAGCCAAATCCATATCGTTATATAACAGGTTATAAAAATAAAAGAAAAACAAAAATGATATGGACTATATGCATATATTTCATTGAATTTCGAAAGAACAAACAATCAATTTTACTTGAATGACTATACTTTTCCTTTAATTTTTGTAAGTAATATTGTTCTTTTTAATACAGTGTTAATCGCATATAATTATAAGTTAAATTTTCCTATTTAACTAGATTTGAATATTTCTCTTTTTTTTTCAACATATGGGCCATTTTCATATCCACGATTAATAAGTTACGCGCCTAATAATAATACGTTTTGATACTTAGAACAACTGTGTATAATGAGAGCACTGAACAACCTTCATTATATTAAATGTCACACCATTTCTTCTTCCTCGAGTATACCGAGATCGTTCATTAATGTAAAAGTACATTTTTCTACCTAACAATTATGTGAAACAGATCCTGCATCAGATCCGTTTATTGATTGTGGGTACCCAATACACGATATATCAATTTTGTAACAATCAATAAAATACTTTATAGCCACTTTGCTCACTTTCAAGTGGTTGTTAACTACATAATAATTACAATAACCAGATTACTCAAAATATAATTGCCACACTTGAATGATCTTGGCGATTGAACTGCTAACGAGATTGTCCGCAAACTATATAGGTGTTAGTTATGTGCTTTAAAGATATGGTTCGTAGGTGCATATATCTGAAAAATCTGTTAGCAGATTATTCATAGATTGTAGAAAAATATTTATTTACTTACCATTATCTTAGATTGTTTACTATTCTTTTTTTTTGTAAATTATTACATATATCAATTCTCTTTCTCACGTTCCGCTGAAGAGAAGAATGTAGCAAATTATTTGCTATTAATGAATACTAGTGGTTTTATTAATAGACGCTTAGTTTTTTATGTATAAAAAAAGTCATACAATACTACTTCACAAAAATGGATGTTTTACTATCAAAAACCCTTTTTCTGTTAACCTAAACCCACTACCCACTACGGTTTATTTTATTTAGAATTTAACTGGAATTATTTACGGTATATGTATAACACAACGTTTCTTCTTGGTGCTACATGACTAAGATATGGAAGATATCATAATTGGCACCTGCGTTAAAAAAGAGCACCTTTAGTTTTTATAAGTAATATGTATTTTCAGCAAGGTCGATTTCCAACCAAATTAAAGCTTTTGACTGTCACTCCAGTCTTTAAAGGTGGAAATAAATGCTGCCCTGGAAATTACCGCCCAGTTTCCATCACAAGCCAGTTTGCTAAAATTATTGAAAAACTTATTGCTTCCAGATTAAACAGTCACTTTAACCGCCCCAAAGTTATTTCCAGTAAACATTTTGGCTTCCGAGAGAGACGATCCAAGGAGGATGCGCAATTTTTTTGCCTAAAAAATATTTACAATTCTAAACAGTGGTATTTTTCCTGGATCTTGCAAAGGGATTTGATACCGTTTCTCATGAGCTTCTTTTACTTAAATTAGAACACTATGAAGTAGGAGGCCTTACATAAAGTTTGTTGAAAAACTACCTCATAATCATAAATCACACTCAAATTTTAAGATCGGATTCACATCAAGTTCTCCTATGCTCGTGAAAAGCGGTATGCCAGAAGGTACAGTGTTGGGTCTGCTTTCTTCAACATTTTTATTAACGATTTGTTGGAGAGTGATGTAAAAGGACAGATTGTCGCGTATGCTGATGACTCCGCTATTGTATTTACAGACAACAACTGGGAAGCGGTAAAACATCAAAGTGAGGAGGTGATCCGTAGGGTTAAGAAATGGTTGGACAAAAATCTTTTATCTTTAAATGTAAATAAGACCAAGTTCGTTGCCCCCAAATTGCAGTAAACCAGATTTTAAAGAAGTAACTTTACATACTTTCACTAATGATAATTGTTTGTGTTCTGATCGTGTGAGATTAAATATTTGGGAGACATTATAGACAGTTGCTTGCGTTGGGAAAAGAAAAGAAATTAAAAAGTCTTGTTTATTTGTTCTATAACATTCGATCACTTTTTTAAAAACGTCTACTAGTAATGGTTTATAAGTCGTTTGCTGAGTCTGACGGCATTATAGCGTGGGGTGGTGCTTATGATATGACCCATTATTGCAGCCAGTTCAAATTATGCAGAAATATGTTCTCAAAGTCATTTTATTTAAGTCTTTATTATCTTAAGCTGTCACTTATGTACA
This sequence comes from Altica lythri, assembly GCA_964028335.1. NCBI lineage: Eukaryota > Metazoa > Arthropoda > Insecta > Coleoptera > Chrysomelidae > Altica > Altica lythri. The sequence continues at coordinate 29,259,643 of OZ034801.1, read as the reverse complement.
TAGACATCTTTTATTGCGATCAACAGCCAATCATTCTTATGATACAAGAAATCGTTTGGCAGGTGCACTGACGGTTCCAAGAATGAGACTGTCTCATACTCAAAGATTTATTCTTTTTACAGGCCCCAAAATATATAATTTGATTCCAGATCCTTTCAAAGAACTTAATAATATATCACTGTTTACAAAGAAAATATATGCCTACCTACCTACACGAAAACCTATCTTTATTTAACATATTATAGTCTTCTCTGCTTGCTTCCATCATCGTTCACTAAAAAAATGAAAAAAAGACTTTCATTTTGTATATGTTTAAATGTAAATCTGTTTAATAATATTCACCTCTCCCTACTTATGGTACAATAGTTAACTCTTTATTGTTAGATTTTAACTACAATACGATCTCGTATAAGGGAACAGCTATTTATTGTATTGCTATATTAAAATAAAAATTACAGTTTACAGTTAATTTGATTTTTAACGAAAAGTTGCCTTAACAATTTGTTTATAAACTTATTCTTAATTTCTATTGGTGAAAACAATGTTATAACTTATTTTTTCTCTTCACGGTAGCCCATAGGTCAATACGGTTTTATTCATTATATAGGAAAAAATTGTTACTAAAACTGAAGAATATTTATACAGAATACAGACAGTACAGACCATATATGTGACACACAATGAGACATGGTCGGTGAGCGATCGGCATGCTGCGCAACCAAGGGTCTGTGTTAAAGAAAGTATTCGGACAAAAGAAATACAAACTTTTTATGGGAGTCGCGCTTTGGGCAGAAGTTCAAAGAATAAATTAAAATCCCTTTTTAACCAAAGGCTGCTTCCTAGTCTACGTGAAAATATTTTCTAACCAATACCTAAATGAATTTCAAAACCCAAATCAAATTCTTATATTTGTAATAGAGGCCTAATATTATTTTATCATTTGAGTATTCTACAGGTATAGAGCCTTAGAGCGTTAAAAATTCAAATCCAGAAACCTCTCTATACAATGTTTCAGAGAATTCAAGAAAATTTACCAAAACAAAATGATTTTCATATCAATTCAAAAACTGTGAGAATTCAATTAACTAAGTTATGAAATTTAAAGAAAACATATTAATAGCAACACTAAACATCATCTTTATTTCTCATTTGCTGTAGCGCCCTTTACTTTTTTCTTTTCTAAAAATATTATCTGTACGTATTCTAAATCAAATCTTCTATCATTAAGTTGGTAAAATTGTGGAACATATAAAAAATTAGCCCTTTATCCTTTTGCAATACCTTTCTACCTACCTTGGGTAGTAGTTTACGACTACAAGAAATAGATTGGCATTGAAGGCAAAACTAACTCTTTAACTACGGTAATTGTGATTGTTGATACAATTAGATAGCAATACATAACGTAACGCAACTAGTGCTGATTGTGTAGATATTTCTTTCGAAATAGTGCAGTCAAAGAAACATTAAAAAAATATTTTAATTGCTATTCATCTTGTAAGTAAATAGTTTTTGCAAATAGAAGTCATGTTAAATAGACTGAATCTCATAATTTCACAACAACTTTTAAAATAAAAATAACTCTTGTATGAACAATATTTATTACAAATACTTTATTATTTGTTTTTAGAAATACCACATAAATACAACTAATCATTTGCCATTATGCTCTATGTAATCCCATTCCCATACCTGAAAAATTAAGTAGGTATTCTCCTTCCCGGGTTATTCTTCTGGAGCCGGTAGATATGTTTTTTAATTATTTAGGGTAACCCAGAAGACGTCATGAGACTGCTCTTAAACATATGGGGCACTGGTTACCTTAAAAGGTAAAGGAGGCTGGTTGCTCCCCGAAGTAGTGGGATCAAACATCCTTTATTCAGCCCTCGTTCGATGTAAGTTAACTAAGTACCAACAATACAGGGCCATTCTGCGACCCTCTATTTTTCCTTCCATGATGAATTTTGGGAGCTCGTATCTCTGGTGCCAAGATATGTGTCCTAGGTATGCGGTTTTTCTCATATTAACTCCATCTTTTCCCATTCTTTGTAAAACTTTTTCATTTGTGACTTGATCTACGCAGGTTATCCTGAGCATACGTCGAACTATCCATATTTTAAAAGCGTCAAGGCGATTTATTGTACCTAACTTTATTGTCCAAGTATTCACTCCAACAAAACAGGATACACATAACAGTTGACGAATCTGAGTCTTGTTGCTTGTTTTATTACCATAACCTTCGTCTTCCCAGTGTTTATATTTAGGCCAAGCTCATTGCTCTCTTTAATTAGCATGTTTAGTAGCATATGTAGGTCTTCTACACTGTCAGCTAATATCGCTGTGGTATTAGCGTATCTTATATTGCAGATAGGTTACGTATTAATTTTTTATGCCTTTCTTAATCACGGATGTTTTTCAGCCACGAACATTGTCTTCGGTCAGGTCCTCTGCGACCCTCTATTTTTCCTTCCATGATGAATTTTGGGAGCTCGTATCTCTGGTGTCCTATGTATGCGGTTTTTCTCATATTAACTCCATCTTTTCCCATTCTTTGTAGAACTTTTTCATTTGTGACTTGATCTAAGCAGGTTATCCTGAGCATACGTCGAACTATCCAAATTTTAAAAGCGTCAAGGCGATTTATTGTACCTAACTTTATTGTCCAAGTATTCACTCCAACAAAACTGGATACACATAACAGTTGACGAATCTGAGTCTTGTTGCTTGTTTTATTACCATAACCTTCGTCTTCCCAGTGTTTATATTTAGGCCAAGCTCATTGCTCTCTTTAATTAGCATGTTTAGTAGCATATGTAGGTCTTCTACACTGTCAGCTAATATCGCTGCGTTATTAGCGTATCTTATATTGCCGATAGGTTACGCATTAATTTTTTATGCCTTTCTTCATAAGATTTGGTATGTTTATTGTACGGACGCTTAAGAACCCGGGAACGACTTTACAGAGGGCCTCTGAGGTGCTGTGATTTTAATCCTCTTATAAGAAACAAATGGATGGGATTACCGCACCCATACCATTAATTGAAATGTGAATAACTAAATTGTTTTAAAAGTGTAATTAAATAAAAAGTGTCTAAAAGGTATACCTTATTGCTTTCTCTATCATCAACTCAGGCTTCACTTCAGTTGAGATTGTTGTGGGTTGAAAAGCAACCTAAACAATTACAGCCACTTGTAATTTTTATTCTTCTTTCTCTTAACTGAACCCAATTTAACTAATTGGCCTTGGTGTTAGGTCAGCTCACTTTTACTGTTTTCTTTTACTCTCTCGGGTCTTAATCTATCCCTACTCGTCAATCCACAAATCCAACGTAACATCTTCATCTACGCTAGTTCTAACTGTCCCTCTTGCTCTTTTGTTAAGTTTCTGAGTTATACATAAACACTGGTCTTGTATAGTCTACCTTTCATTTTTGCACTCACATTCCTGTCATACAAAACTCCATTTATTCTTTTACAGTTTTCGATCCATAATTCATCTTACTCGTTAATCCTTTATTCTTTTCTAGCACATACCCTAGATATATAAAGTTTGGACAGCTGGTAGCAATTGATTTGTTGTCATACACTCAGTCTTCGTCTTTGTAATAAACGTTTTGTTAACTTTTGTGCCTTTTATGTCTATTTCACCTGTATATATTTCACTATACTAATCGAAGAAATGTCCGTTGGCTTCAAGAGAAAAACACTTAAAATACCTTAATTTTTTTATATAATAAAAATGATCCCAAAGGTTATTTTATTCATACTTCAAAAGACAATTTTCTACCACTACACGAACATATAACAGTTTACAATTTGCTGTTATAACACTGTTATTAAATTAAGCAATCTTGCTATACCACCCAGAAGGTAGATTGCCTGGCGCATTAAAAATCCCTGTCAAATACACAATTTCACATTTAATATAACTTTGAAGTTGTAAAAATATTTAAATTATTGTCTGGAAGGCCTGTATTATTTGAGAGAGATATAATGCGATGAAGAATGTAAATTCACTGACGACAGATGGTTGTATTTGTTATTTGATCATTTTAAATACTCATTAAATTTCGTTTCTTTGAAATAAAATATATTACTCCTAAAAGTAAATGTATCAAAGATATATTTTTTTTAAACATTTTTATAAAAAAATTCCTGTACTATAGAACGTAACCAAACAATTAATTCTTATATTAACTAACGATTGAATATCGGTTTCTTTGTAAACGCAGAAGTGCATTCTTCGAATTATTTCAATCTTTTTTCACAAAGGTAATGAGTCAAATGTTCATCTATTTAAAGTGACAAATAATGTTAAGTCATTTACCTTATTTGGGGATCATTCTAACCACTAACGAAGGAAAATACTTTTAGATTTTAACGATAAGCATGTATTTTAGTTTAAGATTGTGAAGATTACTTTTTGTACAGGATAGTAAATCCTCTATTTTTTCTAATAGGCATTTTATCACTGCTATCTGCCTAGTTAGTCTATTAAGTTCAAATAAATTTCTCCGTACTGACTTTTAATTTTTTCCCAGAAGTATACCCAAGTAGAACAATAGTCAATGTTAATATCTATAAATATTTAATTTCTAATGCAACTATGTAGTTCTTAACAATTTTCAAAAATCATATTTTTATTGTACCTATATCAATAAACATACAAAATTCAAAACTCATACTCTAGCTTATTTTGGTCTTGGATTAACGTTATCAAGGATTTTCAGTCTTTCCTCAAATTAAGGGGTAAAGACGCCAAGTATAAATCACACAATTAATACGCAAACGTCAGTTTACGATATATATTTAGATAAAATGTGTTATAAAAATCTTTAGTTCTTAAAATAACTAAATGTCCTTAACTTTTACTATGGTAAGCTTCTGAGAAAACTGAAAAATTGTGGTATTAGAGGAAGAACATATGATCTATTTGCGAGGTATTGAATGATTGCATACAGATGGTTTGTATAAATGGTGTGTTAAGTGATCTTACCAAAGTAACTTATGGTGTTCCACGACAGTATTGGGACCATCTATTTAAACGATTTGCTGCATCGAGAGACTAAAGGAAAAATATTGAACTTCGCAGACGATACCGCTGTACTATACAGGGAACCAACATGACAACAATTGAAAACGTCAACGAAACAAGTCTTTTTAAAGATTGAAAGATGGTTCAGCCATAATAAATTGACTATTAATTTTAATGAAATGAAATACTTGCCTTTCGCCTCATACATCTCCGGACTGCCAAATATGAGACAGCTCAATATAGAAGATCAAAAAAGTAATTATCACATACCTGAAGCTGACACTATTATATATATAGTCCATTTCACCGTTTTTGGCCGATGACAGAAATCATACTCGAAGTAAATTTAGAGTTACATCTCTCTCAGATACAGGCAAGTTAGAAATTTAAATGAGGACGTTTGTTTTTTAATACAACACTTACGTAACTGCATCTTGTTTCACCGGTAGATAAAAAGTATTCAATACGGTAGTCCTGACTTAATTCACATTCCTAGTAACCGTCATATACGGCTCGTTGTTGAAGGATTGAATTTAATAATTATTAATGTCATATTTTTGTAGATGTCAAACCACACTGATAGTTTCAGAAACTTACGACCTAATTTAGAAAAAAAAACTCTCCGCCATTGGTAACTTGGATGACAGTTTAATCTTATTTCAGTGGTTTCTAATATACAATCGGCCAAAAACGATGAAATGAACTATAGGTATATATATTCGTATGAAAATAGTAGTAGTACAATATATGTTATTAACAAAAATATAGTCATTAAATTTGAAGAATTTGTTCTATAGAGAAAACACTCTTCTAAATATTGTATCTGCGGAAAGTTTTTAAAGGGTGTCAGTTCTCACATTCGTGTTGGAGATTAAGGGAAAAACCACAGAAAAAAACCTTAATCAGAACTACTTGCTGCTTATTCAAAGACTCTTGATTTGTGTGAGCCATTCAATGGCATTTTGTGTCAATTCATGTAATTCTTCAAAACCGCCAGCAAATCTTGTAAGATGACATTCATTGACTAAATGTTCAATAGTTTCTTCGGCTATATTGCACGAGCATAATGGGCTTTCTACAACACCCCATTTAAAGAGAGTGGAATTACAGCGTCCATGACCAGTGCGTAGACGGTTTAATTTACACCAGATATTTCTAGGATGTTTGAATCCAGGTAGTGGTTTTGTTGGATCTTCTACTAAACCTCGGTTAAAAACGTTCTCACTTAACCAAATTCTTTTCCAATCTTCATCTATTGAGAAATGTTCGATACTGTTTACTAATAGCCAAAAAGGATTTCTAGATTTTAATCTATTATTTTGGTCATGGAGGTCTTGCCAGATGATGAAGTCTTCATTAAGTTGATATTTCTGCCACAATTTTTTCGCAGCTAGTTTTCTTCGTAAACTTGGTGGAGGAATGTTTGATAAAACAGGTAACCAAGGGATTGGAGTAGACTTCAACGCACCACTGATGATTCTCATTGTTGTATTTATTTGAGTGTCAATCTTGTGTACATGGACACTGTTCATCCAAACTGGGCAGCAGTATTCTGCAACAGAAAAAAACAGAGCAAGAGAGGATGTATGTAATGTATGTGCGTCAGTACCCCAATTTGTACCAGATAATTTTGAAATAATGTTATTTCGGGTTTTAAGTTTTTGGCGAACTTTCTCAATGTGTTGTCTATATGTTAAGCTTGTATCCAACGTTACACCAAGGTAAACAGGATGAAAATTGTGATTTAGTTTTACAGAATTAAATGTTACGTCAAGTTTTCTAGTTTTGGCAGAATTACAAAGATGAAAACAGGATACATCTGTCTTAGTAGGATTAGGACATAGACGCCGGTTTTTAAAATATCTGGGAATAACATTGGACAGACACACTTTACAGATTCAAATATCTGAGAAACTATTTAGATATAAAACATTTGAAAACCCTCTACTTTGCACTTGTTCACTAACAGCTTGGATATGGAATAGTAGTATGGGACGAATGAACGATTGTTACTTGATGAATTTAAATATTATACAAAAATGGATACTTAAAATAATAGTATATAAACGCAGAAACTACTCGAGTGATAGTGTTTATAAGGAAGCAGCAATTTTGGATATTTATCAACTATTCTATCTTAGCATTACTCACAATATAAAAAAAAGAAATTTTCAAATAGAATCAGTCATTCACTCCTACAACACAGGGAACAAAAAACACCCTCTGGCGCTGTGAAAAAACAATTCGACAAAGGAACGCGACTTTTCAAGGACCATGACTTTTTTAAATGATACCCAAACCAATAAAAAACATTAATAGCAATGAATTATTTAAAAAAAGGGTAGAAAATTGGATTGATGAAAAATTAAAAAAAATACATTTTTTTTATTGAAGATGTAGGTATAGACCTAAATACAAATGTACCGAGAACATCTATTGGGGCAGAAGAGGCAATTTATTAATTTGGGATTTAAAGGCCTGCAAGTTAGTATGAGTGGGGAGGACGTGGGGAGGTAAGGAGTTCCACAATCTGAAGACCCTGGGGATAAAGGAACGATCGAATCGATCCGTTCTCGATGTCGGGCACTGAACAGTATAAGGGTGCATGGAGTTGGCACATCGCGTTACTCCGGCTGGTCTGGCAAGTGGAGCCATTATAGAGCGGAGTTCTTCTGAGCAAAATCCGTTTATGTATCGGTAAAACAAGGAAAGATCAGCCACTGCTCTTCGGTGGGATAATGGGGCTAGGTTTTTGGTGATACTGGTGTCGTTTATTAGTCGAACTGCCCTTCTCTGTATTGCATCAAGAACTCTGAGCCTTGACGGAGCCACGAACCCCATACATGCGAGCAGTATTCAAGATTAGGCCGTATTTGGGCTTTGTAAAGAGTAGCCAAGTTGGATAGAGAAAAATATTTCCGTGCTCTAAACAGAAAGCCTAATTTCGTTCCTGCTGCAGTTGCTATGGATGCAATATGTTCGTTCCAGAGTAAGTCCTGGGAGATCGTTATACCAACCAGCGTAATGGAGTCGCCCGCTACCAGTGTCTGATCGTTGATTGTAATGGATGAGTCGCATGTTTGCCTCTTGTTGGATAGGCAACATGTCTTTGTCTTGGAAGCGTTGAAATTAACAAGATTCTTTCTTCCCCACTCGTGGTTTTAACCGATCAGAAAATAATAAGATATCGAGACTATCAAACCTGCAAAATAAAACAATTTACCTTGGGCGGTGTATGGAAAAATGAGAGATTTCTTTTTGGCAAATATTTCTACTCATCAAAAACTAATCATAAACCCTAGAAAAATAAAGGCAAATAGAGGGTTGTGTGCTCTGACTGATCTTAAAGTATACTGGGGAAGATGATGTTATAAAGCGAATTAGTAACAAGAATTAAAAATAGGCTGGACACGTATCTAAAGCAAAAGACGAAAGGCAGACCAAAAAACTGTGGAGATAGAGACCAAGACAGGATTAGCGTATCCGAGGCAAACCTGATGGATTACCTGAAGAAAATATCTACACAAAAGATTGCAAGAGCTATAGATAAAAAAATGGAGACGTTTGAGAGAAGTCTGTGTCGCAAGAATGGATATGAATAAATCAGTGTATGATGATGTTTATGTTAAATCCAAATACTTGTGAAAGATACTAATAAAAATTTACAATTTAAACTTAAACAAAAAGAACAGTTTTATAGTATTCAATAGTAAAAATTCATTCTATTTTTTTTTTATTTACATTTCTTGAACGTCATTTCGTTGATAAGTCACTTTATATTTTCTATTTTCCACTTTTTATACAAGCTGATTTTAACTTTGTAAACCATTATTGTATACTTCCGGTTTATTTCTTCATTTTAATTACTTACTTATCTACTAAAATCAAATTTTATTACTTGAACTATTTGAACATTTTTATTATTATATTACTAGCTGTACCCGCGACGTAGTTCGCGTGGCGTGTTGATTTTTATATAAAAACTAATTGTACTCGCAACGTCGTTCGCGTGGGGTGTGATTGTTCTATAAAAATTTCTTACCCCACCCATTTAAGGAATGGGAGAGAAATTTTTATACACCAGATGTTAAGTTGAAAGAAGACAAATACATCTGTGAAAACCGCATTTGAATCGGATCAGTAGTTTTCATGTGATGCGCGCATAAACATACAGACAGACAAAAAAATCTAACCACATTTTTGGGTTCTATTTCGATGTACCCGCGACGTCGTTCACGTGGCGTGTTAATTTTTGTATAAAAATTTCTTTCCTCACCCCGTTAAAGGGGTGGGGGGAGAAAGTTTTATACACCAGATGTTAAGTTGAAAGAAGACAAATACGTCTTTGAAAACCGCATTTGAATAGAATCAGTAGTTTTCATGTGATGCGCGCACAAACATATACATTTTTACAGTTTTATTATATGTATAGATTTTTCTCCCGAATTCTTTAAAGGGGTGGGGGGGGAAATTTTTATATACCAGATGTTAAGTTGAAAGAGGACAAATACATCTGTGAAAACCGCATTCCAATCGGATCAGTAGTTTTAATGTGATGCGCGCACAAACATACAGACAGACAAAAAAATCTAACCACATTTTTGGGTTCTATATCGATGTAGTAACACCCCCCGCTAATTATTTTTTAAAAATCTTTAATTTACAGAATTTTCATTTCTGCAGATTTATTATAAGTATAGGTAGATTGTTTTCACGCCCTCGCATGGCCCCTTGTGGGTGGAATATTCTAAAATCCATCCACAATTGACCTCAAAATGATAAAAATAACTATTGTGCAAAGTTTCGAACCTGTAGGACTTTTAGATTTTAAATTTTTATTTTTTTACGCCCCCGCAACACCCCTGTGGGTGAAATTTTGTAAAATCAGTTCACAATTGACCTCAAACTTATAAAAATAACTATTTTGCAAAGTTTAAAACCTGTAGGACTTATAGATTTTAATTTTTTTCACGCCCCCGCAACCCGCAACCCCCATGTGCGTGGAATTTCGTAAAATCCGTTCACAATTGACCTCAACTTTATAAAAATAACTATTTTGCAAAGTGTCAAACCTGTAGGACTTATAGATTTTAAATTTTATTTTATTTTTTTCACGCCACCGCATCCACCCTTGTGGGTGGAATTTTGTAAAATCCATTCCCAATTGACCTCAAAATTATAAAAATAACTATTTTGCAAAGTTTCAAACCTGTGTACTCACAGATTTTAATTTTTATTTTTTTTATTTTTCACGCCCCCGCAACCCCCCCTGTGGGTGAAATTTTGTAAAGTCCGTTCACAGTTGACCTCCAAATTATAAAAATAAGATGATTTCTTTATAGCTTTAACAATTAAGGTTGCACACGCGACGGAAGCTTTAAAAATGGAGTCACTTCTTCCGTTTTCCCAACATTTTCCTTCACTGCTCTGCTTCTATTGACTGCAGCGTGATGAAAAGTATCCTATAACCAGCCCAGGAGTGTGAAAAATAATTGTACCAAATTCGTTAAAATCCGTCGAGTAGTTTTTGTTTCTATAGCGGTTATACAGACAGACAGACAGACAAAAATTTTACTGATTGCATTTTTGGAATCAGTATTGATCCCCAATCACCCCCTAAAAGTTATTTTGGAAATATATTTCATGTACAGAATTTACCTCTCTACAGATTTATTATAAGTATAGATATAGATTACCTATGTATTTTTCACAATAACTTAAGTTAAATGATCTTGTGTTTTTATTTACAATTCAACTATTCAAGCATAAATCTTCTAAATGATCATCTTGTATTTATTTAATGGCGCGATAAAGAAGACAATTTAGGCGTGTTCAGTTCTATTCAAGGATGTCAAAGGGCAAATTTCCGTCCAACGCCCATCTTTTTTCGATTGTGACACTCACTGTTGCTGTGTGAGGTAATAATTGATGGTAATTGTCGCTACAGAAAAGAAAGCGAGAATACCGAATCGTTATGGTGATTATATTGTCTGTTGACAATCATTCGTAAAGGTTGTTAACGTATTATTTAGCTTTAAAACATATACATATTCTAATTAGTGTTACAGAAAGTGTCTTAAAAATATATTTTGGAATCTGTGATATTTTGGCGATTAATTGAAGGTAAAAAATGACAGCAAATAGCGTTACCAACATCGGATTTAACCGACTCGGTAAAAAATTTGCACGCATACGCGAGTTCATAGCTTGGCAGATGCATGCCTAAAAGTATCTATATAGCGTATGTGTATGTACTGTACCTATATAGGGAAATTAATTTATTGGGGATTGCAGTCAATAATAAAGTAAAACTCGTAGATAACTTCCGAGCTTTCAAAATTTATTTGATTTCTTTGTCAAGGAAGTACGTTGATTTTAATTATAAACAGAAAACCATCAAAATATAAAAAATATTTTTTTCTGTTTTTAATTAATAAAATTATTGATTTTCACCTATTCAGTTCGGTTAGATAGAAAACTATTGATTCGTAACAACAAATTACATCAAATCCGATCTTCTTCAATTTATTGCTTAAAATTTTGTGATTAACACGATCAAATGCTTACAAAAATTGTCTGTATATGGCATGGATTTGATTACGTCTCTCAACGGCAAGTACTTAGTTAAGTAAGAATTGCTCGTTTAAATACATGAGATATCAACTGCGCCACCTTACTGTGGCGTCATAGTATTTGGTTGAGTAAGAATTGCACGTTTAAAAATATGAGATTTTTTACACTAATCAGCTTCACTGCTGGCGATGCAATACCGGTCTGTGTGTGAGAGAAAAAAATATGCTATCCCCCTTTGCGTCGTTAGCTGACTAGCTGGAGAGTATGCACCTCTGGATCTGGAAATTTAGGGAGGGGCGAGCTAGTGCATCCTCCCGTATGTAGGGATATCCTCACCTCATGCTGTCACCAGGCCTAGTGATTTAAAGTAGGTGATGAGGCTCCCGAGGGGGATCTCCCTGACATCGGCTGGTGTAAGCCAGTACTCGCCCAACACGGATCTTCTGATTTCAGAAAAAGCTAGAAAAAGTCAGTTAGCCAGTCAGTTAGCTAATGGCGTAAAAGAGATAGCATATACTATTATTCTTTCTCTCTCACACACGTCCCGCATCAGCAGCTCAAAAGCCCACCTCTAGTAGGTACAATATGCTCGAAGTGTACAATGAATACAACTTTATTTGTTTAAAACACTGATGTGAATGTTTATTTTTTACACTAGTTAAATTTGGTGTTCATAATTGATTGTGTAATCGATCAATATTATGTTATTTAATTATACTGCTATTTGTTTTCTATTTATATTAATTATTTCGTCATAAGTATTTGTTTGAACAAAAAAAATAAAAAATAAGCAATTCATTCTGTTTAAATCGAGTTTAATGACTATATTATACTTTAATATACATCTATTAATTAAATTAATCTTTCTGACAGTTGAAGGGAAAAAGTCCTTTAAGCTACATGACTTTGGAGTTTTTTAGGAAGGTCATACATTGTCATATTAGTATAAGAGCTAGCACTAAAACTCGAGCATAGAAGAACACATGATTTTTTTTTTATTTTAAACATTCAGTAACAATAACAAACAAATCAAAAAATCAGAATTAAACTATCACATCCAAAATGTTCATTCTTATTTTTGGTAGTAGGTACTTACATATGTTAGATTTTTCATTTTAAGCACAATACATTTCTGGTAATAAATCTTAAAGTTTGATTAAATTCGAACTGTTCTTCTTCTTCTTCTTCTTTTATAGGTATAGGCACTTAGGCAGTGCTGCCTGTTTTTTGTTAACGGTGTCTTTTATCCTACCCCTAAATTGTCGTTCCATCGTTTCCTTGAGCGTCCTATACATCTTTTGCCTGAAGGCGAATTGTCCCTGGCTATCCTTACTATCCTTGATTTAGACATCCTGCTTATGTGTTGATCCCACTCTTCTTTTCTGTTCTTTACCCAGATATTTATATTGTCTACCCCATATATGCGTCTGATTTCCTCACTTCTTCCATGTCCTGTAGTCCATTGCCGGCAATCCTTCTTAAGATCTTCATTTTGTTGGTCTCTAGATGTCGTTGTGTTTTGCTTGTATTTGGTCTTGTTTCGGCCGTGTAAGTCATAATTGGCCTATATATTCGGGCCTTTGTTTCCACTCTTAGGTGTTTGTTTTTCCAAATTGTGTCGTTAAGACTGCCTTTATTTATTTGGTATTTTACCTCTTCTTCAATCTTGTTGTTCCAGGTAATTTGATTGTCTAACTGCAGTTTACATCTTATTGCTTCTTTGGCTATTAGTAATCTTACTACACAAATATCGGTATCGTAACACATATTTTTACAAAATTTAAGAAAATTTTAAGGAAGCACTACTAGCTACAGGTCTAATTTAACAATATGTAATTAAAAATGGGTGTAGCTTTGCCTAATTCAATGATTCGGTTCCTATTGTACATTATTGTTATTTTGGTTCTGAAAAGAATAGCGGTTGTGTGTAAGTATGTAACAAAACCGGATTATTTCTTTGATATTAACCGCTCAATACATAGTTAACCTAGATTAATTCTTGTTTATTTAATTATCGAAAATATTAACAATGGTACGTAGATAGAAATAACAGTAGTATTGATCAAAATACTGATATTTTAAAATTCTTGCTTATAATCTATAATTGAATTATTTTGCCTTTTGCATCGGAATTGAACCAGTGCCTTATATGTAACATGGTTCATGGTTAACAAATGTAAATAAAGTTTTTTCTGACTGTATAAGTTTTGTTTTATTTCACTGTTTGAACCCAATAGTCTGGCGGCTGGGTACCTTCGTGTATTCACGGAAGGATTGAAAACTATTCCATCTGATGTAAAGTTTTTCGCTTAATACGAATATGTAGGTCTTTCATCTCAAAAAGTGGTACCAACTGTAAACATTTTTTTTAAATAAATTTTCCAATTTGTATACTTTGATTTGTAATTTGATTCTCATTGGGTTATAACCCAAAGACATTGCAATGGATGTACACGGCAATAGTGAGATTAATCATCACTTATAGGGAAGTAGATAGGTGTTGTACTTTAAATGATTAAAGACTTTTTTTGTAATAACAGTACAAATATCGAAAAAAAAATCGTAAACAATCGTTATGTCTGAATACTTTATCTAAATACCTTTCTAATGATGTGCCGCACATAGTATATTCCCTATATTTCAAAATAAACCAATAAATTTTGCCAAAAGGGTATTCAGTTGTTTATTTTTGCTCTTGGAAAAAATGTATACAGAAAACAATAATTAGAAAAAAACAAACTTGCCTGACAAAAAATGGGAATATATAAAATGACGATGAAGAAACTATCAAATACAATCTTTTACAACCTAAGAAAACCAAACTGAGATAATAAAAATAAGAGATAATTACTCACAGTCTAGTAAAGAAAAAATTAGAAACGCCTGTTAACAGAAAAGCGATTATCTGACTTGGATAAATTTATAGCGCATTCAACTCATGCAAAAAAATCAATCTTATGTCAACTTCTATCTAATACATAAAATAATAATATGCGTTGAATATAAAAAAAAACTTGTCAATATCACAATAATTTGAATAATTAATAAATACTCTGCCTATTTCTTGTAGTAACTTAATTAGAATTTCTTCATTTTAAATTCTGTTGGTCCAGATTGTCCGTTGTCGTTTGGTAACCCACCCATTGAGATAAGATCGGTGGCCAATAACCAATAAATAATATTTTTTAAGCAGACATTTGTTACATTTAGGCGTAGCATATAAATCTCATACTAAAAACGAGTTATAAAGACATACATTTTTTTAATCCCAATTAATAAAGTGTCATTGGCTGGGCAACATTATTTCAGGTTTGTTTTTTTAAACAACCTGCTTTAAGGAGTGAAAAATAAATCGTATTATATACAGGGATATAGTTTTAAATAATGTGGACCAATTGTATTGCGTAATCAAAAAAAAAAAATTGAACAACAGCACCAGCGGCAGGTTCTTTAATTATCTTAATTGTAAGTTGTGAACTATAAAAGTTCTAGTCAATTTTATATAGGAAGATCTGACTAAAAAGCATGTGACGTGCTTTTATTTCTCTGTACAAGAATGTTCCAGCAATCTCTGCAAGGCCTATAAACATCATCATTAAAGCGTCACGAACTTATCGGTTGCTCACGGACACCTACTGGACGTATAGCTCAAGCGTAACGTGTTTTTATCTAGAAAGACTTTTTTAAGTTCGTTATATTTTGAAATTTGACTTAAACTTAGAAAATATATTCAATTGCGGGTCATTGATATAATGATTGTTTGAGAAAAACAAATAAAAGAATGGTATAATTGTGGTAACACTCATCTTCTTCTGTCCGATTTTCGACGACAACAATACCGAATAATATCGCGTGCGAATTTCTATTTATATTTCTACGGCTGATGTTTAACTGTGAGCGAAGATGATTTTGAGATAGCAAAAAGTACAATTTGAGAAATTTTAATTTTAAATGTAATTCTCGTTCTGAGCCACCTTTGCTGTTTTGGTCCACAATACCGGTTATTAAAAAGCAAGTGCGAAGTTCCATTGAAGAAAACCGACCTTTAATTGTGATTGAATTAAAAGGTGATCTGGAAAGCACTGTTAAAAATATTTTTTTATTGTTCATACGTAATATTTACAATCTGCCCATGACTAAGAACAATAGGTAAATTGTTTGGCAGAAAATTTGACATGTAGAGGGAGATAAAATGATCACTCTCTTTACATAAATTAAATTAAAACAAGTCTAATTGGTGTTTTGGTTATTCGAATTTTCTTGCTAGGTCCACTATTTTAAATCTCTTCAGGCGTTGTTCACCATCATGATTATCAGGGAGGCTGCTTGCTTACTCGTTTGGATGGGATTCTAGTCTCTTGGAGTATTTTTTGTAATATTCTATTATTACTGTTTATATGGTTGGCACATTAAGATCTCGTTCTATTACATAATTTGGTACATAACAGGGGGCATTCATCATTCAACATCGTTCTGAGGATCTTGTTCTGGAATCTCTGCAGTATTTCTAGATTTGTTTGACTGGTTGATCTCCACAGTTGGATGCCATAGGTCCATACTGTTTTTAATATGGCTTTATATATCAATAGTTTGTTCTCAAGAGATAATTGAGCTTTACTACCGATGATCCAGTACATTTCTCGAAATTTTATTCCTAGTTGTTTTCTTTTTGTGAAAATGTGTTTTTGCCAGGTTATTCTCCTATCAAGTTGGATTCCTATAAGTACTTTACGGTATCTGTTTGTGGAAGTTGTATCTCGTTCAGAGTTACAAATAATATTAATCTACGGTTAGGCAGACGTATTTGAATAACAACAGACTAAATCAAACTTAAAGTCGAATAGTGTTCTAAAAAATAGAACAGTGAATACTAGAAATAAAAGGCAAAAACTTTCTCAGATGCAACTTTCAATGATCAGTACTTACAGAATACATAAATATATATTTTTTATTCGGTAGTTTTATATTTGCAAACCCGTCTCTGTGTTTTTAAGTTTACTATGCCGACCATCGCAATCCTAAGATAATTGCCCAATTTATTCATTACTGCTTCTAATTATACAATTTACCTAGTGTCAGCCGGAGTAGGTAATCTTAATTTATGGAAGATATTTGTAGAAATAAAACATCTATTAAAAAATGCTTAGATTATGCAAGTGGTTTGCATTACTTTAATCTATGTATCATTTTGTAATAAATCGAAATGCCACAACCAAAATGTGTAACTTTCGTATGTATTTGCAACGAACCGCCAAGATATATAAAAAAATCATTTTAATTTAAATTAAAAATTCTCTGCTCATTATCTCTAAAAAATATATAATTTTAGTTAAAAATATCGAATAGGTACGTAGCTAAACATGGATCCAGGCTGATGTTATCAAGACCAAAAAATAATTAAAAACATCTTAGTATAACGTTTAAAAACAGTTTATATTCAAGAGATTTAACTATTAAATACCAAAAAATGCAGTTTCTAACTCCGTTTTACGTTTAAATATCTAACATTTATACTAAAAAGTTATTCAAGAAGATGCTTTAAATTATTTAAACTATTGAACTGTAAACTATTAACGCCTAAACATAAAGTACTCATTGCTAAGATGTAAAAATCTGATTGAGTTTTTATAGGTCCTACTGAATTACTTTTTGACATTATGATGGTGTTATTGAAATAAAAAAGACGTTGAAGCCAGCAAATAGACTAAAATGAGTAAAATGTCACTGATCAGTTTTTCGAACAGTTTACTAGGACAATGCTGGAGAATTAGGTACTTATAAAGATATTCAGTGGCGTTATTAATTCTTTATAACTCTAGAACCATTTTTTAAGGTATCTATATCCTATATATCTTTTGGCGAGTTAGGGAAAAATGAAGAGGATAAATTTTTACGATGCGCGTGCACACTATGAAGTTTCGAAGAAAATTTCCATTTGTTATATTATTTATATTAACATTTTGGTATGTACTTGATATTTAATATTATTTACATATTTTTTTATGACAATTCTACTATAAATGACAGTTTTGCCGCTGAATAGATACAACAATAGTAAAAGAGCATAAATATTAATAGTAAATAACTAAGGATAATAAAAACGGTTCAAGTATACCTTGTGTATAATATGTTTTTTAATTGTGTACAGTTTTTTCATGATGTTTAATTAAAATTTATTTAACTAGATAATGCGTCGTAATAAAATTTTCTTTCAATGTGTTAAATACCTTCTTTTTCTATTATTAGAGTCGTTTTTTCCACAAACATAGAATAACGCGAAGGATAAATTTTTTAGAAACAGTTCTATCTTGTTACGCCAAAGAAGTATAACTTTTTACATGCGTACATCAGTACATACACACATTCTTTTATTGTGTTATTTTCCACCCATCTCCTTGAGTTGCAGAAAGGTATTTTTTTCAGATGATTCTGTTTTAGACAAAAATACAAAACCTCTTTAGCCCGGCTCTTTTTAGGTCGCTTTGCATGTCATATAGGTAGTTCTAGTTTCGGTTACCAAAAAAATACTGTTTATTCCGAATATATTTACCATTCCACAAAAAACACAAAAACAGAGATATGAAAGAAATAGGTTTAGTCTATAAATAGCTAACTGTTGCCATATGAGGTTGTTAAAATTTGATGTAGTGTATCTGTCAACATTTCACGTACCATATATAGTCGTGGAATATCACGTGACATACTGCTTGTTTTACAGTCAGTTGTGTAATTGTTATTTAGGAACAAAATAAGAAACTAGGATTGGTAGATGAAGCAAAGTGCAGATTCTATGAGGTAGAAAATGAAACCTCAATACACATACTCTCAGAATGCATTTCATTACGTAACTCTAGGGTCATACGAAATAGAAAAGGAAGGCATACCTAACTTGAAACCCAACAATATCCTAAACTTCCTAAGAAAGATAGGTCTAGAAGAGCTGCTATAAGTCTGAGGAAATCATCAGAAGTATAGCAAGAAAATGGGGACACAATAAATCATATAGGTCGGTGGTGTGTCTGTTGCCCCTTATTTGCTCAAACATACATACAAGATAAAATATTAAAATTTGTTTTCTATTTTCAATGTTCATTACTTTTTAAGCAGTTAAATTCATAATAAAATATGAATTAATAAATAAAAAAATTTCGTAACTGTCTAATTTGAAAATATTTTAATTACCTGCTAAAAGATTTTAATCAATGACCCATTGTGTTACAGAAGCGAGCCGAGTATGTTATATCTGCTGATCTTTATCGCGCAATGCCCTGCAGACTGATCGAACGATCATTATTCAATAACCTGCTATCTACCAGCTGATCCTCAAGATAAGAGTGTTTCTTTTAGTCTTTGTAACGTTATCTTGTTCGTAGAATAATATGCACCTAACTATATGAAGAATTACCTTTTAATTTGATTTTGAGTTAATTGTTTCTGTTGTTGAAGAGCCAACAACAGTAGCGTAGTTAAATATTATTTCCTTCTATTTATCTGGTGTAACAAATAATATTTTCTTTACAGATATTCCTAAAAGTAGTATGATAAACCAACCAGACATCAGACTAGCTTTAGCAGACCCCAGATCTCTATCATCATCTGCACTCTTAGCCTTCCAAAGGATAAAAGATGCCTCATTGTAAGTATAGTTACTTTAAAGTTATTAGAGTCGGAATTGAATTTATGTTATTAACATACTTCTATTGATTTCAATCTTTATATGAGTGCATAGCCAGATGGGAATTGTTTATAAATCCACAACCTGTCTTCACTGTATCAGGTTCCCTATATTTTTTTGCTTATTGAAAAAGGACATCTAAGAAGGTGTATCTTCTTTGTCTATAGACTTGGAGATCATATCAGAGCATTTCGAAAACCATTTGAAACAAAGCGTAAAATTCTAAATAAAAAGAATGATTCAAAATTATCATACTTTTGTGATAGAACATGGTATTTACTGTAATTCAAACATTAAACGACCAAATGAAAATATATTCTATAGGTCGTCTTTTGCAACTAGTGATTGAAATCAAGCTCTTACGGAGATGTCGTTTCTTCACCTTCTTAGAATAATCTACTTATCGTAAAACCGATTCTACATATTTGAGCACTGCATGAATAGGATAAAATGATTAGCCCTCTTCTATCCTTTACATTCTCATCTAACCTCGCTGGTTCGTTCACCGTGTCGATACCTATTACTATCCGAGTCCAAGTACAATTTTAAGTGCGAAAATCCGCTACAACCGTGGAGTCAACTTTATACTTATTCTTATTCTTATACTAAATACATCACCCCAATCTAAAATAAACATCGCCTTTTGTATCATGATGCAGCAATACCTATAATATGTTTTTTTTTATTTCTAACTCAACGTTTTTTTCTGATATATGATTCCTTCTGGCTTCAAATAAACAACGATTGCAAATAAATAATGTTTTCAGAACAATATCTAGAACCTCACTTCTAGAATCATCACCTAGCAAATCAACTCCAATTAGTATCAATAGTAAAAATTATACAGAAGGGCAAACACCTGAAGTAACCATAAGAAGACGAAAGATTCACCGCTGTGATGTAGCAGGCTGTCATAAAGTTTACACGAAAAGTTCGCATTTGAAGGCGCATAAACGAACTCACACAGGTAAGTTAGTTTACAATAAAGCAATTATGAAACAGTTATTTCATGCAACTATTGTATTGAATTACAAAATACACCGAAAAAAAAATAGTAAAAACCTTGAAACCAACAAGAACATATAAGAAAACAATAAAAAAACGAGACAAAATCGTTAAAATTTGAAAAAACGGTAAATGAGAAAAAGACATCAGTGTTAGGCGGTACTTGTTCTCTTTTTATTGACAGCTCTTTTCACAATTTCACAAAATTAATACCTTCTTCGATATTCTGAAAAACTAAACACAGTCTTTAAAACGAAAACAATGTTTTTTCGATGATAAAATCGTAACTATTTAATTAAAAAATATTTTAAATATCTTCTGCTGATTATTATTCAGCAATACTTACCAGTTCTTTCCCACATGTTTGATCCATTAGCGGATAATTTAAAATTTATTCAAATTTTACTAATTTTCGGCTAACTTCTAAATGTTTTAGACACACCAGTTAATTTAGAAATTTTTCACCATTATTTCATTATGATTTTATGTCAGCCCATTAATCTATTGGCAAGTTCTGTATGTTCAAAGGTGTTGCTAACATGCTACTTTCAAGGTTTGTGATTAAGTTATCCTTTCTTTTATTTTTCTGGCTCTAGGCGAACATTAATTTTTTTAATAAATTAACAGATACGGATCTAGAAATAAACCTTATAGAAAAAAAGTAGGTACTTTACTACAAAAATGTCAAATTGTGAAGAATAGATTTAACGAGTTTTTTCTATTCTTAAGCAAAAAGTGACCAAGAATATATAAGTAGGTAAGTGTAATTCATGATTGAGTATTTAAAATCTTTTACGATTTTCTCTGAATCTTTGTTTAGGTTTTAGGAGAAAACCTTTTTGATTTAACCTTATATTAGTGTTGCACAAATCTTTTAATTCAATAAATAGAACAACACACGCATTTTTTGTTATTGGACAAAATTATGTGGTTCTTCTTTTCTGCAGGGCACTCTGGACAAGTGCTAAAACCCAACCCTTATTTTCTACCTGTTCCCTAATTAAGAACTGATATTTATAATCAAATAATATATGATCGACAGTGAATAACCACACTGTCCCCTATTCTCATTGTGTCTCACTATTTTTATACTGTCATGTACCTCTTACAAACAATAATTACTGACTAGAATATCTGTTTGATTATTAACTTTGACATTTCTTAAATGCTTCTACCTCAAAAATCAGGATTTCCAAATTCAGTACTTTTACTAGGCTAATTAAAAAGTACAGGGCCTAACAAAGAAAAACACATTTTTTCAGAAACATTTATTTTACTCTTCAACTCCGTTTAGCTCAATACAACGAGTATAGCGGGTCTCGAGCATTTCTATACCTCGTAGGTATAGACCTCAATACAAATGTACCGAGAACATCTATTGGGGCAGAAGACCCAATTTATTAATTTGGATTTAAAGGCGTGCAAGTTAGGATGAGTGGGGAAGACGTGGAAAGGTAAGGAGTTCCACAATCTGGAGACCCTGGGGATGAAGGAACGATCGAGTCGATCTGTTCTCGATGTCGGGCATTAAACAGTATAAGGGTGCATGAAGCTGGCACGTCGCGTTGCTCT
Source organism: Altica lythri (assembly GCA_964028335.1). Lineage (NCBI taxonomy): Eukaryota > Metazoa > Arthropoda > Insecta > Coleoptera > Chrysomelidae > Altica > Altica lythri. The sequence goes on along the minus strand of OZ034801.1, from coordinate 29,237,786 downwards.
GGCTGGTCTGACAAGTGGAGGCATTATAGAGCGGAGTTCTTCTGAGCAAAATCTGTTTATGTATCGGTAAAACAAGGAAAGATCAGACACTGCTCTTCAGTGGGACAATGGGGCTACGTTTTTGGTGATACTGGTGACGTTTATTACTCCGAGCCTTGACGGAGCCGCCGAACCCCATGGGCATGTCATCACGGCTTTGTGATCGGACGCGTTGTTTTGGAGAAAAAACATTTTTTTTCTTCTATAGATGAAGGCGTTTACGCTTTACAACAGCATCGAATCAATCCCATATGTCGAATAATCGACATGAATGATTCCGCACACATCCCAAAAAACGATGGCCATCGCCTTTCCGGCCGATTGCTGTGACTTTGCCCTCTTATTAGCTGCACTATGGCCCTTGGAAACCCTTTGTTTCAACTGTTGAGTAGTCTTGGGCGTATAGTGATGAATCCATGCAAAGTGTTGTATACCCGTTCAGGTGATACGTCAGCCAGCTCCCGCAATTTCAATTTCTGATCTCCGGTCACGAGTTTATCAAATCTGGCCATCATTTCGGGCGTAGTCACGTCTGGGGGCCGTCCGGAAGAAGGCTCGTACATTTGTGCTCGTACAACCAAACTTAAATTCTTGCATTCACCACTTGACTGTTGTATTTGATGGAGCAGAGTTGCCGTAATATTTATCAAGCTTCTCCTTCGTTTCCTTTGTCCTGCTTTATCACCCCCATAAAGGTGGCTGACCCAAAGTGGAGAAATTTGTCGAAATTTAGGTCAAAATTAGGTGCTTTTTAGGTGCTATTTAGGTGCGCAAAACAAAAACCATGAGACCGCCAGCCTTTGAAAACCTAGCTGACCCTTAATAAAAAAAACAAACAAAAAACTAGAATTGAATAATCTTTAAATTAAGTGCTAATTAAGTGCTTTTTAAAACACGAAACATAAAATAAAAAATTTAAAAATTAAACGTATTAAAATTGAATATATTGATTGTGTATGGCAAAATGTCACATTTCTTCTTGCACTTTGAACCAAAATGGACATCGGCAGTTTAAGAACAGTTAGAAATCGGTAAAATTTTCTTGTCCCGTAATTTTTTTAATGGATAATGCGGAAGGTCACCACTAAATTTTTTTTTATTTTTTTTTTAACTCGGACCGCTGAGCTGAGACTTGCAACCGGTCATTTCCGGAAATGATGATTAATATAAAATTCACTTTGTCAGAGATTTAAGTGCTCATTAAGTGCAATAGTTTCACGAGCAAAATAAACTGCTAATGAGCAATTTCAACTGAAAATATTTGGCCAAAGTATTCTTGCGTCTCAACTAATCTGCACTTTTTAAGCAAATGAAGATCATTAAAATTTTCTTGTAATTCTATTACTTAATAATTCTCTTGTCCGAAATGAAATAAATTTTTTAAAGCGATCCCAGGTCAAAAAACTTTTTAATCAGCCTAGTAAAATAAATTTAAGAAATACCTAGCGGGTATATCTGTGGCACAGCGAGTAAGGCACTATCTTGTAATGGCAGAGATCATAAATTCGATTCCTGTTGGATATAACATTTTATTCGATAAGTTTCTAATTTTTCAAATTTCTAAAATTTCATGAAAGATTTGTCTCAAGTAACTGAATTGTTTATATATTTGTTCTAGGTGAAAAACCGTATCAATGTTCCTGGGAAGGTTGTACTTGGAAATTTGCTAGGTCTGACGAACTTACAAGGCACTACAGGAAACATACAGGTCAGAAGCCGTTCAGCTGCAATTTATGTCAACGATCTTTCAGCAGGTCTGATCATTTATCGCTGCATATGAAAAGACACTAATAAAATTTAAATATTTGTAGAAAATTATTGATGGTATAATCCAACTGGAAAATATTTTTTGATTTAATGTTAGGTAATTGCTCCATTTGGCTTATACCTTAAATTTATAGCTAATTTTTTAAAGTTAATTTCTGTTATTTTCCCTTCTAAAATATATTATTTCTTTATGATGAACGTTTAACGTGACTGTAAATAATAATGCCTGAAACCATTATTTATGTTGTTCTGTTACCAAAATTAAAAAGAATGGTTACTGGCATTTAAAATATTTACAGTTAAAATTATGTTCATTTTATTAGATACTAAAAAAGCTACTTCTATTTCGAATTACCGATACTGTTGATTTTTATAACATATTAGTTTTATAATGTATTCAAGTATATATTTTTTAAATGATCCTTACTTGTTTTGGGGTTAATATAATTTAGATTAGCAGGTGTACAAATTCGAAGTAAATGTAGCTTTTGATTTTAAAGATTTTATAATTGCAGTATTTTAAACGTTTAAGTACTTACCTATAACAAATCTTTTTTAAGCGAAGCTTTAAATATTAGGTTGGGTAGAGGTGTTGCAATAGAAAAATCGTCACAAAAATCAGTAACGAAACTTCCCTGACCTATTTATCTCTCATTGCTCCCATTTTTGAGTAAACCAATGCTCCTCCTGCCTCCCCCTGCCAATCTCATTCGCTGCTTCCACTTTCGAGTACACCAAGAATGCTGACGACTTGTAATACCTCGTACATCTTGACATTAACTGTTTCTTCTTCTTCTTCTTATTGCGTCGTCTTCTTTCGAAGGTTTGTGATACAGATAATAATTTTAGCTTTGGAAGCTAAAGCTCGAAAGATTTCTTATAGACGAGCGGTCAAACCATCTTCTCAGGTCCTTCAACCATGACTTCTGGCGTCTTCATATTGATCTTTTGCCTTGTACCTTGCCCTCCATTATGAGTCGAAGCAGTTCGTATCTTTCACCTCTCAACACATGACCCAAGTACTCGTTGGTGACCTTTGTCCATGGAATTCGCAACATCCGTCTGTACACATACATCTCGAAGGCCTCTATTCTTTTTTCGGTTTGTTGGTCTATTGTCCAACTTTCGCATTCGTAGAGCAAGACAGAGAAAACGTAACATCGGACCATTCTTGTTCTGAGCCCCAGACTAAGGTCTGATCTTGTGAACAATGCTTTTATACTTATAAATGTTTTTCTCGCTTGTTCGATCCTTGATAGTATTTGTTTTTTTCGTTCGCACTGGCTCTTGATGTTAGCTCCTAGATATTTTATGGAGGCTACCTGTTCTATTGTTTGTTCCTTGACATGAAGATATGCGTTTTTTGACGTCTTTGAAAAGACCAGTATTTTTGTTTTGGAGACGTTTAGATGTAAGCCGAATACCTCGCTATGACGAACTACGAAATCTATTATATCTTGCAGTTCTTGCGCGTTGTTTGCAATTAGGACGGTATCGTCTGCGTACCTGATGTTGTTTATTATAGTTCCATTGATCTTGATTCTACCTTGGGCCTTGTCTAATGCTGCTCTAAATATAGACTCTGAGTATAAATTGAACAGGACTGCATATATCCTCCGATGTTGTATGCTCTATTTCAACAGATTCTGTTTGATGCCAGTAGAGTTCTAAGGATTTCGAACATCTTTTGATGGTTAACGCAGTCAAATACCTTTCTGTAGTCCAGAAAACATAAATACTTATCCTTTTACATTTATGTCCCTACACCGTTGCGGCAATACATTTAAAGAAAAAAGATCTAGTCGTGTTCCCAATCCATTTCGAAATACAATCTGAGTGTTATCCATCTGATGCTCGCATTTCTTGTAAATCTACTATATAGGTATATTTCAAAATTCTTATATTTTTTTCTGAATATTTTATTCAATGTTTATAAATGCTTGATCAATCAGTCAATAAGTAATAAAGCCAAAGTAGGTAATGAACTCTTTGAAATTAAATTAACTCAACTTCGAACGAAATAAAAATAATAATAGCGCATTACAGCCATTTTCAGAAGTAGAGAGATTCAACTAGTAAATGGATTCTACCATCACGTATTAATTTAACATAAATCTTCTCAGCATAATAAATCTATTAAGAACTACTAGGCAATACCGTTCGCAATGATTGTTCTAATCATAGGTATGTTGCAAAGTTAAATTCCATATACTATCTATTACCTAGATGCATGTTTAAAACTATATTGAAGCATGAAAATATATCATTCAGTATATCTGGAAATATTTAAAAATTCAATATAATAATAGAAGCTTATTTCATTTCGATTCTGCTACTTCTTCAGATTTTTTTTAACACTTGGAATTACTCGAATTTGGAGCTATTCGTTCTACTGCAGTTTCCTGTGTTTTTTTTGTTGCTTTTTCTAATCAACATTAGTTTCGCGATTGAGTCCCAAACTTATTAAGTTTCTTTACGTTGTATTTTCTATCAAATTATTTAAGTTACACACTTAATATACAGGCTTTGCACCATGCCGATTAAACAGTGAAATGGTCTCAAAAGTTTCGATTCTTGAAAAGAGCCAATTTTGCCAAATTTCGATAACCATAACTACACGGAGTGGGGAATGTGCATACACAAAACTATCGCCCACTCAGAGCAAGATGGAAGAAAGGGATAACATATAGTTTCATTGTATCTCATATTCACAGATTAGTGGTTATAAATTAAGGTAAGCTAATTTAATTCTAGCAACTAAAACAATGTTCAAGTCTAATAACTGTTACGAAATAAAATAATACGAAGGAAATTGCATACAGTTGAGTCCGTGGTTCTTTACCCGTGCGTCATCATTTAAAGCATACGAAGTAAGTCGAAAATTGCAACTTAATAACATGCGGTAGCTGTTTTGTCTTTAGTTTCATGCGTGGAAGACAATGAAGCTAGATTAAAAGATCTGTGATTAAAAGTATGTGTTTTATCTCGCCAGATATTAGTGACGCACGGGTAAAGAACCAGGGACTCAACGTAGGTACCTACTGCTCCGAGATCCTTAAACACTTAGCTTTTAGTTATGACTTAATCGATGGTAACAAACCGGATATTCAAGGTAATGACGTAAAAAAACAATATATTTAAATGTAGATACCTACCAATTATAGAAATTATTTAAAAACCGAAAAACAACAGTAGTAAAACAAAATTATGTCTCATCTTTACACCCAACTCATTAACTAAATGTTTATTTTATGAAGAAAATAGAGAGCTCCTCATTAAAATCTCTTTGTAGGCAGTTGTGTTCCGACTTTTTAGCTATTGTAAAACGTTTACAGTACTGCAGTCATGTTACGCTAGGTATTATAATTTTATTATCTGTATCTAATTTAGCAAATAAATGTTTTTATATTGCTTCTGATTACTTGTAAATGTAAAGGTGCAAGTTGTTCCAATATCATTATGTGATATATTTTACAATATGTATATTAATTGGTGTTAAACTGATTTCGGATATGGTGCTAAAATATTTACGATTTCTGTATTACTTTTGATTTATAACAATATCGAAAATAGCAATCATTCTGTAAAAAAATTGATACATTAGCATTTCACAGGGATTAAAATTGTCGTTAACGTGATTTTTTAGGTGGGAATGATAGATAATGAAATATCTAATTCAAGTACCTATGTAAATTAATTCTAAAAATTTTGGGTTGGTCAGTTTATTTTATTTCCATTTTTTTTTATTTATGGATGTCCTTGTAGGTATAGACCTAAATACAAATGTACCGAGAACATCTATTGGAGCAGAAGAGGTAATTTATTAATTTGGGATTTAAAGGACTGCAAGTTAGGACAAGTGGGGAAGACGTGGGAAGCTAGGGGGCATGGAATTGGGACGTCGCTTTGCTCTGGCAAGTGGAGGCACTATAGAGCGGAGTTCATCTGAGCAAAACCAGTTTAAGTATCGGTAAAACAGGGAAAGATCAGACATGGCTCTTTGGTGGGACAATGGTGCTAGATTTTTGGTAATACTGGTGTCGTTTATTAGTCGAACTGCTCTTCTCCGTATTGCATCAAGAACTCTGAGCCTTGACGGAGCCACCGATCCCCATACATGCGAGCAGTATTCAAGATTAGGTCTTATTTGGGCTTTGTAAAGAGTAGCTAAATTGGATGGAGAGAAATATTTCCTTGCTCTAAAAAGAAGGTCCTACTTCTTTCCAGCTGCAGTTGCTATGGATGCAATGTGTTCGCTCAAGAGGAAGTCTTGAGAGATCGTTACACCAACCAGCATAATGGAGTCGCTTGCTACTAGTGTCTGATCGTAGGAACAAAAAACTTCCTTTGGTCCTTTGCTCCCACTTTCGAGTAAACTTACCTATCTCAATCTATTTGTAAAACTCTTTTGCGTCAAATATATCATTAAAATCTTCGCTTGGCGCCGGATTCCACACTTTTTTAAATTCAAGTCGTTTTATAAAAATGTTGGTGCTATTTTATCATTTCTATTTAAATTCGATATTACGTTATGTGGAAAACTGTACTTATTCAACATTACTATCGTTAGATGCAGCTAGGTTTCTGAAAAATAATTTCAAACAAGATTTCTATAAAAGCTGACTAAATAGGTAGTATATGTTGAAAATTATCTACTAATTTTTCTAAATTACATGCTATAACAAAAGAAACACATCATCTATAATATATATTATAAATTTAAATATTTTTCCATTCTTTTCGATATTGTTAATAAATATTTCACAAGAAACGATTCTAATGAAAATATATTGTTACCTCTGTTATTTATTTCTGTAAATACAATCATAAAATTATCCGGAGTTATTAAAAATATTAGATAATATTCTTTATGTGTGTAAATAAAATTTTAATTCTAATATATTTTGGAATTCAATTTGTATATAAAATTTTGACAATTGTTATAATTTGTCGCATTCCTATTTTTGTAGATTTTAAGATTATATTTTGGAACAGGTGCCAGTAAAGAGGTCAAAGCTGAATATAGTTATCCAAAAAAGAAAAAATATGGAAATTCTAAATTGAGTTAACCAAATTGTTCATTTATTTATTATTACAATACTTTTGTTGTTTATATATCTAATTAATTTATATATTTTATGATAGTTTCATAAATATCACTCAATTAAAATTTTCCATATTTTTTAAAATGCTAGAAACCCCCCTTTAGTAATAAATATAATATTAGGTGAATCTACTATTTTTTTATTACTCTGTATCATTTGTTGTTAAGTTTATATTACTATATATATTTTATTAGCAATATTTAATAAAATGTAGAGTGTCTAATGCAAGAGAAAATATTTTAACAGTGAAAATTAAAAGTTTCATAAAAATTAACAAATTTAATAGGGAAAGGCAGTGTAGGTATTTAGAACTTACTTTTGTACTAAAAGTAGTTATCGCTAACAAAAATGTATTTGTACTCAAAGGAAATTGAAAAATGATACCTATACGGCTTTTTCTTAGTTAAACTTTATAATGAACAGTTGTGCTAAATCTTCATGCATATACTAACTAGAAGCAGTCTTCAATGCTCTGAACACAAAGTGAGTTACGAACAGGATAGTTTTGTGTATGCGCATCTCATTCCATAAACCAAATGGTCTTGTGGTTAAGGTTTTCAGTACAAGGTGAAAGAAAGAGATGGTACATTTCTGTTGTTACTCGGCTCGCCTTCAGAGCATTGAAGGCTGCTTGCAGTTAGTCAGAGATGTGAATTATTTTTAATACATGTATTTTAAATACAAAATGCGAAATACCTATTTTTATTTTGTATTTGAAATACTTTTTTCGAAATGTATTTAGTATTTTATTTGAAATACTTAATATAAACTATTTACTATTTGTAAAATACAAAATAGTTTTGTTACTTTTTGATTAATTTTTACTATTTTCCTTCTTAACTTCAAAACTACTTTATGTCTGAACGCACTAATTCTATTTGTGATTTTGCTCACTTTTCAATTGCTGAATTATAAATAACATGTAAGTACTTAATTAATTCTAGAAGTTCTTTATAACAAGATGATATGGTCAAAGCTTTTAAGATGTGCGGACAAGATTCAGATTCAGGAATAAGTGAAAAAGATTGGGCTCTTATCCAAAATATTGAAGTAATGCATGATAATATTGAAGATGATGATGACAATGTGTTAACCCTAAGACAATTTCTGTAGTTATCTGAAGAATTAGAACAGTTACAACTGCCTAATCATGAAAGGTGTGCCACAAACACATTACATTTAATAGCTTCTAAAGATATGGATAAGGCTAGATCCAAAAGTCTATCATATAATAAACTTTATGATACAGCCATGGCAAAATGTTAAGCAGTTTAGAATTTATGTTCAAGGTCTCCTAAAGCTTGTGAAATTCCCATACTTCTCCATGTCCAACACGATGGAACTGATATTATAATTGCATTAAAGATCTACTGACAGTAAAGGATATCCTAAATGAAACTTTTAAAAAACTAGAATTGGTAATTTTTAAAGAAATTGAAATCCAATTTCTTCATGAATATGTAAGCTATTCAAAGCCTATTGCTGATGGGATCAGAAGTTTAGAAGGTGACAAAGATACCTACTACGGATGTCTTATACCAGACCCAATGAGAATACAAAGATTTCTAAACATTTTGTAAATGGATAACCTTACATATTGTGATGCATTGTTAGAAGTTATTAAAGAAACTCTTAATAGGCGTTTTGAGAGATTTTATAAATTAACAGAGGACACATTAAAGAAGTATTTGGTTTAGAAGTGGGAAAGATAAAACAAGAAGATGACAAGAGATCCCAAGTTCAACATACTGACTCTAATAAAAAGAAGAATATGACTGAATCTTATTATATGTTTGTTGAGGACTCTGATTCTTCAGCAGGCAGTGATAATGCTAATACTACAATTGATCTGGAAACACTACAATACTTGAAAGATAAAGATAATACCATAGAATCCTTAAACAGATATCCAAATTTAAAAACTGTTCCTCAAGTATAACATCTGCATACCAAGTTCTGCACCTGTTAAACGACTGTTTTCATTTGGTGGAATGATAATGAGGTCCCATAGGCGCAATATGAAAGACGAACTCTTTGAACAAATACTTGTATTAAAATCAGTTATGTAAAAGATATTTTTTATTTGAAAAACCTATTTTGAAAATACGTATTTTGCATTTTGTATTTAAATACTTTTACTAAACAATTTTTCACATCTCTGCAGTTAGTATAAGTGCGATGAGTTATTTAAATATAATTTTAAGAGAACTTCAATGAAGGCAATAAATATTTTCATATATTGTAAAGTTTTACATTAAATATTGTTTGTATCATTCACACCAATAGCATGTTCCAATTATTAAGAATTTGTAAACCGATCCAAAAAAAAGTATAAAAAATGTAAATCTAATTAAGTTATTCGCGTTAGGGAATGTTTATAACTTCGGTCTAAATTCTTAATATAAAATATAAACATATTTCACGGAACATAGTGTATAGGATAATAAAATATTTTTTATGTTTTCTATTAACATATTTATTATAGATATATATTTTATGCCAGTACTAGGGGCCAGTATATAATTTAAAAACTAGTATATAAGTAATTTTTGTATCATTTTGGATCTCCAACTTCGTCTGTACTGTATATTATTTTTAACATTAGTAATTTCCTTAGGTAATGTTAAGAATAGACGAATGTGACAATAAATAAAATGTTATTTTTTATTGAAGGGACATATATTTATTTAATGTTGTCTAAAATTGTTTAAAATAAAAATGTGGAAGGGTTTTTGCTGTTTTAATTTATTCAATTAAAGTTCCTACAAAATGAAATTAAAAAAACAAACTTTACATCATTAATACAGTTACAGTTACTCATAACAAAACTAAAATGAAAATTAATTTTTAACATTCATAATTCAGAAAATAATAAACATAATGTAATAATTAAAAATTGAAAAATCAAAATATTATCGTTAAAACAACAAATAAAAATAATATGCTTGTTGTTTATTTGATATGTAATAGCAAAATAAAAAATCCAATTAATTTAAGAAGTTGTGTACGTTTATACCGACTCTTTTAAAATAAAAAATATACATATATAAAAATAAAAAAATATATTACAAACAAAATATCAAAAATCTCCAAAAAGAGAGTCTGGATCAACGTCTTCTAGCATTGTTTTCCAAACATCAGACTCATCATTTTTATTGGCACTAATACTGTGTTTTTCAATGTTTGTCTCATTTTTAAAATTAAATTTCTTCTTTACTTCGTTTACAGCTTCAGTATTAGTGACTGTATTTGAACTATTACTACTGCATGATTTGCAATTATTTACAGACATACTACGTATAGTAGGCAAACCAAAAATTTGGCTAACTGAATTATCAGGTTTCGGATTAAATCCAATAACTTTGTGTGGTTTGACAATATCCATAGGTATAAAACTGTTTCTACATATATTAGAAGTATTTAACTTACTACTACTACTACTACTTTTTAAAACATCACAATGGTTTTGGTGTTCTATTTCTTTTCGTATATCATCAGCTCGAAAACTTTGAAGAACAATTTTTTTAACGTAACTAGTTTTATTTATATCTTCATTCTTTTGATTTTGAACATCTGGATCTTCTACATAGTAAATAGTTAACAAGTTATTTGAAGTTATAGTAATACAATGTCCTTCATCGGTAGTCAATACGCTAAATTGTTTTAACACAATCACTGATTCGCTTTTAAGATATTTAGAATTTTCCTTATAGCAACTGTACAAAATTGTGGCATCAATTGTACCTAAAATTGTATGATAATATATCAAAATTAATTTTACTTAATTAACAGTATAAAAATGAAAATACTGTATTCTAATGATAACATAACTTAAAAAATTAGGTTTAGAAAATATTTTTTGGCAACTTATTGAAGAGAATAAGGTTTATCACTAACCAATACAATCAAAAGCTGCATAACGTTGTGCTTGTCCGCATTGTACGCACGTCTTGTGAAAGGCTTATATATAAGAAAAGGTAAGTATTGAGTTCTTTACAACCCTTTCAGATTTTAAAAGTAACAGTCCGTTTTTCACGAATCTATTATCCCCTCTGGCATTAGCGATGATTGGTGTTGTTCATTTACTGTAAGGTTTTTCAATATTAAACTCGGATTTTTTTGTATCCATCCAAGTACTAAAAGTGGAATGGAAGCATTGGATATATATGTACATTTTATGTGTATAAAGAATGTTCCTACTTTTAGCAGGTTAATGAAAGATACTTTTATTATCAGGCGTTTTTACCCATTGGAAAGTCCTTCAAAACTTTTCTCAAAGTAGTAATACCAGAAATACCTCGAATAAAATCTATTTGAGCTTCATATGTTTCGTAACACGTGCTAAATGGTTGGATGACGTTTTTCTAATACAAAAAATTTAAAAGGTTCCTAATTCGCTCACGTTGCTTTTATGTCACTAGAGATTTTGCAGATTTTAAGAAGTCATTTTATTTCTGGACATGAGTCAGAGAACATTTTAGCAGCTTTACTAATGTAATCAAACAAAATTTTCCGATATACCAGTAGAAATCATTACTCGTCAGTAATTTTTTAACTTATAATACCGATACCGTTTCTCGCCATATTTTTTTTAACTTTTATTTGCATTGATTTGCCAAGTTTCTGCTTCACTATACATTGCTTAAGCCAATTTACGACTTGTAAGTTATTGTTCAAATTAAAGTTATATTGAAAGATTATAAATTTTTTATAAAACAAACAAGATATACCGTCCTTCAAATAATAAAATTGGTATATTGTTATAGCTAATAAATTTGATTTTTTACGTACGTATGTCAACATTGCTCAGGTACCATTTTGCTAGAAATTAGAATTTCTTAATTATAATTTACCTCTTCACTAATTTGCCAGGTTAATGATTTTTATACATTTCATTAGTTCAATTTCATTTAGTTCATTCTATCTTTGATAAATATAAACTCAATCATGCGAATTTTACCTGTAGTATCCTTAAGTGTCATATGAACATATGGAATTTTTCCGTGTAAAGTATCTACATTTTGAATGACAGCAGCTAAGAATGGAACTTTGTAATTGTTTAAAATTTTCTTGTGGGAATAATTTTTCTTGATCCAACTAATATTATATTTTTCATACAGCTGTTCTCTTTCTACGGTATGAAAATCATCTCTCATCATTGAAAACGGTCCTTCTGTAAACGTCGATACAGTTTGTTGAGAACACAGAAGAAAATCCTAAATGAAATAAATAAAACTAATTTATAAAGTATTTGCAATTATATACCATTGTTAAAATAGATAGGTGCAAAAATCAGAAAATCAGTAGTTATTTATTATCTTGTATTATCTGATATTTATAGTGAAATCACTATCTACAAATTTGTCAAAATATTAAATACATACTGTTATGATATAAGTACGATAAACTAATCCAGTTGTTTAAATAGAAAAAAAAATATTAGTATATCTTCAATATCATTACAAATTTATCTCAAATAACTTATTGCAAATTAAAGATAGAATTCCACAAATATATTAAGTACTCTACAAACTCTGTTCATAACGGGGTACATTTATTTTTATTATTTTGTCTGTAAAGAATATATTTGTAAATTATAAGTTCCTAAATCCAAAACTATCTTTAGCAATAAATTTTATAACTATTAACTCTATTATACAAAAAGTATTGACATGTTAAAGTCCATAATCCATTGTTCTTAATTTGTTTCTAAAGGTAATATACTGCATATTTTTTGGGGTTTTCTCTTAAAATTTGCAACGTACTACACAACAATTTACAGTGTAATATTTAACTTACATCAACATCAACAGGACTTGGTCGATTATGATCATCTAATTTTGAGGTATGGTGAACATGAGTATTTAATAATCCTGCAGGTCCAGGAAACATCCTTTTAACTACCTTACTGGGTAGAGGACTACTGTTGTAACCTGAATCTCCAGAACTTTTGTCTTTGACAAATGGTAGTGTAACATGATTAAAATCCAATTTAACTTTTTTAACAGACGATTCACCGGTATTTTCATTTGGTCGTTTTGATCTATTAGTTTCTTGTGTACTAGAAAAAACTGGACTGAAACTTGTTTCTAATTCCAAGTCTTCCTAAAAGTGATTTATATAAAACATACACACATTTAAGCTAAGATGATTTGTTAAACTTACATCGCCAAAAGTTGTAACGCTTTCAAACATTTTAATTGTTAATGTTGTACATGTTATATTATATCACACAAATAATGAAAATATAAAGTAAGATATGACTTTTAAATTACAAAACAAAGTTTCAGTTTCTAACTTCTACCTTTTTCAACTACGGCCTTTTACTATATTTGTATATGCCACATTAGGTGATACAAGGCAGTTTATGGCTGCTGCCGTTATGATACAAGCTACCAAAGATTATTTATATCACAGATTATAAGTATTTATATTTATATAAATTTTACCAAAACATCATCCAACTTTCGCGCTGGAGTACGTAAAAATAAATATTTAGCAGTAAGTACAATTATATTTACGACATATCAAACTCGAATTAAATTAATTTGGTTTTCAGATTATTATATAGTTTTTGTAATTAATTTAAATATGTTAAAAGTTACTTAATTTTTCAATATCTACTTTAAAGAGTTGAACTGTACCATTCGTGGAATACGGTGCAAAAGCCTAATCTAAGAGTGGAACAGTCGAAACTATCAGCTGCAGTGCTTTTTTATCACCCTTATTTACCACATTTTGACGGACACATTCAATACACGGAGACAGTTCTCCTTACCTCTACACTCCATACTTTTTTAGTAGATTATTATTGAATTAACATTTTTTTTTAGTTATATAAGATGCATTTTTTTCATCATTTAACATTTTGTATTTTGTAAAAAAATTCAAAAAACTAAATTTTATCTTTATTTTAATTTTTTTATTCATGTTACAATATTTTATACAAAAAATTATTTCAAGATCGATATTTTGAACTCGAAATAAATTCTTTTGGTTTTGAGTTTGTAACCCTAATTTAGCCTAGGCTAGGTCCTGGGTTCGTGGCTTCCTTCTGAGTTTTATCAATTTTCCCCAAACAATTAATTCTGGGCGCAAAGTACAGACAAACAAATAAAATGCAAAAATCAGTTTCAGGATGATTTATTAAATCAAGTTTAAAGTTAGAAAAAATTATTTAAAAAAGATAATACTTAAATAAATCTCTTATCTTGTATTCCAGAATTCTATTCATCAATTTAGGGATGGTATGGCCTTTTCTTAAAAAAATCTTCTTAATAAACTATCCCGGGATGGTTGTTTTTTCTTTTTGCGACGACTTCTTTAGGTCTGCCCCAACTGACGGCTTGTCAGCGTTTCTTTAATGGTTTGCTAGATATTTCACCTACTAAGGCCCTTCTGGATTTGACAATAACCCTAATATTGAAATTATAATCAAAACTCCAACCTTTAATAATTTACAATCAAATATATTCGCTATCTGGTTCTGCGTATTATCGAGAAAATGACTTTTACGATAGCAAATGTACTTGAAATTAAGTACATATTAGTAAAATTTTAAAATAACAAATTCACCGCAATTTGGATAATTTAATAAAAATAAAATTTATAGTGAAGCTAAAATTTACTTACTTATTATCGAAGGGCACAAATATTAGATATTGATTCTGTTTAGTTGAAGAAACTGTGAGAAAGTGAACGATCGGAAATAATTTGCAGTCGAAGAAAACAAATCGCCCGTCTCCCACTATACGGCGACGCAACAAAACTTAAACCTATAGTCAGGTGGATTTCGGCACAAAAACGAACGTTACAAGTTTAATGTTTCTTTGAATTAATTAAAACATTAAGTACCATTGTTTAATATCTGCTCTAATGATATTTCCATTGTAACATTCGCGGAACGCGGTGCAAAGTCACATTCGCTTTAACATCTATTCCTTAAGGAAATCTAAGTGTAGAACAGTTGAAACTATTAGTTGCAGGTATTTTTTTAGTAAAATGTTTCTAAATTTTTTATTTAAAAGATGCAATTTCTTCATTACTAACATGTTTTTATTTATTAAGAAAATTAAAATTCCAAGAAATAAATTCACTTTTTTTTTAATTTATAGGTACCAGAATATTTTATAGAAAAAATTATATTTTTTAATTAACAGAAAACATGATGACTACACATACTTCTATTTAGAGAAATTTTGGTTAAAATTAATTTTTAGAAAAATAATTAAATTTTTTATTAATGTTTCAGGTTCTGTCATCAGGGCGAGACTATGGCAACTTACAGGCTGCTACAAGGTCAGGTCTTATTAAAGGGAAAAAAGCAACCTCTAAACTGTTTGTAATTATGCATCTGTTCATTGACCACCCTCTATACCATGAACATTGATTATTTTTCAAAAATCATTTTGCGCCATGTCATCTAGACGAAATGGGCTTTAGCCTATGGCTTTAGCATACCGAAATCCTCAGCTAAAAATATTTTTTATTTCAGAAGTTACTACAAGTTAAATATGGTGCTAAAAATTGCTTGTCCCGATTTTTTTGGCGAGCAGTTTATATTATGACTGGGAATAAAGGTTTGAAATCAATAAAACAATACAATAAACAAATAAGTAGGTATTGTTAAAAGATAATAATTACCATTGAGTATAAATATTATTTTAATATATTATTAACACTAATAAATAAACAATTTGATCAAAAAAATGGTTGGAGCTGAATCTTTAAGTCGACCATCTCATCCTTTGCTATTTTGCATGAGTACAACGTTGTTTAATTTTACAGTTAGATAGGTTTGTTGTAAATCGCATATAGCAACATTAATTTTGTATTATTTCTGCCAGAAAAGTATAAATAAAAAAAAAACATAAATGGAACATTAGTTGTAAAAGATTAAACAAATTACATTTTAATAATATAGACCTTGAAAAACATCGAAACTAATTCCCAATCTCTTTCTCGATTTCATATGAATCTTCGGCATCTAATAGATTAATTTTTCGATCAAAATGTTTCTCAATTGCATTACAAATTAGCATGGATTTTTCTGAATCTATTAAATTAATGGCAATTCCGATCTTTCCGAATCTTCCAGTCCTTCCAATTCTGTGTAAATAAGTTTCACAATCTGCTTTTCCGTTTACATCCACTGGTAAATCGAAATTAACAACAATTGTAACTTGTTGTACGTCAATTCCTCTGGATAAGACATTTGTAGATATAAGCACTCTTTCTTTGCCTTCTCTAAACCTATCGAGAACATTAATACGCTCTTCCAGGGTCAAATCACCGGAAAGTACTGCCACTGCATGACCATCATTAAACATTTTTTCATAGAGCCAAGCAGCTGTTTTTCGTGTATGACAGAAAACAATAGCTTGTCCTACGCTTATTACAGAATAAATATTTGTTATAGCTTCATATTTACTTTGTTCATCCTTACACCTAAAAATTTACAAAATTAATGTCTTGATAAAAAATTACATAATACATGCAACAGTAAAAGGGTGTATTTTTTGAATTGCTATACTACTTTACTAGAATTTTAAAAACACCTTCCATAAAGCAGGAGTATACTAAAAACGGTAACTTAATAGATTTAAAATTTATCAATATACCTAACATAGTACTGCTTAATATTATTTAAACTTTCTTCTTCTCTCTTTAACCTAATGATAATTGGATTTTTAACAATGTGTTCAGCAAAATCCATAACTTGTTGGTCATAAGTAGCAGAAAAGAACATCATCTGACACGTACTAGCATCGAGATTCTTGTGAATTCTAATACACTGATCATGGTGCCCTTGAATAGAAATCATAATATCAGCTTCATCTAATACGAAAACTCTTATTTTTTTGAGATCAAAGAATTTAAATTTTACTGCCCAGTCAAAAACTTTTCCTGGTGTACCAATTATGATGTGTTCGGTTAATTTGGTATTTCTCGGTACAATTTCGCCAGCAACACCGTACTTCATATCAATTTCTGGACAAAATTTAGCCATATGTGCAACTACCTATAAAATATATAATAATAAAAAACAAACAAATTTAATGTAAGAAGTAAGAAAGTATCATCGAATTTATACACATGCATTATATACACGAGTTTCGGAAAACCGTTAAAATTTTACTGTTAATGTTATCCAATCTGAACCAAAATCAATAGTGTTTTCAAGATATGAGGATTCTATATACCAAATTTCACGACCCTGTGATTTTCCGTTGAAGAGTTATAGCGCCCACGGTCAGAGAGACGAAGGGACACACAAGCCGATCTTATAAATACCTCGATAGTATTTAGAAAGCGCAACATTCATTGACAAAGATAAAAAATATATTATGCTGTAATTAATGCCAACAAATGCACAATCAAGAAAATTTTAAACAAGATTTTGAAATTTTTATAATTTACTTACCTCTCCAGTCTGTATTGCCAGCTCATAAGTAGGCGAAAGACATAAAACTTGCGGATATTTCTTAGTGGCATCAACCCTTGATAACATAGCCAATACGAAAGCAGCTGTTTTACCAGTTCCTGATTGAGCTTGTGCTATTAAATTCTGTGGAGGATCTGCTAACAATGCAGGTAGAGCTGTCTCTTGAATTTTGGAAGGGAAGTTAAAACCCATTTCATACAAAACTTTCAGTAGATTCGGATTTATATTTAAGGTTTCAAAACTTTTGACGGAGTACAAAGGTGATCGTGGATCATTCCTTTGCACTTCAATATCATTTTTGTTGTCTACCAAACCTTTACGGATAATTTTGGCTAGTAAACTAGCTTCAGCAGGAGTAGATTTATCTCCTTCAGCATTGTCACCTTGTTCTTTATCTATATTTGCTTCACCATTAGAATTTACTTTATTAATTTCATCACTTTTTGTTAAGTTTATGGAATCATTCTAAAAATATAAATATGCATGCTGATAATCAATTTTGGTTTTTGTAATATTTTAATGAAAAAATATAAAATATTAAAACTGTCGTAAGCGGGGGTGTTTGATTAATGTTACCAATTTATTGTTAATATTTTAGGGCAACATATATATAAATGAAATCGGATCTCTGCCATAAAACTTGACCGCGCTTTTGACACCCATCCCCCATCCCCTACTGAAAAGTAAGAGTATCTAGAGATTTTTCCAACTTTTCTTCCCCCCTTGGGACCCTTACGGAATTATTGAATAGCCCCCATGTAATTAACCACATGATGTTTTGAATTTTATCAATAAAAAACCTTTAAAACTACTAAATTACTCGATATGAATTCCTCAACAACACAGATGACCCTCCAGTACCAGAAGACACTCCCGAAAAAATTTAACACCATAAAATAAATAAATAGGCTAAAAGACACTCTTAGTTCGATTTTCGGTAATTACGGGTTTATTATTTATGCTTTACTATCAACCGTTTAGTGTATGAGTAGACTAGGTATATTAATTATGTAAGTTTTACGGAGTCATGTATATGGAATATAACTTTAAAAACATATTTAATTGTTAACTATATGTGCCTTACCTTTTTCATATTTTCAATCGCAATTTGAGCGCAGTGTACTTTATCAGACATCTTTAATAATCAGTGTAAATAAGCAAATGTGAACTAAAGAAATTAAAACTCTATTTATTATAAACTATATTATCTTTATACTATTAGTCATATCAAATTTAATACATTTTGATAATGCAGTAGTTATCAATGTTTTTTTCGTTTTATCTTAGGTAAAGTACCTACGGGGTGTTACGTCATTAAAATTCACTTCTCTTTATTCTGACAGGCCTCTTCCTTAGCAACTAGCGAATAATTAGAAAAACACGACAAAAATTAAATGTATAGTACAATTTTTTTAGGTCTGTTTGTTACAGTTGGTTATTTATAAAAAGAACTTTTAGAACTTTTTATAGTAGAATGTTTTTTTACTGATTTATAGGTCACATTACTATTATATAAATTATTTTGTTACTTGAATTTTTACCATGGCCCAGATTCTATTTCCAGAAGAACTCTAAAACAACTCCTGCCTTCGATTATCCCCTTTTTTACTCTTCTTTTCAATTCTTGTCTCAGCAAAGCTTACTTTCACACCATCATGAAATCCTCAAACACCATCCTAATCCCCAAAACCTTAAAATAAAACACAAACCCACACAATTACAGACCAATCTCTCTGCTAAACGTCATTTTCAAATTCTTTGAACTCCTACTCTTAGATAGAATCAGGGATTTTCTAGACACCAACTCCATTATCCCCCCTTCCAACATGGATTCAAACCAAACCACTCTACCCAAAACCCGATTCTACAACTTCAATCTTTCACCGCCTCTGCCCTAAATCAGAGAAAAGTCGTCTCTGCTATACTTATGGATGTCCAAAAGGCCTTCGACAAGGTTTGGCATGCTGGCCTTATCAGAAAGTTAATCGACATCCAATTTCCCATTCCAGTCATACAATTAATTCATTTATACCTCTCCAACAGAATAATCCAAGTCAAAGTTGGAAATGCAATTTCCGAACCATTTACCCCCCTTTCAGGAGTTTCACAAGGATCAATCCTAGCCCCAATTCTTTATACCATCTACGTCAGCGATATTCCCCAGCTGCAAAACATCAAACTCTATGCTGATGACCTGTCCTTGTACAACTCAGAAACGTCGACTGAAACTCTTAACGAAAAAACTCAAAGACTATGCTGGACCAGTTCTCCAACTGTAGCAGATGGAGAGTAGCTCTCAACCACAAAAAAACCCAAACCATCTCATCTTTAGACATCCAAACCTCAGTCGACGAGAAAATCTCACTTTTGATCATATCAACCTGTCACTATGGGGGAACAGCTCGTTCCTTAAGATCAGGTGACCTACCTGGGCATGCGATTTACTCGAACGCTCAGGTGGGACGCTGATGTTGTACTTACAATCAATAAAATGAGAAGACGAGCGTCCTTCCTAGGTGCACTGGGTGGTAAACTCGGAAGATGTAACACCAAAACCCTACTCCACACTTATAAAACATTCATTATAAGGCCGTGCTATACTCTACCCTTCCTCAGAGACTTCTCCATTCTCTTCATGCCACAGAGAGAGCAATTATTCGCAAGTTCAAAAACCTACACTACCTTTACCCAAGCCGCCATGTCTACAATAACACCAATATACTGCCTCTCCCCTCCCGTTTTCAGATCTTACCGCAGCCCAGAGGACCCTCCATACCCAATGGAATATTGAATTCCAAACAAGATCAAGAGTTCCGAAAAACAAGATACCCTTCCCAACCTGCTAAGACTCCTCCAAACAGTAGACAGGGACCTTCCTGCAGACCTAGAAGCCCTTCTTGACGAATCCCCACTCTCCTGCAGGTATATGGTTGATGGTGCCAACATGATGGACTGAATACAGAACAAAAAAATGAGCCCTTGGTGAATGTTTCTGTGGTTCCCTTCGTCCTTATCAAATGGGAGGCCTCACTACGGAGGAGACACGCCACAGCGTCAATCTCCCATACCCACATTGCACCACACTTACACACACACTCACACTGACACCCAAGAAAGAATGACTGTTTAGGCACGTTAAAGGAACTTTGGAACCAGAAGACACAGGAGTTACAGAAGAAACAACATCAACATAATACACAACATGCACACATACGTGGTATAATTTAGTTTTGATATTCGAAACTAGATGGCGCTATGAGGTTATTAAAACGCGCTATCGTTGTTTTTTTTATCGCAAGTACATACACAAAAATGACTCACGCATTACTATATCCACGAAGTATAACTTCGTGACTATATCCTACAGATGATTAGGTCCAATGTAGAACTGTCATACATCAATATTATGAAATAGTCATAATCGGTGTTGTATGATTTATTATTATCAAAATCTGTTCAGTGGTTGCAGCGTGATTGACTGACAAAGATGAAATTTTAAACAAAAGAAATTAAATTTTTATATGTAACATATAGACAGTCATTTGTGAATGACCCAATTCCACGAGGGCAAAGCCGCGGGTAAAAGCTAGTTAAAAATATTATTTCTGCCTAGAAGACGAAAAGGTTTAATAACGAAAATAAATAAAAAAAACATTTATAGAACATTAGTTAAAAGAGTTGAAATCTTGTTAAAATAGACCTTAAAAATAATTCTCAAACTCTTTCTCGATTTCATCTGAATCTTCAGCGTCTAAGAGATTAATTTTACGATCAAAATGTTTCTCAATTGCTTTACAAATTGCCATGGATTCTTCTGAATCTATTAAATTAATGGCAGTTCTTTGAGTCGTTCCAATTCTATGTAAATAAGTTTTACAATTTGCTTTTCCGTTTACATCCACTGGTAAATCGAAATTGACAACAATTGTAACTTGTTGTACGTCAATTCCTATGGATAAGCCATTTGTAGATATAAGCACTCTTTCTTTGCCTTCTCTAAACCTATCGAGAACATTAATACGCTCTTCCAGGGTCAAATCACCGGAAAGTACTGCCACTGCATGACCATCATTGAACATTTTTTCATAGAGCCAAGCAGCTGTTTTTCGTGTATGACAGAAAACAATAGCTTGTCCTACGCTTATTACAGAATAAATATTTGTTATAGCTTCATATTTACTTTGTTTATCCTTACACCTAAAAATTTACAAAATTCAATGTCTTGATAAAAAAGCAATACACACTTCAACTGCATGCCAACAGTAAAAGGATGTATTTTTTGAATTGCTATACTACTTTACTACAATTTTAAAAACAGCTTATCTACAAGCAAGAGTATACTAAAAACGGTAACTTAATAGATTTAAAATATATCAATAATATACCTAACATAGTACTGTTTAATATTATTTAAACTTTCTTCTTCTCTCTTTAACCTAATGATAATTGGATTTTTAACAATGTGTTCAGCAAAATCCATAACTTGCTGGTCATAAGTAGCTGAAAAGAACATCATCTGACACGCACTAGCATCGAGATTCTTGTAAATTCTAATACACTGATCCTGGTGAGCATGAATGGAAATCATAAAATCAGCTCCATCTAAGACGAAAACTCTTATTTTTTTGAGATCAAAGACTTTAAATTTTACTGCCCAGTCGAGAACTTTTCCTGGTGTACCAATTATGATGTGTTCGGTTAATTTGGTATTTCTTGGTACAATTTCGCCAGCAACACCATACTTGATTTCAATTTCTGGACAAAATTTAGCCATATGTGCAGCTACCTATAAAATATATAATAATAAAAAACAAACAAATTTAATGTAAGAAGTAAGAAAGTACCATCGAATTTATACACATGCATTATATACACGAGTTTCGGAAAACCGTTAAAATTTTACTGTTAGTGTGATCCGATCTGAACCAAAATCAATAGTGTTTTCATGATATGAGGATTCTACATACCAAATTTCACGACCCTGTGATTTTCCGTTGAAGAGTTATAGCGCCCACGGTCAGAGGGACGAAGGGAGGCACAAGCCGATCTAATAAAGTACCTCGATGGTATTTAATAAAGCGCAACATTCATTGACAAAGATAAAAAATTAATTATTAATGCCAACAAATGCACACTGAAGAAAATTTTAAATGAGATTTTGAAATTTTTATAATTTACTTACCTCTCCAGTCTGTATTGCCAGCTCATAAGTAGGCGAAAGACATAAAACTTGCGGATATTTCTTAGTGGCATCAACCCTTGATAACATAGCCAATACGAAAGCAGCTGTTTTACCAGCTCCTGATTGAGCATGTGCTATTACATTATTTGGAGGATCTGCTAACAATACAGGTAGAGCTCTCTCTTGAATTTTGGTAGGGGTATTGAAACCCATTTCATAAACACCGTTTAGCAGATCCGTATTTATATTAAAAGCTTCAAAACTTTTAACAGAGTACAACGGTGAACGTGGATCATTTCTCTGCACTTCAATATCATTTTTGTTTTCTACTAAACCTTTTCGGATAATTTTGGCCAGTAAACTAGCTTCAGCTGGGGTAGATTTATCTCCTTCATCATTATCACCTTCCTCTTTATCCTTATTTGCTTCGCCATTGGAATTTATTTTCTTAATTTCATCATCAGGTGAATGTGGATCATTTCTCTGCATTTCAATATCATTTTTGTTATCTTCTAAACATTTAGTGGTTATTTTGGTCAGTAAACTAGCTAGAGCTGGGGTAGATTTATCTCCTTTATCATTAAGATAGACCCCAAAAGAATTCCCAATCTGTTTCTCAATTTCATCTGAATCTTCAGCATCTATCACATTAATTTTATGATCAAAATGTTTCTCAATAGCTTTACAAATTGCCATGGATTTTTCTGCATCTCTCAAGTTAATGGAAATTCCTATTTTTCCGAATCTTCTAGTCCTTTCAATTCTGTATAAATAAGTTTCACAATCTGTTTTGCCGTTTACATCCACTGGTAAATCGAAATTGACAATAATTGTAACTTGTTTTAGGTCAATTTGTCTAGATAAAACATTTGTCGTAATAAGCACTTGTTCCTCGCCTTTAACAAACCTATCAAGAACAATATTACGCTGTTCCACGGTCAAATCGCTGGAAAATACTGCCACTGCATGACCATCTTTCGACATTTTTCCAGAAAGCCATGCAGCTGTCTTTTGTGTAAGACAGAAAACAATAGCTTTCCCTTCGCTTATTACAGAATAAATATTTTTTATAACTTCATATTTACTTTGCTGATCTTTACACCTAGAAAATTTAAAAAAAAATGTATAATAGACAATAGACTATAGATTAATTCTTTGAATTGCTATTCTACTCGACTACAATAACCCACTATTTTTAATATAAGTTAGGAATAAAGCAAGGATATACTAAAAACGGTAACGGCGTAGGTTTAAAATTTATAAATTTTAGAAAAAAATATATACCTAAAATAGTACTGCTTAATATCTCTTTCTTCTTCTCTCTTTAATTTAATTATAATTGGATTTTTAACAATATGTTGAGCAAAATCCATAACTTGCTTGTCATAAGTAGCTGAAAAGAACATCATCTGACACTTACTAGCATTGAGATTCTTGTAAATTCTAATACACTGCTCCTGGTGACCATGAATGGAAATCATAAAACCAGCTCCATCTAATACGAAAACTCTTATTTTTTTGAGATCAAAGACTTTAAATTTTAATGCCCAGTCGAGAACTTTTCCTGGTGTACCAATTAAGATGTGTTCGGTTAATTTGGTATTTCTTGGTACAATTTCGCCTGCAACACCGTACTTCATTTTAATTTCTGGACAAAATTTAGCCATATGTGCAGCTACCTATAAAATATTTGATAATAAAAAACATTAAACATAACGCACAGTTAGATCGAAAATAAATTATATTTTTATCGGTGGCAACAAAAGTCCATTGAAGAAAGTGGTAAACGTGATTTTAAAATTTTTATATATAACTATAGCTGACCTGGCGAACTTTATACCGCCTAACACAGAGATGTTTTTTAACATTTTTAAAACTTTACGATTTTGTTTTTAATTTTTTTTAATTTGTCATTTTTATCATATTTTTCCGTTAGTTAGCAGTTTTTACCTACTATTTTTATACTACTTTGTAATTTATCAATCAGAGTTTTGTTCTTCTAAATATATGAGATATCAACTTCGCCACCTTATGGTAGCGTCACAGTACTTAATTTCTTAATTACGTAAGAATTGCTGGTGTTAATTTATAAGATCTCATTTGCACCACCTTACGGTGGCGTCATAAAACTTGACTTGATAAGAATTGCTCGTTATATTAAATATTAACTGCGCCACATTATGGTGCCGTTATAGTATTTAGTTAGATAAGAATTGCTTATTTAATTACATGGGGTATTAACTGCGCCACCTAACGGTGACGTCATAGTACTAAGTTTAGAAAAAATTGTCCGTTTAAACATATGAGATATAACTGGCGTCATGGTACTTTATTTGCGCGGTGGCGTCATAATACTTACCTGAGTAAGAATTGTCCGTTTATACAGAGTGGCGTTATTGTACTTGACTTAGTAGGTAAGTATTTTCTAGTTCTTTTTCCGCATTTTTTTGTTTTTTTTTTTGACAATTTTTCATTTTACTTTAGTTTCTCGATTTTCTTTTAATTGAGAAATTAAAAAATCAGCACAATCTTTCCTAGATATCCAAACAAATTAACGCCATCTATTAGGAATTTATTGAACTACATAATAAATACATTTGTATTGAAATATTAAAAGAAGGCAGTTAACGGGATAAAAAGTATGTCCGTCCGTCTTCTGGTTCTAGGCTACCTCTCCATCAATTTTCAGCCAAATAGGTTCAGCCGTTCTTGAGTTATAAATAGTGTAACTAACACGACTAATCCATATATATATGTATGTTTTATTTAAGTATTTCTTGGAATTTCTGGTCCGTGTAGGGTAAAATTAAATGTTTTCGATTGTATTACATTTTTTATTGACGTTTCGGCAATTTAGCCTTCATCAGAAAAGTTAGAAATTCTACAACAATGAGAAGGATACATTGTAAAAATTAACAAAAACTGTACCTAGTTTGAGGTTCCTTGTTATTATATGTTTATCTTATTACTAGAAATAATGTAAAAACTTACCATAAAAGTAAATTGAATAAAACACATACAAAATTAAAAACATAGCTATGCTAACACAAACAGACTTGAACACAAAATAGAAAGATTTATAATATAATAATCTCGTGTGTCGATGGCAGTCGTGATGGTTTGTACTGATAGAACTAATTTTTGTTTAGGTAGGAATTATTAGTTGTTTAGTAGATTTTTATGTTTATTTATTTATATTATAATGATTTATAGTACGTATATCCATTCTTTAGTTGTAGTTAGAAGCCCGAAATTATTTTTTTATTAAATCAAAATAGATAGAGCTTAGTTGTTTAGTATCAGATTTTGAGTTAATACTGTTTACATTTTTTTGAATTTCAATGATTTCCAAAAATTCTCTCTTTTTTTGGTTGTTTTCAGATTTAAGTATCTTAGTATTTTCAAAATTAAAAGTGTGGTTCGTTGAGGAGCAGTGGTTAGTGAGGGCAGTTTTATTTTTTTTGTCATATTTATGTCCGTTTAATCGATTTTTTAGGTTTTGGGATGTCTGTCCGATATACACGCCATTACATTCGTTACAGGGGATCTGATACACAACATGGCTCTTTTTTTCATTGGGGATGTTTGACTTAAGTTGGCTAAAAAGTTTTTTTGAAAGATTGTAACCTTTATGGGCGATACATATACTATGTGGTTTGAATAGGTTGCCAATTTTTTCAGAAAGTTTCGGGATGTATGGGAGAGACAAATATTTATTTATGGTTTTTTCCTTATTGTTTTTGGGCTGTGACTGGTTGTGAAAAAGGTGTATGCGGTTATTAAAGATTTTGTTTATCAGTTTTTCAGGATAGTTGTTAAGATGAAGGGCTTCTTTGGCTTTTTTAATTGCATTTTTTCTAAAATGGGGGTCGGATAATTTTATGGCGCGGTCTGCCAAACCTATGATGACGGATTTTTTTTGGGATAGAGGATGTTGCGAATTATAGTTTAGGTACCTTGAGGACCAAGTTGGTTTTGTATACCATTCTGTTTTTATTTGAGTTGTTTTCCGGTGGAGGGTCATATCTAGAAAGTTAAGTTTGTGATTGTTTTCAGTTTCCATTGTAAATTGTAATTTGGGGTGAAAGCTGTTGAAACTGTCAAGAATGTATTGTTTTTTGTTTTCTGGTATTGCGCAAGCGCAGTCATCGACATATCTAAAAAAGAATGGGATTTGGAATTCTAGGTTTTTTATCACTGTTTCTTCTAAGTATTCTAGTGTGAGTTGTGCAATAACACTTGAAATAGATGCTCCCATAGCACAACCGTCTATTTGTTTGTAATATTTATTTTTGTACATGAAATATGTTGATTTTAATGTTAGTTCAACAGCGACTAAAAAGTTCTGTAATGGTATGTCAGTATGTATGTATTCTGAAAAAATTGGCAACCTATTCAAACCACATAGTATATGTATCGCCCATAAAGGTTACAATCTTTCAAAAAAACTTTTTAGCCAACTTAAGTCAAACATCCCCAATGAAAAAAAGAGCCATGTTGTGTATCAGATCCCCTGTAACGAATGTAATGGCGTGTATATCGGACAGACATCCCAAAACCTAAAAAATCGATTAAACGGACATAAATATGACAAAAAAAATAAAACTGCCCTCACTAACCACTGCTCCTCAACGAACCACACTTTTAATTTTGAAAATACTAAGATACTTAAATCTGAAAACAACCAAAAAAAGAGAGAATTTTTGGAAATCATTGAAATTCAAAAAAATGTAAACAGTATTAACTCAAAATCTGATACTAAACAACTAAGCTCTATCTATTTTGATTTAATAAAAAAATAATTTCGGGCTTCTAACTACAACTAAAGAATGGATATACGTACTATAAATCATTATAATATAAATAAATAAACATAAAAATCTACTAAACAACTAATAATTCCTACCTAAACAAAAATTAGTTTTATCAGTACAAACCATCACGACTGCCATCGACACACGAGATTATTATATTATAAATCTTTCTATTTTGTGTTCAAGTCTGTTTGTGTTAGCATAGCTATGTTTTTAATTTTGTATGTGTTTTATTCAATTTACTTTTATGGTAAGTTTTTACATTATTTCTAGTAATAAGATAAACATATAATAACAAGGAACCTCAAACTAGGTACAGTTTTTGTTAATTTTTACAATGTATCCTTCTCATTGTTGTAGAATTTCTAACTTTTCTGATGAAGGCTAAATTGCCGAAACGTCAATAAAAAATGTAATACAATCGAAAACATTTAATTTTACCCTACACGGACCAAAAATTCCAAGAAATACTTAAATAAAACATATATATATATATATATATATATATATATATATATATATATATATATATATATATATCTATATATATATATATAATAATTTACTCACCTCTCCAATCTGTTTAGCTAGTTCATATCTACGTGAAAGACATAAAACTTGCGGATATTTCTTAGTGGTGTCAACCCTTGATAACATAGCCAATACGAAAGCAGCTTTTTTACCAGTACCAGTTCCTGATTGAGCTTGGACTATTAAATTATGTGGAGGATCTGCTAACAATGCAGGTAGAACTGTTTCTTGAATTTTGGTAAAAATATTGAAACCCATTTGATAAACACCTTTTAGCAGATTTCGATGTATATTTAAGGCTTCAAAACTTTTGACAGAGTACAACGGTAAACGTGGGTCATTTCTCAGCACTTCAATATCATTGTTGTTATCTATTAAACTTTTACGGGTAATTTTGTCTAGTAAACTAGTTTCAGCTGGGGTAGATTTATATCCTTCATCATTATCACCTTGCTTTTTATCCTTAATTGCTTTACCTTTAGCATTTATTTTATGAATTTTTTTGTCACTTTTTGTAAAGTTTATGGAATCATTCTAAAAATAAAAATATGCATGGTGATTATTATTTTTCGTTTTTGTAATATTTATTGATTTAATCCAAAAATAAAAAAATATTAAAAATGACTTTATTTACTTAATCGTTACCAATTTAAACCTAATGATTTATATTCAGGTTATTCTATAAAAATTAAACTTTATTTGGTAAATTTATATATAATAACAAAGTTATTTGTTATTTATATTTTAGGGCAATATATAATTAATTTCTTTTGTTGCTTATATAGAAACCGTAATACTGACTGGCAAAACAAACTTATCTTCGAATGGAATGAATGAATGAATGCAGATATTTAATACTTCAAAACACTTAAAGCCTGTAGGATAATAATAATTAATAACAATAATAATCGATTAGTCCATCCTAATATGTACCATAAAACATATATGTAATTTATAATAAATATTTAACAAAAAATTAATAAAGTAGATAAATATAAAGGTAAAAACCAAAACAGAACTTTACTTCCAATTATTTAGTAATTATTGAAATAAATAACTATATAGATAGAGCTACTATTGCATATATCTGAAATATAGTATATTACGCTACAAGGGACGAAAGTTGAATTTTCGGCCCTGCACGTCATGATGCCCGTGGCGAAGCCGAGGGCATCATGACGCGCAGGACCGAGATTTCAACTTTTGGCCCGTGTAGTGTATACTATTTTTCTTCATACCTCGGTCGAAAGTACTTGCGGAACGAGCGAAGCGAGTGCAGCTGGTCGTGGGACAGGCATCAAATACATTCGAAGAGTCAAGTTTTGTCATTGATGATTATTTTTAAGGTTATAGATAGAAATAGAAATGACAAGAGAATAAACAGTCCCTAGTTACAAGTGTAACTACGCATGAGAAATTTTTCCTCCCGCCGTAAACAGGGAGTAAATGTTAAAGACGACAAAACATCATGACGCGCAGGGCCGAAAATTCAACTTTCGTCCCGCCGTAAACAGGGAGTAAATGTTAAACTTTCTTCCCTGCAATTAGGGACGAAAGAACATACTTTCGACCGAGGTATGAAGAAAACTCATTTAGATTTAATTGAACATAACTGGGAGAGTTATTATTTTATAGATGATCTAGATGCAAAAGTTAAAAATCTAGAAGAAACTTTAAAATTACTTTTAGAAAAAATACAGTGGTGGTAGTAGTAAAGTAAACAGCACAAACGCAAAAATGGATAATACAGGAAATTATTAATTCTTTAAAAGAGAGAAATCGTTTACACAAGGTATATAACAGGGATCTGGAAAATATGAAAAAAAACGTATCTCAGTTCTAGAAAACTTACTTTTTTTTCATCAAACCCTTCATACTAGCTTTCAATAATTACAAAACTAATGAAACAGACAAAAAAGACTTTTACACAAGACAAATAAATGAAAGCAAGGAGAACCCAAAATAACTTTGGGACACACTAAGACAAATACAAGGTGGTGTATGTGCGTATGAGCAAATTAGGGGTAACAGATTCACTTGCAACCTATAAGATCTATTGGGTTCCCCTTTTATTGCTATACTTCTGATTTCCTCAGACTTAGCAGCTCTTCTAGTCCTATCTTTCTTAGAAAGTTTAGGATATCGTTGGGTTTTAAGTTAGATAGATAGATCTTCCCATAGACAAATTAAGGATCTTCCTCTTCGAAATTGTGGTTATTTAAGTCCTGGTCATTATGTTTTTTCAATTCAAATTCAAATTTATTTTGAATCATAAATGTTACAAATAATTACATTTACAATAATTTATAATAAGAATTAACTTAAATATATATGCACCTAGATGTTTGAACATCTGTATGTGCAAGAATATTCTCTATATATTTCAATCAATCCCTCACAAAGGGATATAAATTTGTTAAGTGCATTGCTATCGCCATCATAGAGGCCATTATATTCTTTAACTTTAATTTAAAAAGATCCAAATTCATATTGCAAACGTACGTGGCTCAGAATTTGGCATATTGGTATTAGACTCTAAATTATTTTTCTTGTTAGCATTTCCTATTTTTATATCAAAAAAACTTTCAAGTAGCTCGTCTGCTATCTTTGCTCATTAAATTTTATTTAAATAGTTTATTTTTATTAAATGAAATAGGAAAAATTGATCTCTTGACTATTAACCAAAATCCTTACAAAAGTGAAAGAAACCTGCACTTACAGTATTCGCCTGGGTACAAATGTTTCTTCCTGACTACTGTACTGCTTCCTGATGTAATCCTTAAAGTGTCGAGGTTCTTTATGATTTGCAATACCGTCGTTAAAACGCCAAGTATCGATTTTTGTACGTTAAAAGCGATTTTTTCAGCTTTACGCGACCCGCACAAATCCTACTGACTGCGCCAATTATAATTCGTTTAAAAAATATTATATTTATTTAGAATACAAAAAAAATACAAACAATGTAAAGTTTAAAGTTTGAAACCTAAAGCAGAAGTGAATTATAATTATTATATCAAAAACTAAGAAGTTACGTAGTTAAAAGTGGTCATGTAACTCGCAAAAGAGGTTTTTTTAATTCCACATCAGCACGGTGGGTGACTAACCTATCTGATAGTTCTCGTCGTTTGTCCTATGTATGATATTACTAGCAGCCCGCCCCGGCTTTGCACGGGGATTAAAGAAAAATAACAAAAGCCACTAAATATATTGGGTCAACGCTTCCCTGTAAACAATATTACATGTTGTTTTATTTTCTGGCAACAAAATAAATTGATTTTCAGGTGCTCGACCCGCTTTAGGCGGTTGGTCATGAGAAAAACCGATCCCTACTAATTGGAAGGTTTGACCTTGAGGCTAGTATTCTCAGCGCACGCGATGTAAAGGGCTTTAAGCTCATTTTTGGTTACATTAATGGCATTTTAGTAAGGATCCCTATTTTTTTTGAAAATAAAACATAGCCTATGTCACTCGGGAATAGTGTAGCTTGCCAACAGTAAAAGAATTTTTGAAATCGGTCCAGTAGTTTCGGAGCCTTTTCATTTCAAACAAACAAACAAGCAAAAAATCAAACCTTTCCTCTTTATAATAGTAGTATAGATGTATGTTTATTAAAATCTTTACAAGGGATGTTGTAAACAACTCTAGAGTTTTCTAATAATGTTAGGTTGTTTAGTTTTTAAAAATAAAGAGGAAACAATCTTTACATCTCTAGTAGCAATTTGGATGTTTGGTATATCCTTAATAATATTCAAAAGAAATTAAATTAATAAATGGCCACGATGTAATTAGGCATATGATTGTATCAATAAATATCAATTAAAAAATCTTTAAAATCAGCAGATAACTTGATATAAATAGCTCAACAAAACAGATTAACATCAGATGACCCTCCTGTATCAGAAGACACACATGAAAAAATGTAACATCATGAAACAAACGAATAGATAAAATAGACTCATAGTTCGATTTTTGGTAATTACGCATTTATTTATATGCTTTATTTTACTATCAACCGTCCAATGCACAGAGTTGACTATAATTGTGTAAGGTTTACGAAGTCATTTATCGTATGGAATATAACTTTAGTCTCACAAAATTCTTAAATATCTATGGCTTACCTTTTTCTTGTTTTTAGTCACATGTTGAGCGCAGTATACTTTATCAGTCATTTTTGATAATCAGTGTAAACAAGCGAATGTGAACTAAAGAGTTTATTATAAACTATATTCCCTTTATACAATTAGACATGAAATTTAATACCTTTTGATAATACAGACTTATCAATGTCTTTTATGTTGTATCTTAAGTAAAGTACTTACCACAAACCAACGGAATGTTAAAAAAAAGTCATTAAAGTACACTTCTCTTTATTCTGACTGGCCTCTTCCTTACCAGCTAGCGGATAAAAAGAAAAATAAACCAAAAATTGAGTATATTATAATACAAATTTTTTAGGGTTGTTTTTTACAGTTGGTTATTTGTTCTCATATGATTTCTAACATTTTACATTAGAAGTAATAAAAATTAGAAAAAATCAAATAGGTATTTTAAAAAGATAACAATTAATTAGTATATGTTAACACTAAATAAAAATCAAATAGTTGAAACTAAATCTTCAGCTTTTATCGGTTGCTATTCTTGATGAATGCAACGATGTTTAATTTTACTCTTACATAAGTTTGTTTACGATTGTGAACGGAATGTAGCAAAATTAATTAAAAACATTGTCTGCCTAGAAGACGGAAAGGTTTAGTAATAAAAATAAATTAAAAAAAAAAACATTTATAGAACATTAGTTATAATAAAAACCTTAAATAACTTCAAAATTAATTCCCAATCTCTTTCTCGATTTCATCTGAATCTTCAGCGTCTAAGAGGTTAATTTTACGATCAAAATGTTTCTCAATTGCTTTACAAATTGCCATGGATTCTTCTGAATCTATTAAATTAATGGCAATTCCCATTTTTCCGAATCTTCCAGTTCTTCCAATTCTATGTAAATAAGTTTCACAATCGGCTTTTCCGTTTACATCCACTGGCAAATCGAAATTGACAACAATTGTAACTTGTTCTACGTCAATTCCTCTAGATAAGACATTTGTCGTAATAAGCACTTTCTCCTTGCCTTCTCTAAACCTATCAAGAACATTAATACGCTGTTCCACGGTCAAATCACCGGATAGTACTGCCACTGCATGACCATCTTTGGACATTTTTCCAGAGAGCCAAGCAGCTGTCTTTCGTGTATGACAGAAAACTATAGCTTGACCTACGCTTATTACAGAATAAATATTTGTTATAGCGTCATATTTACTTTGCTGATCCTTACACCTAAAAAAAATTAAAAAATATATAATTAGATCTTTTTTGAATTGCTATACTACTAGACTACGATTACAGAAAAGCGTCAACAAAGTGATATCGACCCACTGATCTTAATATAAGTAGAGACTAAAGCAGCGATATACTAAAAGTGGTAAAGGAGTAGGTTTAAAATTTATAAATCTTAGAAAAAAACATAATTTACCTAACATAGTACTGCTTAATATTATTTAAACTTTCTTCTTCTCTCTTTAACCTAATGATAATTGGATTTTTAACAATGTGTTCAGCAAAATCCATAACTTGTTGGTCATAAGTAGCTGAAAAGAACATCATTTGACACGCACTAGCATCGAGATTCTTGTGAATTCTAATACACTGATCCTGGTGACCTTGAATGGAAATCATAATATCAGCTTCATCTAATACGAAAACTCTTATTTTTTTGAGATCAAAGACTTTAAATTTTATTGCCCAGTCAAGCACTTTTCCCGGTGTACCAATTATGATGTGCTCGGTTAATTTGGTATTTCTCGGTACAATTTCGCCAGCAACACCATACTTCATTTCAATTTCTGGACAAAATTTAGCCATATGTGCAGCTACCTATAAAATATTTAATAATAAGAAACATTAAACTAACGCACAGATAGATAGAAAATAAATTATATTTTTATCGATGTCAACAAAAGTCCATTGAAGAAAGTTTTAAACGAGATTTTAAGATTTATTCATTTATTTAACGAGTTCATCCCTTTTGTAAACACAATAAATACAATAAAACACATGTCACTTCAGCACCTCAGGGCATTAAAATCATATAAAGATATTCCCAAAATTCATTAGATAGTCTGGAGAACCGAGATAAAAAAGGCGTATGGTAAGCATAATTACGGTCATGGAACAGAACAACAAGTAGGAATCCTAAAATTTATTTCTTGTAGCAATTCAGGGTAATTTAAATCACCAAAGATCAGTTTGAATAGAATCAGCAAGAATACGATCATCTTCGAGACTAGACACTCTTAGTAAATCCCTTCCATTGATCCCTTGGAATGCAAAGTCGAAAGTCACAACATCTTAAAAACTTCCTTTTTATTAATATGTATCTAAAAAAAATGACACCAAACAGGAGGGGCATAATTAATAAGAGATTTGATCAACAAAAGCACCGTCTCAACAGAGAAACGATAGAGTTATGCATAACAAAGCCGAGTCTAGTCAAAGATCCAGAAACCAAAGCATTATCATGCGGGATAAATATCAAAGACAGCTCCTTGATCACTGATAATATATTTTATACAACGCCTGCTCTGGAAGTTGACTTTTCGAGCGCAGTATGTCATCTCCGAAGTACACAATAGTCGCATACTTGACTATATGTATTTCATAAACGCACATGTTTGGTTATGACCACATAACTACACGGATTCTGCCTAACCTATCTGTCGTTTTTATTTGACTCGAGAGACTACTCGATCAGTCCTAACCTTTTTTAATTTATGTCACAACTGTCACAACGCAACTGTATTAAACGCAAAAAGAAAGTGTAGGTATTTAAAAAAAGTGTACTATTTAAAATAATGGTCGATTTAACAAGATGTTTAACTCCACCTGAACTAGTTGAATCAGCTAAAAATGCAACAACAAATTTATTGCCAGATGTGTCAAAAGAAAAAATTATTTGTTATATTCCTCTTAAATTCTACTTCCAGAGCAGTAGTTGTATAAAGTATTGATCCTAACACTTGCGGAAATTAACTTTCCCGCACTTAAACTGCTTGCCCGAACTCCGCTTCGCGTCGTTCGGGCATCTGCAGTTCGCGTGCGGGAAAGTATAACTTTCCGCACTTGTTAGGATAATAACTATACTCTGTCTAAAATCATACTATCAATACAATGACATTTACCAATATTCAGTGACATAGCATTTCTACGAGACCAAACTGACAACCTGCCAAGGTCACTCTGAAGATTATAACAATATTGTCAATTCTCGGGTATATTTTTAAGTCATCTGCAAAGAATAAATACTGATAATGAGAGAAACACTTAGGAAGGTCTAAAATAAAAAGTACAAAAAGAAGGGGTCCCAAATGTGATCCCTGAGGAACACCTGAGATCACCAATATCTCTTTAGATAGATAACTGGATTTTAACCTGCTGTATTCTACCCACCAAATATGTACGAAGCCATATAGAATCAACATAAGACCGATCCTACAAACTCGACAAAATATCCTGCTCATAGACAAGCAAATAATAGCCACAGATTTATTCGGGACGAAATCATGGTGCCTATTATCCAAAATGTTTTTACAATTCCACAATAGATAAGGCACCATTATTTTTTTCAAAAAGTTTAGGAATCGAAGACAAAATATTTACCGCCCGACAATTCTTAATATCATTTCTGGAGCCATTCTTGAAAATTGGTACAACAAAACTACAAAACCATGAATCGGGAAACAAACGTTCCTTTAAAGACTTGTTACAAAGTAAATATAAAGGCTGACAAAGACTGTAGATGCATCTTTTGAGAAAGTAAGGAGGTATATTATCTATTATCTGGACCCAATTTTTTATATACAGAATTATAATTTACTCACCTCTCCAGTCTGTATTGCTAACTCATACGTAGGTGAAAGACATAAAACTTGCGGATATTTCTTAGTGGCATCAACCCGTGATAACATAGCCAATACGAAAGCAGCTGTTTTACCAGTTCCTGATTGAGCTTGTGCTATTAAATTCTGTGCAGGATCTGCTAACAATGCAGGTAGAGCTGTCTCTTGAATTTTGGAAGGGGCATTGAAACCCATTTCATAAACACCTTTCAGCAGATTCCGATTTATATTTAAAGCTTCAAAACTTTTGACAGAGTACAACGGTGAACGTGGATCATTTCTCTGCACTTCAATATCATTTTTGTTTTCTACTAAACCTTTACGGATAATTTTGGCCAGTAAACTAGCTTCAGCTGGGGTAGATTTATCTGCTTCATCATTATCACCTTCCTCTTTATCCTTCTTTTCTTCGCCATTAGAATTTATTTTCTTAATTTCATCATCAGGTTTTGATAAGTTTATGGAATCAATCTAAAAGTAAAGATATACTGATTAATATTTTCTTGGAGTATTTTATTTATGTCAGTAATAGGTTAATTGATCGATATTAAAAATTTAGATTTAATGGACTACATTTACTACATATACTACATATGGTAAATTATTAAATGTTTACAAAGTTATTCGTTTTTTTTTCAAGATTTTCAAATAAACTCTATTTAGATATTTGATACTGGAATATTGAAAATTATGGTAAACTTAAGTATGCCTTAATGCTAATTATGAAAGAAAACAACAAAATGTAAGAACTATGAATGTGGCAGGTTAGAACAAAATTAACTTTCTTGTTAACACAAGATACAAACAAGTATTGTTATAGGATAACAACAAAGGTTGTAATTTTCTTAATATCTACATTTATTAATAGGACAATTGGCATTGTTGTTACAATCAAGTTTATAATTAAAAAATCTTGAAAGTACGTCTTAGACCTTACCTTTTTCTCTGTTTCAGTCACATATTGTGCCCAGTCTACTTTGTCAGACATCTTAATCAATGTCAATAACCAATTATAGGTAAAATGAATCAAAATTATAATTTTTTAAACTTGTATCCAGCAAAGTCCGTGAAAATCAGCCGCTAATTCTACTACTAACTCGACTTGTCAAGTAATGCATGAAAAAATCTTCTTCGTTCCTTTAATCTTCTTTTTTAGGTTTACATTTTTCAAACTGACAAAGTACTTTAAATAACGATTTTATTTCTTTTGTAGATAAGTTTTTACTGAATGTGTTTATTTATGTAAATTTAAAGTGTCTTTTTTTTAATATTTGATTTTAAAATATTACTCATATCAACCATTTTTTGTTAACTGAATAACTTCTAAAACAAAGACACATAATTTTTTGCGAGTCGAGTTCGCAAAGGAAAAACGTTTATAATTTTTTTTACCATTTTTTTAATGTAAATGATAATTTTTGGGAGAGACATTATTAACGAATTGGAAACACAAGGAAAATTATTAAAATAATTTGAACCTAAGTGCGCAAATTCAAAGCGCAGAAAAGGAAATGCCTACTAGCGGTGATCACTTGAATCTATTACTAAACTTCAATTAATTCAGTCTGCCTTCTTGTTAAGTTGGACCATGTTAGGTGCAGTGGCAAGAGCTTCTTCCAGCCTTTTGGCTGGAAAATCTATCGAAAAAGTTGGTTCTGAATCCCTAAAAGTATTGTCTTCTTACAATGTTCAAAGTAAGTATTAATTTTTTGCACTAAATAGTACTTTAATGTTGTTTACCGGGCGGACATAATTTTACCTATAACTACTATTTCTCAGAAAATTCCAACCAATATTCTCATAAATTAGATTACAGAAACTTCTTTTTTATTCCTAAAGTTTAATTACAATTTCTAATTGTTGTAATTTTCCTTATTTTTGATAATTTTACATAGGTTACATAACTGTCTATATATTACAGTGATCGCCATTTTGAAACTTACGTAAAGAAGTTACGAATTAAAGGTTATATTTTCTTATAGAAAGAGATTATGCTGCCAAAGCCGCTGCTGCTGCTGCTAAAGGAAAAATTGTAGCAGTAATTGGTGCTGTTGTAGATGTTCAATTTGAAGAAGAATTACCACCTATCCTAAATGCTTTGGAAGTACAAAACAGACAACCCAGGCTAGTACTTGAGGTAAATAGTTACACATTAGAATTATATGGTCCACAGTGAAAAAGTTTTATATTATTGTAATTTATCATTACAAGGTTGCTCAACACTTGGGAGAAAATACTGTACGTACTATTGCTATGGACGGTACAGAAGGTCTTGTACGTGGTCAACAAGTCAATGATACTGGGTATCCAATCCGTATTCCTGTGGGAGAAGCCACTTTGGGTCGTATTATAAATGTAATTGGAGAACCTATTGATGAAAGGGGTCCAGTTGAAACAGATAAGAGAGCCTCTATTCATGCTGAAGCTCCAGAATTCGTTGACATGAGTGTAGAACAAGAAATTCTAGTCACTGGTATTAAGGTATTGTAAATATTATAAATGAAGATAATATATTTTAATCAAATAGTATTTTATCTTAGGTTGTAGATCTTTTGGCTCCATATGCTAAAGGAGGTAAAATTGGTTTGTTCGGCGGTGCCGGTGTAGGAAAAACTGTATTGATTATGGAACTTATTAACAACGTAGCTAAGGCTCATGGTGGTTATTCTGTATTTGCAGGAGTAGGAGAACGTACACGTGAAGGTAAAAATTAAAGATGTTGCATTTATTAAATGTATGCGTTAAACATTTTTTCTTCAATTATAGGTAACGATTTATACCACGAAATGATTGAATCCGGGGTTATCTCCCTAAAAGATAAAACTTCCAAAGTAGCTTTGGTATACGGTCAAATGAACGAACCTCCAGGTGCTAGAGCTCGTGTAGCTTTGACTGGATTGACTGTAGCTGAATATTTCCGTGATCAAGAGGGACAAGATGTATTGCTTTTCATTGACAACATTTTCAGGTTTGTTTACTAAGTTAACAATGAAAATATTGAATCTTAAATTTTCATTATGTTTTAAAAGTTGTGCAAACATTTGTTAGTTGAAAATTACAGACTTATGCAAAGAGAATTCCAGATAACATTCTTTGTCTTTGTTATACTGTTCAGACACTTTGCTATAACAAATTATTGTAATGTTTAAATCTTCTGTGTGTAATTTATTCATAGTGGTTACGTTTCAATAAACATTAATTGATTCTTATAAATTATCCAACGTTAGAAAATAAAAGCAATTTAAAGCAAATTTTTTACTGCAGATTCACCCAAGCTGGTTCAGAAGTATCTGCCTTGTTGGGTCGTATCCCATCTGCTGTAGGTTATCAACCAACCTTGGCAACTGATATGGGTAGTATGCAGGAACGTATTACTACTACCAAGAAAGGATCTATCACTTCAGTACAAGCTATTTACGTACCAGCTGATGACTTGACAGATCCTGCTCCTGCAACTACATTCGCTCACTTGGACGCCACCACTGTCTTGTCTCGTGCTATTGCTGAATTGGGTATCTACCCTGCTGTGGATCCTCTTGACTCCACATCTCGTATTATGGACCCTAACATTATTGGAGCTGAACATTACAAAGTTGCTCGTGATGTACAAAAGATTTTGCAAGATTACAAATCTTTACAGGTTGGTAATATTATGTAAGATTCTCATATATTGACGATAGTTTTCAAAATTAACGAGTTTTTTTGCAATTTAAGACAATTAACTATAAAAAAGTTGTTTTTTTTCTTAAACAGAATTATCAGCTCTCAGAATTTAGTCGTTAATTACTGTAATGTCAGGAATTTATCATTAACATGAAAATATCTTTTTTTTTTATGTATGTAACAGGATATCATTGCCATCTTGGGTATGGATGAATTGTCTGAAGATGACAAACTCACAGTAGCTCGTGCTAGAAAAATTCAACGTTTCCTTTCACAACCTTTCCAAGTCGCTGAAGTTTTCACTGGTCACGCTGGAAAACTTGTTCCTCTTGAAGAAACTATCAAGGTATAATTTTTTTACAGTATTATTGATTTCTCGTAGAAGTTTGTAATGTACATAAAACTAAACTTTTATTCGCTTGTAGGGTTTCCAAAAGATTCTTGTTGGTGAATTAGATCATTTGCCAGAAGTTGCTTTCTATATGGTTGGGCCCATTGAGGAGGTCGTACAGAAGGCAGAAAAATTAGCTGAATCTACATAAATTTAAAAATAAATTTTGTATATTTATTTACAGTTACTGCTACATGTTTTTACCATCAAAGTAAACAGAATTAGGTTCTTGATATTCCATCTTATAGATTTTTATATTCAGAATTTTTGTTTATCTTATCCTCGAGCCAATCATGAGGTTTGTTGTATTTACTTTTAATTATTAAATAAATAAAATTAGATCTAAAAGGTGTTTTATTTGCTAATCAGCAAGAGTTTGTTATACAATTATTTTGTTTTGAATCTGTTAAACTTTTGTTGTATTGCGGATATTGGTTGTTTCATGTTTTTTAAATGGGCAAGTGTTTCTCGCCATTCTGCTTCCAGTCGTACCCAAACTCCTCCTTAAATTTGAAAAGTGTTTTTTTAAGGGATATAAATAAATTAAGCAAAACTTACCAGGTGGAGGAGAGTTCTTTGAGGAATTTCTACCTTTGGCTAGACTTTCAATGATAACATTTCTGTTGAGAAATTCAGTTATTTCCCTAATAGTTTTTTCTTCAAAAGCACGTTGGACATCTTGATTACTTCTAGCGGATAAATTTTGCTGCCATAAGCTGTTTTCAATTTTTTTTATCGGTTTACGTCTTTTAACTGCCTGAATAGATTATTGTAATAATGGGGAGAAAATTTTAAAAACATTTAAATTACCTTTTTACGTGGTCGAGGATTACTTTCAGCGCTGCCATCTTCGGTATCTGAAGATGCCGATGAGGTAGATTCTTCCTCTGTAAATTCCTCTGAACTTTCTTCTGATGCTGGGCTTTCGTCAATATTACGACTAGTGAAATTACCAAGTAATCCAAGTTTCGGCCGAGGAGGAATTATTTCGAATCCTTCCCACCAAAATACTTCTTTGCAAACAAATTTTTTTTCTGTGGTGTTAGGATCTGGATTAAATCCATATAATTTATTTGTAGTATTTATTGATGGCTATATATCATAGCAAATCAATTGCGAATGTATTACTTTTTTAAAGAAATTGCTAATTGATCAAAAATTATTTATTAACACAAGGAATTACATATAAAATTGTGTACTACAAATCTTGAATGTTGAAAAATCAATTTATAAATAATGTATTATATTTCTAGTTGTAAGGAAAATTCCCAACAAAGAGAAGGAAGTAAAAATTGATGCAACAAAGAACAGATAAAAGTTAAATCGAACACAAAAACGGAAAAAAGCTAATTTATTTTTGTTTTTAAACTTTGAAAAACGTCTTTAAAAATTTAAACGAAAGTCAAACGTTAGATTATAATTATTTACTAGCTGATCCGGCGGACTTCGTACCGCAAATCATTTATGTCATTCTTCCATTTTTCGTTTTTTCAATTTATTTTGATTTTATCGTTTTCATCATATTTTCTCGTTAGTTATCAGGTTTATACTATTTTTTTTTTCGTTATATTTTGTAGTTTATCGATAAAATATATTAGATGCATAACAATACTTAATAAGAATTTCTCGTTTAAATATAAGTGATATTAACTGCGCCACCTTCCAGTGGCGTCACAATACTTAAGTAAGGATTGCTCGTTTAAATATATGTGATATTAACTGCGTCACCTTACAGTGGCGTGATTAAAGTAATCAAATAAGTAGTGGTTGCTCGTTTAATGGAAGCGCCATCTGGTGGTAACTTCCATTAATACGAATATATTCATATTAACCATTAAAAATACAGCATCCTACTGATTTTCACGACAATCGGTTGAACAGGGCAGAAGTTGTTACTCTGCAGCGCCACCTCAAACCTTCTCCGTGGAAAAATACATATGCATACCAATTTTCATGACAATCGGTTGAACGGGGCAGAAGTTGCTACTCTGCAGCGCCAACTGGTGGCGAGTGGCATCAATGGGCATAGCATATTCGTTTTCTCCGTGAAAAAATACATATACATACCAATTTTCATGACAATCGGTTGAACGGGGCAGAGGTTGCTACTCTGCAGCGCCACCTGGTGGCGAGTTACATCAATGGGCATAGCATATGAACCTTTTCCGTGGAAAAATACATATATATATATATATATATATATATAAAAGGGAAAAATTAATATTAATACGCGTTTTCTTGGCACTTTGTTTATTATATATATATATATATATATATAACAATTTTCATAATAATCGGTCCAGTAGTTTTTGAGTTCATCGATTTCGTACATAAAAACACATCCTTCTTTATATAATGCTTTTCTCTTGAAATTTTTTATGAATTTTCTTTGGTATAAACCTCACGGAGCCCGAGACCTTTCCAACGAATGCAAAACCGTGGAAATCGGTTCGTGCGTTCTGGAGTTATAGCATCAGGGAGGAAAACCCGACTTATTTTTATATATTAGACTAGCTGACCCGGCCACGCGTTGCTGTGGCTAAGTTTTTTGTTATATAACATTGTAGTAATCTATTTAAGAGGAACAGTAGGAGAACATCAGTCATGGAGACTACCATGCTTGTTTACATAGATGCGATTTGTAAAAAATATGGCGACCTCCATGACAGATTTTCTCATATTTCTATTATCTCTGGATTTTCTACTACTGCAACCCCTTAATACAATGAAATTATTATTTACGAATGAAGACGGAAACGTTAAAGCTGGTATAAAAATTCACTGGATTGATATTAAGCAAAAATCAATACAAAAGAATTTTAAAATTTATTATTATTTTTATTAAAGTTTCTAACAAATGAGTATATTACTGTCACGCCTGGAGAGAATTGGGAGAATGTGCCTTAGTGTTATAGGATAAGGGTTAGCTTACTGAAGGCACT
The DNA here is from genome assembly GCA_964028335.1 of Altica lythri. Lineage (NCBI taxonomy): Eukaryota > Metazoa > Arthropoda > Insecta > Coleoptera > Chrysomelidae > Altica > Altica lythri. Next base: position 29,194,959 of record OZ034801.1, on the reverse strand, counting down.
CCCGGTTAGGTATCCTGCTGAAGGTAGAAAACTAATCAAGGGGAAGATGAGATTAACAACAGAAAACAAACAACAAATATATTAACCAATAAATAAGCAATACGAATGTGTAATAAACATTATGAATAGGGAATAACTGAATACAATAATCTTTACTAATCTTACCAAATAAACTACATGGTGGCATGTCACACTTACTCACGAAGATACGTCAAGAGTCACAATGGCCCAGACCCAAGGGTCTGTTTTAGGAACACCTTAAAGGGTGATCCTTACAGACAACCTCAGACTACAAACTCCTGGTGTCTGACCTCAACAACCTGCTTTTATAGCCAATTCATATTCTACGTGAGAATAAAAATTAAACTATTTAAACACGTGCAAAGATCTAACGTAATGCCTTATTTTACCTGGTAAAATGTAATACATAACAATACAGTAAAATATAAACTAATAAATTAATATGTAGGACAAAACTACCCTATCACCTATGTGACATTACTAAGTAAATAACATGTAACACTTTAACTTATGAATGAGGTAGGTAGGGCAGATAGTCTTAAATCTTTAACAATAATATTTATTATTTTAAATTATAATTACTTTTTATTTTCAATTTAATTTAGCACTAATCGGTGCACAATATTTTTGGTTAACCTGTCTTTAGCTAACACAAACAGATTCGACGGTTTCCCTACACGTGAACATGCAACATATAGTTGCCCATGAGAAAAACATGCATTGTCAAAGTCTAAACCACAAATGGACATTGTTTGACCTTGTGACTTATTTATCGACATGGCAAAAGCTAAACGAATTGGAAACTGTAGCCTTCTAAAGGGTATAGTAAAATCTGACGGTATCATTGGAATACATTAAAATGGTTGCTTCAAGCATATTTCCGGTTCCTAATCTTTTTGATGACCAAACGCGTACCGTTGCATAATTGAGGTGGGTTTAAATTACATAGGAGAATAATAGGGGAACCAATCTTTAATCGAAGATTATGTGGTGGCATTCCAGGTATATCTAGTGAATTTAAAAATTCAATTGGAAAATTTACACTTTGATTTTCATCAACAACAGTATCGATTGATTTAAAAGACATCAGATCGCCTGGTAACAGCTGTTGTATCTGGAAATTAATTTCGTCAACATCAACATTTTTGGCTGCCAAAATCGCACGATGACTGAGCCAGTCATGATTCAAGTAATTATTCTGTATACCTATCCGGAAAAATACTCTGGATCAGTTCATTTTTTTCCTGAAGAACAGTGCAGAAATTGTCTGGCAGTTTAATGAATTGCATATTTGGTTGCAGTTCTATTTGACCGTTCGCAATATCTAGTAATTGTTCGGAAAATATTTGTGCTGATGGATCATTTTGCAATCGTACGCGCATGTTTACAACTTTTTATGTTAAAACTTTTCAATAATTAAAACTGAATTTAAGTGTCATCTCAACAATGCACAGCATCCTTGATATTGCAAAAATATTAAGCATAATCAGCCGCTGATCCAAATTAGCTACTAAGACCTCACATGAAGACTTTCAAAATGATAATATCATATTTAATATAATAACAATTCAATAAACAAATAATTTGCAATAAAATAATATTGCGACTATAAATTAAAATGTAAGCTATCCTATCTTTCAAGTTGGATCAAACTGCACACGGTGTGCAAATTTGATTAAAATCGGTTAAGTAGTTTAGGAGTCCATTGCGGACAAACAACGTGACACGTAATTTATATATATTAAGATTATACATAACAATTTTAATTATATATATGACATATCAGAATAAACAAATCTCACATTTGATGACATCCTTTTTTCTTTGAAATTGTCTATACAAAAGTAAAAAACTTTTAATTAATCAAGAAATAGTTAACAAAAAAATATTTTTAACCATAGATAATAAAATTTATTTAATTTAATAATTTTCAGTGTTTATATCATTAATTCCAAGTTCCTCATTTTGTTCAAAACTTCTCTCGTAATGGGTAACTTTCAACCTTTCATCCGGTTGGTCATCATCCCTCATGGTTTGAATATAACTATTTCCTGCTGGATCGTCAAGAACCAAACTAACCATTTTCTTTCCTGCAAGTATTTCATCAAACTGTTCCAAAAATTTCTCAAATTCTTCTTTAGATTTTGGATCAACCGAGTCTCCAAATATAAAAGAATGTTTTGGATCCGCAAGTTGCTCTTTAATTGCAACAATAAGTCCTTCGACTGTAGTAAATCTTCCACCTAATGCATGTGGACCTACCTCTAAATCTAACTGAGGTATACTTAAACTACAAGTTTCTGACTTGAGTAAATCCCTAGAAAAATCTTCTCTATCCTTAATATCGACTTCTATTTTAACTCCTTTTGATTCTATACCACCACCAGATTTGACTTCATTTGTTTTATGACCACATGTATCACAAGTTGTAGCCATTATTACGACTTCTTTAAAATGCGGAATATTTGTCATCTTCATATTTGTTTGACAAGGTGCATTACACGAATGGCAATTTGTCGGGAACTGCAATACTTCCCCTTCCAAGTCTTCTAAAGTAAATTCCCCTTCTGTAATGGGTTGTAATAAATTACTCTCACATTTATCGTTAGTCTCATTTTGCGAAAATGCTCCTAATTCATGATCTTGATCTTTAGTTCTATTAAAGTAATGTGTGGTACAACCTTGATCGATTCTGGGAGCATATGGATTTTCTATGAAACTATTACCAGATATATCTTCCAAGATTAACGTAAAAGGAGTTTGTAATTCTTTCAGTTTTCCTAATTTAGCAACAAATTCTTCAATTCGAGCAGCTGCCACTGGATGCTGTACCTTACGAATTGACTGGTCTTGTAGCAATCCGGATATACTCCTATCTATTATACCTTCAACAGTTGTTACCTCGCCTTTTTGACTTTTAGATGAAACTTCAAAATCCAACTCATTAATTCTTATACTTGTATAATCACTTTTAACCACCTGTCTATTTAAGTCCGTTTTTTTAGATACATTGAGTGTTATTTTAACTCCCTTATCAGCCACAGCTCCACCAGACTGAATTTCATTGTTCTGGTAACCACAATGGTCACATGAAAAAGACGTAACAACAACTTCTTTGAAAAAAGGAATCTTGGTAAGTAACAACCTGGTTAAACCATTCTCATGACAATTCATACAAAGTGATTCTATTTCTGTTGCTTCTGGTTCGGGATCATCTGCGTTTAGCTCTCGAAAAATTGGTTTTCCACTATCCATATTTCTAAGTATTCAATTTTAAATTAAAAAACTAATTTTCATGTCACCACTAATCTAACCTAAAATGGAAAGTTAGGTTACTTACTGAGCTTTCACGTAATACACTAACAGTCACCTCTATGTTAACGTACGCCGTACTGTAGTAAAAAATTTAATTATCATTTTATAAAAAAAGAAGATTGTTTTGACGTTTTCGTTTTGTTTATAAAATAAAAATAGGTGGAGAAATAGGTAATTTTGTAATTTTAAATTTTATGATATTTTATTTAATCTCTGTAAATAATTGCACTAAAAATAAAGAACACATTGTGGATTATATTAAAATATAAACCATGGCGCCTCCTCCTGTAGTCACCGGACTTTCTCCAAATGAAGGCCCTCCAGGTACCAGAATTAAAATTCGGGGTGAAAATTTTGGTTCTCAACCAGGAGACCTTATAGGTCTTACAATATGTGGCATAGATTGTTTGTTAACTGCAGAATGGAAATCTCCGAATAAGATCATAGCAATTTCAGGACCAATTAAAGGAAAGGGAGATGTTATAGTTACTACAAAATATGGAGGTATGGGTACTTGTAATGTTACTTTTCGGGGTTACCATCTGGCGACAATAGGACCGATGAAAGAAAGTGCAGTATGGGTTGAGGAAACTCCCATGTATTCTTGGGGAAGACATTCGTTAAGTCCTAGTAGTTTTCAACAGGAAGATCCACTTGGGCTTTCAGTCGAAGAAACAGAAAATAAAATAAGTGAAGAAGAGCTGCAACAGTATTTTCCAGGTGAGTTTAACTATGATTAATACTTAAAACATAGTATTTAATCAGAAGGTTTTTATTATAATTGTTCATAGATTTTATTTGTGTGGTATTGTATTAAGTGCATTTCCAGGTAAATGTGGAGATATTGGAAACCAGCACTTCTCTCCTGCATGGTTTTTACTTGAGAACCATCAGACAACGAGTTTCAATGATTTAAAAGCAGGATTAGTATATCTAACTAGGAAAGTACAAGCTCAAAAAGAAGGTCAATTATCATTTTTAAAGGCAAATTTAAGTAGTGTAATGGATCAAATAGATACTCTTACTAATCTACGAGAGAAATTTGAAAAAGACCTATCAGTTTTTGGTAGTACTCCTACTATAAAATTAGAAAGAGCTATTAAGGAGTCTGAACGAGAAGCTAGAAAACTGTTTGATGATGTATTGGCGAGAAAAGATAGAGCAGAAAAAACTAGAAATGCTTTAAATATGTTACATCGATATAAATTTCTATTCTGTCTACCTTGTGTAATAGAAAGACATATAAAAAAGGGAGAATACGATATTGTAATAAATGATTACATGCGTGTAAAAAATTTGTTCGATAAAACAGAAGTTCTGATTTTCAGAGATGCTCTAAATGAAGTAGAAAAACGTATAGTAGAACTACAAACAAAATTACATGTAGACTTGCAAACAATGCCCATATCTGTTGAGCAACAAAAACGATTAATTCGGTATTTAGTAAATTTAGATTGTCCATTTGATGCAGCGTGGGATGCTATAAAAAGTAGATGGGAGTATATCAATAAAAAATTTAAAGAAATTTATAATTTTCACAAAGCCACTGACAAACCTGAAAGTACTAAAAAGAATAATTCAGCGTCTAAATATTCCAAATCTCAAATAGATGTGAATATGGTACCAGCATGCGTTAATTTTACAGATGAAATATGTCTTGTTACCTCAGAACTGTTTCCTGATTTGTGGAAAATTGGACAAGCTTATTTTTCAGGAGAATTGCAAGTCAAAATTGAAGCAGGTAGACAGGTAAGAAATCAAAAAAACTATTATTAAAAATATAAAAATTTTTCTTACAAGTATCATACCTTGATTCCTTTATGAGTTTTTTTAGAGTTCTGTTAAATGAACTTAAACCAACTTATCGTAATACTTTCCTGAAATGATACAAGACTCTAATAGTTGCTTTAATCCCCAATAGCTATACGATGTTTTAACTCCAAATGTACTTCTTGTTTGACTTTGTGAAAGTTTTAACTTCACACTTGTTTTTTGACATACCTTCGCATTACTGAACATTCTTTAAATTTCATTCACAAGACTTCCACGGATCGAATCTATCCTATAGAGAACTGAATCGTCTACTAAACATTTAAATGACCTGTTTTTAGCTCGATAACTACTTTTGAGTTATCTATTTATTCTATTTGGATTTGCTCCTTAGGTGAATTTAAATTGAGTCAGTAGATAAAGTACAGTCTGGGACAAAAATATAGCCCACCCAATATTTTTCATCATAATTAATTCTAATCATTGATATCATTTTTTTCGAATTAATCTGCAGTATATTCTGCTTAAATATAGTCAAATTTGATCCATTCGGAAGCAGGAAAAAAATAGTTTGCGAGAATTCGTGTTATTACTTGATTTGGGATGAGACAAAATGATAGCACACTTGTTGTTTATTTACAAACAAAGCCAAATCCCTCTGAGTAGATAATGCTAATCCAGTTCTGTTTCTGCTTTCATGCTGTTAACATTAAATTAGTGCGATGGGACGAGCAAAATCGCTGACACCAAGTTAAAAAATTCAGCGAATGAAAAATCGGGGTTTTTTGTATTTCCGATATTTCAAAAAATACCGGTAGGAGTAGAAAGATAATTTTAAATTTTTTGAAGTCTCCAAAAAGCTATGGGACGAAGAAATCACCTGGAAGACCGCCGGTTTTAACAACACGTGAAAAACGGGCAATTTTAAGGGTAGCGTCCAACTCAACATTAACGGCCCGTCAAATTGCGGCGAGAGCTGCTGTAATGACGAATGTGAAAAACGTCGAAAGGGTTATTCGTGCAGCTCCTCACATCAAGAGGAAGAAAATGAAAGGTATTCCACCTTTAAGTTCGGCGCATAAGGAAAGAAGAAAGGAGTTTGCCCGTGAACATGTCCAATGGAAAGACGAGAGGAAAACAGTTTTGTTCACAGACGAAAAAAAATTTTATCTTGACGGTCCTGATGGCTGGGCTCACTATTACCATGACCTACGAAAAGAGGAAAAAGTGTTTTCCAAGAGGCAAATGTCAATGGTTGAAATTGATTAATAATGGGTGGGCCATCTTTTTGTCCCGGACTGTAAATAATTAAATTTAGATAGCAAGCCGGCAACTATCCTACTCAATGTAGAGCTTTTGTGTTGCATTCTATTAAGTGAAGTTTGTGCAACTTATGTTGTTAAATTCAAAAATTTGAAAAAGTCTTTTGGTGTGGTCGAAATCAAAGCCAAAATAAGGGCTACAATCAAATTGTTACAAGAAATAAAAAAGATGGAAAAATCGATACCTTGTACAGTTAGTATATATACTTCCTATCTTAAGTGTTTCATGTCTTGTTATCCGCACTAATATCAACTAACAAATATTTGTATGGACATTATTGTACAATTTTTGTATTCTCTCAAATCTTTATAACAAACAATTACGGGGTATCTGACCTATATGCGGATTTTTCTGTTCTGATCGGGATTTAATACATCACCAGTTTCTTTCCATAGTACGCTTACGAACTGCTATGCTGTCGTTTGTATAAACCAACGTTGTGTATTGGCAATTTTAATTTTTTGAATAAACTGTAGAGTCAAAGACGTGAATAATTATTTATTTAATTTAATCACGTGCTTCTAGCTGCTATCCCGATATAAAATTGCTTTATTCGTACTTATTCTATTTATTTTATTGTTATATACCTGAGCGGAATTTAAATGTTTACTCTCCTTTTCTTTGTTTTAGGTGGAATACAAACATATGGTCCTAACAGCTATAGAATCCTTTTCAAAATATATTCGCGCTAGTATTATTCCTAACACTTTGGATAAATCAGAACGTACTCAATATGGCTCGCTCAGTAGTTTAGAACGTGATGAAATAGCTCTTTATTTACCAGAACTTCTTAGATCAGTTAGATCGTCATATTCTACACTTATTCAGTTAGATTTGCCCAATGAAGCGTTGGACATAGTTGGTGCTCTTCTTATTGATCTTCGCATTCATTGCATGAGTATTTTATTCCAACAAACTACTGAGCAAATCAAACATTTACCAGAAAATTGGAAAATTAGTTTTAGCGGGAAATACACTGGTGTTACGGATCTTCCTCTAAATTTTTTGAGGCTGATAGAAGATGTGATTCAAATAGTAAAAGAATCTGCACTGTCTGCTGAACAAAGGGAGAGTTCTTTATTAGATAATATTTCTGCTCAAAAAGAACTTGAGAAACAAGTGGACAATATTTTATCAGCGTTTTATGGTGTTTTACATAATTTATCTTCCAACGAAGATTATGATGACTGTGATGATAATTCTCATTTGGTTTCCCAGTTAATAGGTACTCCTGTAGGATCTCATAAGTCAGCTGTTGTACATGATATACCATCTTGGGAACACAGATTACTTATAACTTTATCAAATTGTATTTTGACCAAGAATTTAATATTGGATGATATTTCTAAAAAGTTTCAAGAAACTGGTTTTTCTTCTATCCATATACCTCTGAGGACGAATCAAAATAAACTTGAACTGTTGGAGAAATCAATACTGGATAAATATTTAGAACAAAAAAGCGATCCTCTAGTAGGTACCATAGAGCCATCAATGTATTTAGGTCGATTTGATTGGGATCTTAATGTACCACCAACAGACATTCGTCCTTATGCAAAAGAATGTATAAATAATCTTATAAATGTTCATTCTGAAATTAACAACATATCAACCAATCTTCTTGATACTATATTGGTCAAAATCGTTGAGACTATTGCTGAAGAACTTTATAGATTAATGTCGTGTGTTCAGAAATTTAGTAAAGAAGGAGCTCAACAAGCGAAAGTAGATATTGAGGCACTTCAGGAGGTATTCAAGGATTATTTATCGAGTAATGCACAAGGATACTTTAAGGAAGCTTTATCTCATATTCCCGTTTTGGAAGGTGCTCAGATGACTTTAATCGAAGATATTTTAAAACAGTCTCGAGCAAAAATGAGAACACAAATTTTATGTCTAAGAAAAAAGCAAGACTAATACACTAATACTTAAATTAAAAGTAGTGACTTGTTTCCAATATTTTTCAAACACAGCTTTAAAGATTGTTTATATATATAACGTTATATTATTTACATTATTTCATTATTTAATAACTATTTAAGATACGTAATATATTATTAACGTTACCAAGATGATTTTAGGTTTATTAACAATTTTGACGTTATGAAATGACCACTTACAAAAATGTAGCAATTATTTTTTTTAATGATTTGTTTAACTTACCTCGTGCGACTAATCGAGTCAATCTTTCGGGAAAAAGTAATTGTGGTGGTTCTTCCTCTATCACATGTATATACGATTCCAGCATAGAAAAAATTGCAGAATCTTTAACACCTTCAGTATATACCTAGAATTTGAAAATATATGTAAACACAAATTTTTAGGTAATACACTACTCTGGCTTCTAATTAAAAATTGTTGACTTGTATAAGGAAAATCTGAAAGTTTTACTGTATACTTCCAATTAGGTAGGTAATTCTTGTTAATCTTTAATACTAACCATATGTTGCCTAAAATGACATCCGTTAAAATTCTCTAGAAGTTGAAATCTGTAAGCTCTTTCTCCACAACAAGGAAATCTTCCAATAGGAAGTGGAGCTCTTTGAGCATCTAATGTGAAGAACTGTGCAGAATCTGGGTGATAACGACACCAGCCAATTTGATTTGAAGGAAAATATCGTTTACAAGCACTACAAAAGAGAAAGTGGGCATCTCCCCAAAGTCTCCAATACACTTTTCTCCAAGTTTTCAATTTCTTATACAGTTTGAGAATATATGTGTTAATATTCCAAGCTGGATCCCTAAAAATATCATTGTTGTTTATTTCTAAATTTGAGAACCGATGAGTAAGAATACCGAACATGTAAACTTAAAATAGAACCATCTGGTTGAAGTCTCATACAAGGTGGAATACATGGAATCTTTGACGAAACTTCAGGTGTAATTAAAAGTTGACATTTTTCACATCTGAATACTCTAGCTAGTGAACACCAATGTCCTCTTACACTTTCAGGTTCTGGTTCAGCTAAGCTTTGAATTAATCTTGAAAATAATCTTGATTGTATTTTGTCTTTTTTATCTTTGATAGCTTCTACTTCAACGTTGGTGTACATAGCAGCTAATCTGAAAAATAATTGTATAAGTTCATACACATAATTAAACTACTTATAATGTATTGTTTAAAACCATAAAGTATTCGAAAAGTTTAGATTGTTAGTTACTTAAATTAGCAGCAGGAGCAAAAGTCCCAATAAAACTATGACAAGAACTGTCAAAATTATATTGGAAAGAGAAAATCATCCATATCTCAAATGTGGTCCAATGGTAATACAAAGGAAAAAATCAAAGTCTAGTACCACAAAAATATTTTATTTAAGGGGCTAATAGTACAAGGTTTTGCAGTTGGAGGTGAAGATGTCACTACTATCGCATCGTTTATATTTCCATTACTCTGTGGTTATATATAGATCGTGATTTTAGTGCATTTTTCAATCACCGATTATGCCTTGAGCTCGCTGACGACAACATATGCCTTGTACTGACGAGGCCTAATAGGCCAAAACCGGTCTACAAGTTATGTTGTCCCTCTAACTGCAAACAGGAATAGTTGACTTCAATTCCACATTTTCGAATGTTGCTTCTTTTTTGTGCTTACTTTTGAGGGTCTGTTGATGGGAATATTCCCGAAACTATTAGCCCCTTAAATAAAATATTTTTGTGGTACTAGACTTTGGAGTTTTTCCTTTGTATTAAAATTATCTTGCTCGCCCAATAAATTTTATAAGTATAAACAAACAACTGTTAGTTTGTGATAATCGGGGATCGGGGTATTTAAATCGATATCCCTTTAAAAAAGTAACTACTGAAAGTTAAGAATGATGGCTAACAGTAGCAGAGAAGCCTTAAGAAAACTGGGTGTGTACTAATTGACTGCCGATGGTAAATAGATGATTATAGAAATTATTTTGTCTGACACATGCAGTAACAACATAATTGAATTGAGATACAATTTGTTATTTCAAACAAATTCTAGTTTTATTACTTGCCTATTAATTACTGAATCATTTAAGCAGGACAAGTTGGTGGTTGTTCTTAATATTTCATTCATATGCTCATGACAAAAACGTAAACAGTCTTCCAGCAGAGGTTCCATTTGTAGGAAAGCAGCTGAAACTAGAATAGGTATAACAAATTGAGAATCCAATTTAGGCCATTCTGTTTCAGGAAGGGAGTCTTTTCTGACCCATTCCATTAACCATTCAAAAATTCCAATATCGCAGTGTACTGAAATATCCATATCTTCTAATCTCTGACCTTGAAAAAGTGTATAATTAATGGAAAGTATCTATAGATTAAATTTAAAATGTACCTTGTGTTACTTCTGCAAAATATCCCATTTTTTGAACTAGTAAATTCTGATTGCAAAAAAATGTTTTTTTGGCGTTTTTTACTTCATCGCAAACATGTATCTCGACTTCTGATCTATGAAAGAGTGATTTGAAAATGATGTGTTATCAAATTAAATCCTTTAACTTACTCTGACTTAACTACAACCATTTTTAGAACTGATTCACTAGATTTTCGTCTCGTAGCGGTTTTTTCGTTTTGAGTTATTGACGGCGTTGATGAATGCGTTGTTAACGGTCGCTCTCGTTCTATGAAATAAATATAGGGAAGATAAATGATTACATTTTATATTATTCATCACACACTTCTTACCGTTAACTTTAACAGAGACTAAACTCTTTTTTGTTGATGCATTTTGTACTAAATATGGTAGGACAGAATCTAGCAGCCCATCGGTTACTAAATCACTCAGTTTTCGTTTTATAGGTTCAGAATCACATACAGATCCTATTGAAGATATACTTTTACGTCTACCAATTTCTAAAATGATAGATACATCTTAAGCTATTTTTAAAAAGACTTAAATGCTAGAAGGACTGTATGAACTTATGAAAAGGTTACATAAAATTCGTGACTTAGTATACCTAAATACCTACATATATAAAGATTCAAGTGGTAAACTTTCTTTTTGGTTGTGATTTTATAAATTTATTAAATGTTTTTTTATTTCTTTCAATATTCTTGTCTATTAAAGTTAATACATTTATTACCATACATTCTTAATTTTTATTTCTACATGAAATATCTCGTCTTACCCATATTTTTTTATAAGACACTTCACAGTCAAAGTTGAATACTATTTTCATTACGTTTCGCTTTTTTGTGAACAATATATTTTTAGTTGTTTATTTGATTAAGTAGGTACATTATTTTTTGTCTGTTATATGTTTTCTTCATAATTTAGAATTTCCAATGTGGCTACTACAGTACCGAAAGATTTAAAACCTTTTAAAGCTGCGTTTCTACCAGAGATGTGCGATGGAAATGTGTCGTACGAGGATGTCTAGCTGTGCTGTGAAAATGTGTGGGTGTTTCCACCAAAGCTGTGCGATGAAAATGCGCATCAATGTGTGGTGCGAGGATGCGTTGCGAAGCTATGAAATGTTTCGACGGGGGTACGGTGTAGATACTCAATAAGAATTTTCGAATACTTCATCAAAGGTAAAAAATTATTATCTATGTAATCGATGATATGTAATATGGTTACGTATCCAATCCTGTGTGTTCTTCTACTAATATAGAACTAATAAACTCTGTATTTTCTGCTTCCATTTCTTTATCGCAAATTGTTAAATATAAAAGTATCTTCTTTTTCCAATTATCCATATCTATTTTGCGCACTTCTACTTTCGACAAACTCCGTCTATTGACTTGCTGATACAGTATGCGCAAACCTTCTCAACACACATTCCTCGCAACACATCCCTCGCACTCATCCCTCGCACACATCCCTCGTACACATCCCTTGTACTCATACCTCGCTTGTTTTGTATGTGCAAAAATCTAGCTCCGCTGAGCCGTTTCCATCAGAGCTGTGCTGACCGAGGCGAGGTAAATGAAGCGTACAAACATATCTCTCGCTACGCATCCTCGCACATCTCTGGTGGAAAAGCAGCCTAAAGCTAAGGTTTTAATGTTATGGAAGGAAGAGGAGTTTCAATAGAGTTATAGTCAACTTTGTAGTGGATCAAGAAAAGTTTTATCGTTAAAGTGGTGAATCATCCTGAATTGTTTACAAGTTGGAGCTTGTCTTGAAACGTGTAAATTAAGCAGTCAATTTTTTTACTGTGTATATTTTTTTAAATGCGTTTGTTTGGTCTATAAAAGAATTAAGTGTAACTGTTAGTTATTAACCAATAAAAAAAAGGTTCAAAACTGACCATCAAGTATTATGATGAAAATTTTGGAGCTGTATCAGAAGTATGATTGTCTGTAGAAACACTGAACAACTATAAATATAAAGATGCACGAGAAGATGCTTGGATTGTATTGTCAAGAAAATGGAAATTCCTGATGGTATTACGATTGCTGATATAAGAAGCAAAATTAAAATTATTTGAACGATGGTTTGCAAATCAATCCATAGTGGAATGGTAAGAAATTAATTTTAGGTGACAAAGTTGGTTTGGAATAAAAAGCGCATCAGTCCACATAATGTCAAAAGTAACCCAAATGTGGAGCATGACCGTGTTTTAATGCCTTCATTGTACATAAAATTAGGTGTAATGAAGCAGTTTGAGAAGGCTCTTCCCCAATATTTAAAATCATTTTTCCCAAAACTATCAGAGGCTAAAATTAAAGCTGGTATTTTCGTCGGTCTTCAAATAAAAAAAAATAATGGGTAGTGAGAAATTTCTACAGCTCCTGAGTATCCGTGAAAAACAAGCGTGGCTGAGCTTGTTTCCAATATGCTTTATAGCTTCAAAGTTATGGGTTGCAGAATGTCACTTAAAGTGCACATGCTACATGTACATTTGGATAAATTGGGTGGATATTCAGAAGAGTAAAGGGAACGCTTTTACCAGGATATCATGAACTTTGAAAAATGATATCAAGGTCAATATCTACATTTGGAGGTTCATTAGAGAAAGTTCTAAATTACTAAAAAATATTTATTTTCAAAGCATTTTTGATTATTCCTTTTTGTATTTTTCTGGTTATTTATGTCATCCCTAACTAATATTAATAAAAAGTAATAATTCAACACAGTAAGTAATAAAAATCAGAGGTACAGAATCAAAAATCGTGTTTACCGTTATAATAAAAGGTTCTACGTTCTTTACAGAAAACTAAATTATACATAAAAGTAAATTCTCTCACCTGGATTTAATACTAACATTATTTATTCCTAAAGACTAAATATTTAAAATAATGACACATATTTCAAATTCTCAGTTCATCTTTAAAATTAACCATTTTTTGTATATAATTTGGTAATTCAAAACAGTATCAGAAATTAGGGTTTCGTTTCTATATACTATCAGTTTGAAATCGAAAAAAATACTGAATAATTATTTTGCATAAAATTCTAGCGTTATTCAGTATTGTCTGACGTATCGAATATGTCAATAATTTATTTAAAAAAACAGAATATCGGCTCACTAAATTTAACCCCCCCAAAAAAATGTTATTTCAACGCTTCCAAGACATATTGCCTATCCAACAAGAGGCAAACATACGACTCATCCATCACAATGAACGACCTGACACTAGTAGCAAGCGACTCCATTACGCTAGTTGGTATAACGATCTCCCAGAACTTACTCTGGAACGAATATATTGCATCCATAGCAACTGCATTAGGAAAGAAGTTAGGCTTTTTTAGAGCGAGGAAATATTTCTCTCCATCCAACTTAGCTACTCTTTACAAAGCCCAAATAGACCTAATCTTGAATACTGCTCGCAAGTATTGGGATCGCCGGAACCGTCAAGGCTCAGAGTTCTTGATGCAGAGAAGAGCAGTTCGACTAATAAACGACACCAGTATCACCAAAAACCTAGCTCCATTGTCCCACCGAGGAGCAGAGTCTGATCTTTTTCTGTTTTACCGATACTTAAAGGGATTTTGCTCAGAAGAACACCGATCTATAGTGCCTCCACTTGCCAGACCAGCCAGAGCAACGCGACTTGCCAACTCCATGCACCCTTATGCTGTTCAGTGCCAGACATCAAGAACGGATCGATTTGATCGTTCCTTTATCCCCAGGGTCTCCAGATTGTGGAACTCTTTACCTTGCCACGTCTTCCCCACTCGTCCTAACTTGAAGTCCTTTAAATTCCGAGTTAATATATTGCCTCTTCTGTCCCAATAGATGTTCTCGATACATTTGTATTTAGGTCTATACCTACGAGGACATCATAAATAAAAAAAATAGTGAGCCCAGAATATCAGTTGTTTTAATATGTCTATGGTTTTTAGCACATCTTTTCCTATAGCATTACATAAATAAGGGCTTAATTAAACGAACCTGGTATTTCCATTACTATTTGTCTCGTTCCAATTTTTACGTTTACTCTAAAATGCTTAATTTTTAAAAATCATTAATCATTAATTTTTTTATTGTTTTATGGGGAATATGTAGTCTATTAATTTCAAATTTGGTAGGTATAGAAATTTTATTAGAATAAAACTAAACAGAATTTGGTATTTATTTAAATTACAATCTTAACACACCCTTTACAGTACTTTACGCAACAGATCCCTTAATTAAGCTAGCGGAGCGAAATAAGTGGAATCCAATTTAATTTATGTCACATTTTTACCTATTTACAACAAATTTTTTCCACCCCAATTATTATTCATCCCTAAACCACCCTTAATGGGAGTGAAAAGTGTATTGGAAAAGTGGTGGTGATATTGGATGATATTGTAACTGAATAAAGAGAGAGTGGAAGGAAAACTTAATAAATGGACAAAAGTAGTTGAGAGTGAGTAGGACGAAGACTGAGTATATGACAACAGACGAGACGAATGGACTTAAAATCAACCTGCAGGACCAAGTCCTGCCTGCTGTACAAAA
This sequence comes from Altica lythri, assembly GCA_964028335.1. Lineage (NCBI taxonomy): Eukaryota > Metazoa > Arthropoda > Insecta > Coleoptera > Chrysomelidae > Altica > Altica lythri. The sequence goes on along the minus strand of OZ034801.1, from coordinate 29,179,666 downwards.
CTTCAAACATTTAGGATCTGTGCTAGAAAAATGGGGGTAAAAAATTGAAAAATCATGAAAATGAATTTTTTTTAATAATGGTGAAAAAATGTCGAAGATTATAAAAAGAAATCTTGAAAAACGTAAATAATTCTTAATATTCTTGAAAAAAAGTGAAACAACTGTTAAAAATCATAAGAAAAAATATTGATAATTAGAAAATTGTTAAAAGTTAAACGTAAGAACTTCTTGATAATCTTAAAAAATTGTTGAAAATATAAAACTTTTACAAACTTTTTTATTGGCCTATGTAGTTAGTGAAAAAAATATGTTAGAGTCAGAAAGATTTTTTGGTAATTCTGATAGCTTCAATGTTAAGCTAGCAGAATCACTCTGGAAGCTTAAGAGACCTTTTCCTCAAAGTTATATAATAAGTAGGTATCAACTTTTATTTTATGAAGGGACATAAAATATATAATTGTGTCGTCTTTTCGTAGTTAGATATTCCTATTAATTAATTTTTGGAGTATTGTGTTGAAAAATCCTGAATCTATAGTCTATTTTTTATCAAGCTGGTCTAATAAATCATTCTCGTCGAATTTGAATCCCTTAAATGTCTTACAGAGTGGACAAATATTTCTACTTGTTTTCAACTGACTTTTAAGTATTTTAGACGCACGCACCCGGTAAATCACATTATGACCGCCCGAGAACAATAGATATTTAGGGTCTTGAGAAGAAAATTCGAAATAAAGTTATGGTCATTGGTGTATCAACAAAATAAACATATTGACAATATTTTTAAATATATTTTTATTAAAAAAAATGTATAATAGTTATATACTATTACTTTGAATTAGAATTCAGCAACATACTGCATTACTTGTGCCCAAATTAATTGAATTAGATTAAGTTCGCAGTGACAAGGTGGTAATCTGAGAACAGTTATTCCCCACTTATTTGCCATGTTGTGGGCGTCATATTTGAAATACTGACGTCTATAAGGATTTGTGAAAATCTTTTTTTACCATGTTTTCTTAAGCGGTATATTTTTTGGCCCATTCAGTTTTATATGTCTTTCTATCGCCAAGATCTAGCCGGAGATTTTTTTAGTTTTCTGGAGTAATATCTTGTGTTATCCATAACTCTGGAATAAGTTCTATAATTTCGTGAAATATTCTTTAAATACATTGGTACCTAATATTGGCATTCATATCCTCATGGTACCTAATCGCCAGTACGGTTGGATACAACAGCTGGAAGGAATCCACCCTCCATAAAACCATCAACGCTTTTAAGGTGTGTTATAATGAATCTTTCTTTTTCTCTTTTTATTCCTGTTGAATAACCATCTTAAAATGGTTGTCGAGGACTAATTTCATTTTTGTCGACCCAGTAAATCTTTGATATTTCTAAGATATTTCTAAGATAATCTCTTCCTCAGAACATAATTTCATCACTTGCAATTAATAAAGAATTTCTACCCTGTTTTTCATATCGATTGTTAAGTACTTTTATTGTAGGTACTCCATAATTTATTTCTACTCATAATTGGTAGGTTCTTCTTCGACGACCTTTAGCACTTTATCCAAAGTTGGTATTTCTTTCTTAAAATAAAATTGGTGCACTTCCCTTTTTAAAATATGCAAAATATTTCGTCTAGCTTATTTTTAGTCCGTCCTAAAAACTGGAACACTGGTCGAGGATGCACTTGAAGAAGACATATATTCCTACCTACTATTAAGACACTACTTCCCAAAATAAGCCCTTAATGAGCATTTGTCAATACTGGGCATTTCATTTAATTAGTATTAGGTTAGAAAATATCTATTTATTACAATTAGGTAAACATCCACTCTTATACAACCGAGTAGATTTATTACGCATTTATAAACTTCCTATTTCCTCTTTCTTTTATATTAAATCATTTTGTAACTAAATACCTAAAACGTAGGTGTCGGTTAAGAACTACATTTTAAATATTCAAAAACTTTGAAATCCAAGAAATTGTTAATATATTCCAATATATATTTTATTCGTACGCCTATGAACCTTCACTTGTACAGGACACCGTGACGGTTTGATTATACCAGCTTAATAAAAAATAGACTAAGGATAGTAAATAAAATGAACAGCAACTAATTGTTTTCATGAAACTGATAGTATTACAAAGAGAGATTTTACATAATTATTAAATTTATGTGGCAAAATAAACGTTTATATAGTGCTCGTCTTGGAGATTTCTTATGTGAGGAGTGGTCTTTAAAACAGGACATGTCCAATTGAAATAATATTTAAAAAAGTAGTGGTAACACTCCTTATAGTCCTTATGTATATATTTATTGAAATTGACAAAAAATGAAAAACTTTTATTGACACAACTATAGTTTTATTTGTTATTATTTTAGACAACATTCAAATATTCGCAATTTAAATGCTTTATTTTTCAAAATTACCTTTTTTCTCTTCAGGACCTTGTTCTGGTAAAATCAGTTCAGGAAGAGTTTGACTACTGATACTATTTTTACTCAACATTAAAAGAGTTTCTTTACGTTTCAACCATTCAACTGCCTCAGTCATTCCTTTTGCAGTAAGAATATTTTCTATACTATCTTGCACCTACACAATAAACAATAATGAACTTTATAATAAATATTATGAACTAAATAAATTGTTCTCAAGCTTGCTCCTGTTAGTCAGGTTAAACAAGTTACGCTTGTTAGCTAATTTTTACCGAAGCTTAAACTTGTTATTGTAATCCATTTTCTTTTTAAATTATATTCACAGAACAACCTTTAGAATAGTTATTTGTGTGTTAAGACCACACAGTGCTACTTTGCCGCTTGAGATAAAAAACGAGCAAAGAGCTTTCTGCTTGAATAACACAAAAGATTTTATCTACGATCACATGAAATAATTTTTAATATTATTAAGCACCTTTATTAAATCATTGTATCTTAATTTCTCAAAATATCAGGAAGTCAAATAAAATATTAATTATTTATAGTTTTCATGATTTCATGATAATTCCCCACACGAAAATTGCACACAGCCATAAACACCCACACGCAAAATACCAACTCTGAAATATCCCCACACGGAAAATTGCACACACTGAAAAATGCCCACATGGAAAAGTACTCACATAGAAAAATGCACACATAGAAAACTGGGAAGATTATTTTAATAATAATTATTTTAATACTGCAATTGTTGATAGTATTTAGGTGCCAGTATTTAGAAAAAAATATTATTACTTGTTTAAAACAAGTTGTCCTCAAAATTATTCATTCTCCTGATTGAATTAGGGTGTTGTAAAAAATGTACGAATCTTATCTGTAAGATGAAGGGATTTCATTGTTAGTTATGATTGGAAAATAATTGGGGCGCCATAATTTTTTATGTTCCATATTAGCAGATTTTAGCAAGATCTTCAATACTTGCTGTTTATGCAGCATTTTTTATTAATAAATATACTATAACATATATGAATAATAATAATAATATGTTTTGATAATATCAATCACTATGTTATAAAATATTCCTTACCTTTAATTAATTTTAAATTTTAAATATAAATAGTGAATAGGTAAGAATTAACTCAGTGTAATTATTTTCCAATATGATTAATTAAATATGCTACCGGCTATTCCCTTATGTCAAGGTCAGAGTTCAAATATTCAACCAAACTAGATTCAAAATCAGTTAATACACAAATTTGCAATAAAATGACTGTAAAACCGCACTATCCTAGACCAACAATATTTTCTAGGCTTGAATTGCATATAAATTTCTAACCTTTCTAATTCAAAATGTGTCAAACTTCAAAAATACCGTTAATAAACCAAAACATGCATCAAATATCTATAAATGAAATATTCTGTCTTGAGTTATTAAACAATTTGGATTAAACTTAACAAAAGGTGAATAAAAATAATTTAGTTAAATACATAAAACAGTGAAATAAAAATGTTCATCAAAATTTCATAAATCAAACACATATAAAACTCTTTATTATATCGAGTGCAAAGTTGTTACCATTTGTGTGAAGCTTCTCTCCTCTTCTGGAATCAGGATTCAGTTCTTAGGACAATCTACTTTCTTCCTCCAATACAGCAAAGATTTCAGGAAACTTTATGAAGATCAAATAATCAATTCCTCTTCAAAACCAAGCGATGGATGGCTACTATCTTCTCTGGTAAGTGTAATTATGACTTTCTTTCTTGTTAAATATTAATTTAATCTTCTTTAACTCAATTAAAATACAGTTATACCATAAAGTGCTCAGCCCCATAAATTGAAATATCTATTTCTTCATAAAATCATATAAATTTCTCTTACCAATTGCTCTCTCTGGTTACTTTGGGATAATCTTGATACTTTAAACTGTTTTAATACTTTCTATTCTCAATACTTTCAAAAAAAACTCAAAATTTCTACGGAGCAAATTTTTAATACAACTTCTATCTCAACAACCAGAAAACAAGAGAGAAATATCTTCTACAAACTTCTTAACTAATTATTTATAATATAAATCTTACTAATCTCCTTTTAACTTTCTTTTAACATCATAATTTTTACAAAAAATCTTCATCGAAACTTTTTACATCCTTCCTCTTCAGAAGGTCGAAAACAAGAGAGATTCTATCAGAATCAACAAAAAAACAAATGACAAATTCAACAAACTTAAATCTATACATCTTTTCCATCTACTCGCCTACTAATTTCTTATTTAAATAAAATTATTAACAAAATCTAATTCTTGATTCAATATTACAATTTAAAACAATGATCATTCTTTTTTATATTCTTATGAAATTTACTAGCACTACAAACTAATAATTTTCTCTTTTTCAGAATATTTCATTTGGCATTTGAACTATTAATAAATTAGAATATGGTTGGTAAATTTGTATAATTTAAAAGTAAGTAGAAGTTTTAACATTTATTTTAACTATTTGTGATGTCTTTTTTTTATAATTTAATTTTCTCATTTACTTACACCCCTAATTCATTTAAAATTAATGTTTGATTACTAACGTATTGGCAATTTTATAAACTTTTAATTATCTACTTTACCCATTTATCAATTTCATAATTATCAAAACTTTATATAATGTAGATTAATCATTTTTGAATCTTTAAATAAAAATCTTTGAAATGTATTTGTATTTTTTTTTTATTATTATTCTATTTTCTTTTTCCTTTTTTAGGAATTATGAAGAAGATGATGATAATCAATCCCAATGTTACTAATTTTGCGCTCTGACTCGAAATAAGAAAATCTCCTTTCTCTACTTTCCATTAGATTTTCCTTCTACATCTTATTTAATATAACATAGTAACTAATATCATCTCAAATCCCCCAATTAAAATTTTTACATCAAACATTTCATTGATGTTGGATTAAAAATTATAATTTGAATCTATTTTTTTTTTATAAATAAACACTCATTTTACAAAAACTTTAGCCTCAATTAATATTATTTGCACAGATTGTATAAACCTTTTTTTAATAAAACCATTCAATCTTAATTTGATATTTACATCTTAATACTATTATTTACAAAACTTTGCTATTAATATCATCTACCCAACATCTTTATGAATTTTTTTAATTTGTAAAATTCTGTTAATCTCAAATTCCTTCCCCCTTTCTAACATTCATTCAAATATAACTTAATTTTTCTACTTTTAAACTTGTTCCCCCTTATTTAATATATTTCCTATACATTTAATTTTCCGATACACCTAAATATCTTGCCTCTTTCCTGATATTTCCAAATATACCTAATACCTATTATAGATTTAGATTTCTTCCCCCTTTCTTGGTATTTTCCTATATACCTAAAAGCTATTATAAATTTAGTTTTCTTCCCCCTTTCTTTATATTTCCAAATGTACAATTTTTCCAAGAATGCTACTTGCTTTGCTTTATATCCATCTACAAATTTCTTAATAGTCTTCTTTCTTTCTTCATCTATTTTATTTGTGACTTCCTCTATGCTCTTCAAATTATCTTCCTTCATATAGTTTATTTGTATTATAAATGTCTTAGTATCTTCTTTTATTTTCTCCAATCTTTTATTAGTCTGCTTCATCTTATCATTATTCTTTTGAAATTTTCCTTCTAATTCCATATTTATAGGTTTCCTCATATCTTCGTTTAATTTTTCAAATCTTTCTTTAATCTGATTCAATTTTTTATTCTTCTCTTCAAATTTCTTTTCAGTTGTTTTATTTATTTTCATAATATTTTTATCCATGGTGATTATAATACTTTTATTCATTTCTTCAAACTTCTTATCCAACTCTTTTATAATATCTTCCTTCCTTTCATCCAATTTTTCATTCTTATCCTCCAATTTCTCTTCAAATTTCTTACTATCATCTTCTATTTTCTCCAATATTTCGTTAGTCTCATTCAATTTCTTATTGTTCTCCTCTGGTTTATTATTCATATCTTCTTTTACTTCATCTAATCCTTCATTATTTTCTTCTAGTTTGTTATTCATATATTCTTTCATATCTTCTGTCATTCCATCCAATTTTTTATTCATTTCTTCAAATTTCTTATCCATATCTTCTTTTTTTACCATGTTCATCATAATACTTTGAAGCATACTACATATATCAGAAGGAATCTCATCTCCTGGCCTTTCTTGTATCACCTGTACTTCCTGTTCATTTCCACCAGCATTTGCCTCTGTCTCTATTTCTACCATAGTTCGATCCTGCTCTCCCCCTATCTCTATTAAATTCTCTCCTTCTTCCGTTTCTGCTTCTTCCTGTATCTGGCCTGTTTGAATCAGCTCTTCCACTCGATAATCTCCTGCTCCTAACACTCTCTCTTCATGTACTTGTACCGCCACACTTTCCATCTCAATCTCTCCTCCATCACTACTTTCACTCTCATCTACTATCTTACCATCTCTCAATCTCATTTTTCCCTCCATATTCACAATTTATTCTATCGAGATAAATATAACTAATATGAATCACAAAAAAAAATTTCAAATCAAGTTTTCAAAGAAAAATATTTTAAATATTAATTATTTAAATCGGCTCTAATTTTGATTGTTTAGAGCGAAATAATAAAAAAAAATTTAACAAAATTCTCAAATTTTAATTATTTGAATCGGCTCTAATTTTGATTGTTTAGAGCGAAATAATGAAACAACAACCTTAACAAAACTCTCAAGTTTTAATTCTTAGAATAGGCTCTAATTTCGATTGTTTCGTGCCCCACGTTGGGCGCCAAAATTTATAACATATATGAATAATAATAATAATATGTTTTGATAATATCAATCACTATGTTATAAAATATTCCTTACCTTTAATTAATTTTAAATTTTAAATATAAATAGTGAATAGGTAAGAATTAACTCTGTGTAATTATTTTCCAATATGATTAATTAAATATGCTACCGGCTATTCCCTTATGTCAAGGTCAGAGTTCAAATATTCAACCAAACTAGATTCAAAATCAGTTAATACACAAATTTGCAATAAAATGACTGTAAAACCGCACTATCCTAGACCAACAATATTTTCTAGGCTTGAATTGCATATAAATTTCTAACCTTTCTAATTCAAAATGTGTCAAACTTCAAAAATACCGTTAATAAACCAAAACATGCATCAAATATCTATAAATGAAATATTCTGTCTTGAGTTATTAAACAATTTGGATTAAACTTAACAAAAGGTGAATAAAAATAATTTAGTTAAATACATAAAACAGTGAAATAAAAATGTTCATCAAAATTTCATAAATCAAACACATATAAAACTCTTTATTATATCGAGTGCAAAGTTGTTACCATTTGTGTGAAGCTTCTCTCCTCTTCTGGAATCAGGATTCAGTTCTTAGGACAATCTACTTTCTTCCTCCAATACAGCAAAGATTTCAGGAAACTTTATGAAGATCAAATAATCAATTCCTCTTCAAAACCAAGCGATGGATGGCTACTATCTTCTCTGGTAAGTGTAATTATGACTTTCTTTCTTGTTAAATATTAATTTAATCTTCTTTAACTCAATTAAAATACAGTTATACCATAAAGTGCTCAGCCCCATAAATTGAAATATCTATTTCTTCATAAAATCATATAAATTTCTCTTACCAATTGCTCTCTCTGGTTACTTTGGGATAATCTTGATACTTTAAACTGTTTTAATACTTTCTATTCTCAATACTTTCAAAAAAAACTCAAAATTTCTACGGAGCAAATTTTTAATACAACTTCTATCTCAACAACCAGAAAACAAGAGAGAAATATCTTCTACAAACTTCTTAACTAATTATTTATAATATAAATCTTACTAATCTCCTTTTAACTTTCTTTTAACATCATAATTTTTACAAAAAATCTTCATCGAAACTTTTTACATCCTTCCTCTTCAGAAGGTCGAAAACAAGAGAGATTCTATCAGAATCAACAAAAAAACAAATGACAAATTCAACAAACTTAAATCTATACATCTTTTCCATCTACTCGCCTACTAATTTCTTATTTAAATAAAATTATTAACAAAATCTAATTCTTGATTCAATATTACAATTTAAAACAATGATCATTCTTTTTTATATTCTTATGAAATTTACTAGCACTACAAACTAATAATTTTCTCTTTTTCAGAATATTTCATTTGGCATTTGAACTATTAATAAATTAGAATATGGTTGGTAAATTTGTATAATTTAAAAGTAAGTAGAAGTTTTAACATTTATTTTAACTATTTGTGATGTCTTTTTTTTATAATTTAATTTTCTCATTTACTTACACCCCTAATTCATTTAAAATTAATGTTTGATTACTAACGTATTGGCAATTTTATAAACTTTTAATTATCTACTTTACCCATTTATCAATTTCATAATTATCAAAACTTTATATAATGTAGATTAATCATTTTTGAATCTTTAAATAAAAATCTTTGAAATGTATTTGTATTTTTTTTTTTATTATTATTCTATTTTCTTTTTCCTTTTTTAGGAATTATGAAGAAGATGATGATAATCAATCCCAATGTTACTAATTTTGCGCTCTGACTCGAAATAAGAAAATCTCCTTTCTCTACTTTCCATTAGATTTTCCTTCTACATCTTATTTAATATAACATAGTAACTAATATCATCTCAATACATTGCGGGTGGCGACAAGACACGCGACAGTTTGAATTTATACTCCATCTGAAAATAAGAGTGCCCTATATGGGCATTTTTCCATGTGGGCCTTTTTCCATGAGGGCATTTTCCGGTGTGGGCAATTTTCTGTGTGGGTATTTTGCGTGTGGGCGTTTATGACTATGGGGATTAAGCTGTGTGCAATTTTTGTGTGGGGAATAATCTGGTTACCCTTTTTCATTTATTTATTTTAAATTAGAATTAGCCATCGGAAAGTTAATAATTTTCTGCTCTAGAGAGGAAAATGAGAGATGGTGGCAAACGCCAACTTTCTATTAGGAATTTGGACGTGAAAAAGCCAACTATCAGTAGTTATCGTAGTAAAAAGTGTTTTATTTTTAGATTTAGATTAAGAATTTTCTAAGATAACCTATAAAAATAGTATCTACTTGTCTATATAGTTGCAGGTATTTTAGGTATCACAAAGTGTAATAGTAATTTGGAGTAGTACCGATACATCTCCGAGTTATTTCTTCGGGTCAATCAAAACACGGACACTGGATAGAAACTGGCAAGTGATCTAACAAAATTTTATGTATAAAAAAACAAGAATTTCGCTCCTAAACCATGAAAAATATAAATTTAAGAAGTAAACATAACACTACCTAACTCTTGTAAGTCTAACAAAAGTGTTTTATCAAAATTGAGAAATTGCGAACTACTGGTATTATTTTATCTAATTAATTTTTGATACAAGTAAAAATTCATACCTGATAAGCAACTTTCAAAAAATTTAGAAATTCCTTTATAGAAATCTGCGACGAAGCTGTATCTAATTTAGTTACGGATTTCGACTCCATTGTGAATAAACTTCCCTCTGATTTTGATTCAGGTTCCATTTTTACCGTTATCGATCAAACGTTGAATTTATATGTAAACGACAAAATCCACGCGATATAAACTTAAATTGAACACTACAAATTCTGTATTATATTAAAAAAAGAAAATACCAATTTTTGAATTTTAAAACAAACTCAATTTTAAAAACATCAATTTGACACACAGAGGAAAACGAATCCTAGACTTTTCTTTGACAAAATATTATATAGTGTAGTTTGAGTCTCACACCTACACACTATTTGCTACATTACTAATGCGCATTACACACGCAACAAGTAGTTAAATCAAATATTTCAATTTATAAAAAGGGTAGAATATGAAGGCTCTAGATACACAAACGAATAGAAGATTCATATAAACGAGCTGAAATCTGCTAACACTTTAATAAACGGTAAATGATAACAAAAATAAATTAAAATATATAATATCTACTAACACTAAAAAAATAAAGTTGAAATGTAATTTATAAATATGGTGTTCAGCTAAGAAAACATGGTGTTCAGCTAAGAAAACCGCCAAAGTTATTAATCACCAAATACACCATGCTCAAAATCTAGGGTTATTTTAAAAGTTTATTTATAAAAAGGTTCAAAAGTATTTCATGGAATAACTTGTGCAAGCTTGTTACTTGGGAAGAGTTAAATGAACAAAATTGACAATGGAATAATGAAAAAAATATTTTGATAAGGAATGAGCCCCCTCGTGCATTTATAATGCCTCTACAACCTCTTTCCATACTAAGGGTCAAGTCATCCAGCAGTGCTGAAGAGCTTGAAACAGCTGATTGCGATTTTGAAATTTATTATCGTTCTGAGTAACTCTTCGCTGAAGCATACTCCACGCATGCTCAATAGGATTGAGATCAGGCGATTGAGCTGACCAGGGCAAAATTCTGCTCTTCCCAGAAATTTCTTGTCACTCTGGGTGGGTGTGGAGTAGCATTGTCAAGCATCAATATAAAAGCCGGAACAACTACAGGTTCTAGAACATTTGTAACGTAGCGCTTTCATGATAAAAAACGATCGAGCAGAACGAGCTTAGTTCTACTGCGAATTCCTGTCCAGATCATAATTGTGCCTCCTCTGTAGTTGTGAACCTCTTGTGTATGTAGCATTTGATTTCTAGTGCCAGGTTCTCTCTATACGCTTATCCTTTAAGAATATGGATACAAACTAAATCGAGATTCATCTGTAAAAGAGCATTTGCTCCATCAGTTTGGCGCATTCCAGCCTCAATCATCCTCACAGCCCTAAATGTTTCGTTTTCGGCCAAATGACGTCGGGGTATGTTAAAACAATTTTTCAAAACACCTTTGCAAGAACAAATAATGAAATCTCGACTGCATTTGTTTGAAAAACATTTTTTTTGCAATGTCTTCAACACTAACAAAACAATCCAGTGCAGATGAATTAACTTAAGTCTTAAGCTATCTGTAAATGTTGAAATGCTATATATTTCAAAATGTTTTATGTGTATGGTACAAATTTTGTTTAGTTAAAGAATATTTTATATCCCAATATTCTGCGCTAGGACCTACTGTATTTTTCAGTGAATCGATACAGTTTAATGTTTCCTTGCTTTGATTATAGAAGTTGTCCCTGGCAACTTTATCCTGTACAAAAAATATTAATTCTGAAACAATTACTTTTATTTATTTTTTTACAGTTTTATCCACTTCCTAAACAAGTTTTTGCTCGACAACTTTTTACTGGTTTGATTTATAGACAGATGTTCTTCTTTCTGTATATAGACACATTGCCTTTTTTTCTTCATATTCTTGTCCCTTTCTAATATTTTGGAAGATAGTCGATCCATTTTTTTCTAACTCCAGCTGCTTGGCTATTGGGTGGACTAAGTAGCCTAGTAGTCATGTTACTAGTCCCAACGCCGGACAAAGGAATAAGAAGGTTGGTGGACCTGGTTAGCAATCCAGCGATCGTCCAAAATGAGTATATTTATAGATCCACAAAGCTACCTCGGAAGAGACAGATATTGTTTTAGCAAAAGAATTTGACTCCTTCACAAAAACACCGCAATGGATATAGAAAATATAAGACCTTTGTAAAGGTTTTTGTTAGCTAAATTTAATTCTTCCGGTCATTGCTTCTTTCTCTCCAATCGAAATTCTACATCTTTTATATATTTCATACTATTTTTTCTTGGTCACCCATTTTTTATAGCTACACATACTTCTTTAAACGACACTGTTTTAATCTCGTGCTTCGGTATTTTCATTGTATGCCCTTAACCTTTTTGTGGATTCTTTACCTTCATATTCATCACTTCTGTAGTGTTGTTTCTCTCCCATGTCCCTTATTTCACTGTAATTTTACCAATAATTGTTCTCTACCAAATTTCCAGTTTCGATTCATCTTGTTTTGTCTTAAGTTTTTCCGTCGAGTCGTATGTTCTGATTTATTCCATTCTATTTTTAATAGTGGCCACACAATTTTTATTTTTTAATCTCTGATTAGTTGTAAAATTCATATACGCTAATGTTCCAGTTGCTTTCCTACTCTTTGAGGTTACTAGCTTTTCAGATCTTTCTTAGCCCGTGTTTTATAAATGAATGAAGCTATTCATTAGGTATAGTATTAATTTATTTTTTTGTTACATTTCTGCTGTTTTCTTTTATTAACAAACCAAATTATGTTTGCACCTATTCTTTTAAATTTTCTTGAATACCTGTATCGTGTCCTTTCTTGACCCCCCTAGTAGTACTACATGTCATATAAATAGGTCAAATAAAATAACTACAATAAAAGTTTTTTTTATATTTTATTTATACATTATCTTATTCGAGTATTAAGTGGATTTACCACTTTTCCAGCCATTAGCGCTACGTTTATTTCAGTATCCATTACAAAGTATAAGAACGGATGGTCAGCTCTAAATTCTATTGGTTCCTCTTCTCGATATAATCCTAAAAGAAAACAAATACATTTTTTTACTGCTACAAATTTTATAAAATTGAAAATCTAGTACCTTGTCAATTTAGAAAAAATTGCTGAGAAAAAGCAATAAAATAATTGACGATTTTTAATTGCGGGGAAGACAATCAAAGCTCACTTTTTTAGAGGACTGAAACTATAGATTTTTAGTAATTTAATTATTTGTGACATCTTTCATGAGAATTTTGAAATTTAAACATGTGGAAAACAACCAGAAAGCACAATATATAATGATAATAATAATAAAAATAACAATAGCTTTATTTTCTGCAGACGAACACAGTGTGTATAGAATTCGTTAGGTACATAATTAAAAGTTAAAAATTTTAAAAATCTTTCACGGAATAAAAACAACATTGAACAAAATATTTCCTCAGAGCTATTTTAAATTATCTAATAGTGCTACAAGATTTTATACTATTCGGTAATTTATTAAAAAATCGCGGACCAATTACAATGAGCGATTTAAAAAGTAAATTATTTTTGGAGTATGGAAAATGAAGATCATTTTCTGTCTTATATTAAAATTATACGTCTCTGAGTTTAGTTTAAGAGACGACAAATTGGAATATGCATAAACACACACTTCAAACAAGTACAAACATGGTAAGTTTAAAATTTGAAAATTTTTAAAGTAATCTTTACAGCAATACAACGGATTAATTCCTTTTGTGTACTAAAAATTTTACTAAAGCCTGAAGCCATTCCCCAAAAACATATGCCATATCTTAAAGGTGATTCAACTTGTCCGTAATAAAACATAATTAATTGTTTTTCTGTAAGCACAGAGCGTAAATTTCGAAATAAATAACTAAAACTATTCAATTTACCAACAACCATTTCGCAATTTCTTTTCCAGGTAAGACATATTCATCAATGTACAAAACTCAAAAATTTTACATACGAAAGTTTCTGTAAATGTTGATGATTTAGATTTAAGTTGGTAATATTGGTCAATTGTCTTTGTCTGTTATGAAATTGTACTATCTGGGTCTTTTCTACATTAAAATAAAGCGAGTTTGTGCAGAACCAACAGAAAAGGTCAGATAAGGCATCATTACATCTATTCTCCAGGACAGGTTTAGATTTTTCTGAAACTGTAACAGATATCATTTGCATATAATGTAAAATGTGCAAAAGTTTTAATTTTTACAATATCATTTACAGATATAAGAAAAAGAGTCGGTCCTAAAACCGACCCTTGCGGAACACCAATGTCGATATTTAAGTATGTTGCTTACGTTCAGATAAAAATTATTTTATCCAGTGAAGAGCATTGTGTCGAATTCCTATAAATTTTAGTTTATTTATCAAGATATGATACTAACCGGACACTCACACCCATCGATTGGGGTTATTAATTTTTCATAAAATAAATGGATTGCACTATCAGTCGGTTTAGATGATAAAAAACCATGTTGATTGGGTATGATAATATTATTTGAATCTAAGTATACATTTAATCGACACAAAAAACCATACTCAAAATTTTTTGAGAAGACTGATGGAACAGTTAAGGGATGGTAATTTTGAATCTGGTGTGGATATCCTTTTTTTAATATTGGTACAACTTTTCCAATTTTCAAGTAATTTGAAAAGTTACCATTGCAAAACAAGAGATTCAAAAGGTATGTTAGGGGTGGTATAATAAAAGGTATCAGTTTTTTCACTAAAAATGTAGATAAATCATCAAACCCAGATGACTTAGTAATTTTTAACTTATTTAATAAAAGATCATGCAGATCTTCTTGAGTAAAAGGATTGAAATATTCAAATAACAATGTTATTATTATAGAAACCAGGTATAAATATCTGTGGCAAGAGATATGCATCGAAAGACACAATCAAAGAAGTGTCTTACCTGAGCAGCTTTAGGGAAAGTACAGACTAAAGTTCACATTCACACCCATACGTCAAAAAAGGAAGGTTTTCAATCAGTATCTGCACCCTGTCATTATCTATAAAGCTGAAACACTTACTATGACAAAAAAGAATATGCAAAGATACATTAATGCTGAGAATAAGTCAAAAGGACTGAGTTCGATATCAAGTTATCAAGTACAAGACCTGGATACAAGTTGGTCTTGGGCTATTCTGCATCTAAAATGGAATTGAATCGGACATGTTGGTAGAATGACTGATGAGCAGTGGACAAGAAATATAGTAGAATGAAGTCCAAGTCACGAAGCGTACAGCTATAGAGGCAGACCAATAGAGAGAAAAGGCAAGAATTAAGGGAGGTCTACGTCCAGCATTGGACTAGCATTTTGCAGAAGTTGTAACTGCATCAATTCTCTGCACTGTAACTATGTAATTCATAGTTTTGAACCTACGCGATTTTCCGGAAGGATTAAACCCGAAATTCATGTTCTCCGGTTATTTTTTACAATTAAATTAACCTTTAAAGGTTGAATGATCCTAAAATCAATAATTAATGAATTACGATTTAATTATAAACTGTTTTCTCTTAGAATGTCATAATAATATAATCTATCTCATTCTCTTGACCAAACCTTTAACGCTTATTATGTTGATATTTTTCGTAAAATGGTATTTACAAAATAGTTAATGGAATTGTCTCACTGTTTGACCACATTAATTGTTGAGTTGGTAAGAAGAATGTCAGCTTAGCAAGTGAGCTTATCGAATTTCAAAATCTTTAATTAGCGTTTAAGTAACTTAAGTGTTTGTTCTTTAATAGCCCTCGTCAGAAACCTACGTTCGAATTCAAGGTGACAAAAATGCATTTAGGATATTGAGTAATTGGATTTATTACAATATTTTTAATAGGAATTAAGTGTTCTCCTACCTATAAAAATTAGATAAGAATATTCCTGAGAAAGTTCCTCCTATGTTTTAAGGATAATTTTTTAGCAAAGGATAATAATTTACTGATATTTCCACATTTATTTTCTCATTTAAGGTAATTTGACGTAACTAGTCAAGTTACCAACTATTTTTAAAATTTGTATAAATTTATTAATTTATTAAAACAGGATAAATTATATGATACGAAACATGGTCGTTAGATGTTATTACAGTACTCGTTTTTATTTCCAGACTCGGCTCCTACGTCGCCTCGTCCGTAAACTAACTCGGCCACGGACCGACCTTGTAACGTATAATACTATTTCCTAATATTAGCCTTTCTTAAAACTTTTAAAAATATTTCAAAAACGACGAAAATGATTTTGATGTCATTCTCTGAAAAATAGTTTTTTTTTTCCAATTATTGAATT
The DNA here is from genome assembly GCA_964028335.1 of Altica lythri. Classification (NCBI taxonomy): domain Eukaryota; kingdom Metazoa; phylum Arthropoda; class Insecta; order Coleoptera; family Chrysomelidae; genus Altica; species Altica lythri. The sequence continues at coordinate 29,163,464 of OZ034801.1, read as the reverse complement.
AATTTTCATAAAGATTGTGGTTAAGCGAAGTTTTAGTGACATCTATGGTGTACTCTAGAGAGGAAAGGATATTCTAAATTGGAAGCAACGAGAGATAGAAACACGAGGTGAAGTTCCAGTACTCATGTTTGTAACAGTTTTTTTCTTGTCAAATCTTTTCCGAATTTAACATTAATAATCTCGCTTTAAAAACTGAAAAAAACTTACTTCTATTAGTTATTAAATCAGGATCCACATAATTTCTTATATTCACAGTTATGGCTTGTTCTATATTTGTAAGATAAATTTCTTGAATATCTGTCATTGGTGAAAAATCAGCTTGCCGTGGTTCGAAAACTCGTCGTACTCCTAACTAAACAAAAAAAAAAACAAAAACAAAATTAATATAATATTATTTTAAATCACTTTTATCAAAGTATGGCAGTTGGGGCATAGCGGGGTGAGTCTTACGCTCGAAACAAACACCGTGCAAACTTTCAAATTGCTCGCTTTAATTGGTCTTTATTCGGCGCGTGACTTTCATAGGCGAACCACAACATTTTAGCAGGCGTATGTGAAATTTAAACAAAAATATCAAAACTAGTGTTTTTCTTAAAATTTGTAGTGTAATTGTGTGTTGTAGCTTATTAAACATCAGGTCCCTCCTGGACTTCTTAATCAAAAAGTTTGTGTTCAATTTTGAAGGAGCTGATGGGGCATAGTGGGGTATAGCGCTTGGGGCAAAGTGGGGCACCATTTTTGGATTCTAGAAAATGTAATATACTTATATATTTATTTTTAACGTTTTCTGGGGACATAATTTCAGACAGCTGGACTATTCGGAGAAGCTTTTGTATCTGCAACAACCATGACGACTGCTATTAATGCATTTAGAGTTACAGGTATATGTCCCGTAAACAAGAATATTTGCACTGACGCTGATTTTCCACTCGTGGATACTACAGACAACCCTAAGCCTGCTGAGGTGGCTGTTTCCAAGAGGCCTCAAAGAAAACCACTTCAAAACATTTTGACCGGTTTCAAGACCATAGCAAATCCCACAACGGGATAGGAGTATACAAACCCCACGTATGGTCAATAGGCCCTCGAGTTTGGTAACAACTCCAGAGCAAATAATGCCAATTCCTAAGGAAAACCGAACAAGCAAAACAGTTAACAGGCAACCAGGGATAAGGGCAATCATCACAGAATCACTCTTCAAAAACGAGCTTCTGGCCATTAAAAAGTCACAGAACTAAAAGAACGGAAAAAGATTGTAAAGATTTGAAATCGAATTCCATCAAACAGAAGAAGAGAAAGGTTGTCAAAAAGAAAGGCAGCAAAATCTCTGAAGAAGATGAAAACGATGCCGAATGAATCTATTGTGGTTACTTGTGGTCAGAGTCAACCGAGGGATGGATATGTTGTCTAAAATGTTGTGCTGGAGTGGATGAAAAATATGAAAAGGCTACTCATTTATGTACATTGTGCAATGAAAGCTAACCATTGAAAACCAAAATCTTTAAGTTTATAGATATAGTAGAAGTAACGTAGATTTTTGTTATCTTGATTGTAGTTTTAAAGGAGAATTGCTATGCTAAAGTGTTGTAATGTTTTTTTCTTTTTTTTATGTTGCTAAGAAATACAACTATTTCTTTTGGGAGTTGTGTTTTGTTCCTTATTATGACCACCCTACAATGCTCCACTTTACCGCTATGCTCGGGGCGCGTAATTACAAACCCTAAGTGGTAATTCAAATACATTTGTATATAAAAAAACACCATACTATCAGCATTTTAACGGTGTTATTTATAGTTTAGTTTAATATATTTATTAATAATTAATCTTCTTCAAAAGTCTAGTAAGAATTTGTGACTTATAATTTATGTCACTGAAAAGTTACTAAGCTAGTTTTTTTTTATTTATTAAGTAGGTAAGTTTCGTCTGTGAGAAAGTTGGAGATAATTGTAATAATAGTAGTATTTTTTTTGAAACGATATTCAAATACAACGTATGGTTTGACTGTATCGTTATTGTCGGAGCGTTCGAGGGCTGAAACCACTTAGGGTTTGTAATTACGCGCTCGGGGCATAGGGGGTCAAATGCCTTTTTAGAAAGTTTTTTATATTTTCGTCGTGTTCTGTGTCTCTGTGTCATTCCGTGGAATTTGTAATCGAATTTAAACCTATTTCCCGACTACCTAGAGCTCTGAAATTTTCAGGATAGCTAAGAACTGGATGACAATGCATGTTTCAAGTGTGTTTAGGCATATACATAGATTTCGAAATTTATACCGAATTGATATTAAACATGATCTAAGTTGTGTATAGATAATATTATTTTGAAAGTTATTAAATAAATCGTTCGTAGCATAGTTGGTTAGGCGGCGGATCAGTCCACTTGTGACAGTTCTGTTATGTTATCATAATGGGATCGATTACGCGACAGAGAAGCTTTTTTTTCTTTTTTTTTTTTTGTTCTTACATGTGAAAACAGTAATTATTATTTTAACTGGTAATAAAATAAACTGTTTTAGAAAGTTTTTAGATACAACTACCCTTGATTTTGTTAACAAGGAAACAATGTTAAAAACGATTGTTTACATAACAGCGTGTTAAAAATACTTTTAACACGTTGCCATGTAAACAAGTTTACTTTTAACACGGTTTAGTTTACTTTTAACACGGTTTGGTTTATTGTCATTGCAAATTCGCTCGTTTCATTATCAAAATAGGGAAGTTGTACAAAAAACATTGTATGGTATTTGTGTTAAAAGTGATTTTATTTTGTTCGTGAAATTGTTCAATTCGCTCCGCTCATTTCACAAACGTTTTCACTCACAAAATAAAACCCCACTTTTAACACTCATATCATAAATAACTATTTTGTAAATTGTGCTTATTTATTTCATTTAAGTATTGACATCTCGTAGATTTATTAAGTCATCAACATAAACATATCCGTAGTCATTCGAAATGAATTATGCTTGATTCTAAGTTACAACTTTTCATTTATTCACATTATTTCAGTTTTTACGGATGTTAAGTATCCTACTATGCCCCCCTCTCACATATGTAGACTTTCTTCTCAACAGAAAGAGCACGATACTACCGATAATTTTGTGATCACAAACAGCTTTGAAAATATTAATGAAGAGAACAAAAAAGATAAGAACTGTAAATTCTAATGAGAAAGACAGTTTTTAGTGATTTTGTTTTATTCTTACCTTTTGTAAAGTAGGGGTCAAATTAACATATCCCTTTAACATAAAACTAGGAATAACAGCAACCACATGCCTGTATCTTAACCTTTCAATAATATATCGTAAACTTCCATTCAGTCTTAAATCACAGATCAGTTTATCAATTCCATTCTCTTGAAGAGGCAGTAGTAATAGTAAATAGTACTTATCACTATCCAATGGGAAACTTAAAGCTAATGCATTAAGGTAAGATACATAGAAGAATGGTAACACTGTATCATACTTCATATAATTAATATTATATTCTCTATATTTTCCTTGAACTAAGAAACTTGGTTGAGTTGGAGGCAAATAAGGTGTTAGATGATAATTTACAGGATATCCAGAAGGATATATTTGAGAATTTTGGTTATCATAGTATTGAGACATTAAATAATCTGCTACAGATCTGGATTTTCTAATAATTATATCTCTTTTTCGTCTTCTGGCCTCTTCTTCATCGCCATTTAATTCGTTTTCTTCGGGTATTTTGGTTGTAATATCATTATCAAAAGGACGAGTAGCATCAGGATAAGGATAACTAAATAAGGTACTCGCTTCATCTTCATCTTTTTCATGTTCTGTGTCATCTTCATCTTCATTTCGATATTTGGTGGTATATTCTTCATCGTTATCATCGTCATCATCATGATCATCTTCATCGTCATGGTTGGTATATGTATTTACTTGCTTACTAGTATGTTCAGTATTATTTTCTTCTGTTGTATCCGTTTCATCATCTTCTTCATTGGTATACCTATCAGTTGATTCTGTAGTAGTTTGTTCACTGTAATATTCTTGTGTTGTATTATCTTCCTCACCGTCATGTTCGTTCGTATCCCCGCTCGTTCCTTCTGTAGTAGTTTGTTCTATAATATTTTCAGTTGGAGAAACTGTAGTATGTTCTTCTTCTTCTGTTAAATGTAACTGTGTTGTTATTTCATCTGGTACATAGATTGAAAATATTGTTGTATCTGGTGTACTTGTAGATTCTAAAAGAATATGATATATCAAATCAGTTTAGAAATAACATTTCCAAGTACTGGTATTTTTCTCAGTGAATCAGAATGTATTGATAACATAAAAAAGCAAGAAACATCTAAACATACGCAGATGGACATAACTAAGTAGATTGTAATATGATAAAAAAATAGTGTCTTTATATATCTATAATCATCATGTGCATATTTATTTCTATGATTGTACTTACCAACGTTATTTTGAGTAGTACCTTCATACTCTCTGGTAAACACTTCTGCAACTTGTAAAGTAGTTAAACTCAATTTGGTAGTAGTTTCTATATCACTATCAACTTCAATAGTTGTAGTATCAGTGAAAAGCTCTGTAGTAGAAAGTTGAGTTGTAGTAGGTTCGATTGTAGTAGTTTCGGTTGTAGGAATCTCGGTTGAAGTAGTCTCGATTGTAGTAGTTTCGGTTGTAGTAATATCAGTTGTAGTTGTAGTAGGCTCAATTGTAGTAGGCTCGGTTGTAGTAGGTTCAGTTCTAGAAGTTTCGGTTGTAGTAGGTTCAGGTGTAGTACGTAAAGTTGTAGTATCACCAATATTAGATGTACTATCTGTAGTATCTTCTCTAGTAATTCTAATTTCGGTAGGCATGTTAGTAGCAACATTCTGAGCTACAGTAGTACCTATAGTTTCAGTATCAGTAGTGGAAACTGTTGTTGTATCAGTATTTTCATGTGTAACTACAGTGGTAACATCAGACTCTTCATCTGTTGTTGATGCTAGTGTACTGTCTTCAGTTAAAGTAGTTGTTGATATTTCATTGGCTGTACTAGGTAACTCAGTAGTAGTAGTAAAAGGTACAATAGTGTTGGTAGTGGGAATTTCAGTAGTAGTTGTCGTAGGTTCTTCTGTGGTAGTGGGAATTTCAGTAGTAGTTGTCGTAGGTTCTTCTGTGGTAGTGGGAATTTCAGTAGTAGTTGTCGTAGGTTCTTCTGTCGTAGTGGGAATTTCAGTAGTAGTTGTCGTAGGTTCTTCTGTGGTAGTTGGAATTTCAGTAGTAGTTGTCGACGTGGTCGTCGGTTCTTCTGTGGTAATTAATACCTCTGTAGTAGTAAGTACTTCTGTAGTAGTAGGTACTTTTGTAGTGGTAAGTACTTCTGTGGTAGTAGGTAATTCTGTAGTAGTTGGTACCTGTCTAGTAGTAGGTATTTCTGTAGTGGTAGGTACTTCTGTAGTAGAAGGTACTTCTGTAGAAGTAGTTGGTTCTTCTATACTAGTAGTAGGAGCCTTAGTAGTAGTAGTAGTACCTACTGTTGTTGTAGGTATTTCAGAAGATTCTGTGGTAGTAATAATAGGCTCTGTAATCGTAGTGGTAACTTCATTGAAAATATTTGTGGTGTCACTTTTTCTAGAAGTTGCAGTAGTACTATCAAGTTCTGTGGTCATTTTAACAGTCATTCCTTCACCTAAAGTTTTAGTAGTAGTAAAATCTAATGGTTTTGGTGATGTTGATGGATCCGGATAGAAACCACTATTAAATGAAAAAATATCGAAACCATAAAACCTTAAAATTTCTTCGTAGTCAGGTTTTAATGTCACATTATCATGATTTAGTGTAAGACCAGCTAAGAAACCTTCTTTTGGAATAAAATAACTCTGAAAAAAATATTAGTAAGTAAAATATTTTGATTGTTTAATATATTTTCTTTATTTGCCTTTAAATGACGATGGATATCTCGAAGTCCAACTCTAATTACAGAAATATCATTTGGTATATGAGCAGCTTTTTGTAATTCTCTTACAGCTTCTCCTTGAAGACCTTCACCAAGCGCTACTAGAATGCTTAGAGCCCCATATGGGGATATGGCAATATTATTTTCGTTGTGTTCATTATGTATCTATAACAAGAAAAGTATTGAAAAAGTTACTAATAAAAAAGAATTTCTTTCGGTGGAAGTCAGTAATGTCTTTATTTTTATCAATATTGGTTGCGTTCATTTAATGGAATTTTTAATTATGTTTACTGTTAACACACACTTGAACCTGGATAAATTGTGCGCTACGTAATTTTTTCCATTTTCTTATATTCGTTTAAAATATATACTTTAACAAAAGGCGAAAAAAGTTTATCTATGATTTTTAAAGAAAAAATATAGGTTTCTGATGCTAATAATATGATTATTTCTATCCCTAATTGTGTACTGATTACTTCATTATAGTTATTGTCACAATAATAATAATTTGCAAATTAGTTTCGTAACATTTTCGTCAACGTTTTGCTTTATAGGATGCAGTTTTGTTTAAAATGTCGATATAATAAAATCATGTAATGCGTGAATAATAGCGACATGCCTCAATTATTTTGTGCTATACAGTTAATAAAATAAAAAAGGGAATATAGGTGAAAATTATTTGAAATGTAAACGGTAAATTCGTAATACCGAGATTTGAACAACTCTGTCATTATTGTAAAAAATTAAGTGCTAATTTTAACGTGTGATTAATTTGAGAGATAAAATTTGCTACAATAAAATAATTAAACTTTTTTACTCATTTACTCATACTTCCTTAAATGTTAATTACAATCCTAGCTATCGCGTGAGAAGAATATTCTGATATGGTAATTCTTCAGTTCCATGACTTCATCTTCTTTGTATTATTTACGCTATGTGAGTTCTAATTGTTTACGTAAGATTTGTTTGTTTTTATTTGAGTATTCTAAGGCAGACGATTAAAAATATACATCAAGTTTAACTTAATGACAATTAATAGTTTACTATCTATTAAATAAACTAATAGTTACTATTGGTATAAAGCTTAATTTGATTAAGTATAACCAGAGAAGTATCTTAAGAACTGATATCGAAAAGAAATAATAGAAGATGAATATTCAGATGAGAGTTAAAACAAAAAAAAAACAGCGTAGGAAGTCTATCCGAAAAGTATCCAATATACCTTGATAACTCCGCGCTGGTGTTAATTTTCATCATCGGATGAGTGGTATCCTTCAAATTAAATAGTTCGTATTAGATAAAATAACGCTCACAATTATATTTTCATTTCCAGAAACAGTCCTGGTAGTCAGTTTTCAGAATAGCCTTGAGTACCTACCCTCGACGCAATATTTTTAACTGTATTTTTGCCACCAAATCGGTGCCCTTGAGAGGTTTTTTCACATTCAGGAACCACATAAGGGGTATGTGCGGACTGTACGGAAGTTGGGAAACAGCACGATGTTGTGTTTTCTTAAAAAACTATAAGATTGATTGAGTCCGCTGACGCATTATCATGATATTCGTAATAAATAAGTCAGTCTCTGAGTGAGCAGCAATGCGATCGTTTTCTTCTAACCTCATACAGACGCTTGGGATATTCCCTAAACCGATTTTAACTCAGTCTAAAACAAAACCAAAACAACAATCCAACCTTTCTTTCTCAAAAAAACCTCTTCTCTAACCATATACATTATCGACCGTTAACAGACGAATCGGAACAATCCCCAAAACAACAACCACTCCCATTTCCAAGCCTAAATAACAACCAACTACAACCTCCAAAAACCCACCCTCTCCAAAAACCTCCTCACCAACAGCCTCTTCTCCTATTTCCACCAACTTTAATATCCCTTGCACTTCCACCAGCAACAACCCTACCTTCATCACTCCTCTTTCTTCCCCAAACTCTCCTCACCATATCTCTCTGCCACCTAGAACTACCACTCCCATCAACGATAATACCACCAACACCCTTAAACCTACAAAAAATCAAATCTTAAACATTAGAAACATTTCTCTTCAACACAATTCCCACGTAAATCTATACGTTATCCTCAACCGGTATGAACTCCTACACAACCAAATCTCCCTTTGTAAAGTTAACCTCCACCTCCATTACCTCCCTGAAAATCTCTGACCAACTCCAAGACATCTTAAGACTAGTTCTGTGCAGACCCCCAGGTCCTCCTTTTCCAAAAAGTTATCCCTCCACGTGCCCTCGTTGCTTCCCCAGATACTCCCTGGTAATAAAGGAAGTAGATTTCTCTCTTTATGACAATGCTTTCGCTGAGAATCTCAAAGAAATTCAATTCCTCTTCACCAGAACCTGAAGAATTACCGCCAGAAAAACAAATAGACCTTTCTCTATGTTCACAATCTTAACAAAATCTAAACCCCACTTCATCTCCGCCATAAACAGGAATCCTGTTCCATACAGAAGTCCACCATTGCTAGCCTTCTAACACCATTTAGGTCCTGCTCCAATCCCCGAATACTGCACTACGTGCATACAAAACGAACGTTGATGTTCAGAATTTCAACGTAAAATTCCTTATTAATGGTCTGACATTTTGAGGCATATTCGTGGTGCACAACATTTTCATGATAAAAAAATAAGCATTAACTTGAAATTGCTCAGACTTGTTTTTATTTGTGATTCCGATGGTCGTGATTCCGATGGGAATTTCCAATTTAAAGATATTTCTGGTTCATTATCATAAATCCAATATTTATCACCAACCTTTTTAAGCAGATTATTATTATTACTGACCATTTATACATTGCCCTGACGAATTCTAAACCATCACCAGGAATTAATATCGAAATGAACTTTCCATCATAGACATGTCTAGGCTTTTAACACACCCGTGTCGTCTGAATTTAAGGTTAAAAATTCCTGTAGTTTTTCATATTCTAATATTATCTTTAATCGCAAGTTTTTTTATTAAGGATGTCCTCGTAGGTATAGACCTAAATACAAATGTACCGAGAACATCTATTGGGCAGATGAGACAATTTATTAATTTGGGATTTAAAGGCCTGCAAGTTAGGACGAGTGGGGAAGGCGTGGGAAGGTAAGGAGTTCCACAATCTGGAGACCCTGGGGATGAAGGAACGATCGAATCGATCCTTTCTCGATCTCCAGCATTGAACAGTATAAGGGTGCATGGAGCTGGCACTACGCGTTGCTCTGGCTGGTCTGACAAGTGGAGGCATTATAGAGCGGAGTTCTTCTGAGCAAAATCCGTTTATGTATCGGCAAAACAAGGAAAGATCAGCTACTGCTCTTCGGTGGGATAATGGGGCTAGGTTTTTGGTGATACTGGTGTCGTTTATTAGTAGAACTGCTCTTCTCTGTATTGCATCACGAACTCCGAGCCTTGACGGAGCCGCCGAACCCCATACATGCGAGCAGTATTCAAGATTAGGTCGTATTTGGGCTTTGTAAAGAGTAGCTAAGTTGGATGAATAAAAAATTTTTAAGAATTTTGATTTAAACATACCAGCAAGATTAAAAAATCTTTATATTTCGAATTTCGATAATTTGTTTGGTTACTTTTTTACAAAAATGAATTAAAAAAAGTGCTTCAGAATCAACATTCTAATTTAGTGCAACAGATCCTCTCTTAAAATAATCCTAACGCAAAAGAACAAAGTCTGTATTTAGGGATTCTCGTTTTTGTTTGGCAGTAGATAATTAGCTTTTTGCAAATTTTTCAAAAAATTGAATTTTATAAATGCATGTACTGAAATAAACTAAATAATAAATAAATAACATACTTTAATGTTAAGTGTCAACAATACAAGACTTGGAGCTCCTATCAGTTAGAATGCAGGTAAAAATGTGTTGACAAAGGTGACCAAAGTTCCCCTGATGAATAAAAGATACATTTAAAGTCGTTGTTTTAACACATTTTATCTCAACGAGTACTTTAACAAAATTAAAATGTTCAGGAATACTCTTGTAAACATTTGTTGGTAATTGTGTGTAAGAAAAAGTCTAATACCTGTTGCAAGAGCAATTGAAGATGCAGCAATGCGTGTCACATAATATACTTATAAAAGTTACACTTGTTAGATCACAATAGTGTTGTCTTCGTTCTTTTCGCCGATTTACACCTACACGTGAATTACTGAAAAAATTGCTCGCTGTAAAGAAATAAAGTTGCCAAACATTTACTGCTTGGACAAATGAAATAAACTAAATAGCAGGATATATTTTGTAAGAGTAGAAAATAGGGAGTCAATTTTATAGAAAACACTAGCTGACCCCGCGGACTTCGTACCGCATATAACGGATGTATTTTTTGTTTTTTTCAAATTTTTACGATTTTATTTTGGGTTCAATTTTTTTTTTTATTTTATCGTTTTTATCATATTTTCTCGTAAATTTTTAGCTGTATACTATTTTTTGATTATATTTTGTAATTTATCGATTAAATATATTTGGTAGCAACTGCGGCACCTTACGTCATATTATTTAATTTAGCAAGAATTAGTTGAAATATATGAGATATTATGCAAAATAAACCTTAAGTAAGAATTGCTCGTTTAAATATATGTGATATTAACTGCGCCACCTTACGGTGGCACCATAGTACTTTATTAAGTCATAATTGCTACTTTAAATATATAAGATATTAACTGCGCCACCTCACGGTGGCATACTCAGGCTTTGAACTTCATTACTGAACCGCTAGATGGCGTTGAAGAAGCTAGTTTTTGTGATTTTTTTAATAAAAAGTATCCCACGTTAATTCTAATACCTCCAAGAATATGTATACAAATTTTCATGATGATCGGTTAAGTAGTTTTCGCGTGAAAGCGTAACAAACAAACTTACATTCACATTTATAATATATAGGGAAGGGATAGGGATAGGGAAGGGAAGGGATGCGTCATATTATTAATTTAGCAAGAATTTGTTGAAATATATGAGATATTATGCGAAATAAACCTTAAGTAAGAATTGCTCGTTTAAATATATGTGATATTAACCGCGCCACCTTACGGTGGCGCCATAGTACTTTATTAAGTGGTAATTGCTAGTTTAAATATATAAGATATTAACTGCGCCACCTCACGGTGGAATACTCAGGCTTGGAACTTCATTACTGAACCGCTAGATGGCGTTGAAGAAGCTAGTTTTTGTGATTTTTTTAATAAAAAGTATCCTATGTTAATTCTAATACCTCCAAGAATATGTGTACAAATTTTCATAATGATCGGTTGAGTAGTTTTCGCGTGAAAGCGTAACAAACAAACTTACATTCACATTTATAATATAAAGGGAAGGGATACCTGTCGGTATGTTTTTATGTTTTTACTACATTGTGTACAAAAAATCTTGGTATCTTATATCTTTAAACGAGCAATTCTTGTATATATATATATAATTGGAATCTCGGAATCGGCTCCAACGATTTTCATAAAATTTAGTATAAGTATAGGGGGTTTCGGGGGCGATAAATCGATCTAGCTAGGAATTATTTTTAGAAAATGTCATTTTATTCGTGTTTTATCGATAATCAACTTAAACATAAACTTACTTTTTTTTTATTGGAAGAAAAATAACATAACAAAAAGGTGGCGTTTGAGTAGTCCCAATTTAAACTGAAAAATATGACTCTTTCTGACATCTATTGGCGAATAATAATACTATTTTTTTTTAACGACACAACAACAGCTAAAGCTATTCCAGCAGATGGTGTTGTTAAGTAACACGAAGTCAATGAGTGTTTGCTTTGAGGTTAGACTAAGAAAATCAATTGTTTATTTACATTATTTGTGTCTTCTTAATGCACGTGTTCACTTAAAAACGCCTAAACGATCTTGGAAAAAAACGCTTGTAAACAATCTAACTTCACGAAGCCGCAACTCGCCTCAAGAACACCTAGAAGAGCATCGTCATCCAACTGATTAGGATTCTCAAACTTCTCACAGTGAAGACTCATTTCAAGGATAGCGTCATAAAAATAATCAGGTTTCTGCTCGTCCCACACGTGCTGCAAAGTAAGATGCTTGCAAAATTTGACTGACATTACACGAGCAAAGCTCGGTCATCCTGGTACTATCTTTAAAAGCTGCACTTATACAATTGTTGATGGAAAAAGCGTAGGTAAGTATAATAATCCGTAAAATAAATTTATTCTAAATATGCAACTGCTGTGCTTCATAATATCTAATAAATATTTAATACCTTCATTTCATCTCAAAATACTAAATAAAACTAGATGCAACTTATGAAATAATCTCTACGTATATAAAGACCTGTTTGGACTGAATTGATTACTCTTACACCATCGTTGAACCTAAAGTGTTAAAGGTAGAAATATGAAATAATGGGTCATTTTATGTCGTAGACACCACTAAAGTAGGATTGTTTGATATTCTATTCCTAAAGGGGTTGAAGATTTAAACAGCTTAAATAATATTAAATACAAAAACAGATGCCCGCACTCACCCATAGCCTTATTTAGGTACCATCACAGAATCTATATTACTTAAGTAGATATCCACTAAAGAAGAATTTTTTGATATTCCACTACTAATGTCACTAAAAAAGTGAAGTGATTAAATGACTGCTTCACCATAGCCAGAGCCCGAAAGGACTGAAGTTGAAATGTTGACAATGGATTCCTCTTATGACGTAGGCATCCACTAAAGAAATATTTTTTATTATTTCACTCCTAACAATTTTAAAAAGTGATTAAATAACGTCTAAATAGGGAGTAAGAAAGTACAATCGGATTTGAACACATAAATGGAATTATGTTCTATATTTCAAAATAATATATTGCTGACAGTACAAAATTACCTAAACATAAAACCGTATTAACCAAATTAGCTTGAGTTAATATTTTACCATTAAGGTTATACGATCAGGACCAAAACCAATACGGTTTTTCACCATGACATAAGGATTCTATATACCAAATTTTCTGACCCTATAACCTTCCATTCAAGAGTTATGGCGCACACGGATTCTGGACGGTGAGACGGAGGAACACACAAGCCAACCTTATAAAGTACCGATGGTACTTGATAATCTTTACATATAAAAAGACATATCTGGACTGTCCGACTGACTAATTTACCGTCGTAGAGCTTAAATTAGTAAAGGTAGAAATATGCAGTTTAGACAATGAGTTCCTCTTATGATCTATTAAAAATATTATTGTGTGGCAAGGGGTGAAACAAGACGATTTCTGACTAGGGCGAGAGTTGACTGCCCGAGTGAAGAGAACATTTGAAATAGTTCCACATATTCTTGTTTATTTTGCGCATATGATATCTATCCAGTTTAGGATTGGTTAGAATATAATTAATTTTTTTCTCTACCAATACAAAATACACCATATCATTAATTACATCATAATTTAAAATTTCGTCTGGTTTAAATGACCGCAAACGTTGGGAAAGCTGAGTTATTGTACTAAATAGCACCGAGTGCACAAAAACGAAAATTATATTGACAAAATACTAAATACAGTAGTTGTAGCTAGATGGTATGACAATTCTTTTAATTCGTTAAATGACCTAGACACTAAAAATATAATATTCATTTTAATAACAATAGACTATATATGCTGCGTCAAAACATTTTTTGTAAAATGTTACTATTTTTATATAAAAATTATTTTATTTTGTTATGGATGCTTATAAAATAAATAATCTATAAATATAAAAAATGCATTATAAACATATTCTGTAAGAATTGTATAGGCAGAAAAAGTATAGTATTTAACTGTCGGTTGTTTTTGCATTGTTTTCCATTTTTTTTTTATTAATTAAATCCAGAGCACCTATGGGACTTCTTAAAAAGAAAGTTCGCAGTCATAGGCCCTCACCTGTTAACCATAATCAACTGTTAGATGCGATAATAGCAGAGTGGGAGATTATACCCCAAGATGTTATCAAAAATCTGATCTCCAGTATGCCAAGGCGAATAAATGCAGAATAAGAAGTAGAGGAGGCGGTAAACGGTACTAAGTCAAATTCAATTGTTTACGTTTTTTGTGTGTACATAATGTTTATCGAATTGTTTGTGTTATTATTAAATTAATAAAAATTTCTTTAAAATACGCCGATTTCTGTTTAAATTAATTGCTTTGTTTCATATAAAAGTTTTGTGAAGCTACCCAACATATCAGTCGAATACAGGAACACTCGAGCTTATCGTAAAGTGGTGCTTTAAATTTGTCCACGAGTTTATACGTTTTTAATTTTTACAACTTCGTATTGCAAATTTTAGTTTTGGTTTGTTTTGTATTATTTCTCCAAATCGTTACATTGGAATCTTCTGTAACACTCATTTCATTTTCTTGTGTTTTATTCTTTACATTGTTATATCTTCTTTTGACTAAATTTTAATGACACTATTTTTCTTGTTCTGTTTACGTATATTTTTGTTGTTTGTTTTGAGAATATACGAAATCCTCGAAATCTGATTTATATCGTAAAATGTCAAAATTTATTAAGCATAAGCATGTGCATGAAAAAATCTGACTAAATGTAATTGGTACTAAAACTTGTTAATATATATAAAGTTCTTTGTTCTCATTCTAATTAATTCTTACAAATGATAATTAAATTTGGAATTCCCGGGCAAATAACTTGCTATTCTGCTCAACTTAACACAACAAACATCAATTTGGGAAGTAGCTAATATTATATTCTTTAAGTGTATTTCCTTTTTAATCTTTCATTGTTAACAAACTATTTCAGGGATGGATAATGAGTCATATTACATTAACAATAAAAACAAAATTCCTAAAAAGATACGTGAAAATTTTATTTATTTCTTATTAACAAAATAATGTTTGATTTAAGATTAATTATACCCGTAAGAAAAAACTTTTTAATATTTCCATAAAATAGTTATTTACGTAACGAGTTATGAAAAGTCCAATTTTGTTTAACGAGTGTGATGTTGCAGCAAGAGCGTAGCGAGTGCTGCAAATGAACACGAGTTAAACAAAATGGCGTTTTATAACGAGTTCCGTACAAGATTTTTTATAATTTTGTCGAAATTCCATAACTAATAAAAATCATAATTATTATCTAATAATAAGTAAAAACAATACATCTAGTTCTCGTGTTTATTTTGCATTGACACCTTTCTAATGACAATTCTATTTAATACAGATATAATTAAAAGGTAAGTTTCTGACTTAAATATTAAGTATTATTATTTAATTTTTTGTTTAAAAATGTCTGCTTTTAAATATTTCTTTAATAAAGTTAGTATAAAATAGTTCTTAGTTGTTTATATTTGCTTTATATTTTTCGTAACTTGTTTTGAAATGAACTTTTCAAAACTAGTTACGTAAAGTTTTACTTTTCAAAACTAGTTATGAAAAGTAATGACTTTCAAAACTGACAGCAGTTTTGAAAAATGTCACTTTACTTGTCAAAATTATAAAAAAGTATAAACATAAGCACCGATTGTAGACTAATATGAAAATTGTGTACGGTTGAAAACCTCGAATGTGTTTCAAACATAGACAAATTAAGGTTTCAAACTATAAATCATTATCCCAGGTGGATCTGTGATAGATCCAAAATTCAAATGAACTATGTGAGAGTTGACTTTTGTCATATATGTTTGCACGTATTGGTTAAATTTGACACCAAAGAGAGTTAGTTCATACGATGGTTGTCTTTTTAGTTTTGAATATAGCCTCTTAGAAGGCGCCAATAATAGAACCTTCAGACACAAATGTAAACTCAATCTTTTGTTTACATAAATCCAGAGTTTCATTGCGATAGAACAAGTCGTGTAGTTACAGTGAATTTTTGAAACTAGGAAGTCGAAAAATGGATCTTAGCCGAGAATATTATCGAGCAATAATTTTTCACAATTATCGGAGAGGATTATGCCAACAGCAATTTCTTGCTGAAAAGGTTTTTGTGCTTGGGGATTAAAACTCCACACCAATCAACTATTTTTCGCTGGTATTGCAAATTTCAACGTGGTCACTCCATTCTCAGCGACTAATCCAGGTTAGCAGTCAGACAGCATAACATTGATACGGTTTGTCAGCTAATTAAGGATGACCTTTAATAACATACCGGAAAATAGAGGTATGTTTGGGCTTTTTAAATACTTTGATCATAAGGAACTGGGTGTTCCGAAGCTTATTTCTCGTTGGATCCTTCATTTGCTTACAGAGAGCAAAAAGCGGTTTGCGTCAATTGGTGTCCAAAACCATTGGAACGGTTAAACAAAGAAAATATTTATCGCAATTTTTTTAAAAGTTATATAATCATTGTCTTTTTTAGAAAGTTTTTTATATTTTCGCCGTGTTCTGTGTCTCTGTGTCATTCCGTGGAATTTGCAATCGAATTTAAACCTATTTCCCGACTACCTAGAGCTCTGAAATTTTCAGGATAGCTAAGAACTGGATGACAATGCATGTTTCAAGTGTGTTTAGGCATATACACAGATTTCGAAATTTATACTGAATTGTTATTAAATTAAATATGTATACATATTATCATTTTGAAAGACTTCATATAAGTTTGCGGTGGCCTATTTGGATAAGGGGTGAAGCGGTAGATTGTGACAATTCTGTTGGGTTATTGTAATAGGATCGAACTCGCGAGAGAGAAGTTTTTTTTCTTTTTTTTTTTGTTTATACATGTGAAAACAGTAATTATTATTTTAACTGGTAATAAAATAAATTGTTTTAGAAAGTTTTTAGATACAACTACCCTTGATTTTGTTAACAAGGAAACAATCTTCTCTATGATCAATCACAGCGTTGTATGGCTTAATCTTTTTACAATGTCAGGGATGCTGTGCATTGTTGAGATGACACAAAATATGACCTATAAATCAGTAAAAAACTTTCTATTATAAAAAGTTCTTTTTGTAAATTGTGCTTATTATTACTTTCTGTAAAATATACTATCGGTTTACGGTAACTAAAATGTTTGAGAATCTATTTTATTTAAGAATGTTTTGTTGATATTGATAGAAAAATTATATTGTGAATCTTATTCGTTGAGTGCTTATGTAACATTAGAGTCACCAGCTCAAATAACCAGAAGTTGATGTCGATTGCGACCTATCCATCTAGCATATTAAATTCAGTAAGTGACGTTTAAAAATGTTACTATAATCTTTTTGTTCACTACGATAACTATTTTAATTCGGTTATCTCCAGCAAAGCTTAAGAACAGTTTGGTAATGACACACTTAAGTGTGATGTATCAACAGAATTGCGGTAAGTTGCAACTCAGAAAGAACGATTTGCACTTTTAAAATGAGCAATACAGATAAAATATGCAATATTTAACACAAACACAACACCGCAATTACAAACAAAATTCATCCTCACTCGACAACAAACATTCGCCAAGGGAACAATCTGAGCTCCTTGTTATTCATAAATAAGTTAATAAAAAACATACGGGATTATTGATGACGCAGTACTTGTCACGGACTCAGAAGATGGCCTATAAAGTTTTTCAATAAACAGACAGAAAAACTGGTTTTAATAAACAAGACCAAATACATGACCAAAGGAACATCTGCTTTACAAACTGTCAATGAGAAAAAAAACTATCGACCATTTGAATACCCTGAATGCAAAATTATAGGCGCATAGTTTATAGATAATGAAGTGAGAAAACAAAGCAACGAAATTGCCACAATATAAGAACTTCTTAGAGATCAAATATATGGAATACTTACAAAAATTTAAGTGCATATTGTAAATCAAGAGTATACAAAAAATGCGTACGAGTGAAGCGAAAGCAAGAGCCATAACATCAACAAAAAAGATAATTTAGGACCCTAGAGAAGACCTGACGAATGATAACAGAAAAGAAAACACATTAAATGATAGACGAAGAAACACAGACAAAAAGCAAGAAGTGCCAAATAGATGATATCAGATGGGTGAGGAAAAGAACAAGAGAATAAACTAGCATGTTAATCGAATGAGTGCCAAAAGAATGACCAACAAGGTACAAAAGAACTGACAGTACAGAAAAAATCTTTTAGAGCCATGGCGAGACAGCTGGCACTCGATTTCGCAAGATCTGCTAACGCTAAGAAACTTCTAAAAGATAAACAGAAGAAGAATCCGAACGTAACAAAATGTTAGTATTTTCGGATATTCGTTTTTGATTTGAAATAAAATCTATTATAGCTTGAGCTTTAGTATTTAAGCAGTTTGGTTACTCATTTTCGCCACAATTTTTCTGTCACAACAACTATTTTAAACCTAACAGTAAAAGCTTCGCTTTTAAAAACGACATCAAAACATTGTTGCCAGCTGCCAGCAGGTAACTCTTATTAAACGATAGTGACTAAATAAGCGCCCTAAATTTGAAATTTAAACAAATTCATGTTCTCTCTTATTTTGAAGTGATTAATGCCAGAAATATTTCTAAAAATTGGTTTTTATTTATTTCACTTTTAATATTATAAAAAAAACAGGTACCTATATATATTTTAATAATATCCTATTTATTCAATAATAAATCAAAAGATACATTTTGCTGATAGTTTAAGTAAATTAAAATTGTGGAGAAGGTTAGATATACATTAACAATTACAAAGACAGTAATAACAATTTATTATAAATAAAATTAAAAATAATGTATAATTTTGTATATTCTATTAATTGGAAGTGGATACCGTTTCCTGTTAAAATTAATCCAACAAGAACAAATTAGTCGAAAGAAGTTAATTGGATGTAGATGCCAACTACAACCAAATACTAACAAATTATTATTAATTATTGTTATCGAGTAATTTTGCAATAAAATTGCATTTATCTTACCAAAAGTTGGGTGTAAACCTCATATAATTTAATTAAATAAAACCTATTGTGGACTAGGGTCTGTACGAGGGTTGTATTTTTAGTTTTGTATATAGCCATAAAGAGAAAAAATATATAGACTTAAAGTACTTTATTGCTATTCAAAATATGTATGTCCCACCAAGATCAGTACACTTTTGCATACGTTCAAACCAATTGATAAAACAGATATTCCAGTCTTCAGTTGACACCTCAAGATCGCTGTTTTAAAGGCATCTTCTGGTGACTGGAATCGCTGCCCACGCATTGATTTCTTGATCTTTGGAAACGTAAAAAAGTCGTTGGGACTTAGGTTGGGACTATACAGGGATGGTCTAACAATTCGATGTTTTGAAGCTCCAAAAACTCGATTGTCTTTTGGGTAGCGTGAGCACTTGTCTTGATGTAGGATGACTCGCTGTTGTGTGTTGCTTTGAGTTTCGCAATAAGTTCTGATAAACAAACGTTTAGGTATATACCAATCGAAAGTAACCGTTCTTGGATCTTTTAAAGCAATTTTTGCCACGTGACCTGTTTTTGACACAAAAGTTGCGAACATTTTCTTTGACACACTTCGAGAACGGAACACTTTTGTTGGTTTTTCCTTATCATAAAACACCCACACAGCAAATTGGCGTTTATTTTCCGGTTCGTAGGAGTAGAGTAAAAGATTCAACGTCACTAAAAATTGTATAAACGTTTTTTGAGCTCTTTTGTTGAACCGTTCCAACGGTTTTTGACACCAATTGACCCGAACTGATTTTTGCTCTTCTGTGAGCAAATGAAGGATCCAACGAGAAACCACCTTTGTAACACCCAGTTCTTCATGTATCAAGGTTTTTGAAATGCTCAAACATGCCTCTATTTCCCGGTATGTTACCGACGGTCATCCTTAATTAGCTGACACACCGCATCAATATTTTGCTCTGTGGCTGCTGTTTTGGGTGAACCATGCTTAGATTTGTCGCTGAGACTGAACGATTACGTTAAAATTCGCAATAACAGTGGAAAATAATTGACTCATTGACTGTTGTTGGCGCCTTCTAAGAGGCTATATGCAAAACTAAAAATTTAACCAATACGTGCAATGATATATGACAAATGTCAACTCTTGCTGTTGGATCGCAATGAAACTCTGGACTTATAAAAACAAAAGAGTGATGTTAGATTTGTTTACGGGGGTTCTTGGTGGCGCCGTCTAAGTGGCTATATGCAAAAATAAAAAGACAACCCTCGTATTAATAGAAAACTAGAGCAACAATATTCATCAAAAGCTATTAAACTCAATTAACATTGTACCAATTTAAGCAGTTTTAACATTACGTAAAAACACTGAAATGGGTTCCTTAGTGCTAAAGAAAAGTTGAATGATACGTATACCTACATTTTGTTCCATACAGGCAATGTATAAATGTATATATTTAGAAATTAGACAAACAAGAACTAGTTTTTTTGTAAATTTTAAAATTTTGAATGTTTTTTAGAAAGCATACTGTAACGAGCGAGACCCCCTAAGTACGCCCCTGTCGCCCTGACAGCACTCCAGGTAAACAACTAATTCTCGAAACGGAATAATCGAGAGACTTCCTTCGATCATACGCGCGCCGACAAGACTTTCTAGAAAGTGTTACCGAAGGATGTTCTGGAAGCGGTGAACAGGTATATAAGCTGAGAAGCCGTGAACCACTGGAGTTTAAAGAGTTTACAGCGACAGTCTAAATATTTGAGCGATCTACGAGCTGCGAAGTGCAAATAAATAGTGAATATAAATCGGAGTTAATTGTTGTACATAAATTAGTGTGTAGTGTGTTATAATTAGTTTAGTTATATAGTTATAATTCGTTTAGTTTGTAGTGTGTGTAAATAAATTAGACATTTTCGTTCAGCAGTGATTTTATTTGAACCCCTTGAACGTAACAATACAATGAGAGAAATCTCAAATAATCGTTTACTTTAGTCAACATCTTCAAAAACGTGAAAAATTAAAATAAAGGTCCTAAAAATATGAGCGATAGCTCATTGTATTCGGAATCACCTCTAGAAAAATGTTTTTGAAGGAAAAGTGTGCAGGAAAAAAATTGCAATGCTATTAACAAAATAAGATGAAAAAAAACAGATATTTATGTTTTTGTTAATAACTCGAAAAATGTTAATATTTAAGCAATTTTGAAAATAGCTCGTTAAAGAGGAGGAAATTTCCGAAAAAAAGTCCGTCCTCCCGGAACTCTATCTCCATTATTTATAATTTTAATTTGACGTTGAAAATAGGGCTCCGCGCGGCTTTTTCGGCATGCGCGCGCTACCGCTAAACGGTGTTTATCAGATAAAATATTTTTTTTATGACATAAAATGTTATTTTAAAAATTTGAAAAAAATCCAGTATTTTCCTAACACTTGAAAGAATCTAAATCAGTTGAAAAAAACATTTTATCACTGTTTTTTAAAAAGTTATTCAATTGTTAACTAACAAATTTTTTCCTAATCTCTGTTGACATAAACAATGGGATAAAAGGTATAAATAATTGGCCTAAAATTTGAAACTTCGTCGAGCCCATTTCATATGTATACTTTACAAAATTCTGTGATAAATGTTCATAAAAGTATTACATATATGATACAAACGCTGTTATGTTGTGTCCTCTTCTATCGCATGGGACGGAAGGTAGGGACCTCTCAGTCGCACAAAATTTTTTTAAAAATTAATTAAAAATATCCTTGACTGAAATTCGATAGGCAACTTATATGCAATATATTTTTTGATATATTAAATTACATAAAAAATATGTTTGGTTCATTAACCAGCTCGGTGAAGGTCGTCCTATATCGGGATCTTAGACTATAGTTAACTAAACAAGAAATAGTATTAAGAAAAAATTTAAATAATGTTCACAGGTTTGATTCTTTATGGATAAAACATTTTTTTTTCAATTTTCTCCTAAAGGTTATTATTTCTTTGTCTAATTTCTAAATTTTAATAATCTCATGAGACATATGTCTCCTCAAATGATTAAATTATTATATATCCCTATAAAGTTGTCTTAACAACTTAAACGTATAGTCTTTGGTTAGTTTTTGGTTTAGGTATTTTTTTAAAAGTTATTATAAATCGTTTGGCTGTTGAAACTATTTTATTTGTTACATTAAAGTGTGTGATTAAAAAATTGATTTCATAATTAGTGAAAATTTAGTTTTAATATATTTTCTAATTTTTCAAATAAAGAAATATGGTAAAAATTTTCTTTTGATATATTTTCTAATTTTTTAGACGCACTGAAAATTAAAGAACTGCGTCAATTATAAAATAAAATTTCCATATTTCAATTCCCTGTAAAGATTATGAAAAATTTAAATAAAATTTGGTAAAAAAACTGATGAATGAATAAAGTTTTTACTACAATTAGTCAATATTTTTCAAATATTTATAGCTTAAAAAATAATTTCAAACAAATTTAAATGTTTTCTAATTTATAGTTTAGAGTTTATTTTTGGCAAAATTCGCCATAGATAACATTTAAAACAATTGGGAGAAATGAAAAATACTAATTTTAGAATATTTTCATTAATTGTTTAAAAAATTTGCCAATAGTTTTAGTATTGTTTAATAAATGAGCTTAAACAATCGTTTTATTTTTAAATATATTAAAAATCACAATTGTATTATTTAATAAAAACAACAGTATACACACAAAAAAGGAGATTATATAATCAAACTTATATAAATCAATATAATCTATTAGCTGCTTACCGTATCTCTATCGAATTTTTAAATGAAAAAAAAAATTCTGTATGGTAGTTAAGTTCACTCATTTATTCAAAACTTGGAAAAAATCTGTTTTTCGAATTTTTGATTTAAAAAATTTGTAAATTTAGTTTATAATTAAAGAACATAACAATACATTTTTCTACAAAAGAATTTGTAACTGTTCGGATTTTTTAAGCTATTAAAAAAATAACAACTTTAACATCTTCAAATCGTCTCGTTTTTAATACAGTTGATAAAAAGTAATAAAAAAAAATTATTTTAAATTATAATAAATTATAAATCAATCGACATTTATCTTCTTAAAAAAATGAAACTAAAATTTTCTGAATTTATTCCTTTCCTCTTAATTTTAAATAAAAATTTTCGTAAAATTCATCATTATGTAAAATTTTAAGTCTTAAGAAAAGTGAAGATTATGTTAAACTGTGTGGTATATTTCTTACCGCTAAAAGTTTAAATCCTAAGCTATTAACCACATCAACCATCACATCCCGGGGTAAAGCAGGAGTTCTAGCAGGATGTGGGTAAGTATGAAAATCATATCCAGTCCAAGCCCCTCCATAGCCCGATTTTCTATTCACTAGTCCCTCACAATTAACAAAACAACACAATAATAACCCCCACCAAATCATCCCGGAGGAATCACTGATTTTAATAGATAGTAGAACATGATTTTTAAGAGAACGGGTATTTTGTACCCGTGACATGACGGGACGAGGCGCTACTGATGTGTTAGCTGCCGCACGGTTGATATTGCACTGCTGGAAACAAATCTGCGAATTTAAGATCGAAGAATTTGTAGGAGGATGAGGTTCGATGGAATCGGAGTTGTTCTAGGAGGAAATTTGGTTCAGTTTGACTCTTAGTTTAAAAGAAATTTATATTTATATTAGATTATTCGGTTTGTTGAGGCAATGATTACACGGTCTAATTGATTATTTGTTGAATATGATATAAATGGTTAAACGATTTGGTTCTACGATATTAGGTGTTATCCTATTATATAATTACAATTTTTAACGAGAGTAAGCACATGCACATAGACTCCCTGAAAAACACTTATCATAAATTCCGCCATAGAATAATAGATTACTTAATCTGAATGAAAACTAGTGGAACTAATAAATATCTAATTGCAAAATTATTAAAAAAAAAGGATCGTGGCAAAATTAGTATCAAAGATTAGAGTATACATATACTTACACAACTTCATAATTTATACTACTGAGACTGAGACATGTAAACAGTGTAAATAGCAATCTCTTTCAAAAACCACAAACAAGACCGAAATGTTTTTTCAGGAGTAGGTAAAAGGAAACCGAAAGATTTAAAAGCTTAAAATTAAGCTTTAATACAGAGGTGAAATATGTTATCCTTAACAACAATCTCACATGTTCTTCTTCTACCTACTTTATTAATAGGCTCATGCCGTCATGCCTGTTTTACTTCGGTTTTTAGCCTCAATTGATGTTGTCTGACCATATTTTCATCGGTCGTCCCATTGATCTTTTTCCATTTGGCGATTTGTCTCTGGCTATTCGTACTGTTCTATTTTCTGTCATACTTTCTATGCGTTAATTCTATTTTATTCTTCTTTTGGTCCACAGGTTTATTTCCTCTCTACCACATCCCGCTCGTATTTCCTCACTTCTTACTCTGTCTCTTAGAGTTGGGTTTCCTATTTTTCGTAAGACTTTCATTTTTGCTGTTTCCAGTAATCTTTGTGTTTTCGCCGTATCTGCTCTTGTTTCCGCTGTGTACGTCATTATCGGTCTTATTGTTGATTTATATATCCTAGTTTTCGTTTCCGCTGTGAGGTATTTGTTTCTCCAGAATTTTGTTGAGACATCCTGTTGCCCTATTCGCCATGTTCATTTGTTTTTGTACTTCTTCCACTTTTCCGTACCTTGACAGTTTAATTCCCAAGTATTCCATTTTCATCACTTGTTCTTTTGTTTTATTATTTTCGATCAGCTTAGGTACCTACATCGTCTCGGTTCCGCTGATATCACTATCGATTTAGTTTTCTCTGATGAAATCACCATGATGTATATGAGCGCCATATTTTCAGATTCTTTGATGAATCTTTGTAGGTCATCTTCATTTTCGGCTATTATTATGGCGTCGTCAGCGTAGCATATTATCTGTATTTCCTTTTATCCCATTCTATATCCTCTTTTTTCACTTTCTTTATGATTTCATCCATTATCAGATTAAATATTAATGGGCTCAGCGAATCTCCTTGTCTAGTGCCAGTTTCATACTTGACAGGTTGCGAGAGTTTTCCTTTATATCTTACCATAGCTATGTTATCTTTATATATATATATTCTCAATGGTTTTTACTAAATCTAGTGGTATTCCCCTGTCATATAATAAATGTATCGCGTTCTGAATTCTTACTCTATCAAACGCTTTCTTCAAATCTGTCGAGCACATATATGCTGGTTTGTTGTATTCTAGCAACTTTTTTTTATTTGTCTTATTACATTCCGTGCATGATGTTCCTGTCCGAAATCCTTGCTGTTCCTCTAGCAGAGTTATTCGTTTGTTAATTTCTGTCGCTATTATTCTTGTGGTTAATTTGAGTGTTGTATTTAAAAGATTTATTGCTTGATAATTATTGGGGTCTTTGTTATGTTCTTTCTTGAAGACCATCAGCATGATCGCTCTCCTTTATTCTGGTATTCTGTTCGTGTTGATTATTTTTTGAATAAGAAGTTGCAGTTGTGTTGTAAACGGTAATCACCTCCATATTTTAAGAGTTCATTTGGTATTTGATCTTCTCCTAGTCAATCAATAACATCCAATATAGTCGCAGAATGAACTTGAAGACGACCACTATATTTAAAATAAAATATCACATTTAAACAATATCTAATAACTAGGTAAATAATTTATAACAAACTGTAAGGGAAGTATGTCGACTACTTACTACTTAAACATGAACATCACTGCGCCAAAAGCTTGTAACCAGATTAAAAAGAATTTAGTACTATTCATTAATGGTGCAAATTACTATATAGAATTTATTTTCTAATAGTATTTTCTGTAACTGATATTTTTTTGTAGAAACCTTTGATATTATTATATTGTCTTTGTAAAAAGTATCCGGAATTCAATATTTTTCTTAATTTCAATAATTTTTTTTTTTGTAAAAATCTAAGGCCAGTGTACAGTATATGAGACAATAAAGAGGATAGAAAATGTAGGTATGAGACATAGACCAGTTTCAGGAAGACCACGTAAAGTATGTCCAGAAACCGTTTGTATGTCAGTAAAAATACAAGGCTTCATATTAAGAACAAAAAAATACCTATAATAACACCATTTCTAAAGGAATGAAGAATTTTGTCAACGTTTTCAAGAAGATAATTTTAATATCGGATGAAATTTGTTTACAAGTTGGTGCAAATCACTTAAAAATCCTATCAAAACAACCTGTTACTGTTCAAATTTCCCACCAAAATAATGGTTTGGGAGAGCATCTGTATCAGAATCTGGAAAATTGGAGAGGGGTGAGCAAGTGCTCTGTCGGCACGGGCCACATATGGCCCTTTGTGCATCCTCCCGTGTGTTGGGTTATCCACACTTCAGGCTGTCATCAGGCCTAAAAATTTAAAATAGGTGATGAGACTCCTAAAGGGGGAACTCACTGACATCGGCTGGTGTAAGCCAGTACTCACCCAACACGGATCTTCTGATTTCAGAAAAAGCATTATATGCTCTACTGTGTCCTTTTCTTGTTCACAACCTCTACATAGGGGCGATTCTGCTAATTTTATCACAATTGTCAGTGACCAAGTGACCTGTTAAGATTCTCACCGCTGTTCGGAGATTTTGTCTGGTAAAAACTCTCTGGCCAGTATACAGTTCGTTGTTTTATCCCAGGACTGTATAAAAATTTGGTAAGAGTACTGTTTGATAAGGTTCACGACAGGGGACGTTGTTAGCTTGGTAGATCGGCGAGAGCTTACACATTTGTAGCCCGCAGTCCTCTTACTAAATTGTCTGCAATGCGGTTGGCTTAAGAGTTCCTATCTCCTTTAAACAAGCTCAGAGTGACCACGTAATTATAGTTTGATAATATTCCAGTACTAAACATACTTTGGAGAGCAGTATCTCAACGTGGTGCTACACCTCTCTGTATAGTTAATGGTACCGTTAACAGTGACATTCTAAATGATTTTCTTCTTAAATGGGCTTTATATCCAGAGGGGTGGAGTTTTCAGCAGGATAATGCAAGTTGCCATACTTCGGTCTATATTTAAGCTTGGATTCAAGAACACAAAGTGACAACAATTCTATGGCCCATTGAAAACATATAGGGACCAATGAATATTGAAATTGAACGAGCAGACCCACGAAATTCGGTGAAATTTTACAGTCCTAAGCTACTATCACCGAAAATTATGGCGATGAACGTTTCGGACATACCTCGGCGTTTAATTCAGTCTTCGCAGTTAAATGGAGGTTTTATGCTAAGTGTCCACTTGAGACAAAATCTCGAGATATGTCTCAGGATGATGTCCATTTGAGATCAATTGGGTCTCGAGACAGGCATGGGAGACTCGCTGGTGACTTTTAGTCTCGAGACCAAAACAATTCCGTGTCGACTTGAGACTCGCTGGTGACATTTAGTCTCGAGACCAAGACAATTCCGTGTCGACTTGAGAGTCAACACACACAGTCTACAGGACTCTACACTGTGCAGTGTCCAAGTGTCGAATTCTTTAAAATGGATTCACGTCAGGCACTAGCTTTTATAATCGCGTATAAGATTGTACAAAAACGAAAAACAAAAATGAAAAAAAAAAAGAAGTGTTGGGTGAGAAATTGGGTGGATCGTCGAATGTACTTGGGAGCGGGTTCAGCTCTAGTAAATGAGTTGCGTTTGGAGGATGCACAGCAGTTCAAAAATTTTATTCGAATGTCTGCTGTGCAGTTTGAATTGCTTTTAGATTTTCACGATTCCTGTACAACTTATGGTTAACATTCCACAAGAATTATTTTTCTTCGTACAGAGAAATTAATTGAAAAATTTCGTCATCGACCCAATTTCGCGTACTCATTATAATAATTATTTATGAAATAAGCACAATTTACAAAAAGAACTTTTTATAATAGAAAGTTTTTTACTGATTTATAGGTCATATTTTGTGTCATCTCAACAATGCACAGCATCCCTGATTTTGCAAAAATATTAAGTCATACAACGCTGTGATTGATCATAGAGAAGATTGTTTCCTTGTTAACAAAATCAAGGGTAGTTGTATCTAAAAACTTTCTAAAACAGTTTATTTTATTACCAGTTAAAATAATAATTACTGTTTTCACATGTAAGAACAAAAAAAAAAAGAAAAAAAAACTTCTCTGTCGCGTAATCGATCCCATTATGATAACATAACAGAACTGTCACAAGTGGACTGATCCGCCGCCTAACCAACTACGCTACGAACGATTTATTTAATAACTTTCAAAATAATATTATCTATACACAACTTAGATCATGTTTAATATCAATTCGGTATAAATTTCTAAATCTATGTATATGCCTAAACACACTTGAAACATGCATTGTCATCCAGTTCTTAGCTATCCTGAAAATTTCAGAGCTCTAGGTAGTCGGGAAATAGGTTTAAATTTGATTACAAATTCCACGGAATGACACAGAGACACAGAACACGGCGAAAATATAAAAAACTTTCTAATAAAAAACTTTCTAAAAATAGAACAAAAAATTAAAATAACTTGTAATTTTTAATAACTTTAGTAATTTTAAGTAGTAATAACGTAGATAATTTTTAATAATTTTTAGTAACGTTTTTAATTTTTTTAAAAACAATCACCACAAGATCACAAGTCTAGTCTCAGCTCTTCCGGCACATACAGAAGACTGGAGACTAGATCTCAAGTACAAGAATTTGCATGTCCACTTGTGACAAGCTCAGTCTCGGAGACTTGTCACAACTTGTCTCTGAGACTTCTCTCAGACCCGTATACATTTGTGAGTTCAGTCTCGAGACTGATCTCGAGACTATTTTGTCTCAAGTGGACACGTACCTTTATAAGTAAATCCAAATCAGGTATAAAAAATATATAACAAATAATTACAATTGAGCTTTATTTTTTCCAGATACTATATATGATCCATTAATAGATAGGTACTAATAGAAATGTTATCCTATTATCTGGTAACACTCTTATTCAAAACAGATAAATTCGTAATGTAATTACCTACTTTTATTTAAAACGTTTAAATTACTTACTGCATATTTTCAATTGGTTGTAAATGCATAACAGTAAGAGTTAAAATTCATACTAACGAAAACATACAACTTCATGACATACTCTGCATACTTTATTATACATGTGACGCATGGAGAATATTTGCTTCTGAACGATAACGTACATTCTTAAAATACTTCTGAAATGTATGAAGTTTTCTTGTGCTTGCTTGCAAATATGATAATATGAATTTTATGTAGTTAATATGTCAGTGGAACATTTTATGATCTAGTTTATGAATTCATTTAACATAATTTATTTTGGGATAACTTTAGAATAGAATAGAAATATTGTTAATGAATTTTAAATAAATTTTTCTATAAAATAACATTCTACATACATTTAGTTCGTAAAAGTTCGTTAGTATTTAAATAAATAGTGTTTTTTAAAAAATGAAATAAATAAAATGTAATCTAATTTTAAATCTGTGTTCACAATAAAGAATAACCAGAAATGAAGAAAAAAATTTGCATTCTTGTGCATGAAATGTTTGTTAATACCACCAAGAATACCACCATCAATACGGCCAGAGGTTTCCCGCAGGGAAGAGTTCCATTACCACTTATGTGGAGTCTTACTGTGGGCAGCTTACTCTGGCAATTGACCTAACAACGTATACCTTGCCAAGGGGATTCCAATGACGTGGTTATCCTCGCAAGAGAAAAATGTCCTCTGTGATATAGTACAGAGAGTACTCAACAATGCAAAGCAATGATGGAATTCATCGGTACTTAATATCAACCCCACCAAGACCACTTTAGTAGTTTCTAAAAGGATCAAGAACCCTAACTTAAAACCCGACAAAATAGGTGAGAACATCGTTGAGGGGACAACAAAGGTTAAATATCTAGGGCTAACCCTAGATAACAGGTTATTGTGGAAGAAACACAAAAACAAAATAATACACAAAGCTAGAAAGGCCCTTATGGTGTGTAGAAACATTGCAGAAAAAATAGGTGTTGTTACCCAAGGACGTTGCAATGGATGTACAAGGCAATAGTGAGACCAATCATCACTTATGGACAGTAACTTGTTGCACGAAAACTAATCTGGCTACTACGTGAACATGCCCCACTGTTACAATGAAAGTAATCCTAAATCTCACGCCACTACATATTCAAGTAGAAAGTATAAGGAAGAAATCAATATATAGAATGGTCAAAGAAGGAAAAATCAAGGAAAAACCTTGATCATTCCACTTTGATTAAACTAGGGAAATGCCCCAAGATGCCATGCCAAAGAAATTTAACTTTGTGAGAAAACTCATTACAAAACTGAGTAGTGAATCTTTATGGGACAAAGACACCTTATTGAGGCTAAAGCAAAATGCCATAAAGTGGTATATAGACGCTCCAAGACAGATAAAGAAACTGGAGCAGGAGTTTTTGGACCTAGAGCCAAATACTCAGAAAACCAAGCATTTATTAATCGGATATGCGTTCCATTAAAAGATTCTAATCATGTCACATAGTCAAGCAGCCATTAAAGCACTAAACTCACACACAATTAGTTAAAATATGGCCTGGGAATACCTAGGCAAACTAAATGAACTAGGACAAAATAACACTGTTTTCTTTTTATTGGTTCCGGGGCACATAGGAATAGAAGGAAACGAAACAGCAGATAAGCTGGCAAAAACGGAGCTGAAACCCCATATTTGAGACCAGAACTATCTTGTGGAATCATTAACAGTTCAGTCTGAGAAAAACTAAGAAGTGGATAGAGAAAAACCCAATTACTGTAACGACCTAGAAGGACTAAGACAACCGAAGACGCTCCTGGGAAACTATAACCAGAAAAGATCTATCAGCTGTTTAAACCTCAGTGAAAAAACTTCCGTATTATAACGGGAATATTAACCGGGCACTGCCGATTAAGAGGCCACCTGAAGAATTGGTAGATGAAGCAAAGTACAGACTGTTTTTCCATTTTTAAACTTTTAATTGGCGTGTTTTCGATTTAATCTTGTTTTTTGACTTTGTGAAAAATATCACCATTTTATGTTCTTTTCTTTTTTATCGTCATTTTTCTCAATTTTCATTACTTCGGTTTTTTATTTTGTCCATTTGTTAGTTTCCTCGGTGTTTCGCATTTTGGTTCTATTTTGGGGTTTTATTCCAATTTTTTCGGTATGTTATAGTTTTTTCGATTGTATAACTGTTTTTATTTTTGGGTTTTTTACTGCTGTTTTTTCGATTTATTTTTCTTTTTTTCTGGACTTTACTCCAGTTTTATCATTTTCTGACTTTTTCCCAATTCCAAATCTTTTCTGTTTTGGGATTTTATTCTTATTTTTTTTTTTTTTGTTTTCTTGATATCTTTTTTTATTCTGTTCCGGTTTTTTCTCTTTTTCTATTTTATTACTTTTTTCATTTTTTCTATATCTTCTAAAATTTTTACGTTGTTTACCATTTTATCGGAATTTTTGCTTCCAATATTTTTGGAGTTTTTTATGTTTTTTTTATTCTTTCAATATTTTATTTTTTCGTTTTATTCTGATTTTAATGAGTTTTTGATTATTTTCCCGTTTTTTGCGATCTTTAATATCTTTATCTGTTTTTTATCAGTTTTTCCCTTTTTTTATTAGTTTTAAAATTTTCCTATTTTTCTCATTTTTTTCTTTTTTTTTTTTCGAGCGTTTTCCTGATTTTTTATTCAACTTTTCATCTTTTTTATTTATTCATTTTTTTTACCTCTAACCTATTATTTTTGATAATAATCAAAAATATCACAATGAATAAAATTAAAACTGTAACGCTGTAGAAATAATGATAATTGAGATTATTAAACAATTTATCTGGAGTTGAAAATTACACCTTACTCATTAGACCCAATATATCAAAAACGATATTTAGTTGGGACCTTTTAACTTTAGTAGAAATAAAATTATTTTTTCATTCAAAGTAAATGTTTCAATTTAGTTTTTATCTGTATAGAAAAATAATTGATTACAAAAAAGTTATTTTTAATGATTATTTATTTAATTTAATGTTAGTAATCAGTATAAATTTTCAATTTTTTCAATTTGTCGATAAAAATATTATTAAAACATTTTAAAATTTTTTATATAAAAATATTGTTATAGAAGGTAAATATACTAAACAATTACATACGATTTAAATGGTAAATAATAGTAATATTAAAACTAGCAATCAAATTAGATAAATATAAGTTGCGTACGCAACCTTGTAAACCCATACTAAATTCACATCAATAAAAACTATGTCATTGAAAGACACATATGATTGGTAGATTACGAGATTAGTTTTTTGAATGTACCTCTGTTAATTGCATAGTGGGAGGTCAGTATCATCCAAACCGGAAGGGGATTACAATAATATATTGTGTCTACAGAAAAAATTGCAACTATTACGTTTTTTAATAAGTGGGCAAATATCATATTATTTGATTGAATTATTGCCTTTAAGTGTTTCTGACACTAATAGATAAGAAAAACTATACAGTTAAACAAATGAATAAATATTTAAAGTATTGTTCAGATTTATTTTTACATTACCCACAATACGAGGGTTGTTTTTTTAGTTTTGCATATAGCCATAACGACAAACAATATATAGAAGTAAAGTACTTAAATGCTTTTAAAAATATGTACCACCCAGATCGAAACACACTGGCATACGTTCAAACCAATTGGTAAAACAGTTGTTCCAGTCTTCAGTTCACACCTCACTTGCAAAATAGCTGTTTTAAAGACATCGATGGCGACTGGAATCGCTACCAACGCATTGAATTGTTGATCTTTGGGAATGTGAAGAAGTCGTTGAGACTTGGGTCGGGACTATACAGTGGACGGTCTAACAATTTGATGTTTTAAAATTCCAAAAACTCGATTGTCTTCTGGGCAGTGTTAGCACTTGTATTGTTCTAATGTCCTGATGTAGCATGATTCGCCGTTGTGTGTTGTTTTGATTTTCGCGATAACTTCTGGCACACAAACGTTTATATACCAATTGGAAGTAACCGTTCTTCGATCTTCTAAAACAATTTTTGCTACATGACCAGATTTTGACACAAAAGTTGCGACCACTGTTCAACTTTTGAATTTTAACACTGGAGCTTCGTAGAGGAGGGTGGACTCATTTATATAATAGAATTCTTTTACTACTGGATGGCGTCTCAATGTTTGGTACTTCTGGATATAGCTGTATCTATTTAGCCATACTCACAGATATTTTAAGCAGTTATTAGGCAAATTTACATATTATGCAGGTGGAATTTCAGATTTCTTTTCCTACTAAGGACTGCAATTTGGGTTTTATCAGGGGCTATCTCTGGAGACTTCTCCTCCATCCAACTCCTGGTCATTCTCAGCATTTTATTGAAACGGCTGACAGCCGTATATTTCTCACTGGCTCTTACTATAAATGTATTCGAAACTAGGACCAGCGAATGGGAGATGCAAGCAGAAGCAGGAGACTTTGGTTAGTCGAGTATGGAAGCAACGGGAGATACACAGGGAACTTTTCGTTACTCATTTTTATGACGATTTTTCTGTCGCAACATCTCTTCTTAACCTAATATTTAAAGCTTGATTAAAAAAATACACAGGTTTAATAAGCATATCATATGATATTAATGATAGCATACATCAGGTCGTCAGGTTTGCACATAGCCATATAATACCTTGACAAATACGCTACCTACCTGACTTCTTCTTGAAGTTTCGCTATTTAATGCTAAGTAGTTTTAATATTACTTTGTTTCTTCGATCTTTCTCTATTAAAGAGGCACACTCACCTTTGTTGTCAACCCATACGCTAGTCAAATATTCGATACTGCTCACGTTGGCGGCACTGATTAAACTTATACTTTATACAGTTTTTAGTTGATATTAGGTACACACGATATATATTTTTGCAACAAATATTTTTAGATTTTGATCGATAAGCGATATTTTGTAAAATACAAATGGAGAGGTGAAAAATGTTATGATACGATGTGATTTTTTTTGACTGCACATTACATTTTAACCTATAAAACGGACACGGAAGTTCGGATTTATAGTATAGTAGTTCCATGCTTCAAGCATATAATTATTTTGCTATATCATTTCCATACAAATTTCTAAACTCGGGCGCGTGCATAGAAGTATAACTTCTACCGGCTGTCCCACTGACTGCCACACCTGTTTTTTTTGTATAATCCTGTCGTCCTTTATCTACCTGTAGGGGGATCTCGTCAAGAAGATCGTCGAGTTCTGTAGGAAGGTTCCTTTCTACGGTTCGAAAGAGTCTTAAGGAGGGAAGGATCTTATTTTTCTTGAGGTTCTCTGGAGTCCTCCATTCCAGTTGGTATGAAGAGTCCTCTGTGCTGCGATGATGGTTCCCTGTAGAGTCCAGGTGACGTTTCGTTATTGCAGCGTCTGATATCGAGAAGGAA
Organism: Altica lythri; assembly: GCA_964028335.1. Classification (NCBI taxonomy): domain Eukaryota; kingdom Metazoa; phylum Arthropoda; class Insecta; order Coleoptera; family Chrysomelidae; genus Altica; species Altica lythri. Next base: position 29,129,239 of record OZ034801.1, on the reverse strand, counting down.
TGGAAAGTATTTTTGTATTTTGGTAGACAAGGCGTAAAGGTGTGCTTTGTGGATAATGGCTCACTCTGTAGCAAGAAGCGAATGGAGGAGTCTCTGAGAACGGGCAGTGTATGGCACGGCATTATAATCGACAAGAGGTCGAATAAAAGTTTTGTAAGTATGAAGTAGAGTTTTGGAGTAGCATCTTTCGAGGAGAGACGCTCGCCTGTTCATTTTATTGATAGTAAGTTCGACATCGATGCTCCACCTAAGTGTTCGAGTATATCGAAAGCCCAAGTCTTGAGGAACGAGCTGTTCCCCCCATAGTTAGAGCCTAATATTGTCGAAAGTGGGATTTTCTCGTCGGCTGAGGTTTGGATGTCTGAAGATGATGGTTACGGTTTTAGCGGGGTTGAGGGCTACTCTGCTCCATCTGCTGCACCAGGTGTAGTTGGATATTTTGAAGATAAAGATATCGCTAGCGTAGATCCTTGGCATTTGTATTTATATTGATGAATAATCAAACAAGTTCATGAAAGATTTCAAGCACAAACACCACAAGTTGTATATTTTCCGTAAGGCGGTCTCAACACGTTCTGAATATTTCTAGAATATGCAAGTTTTTATTCATGAAACAGTCGCCAAGCTTCTTAAAATATTATAGGCTCAACATAGATAGGTCAAGCCAAGTCTTTATATTCTGGACTATGCTCATACAAAGATGAGAGGTGTCTAGGAACAGTTAATAGGTCATTTACCCTGGTAGGGTAATTGTGGTAATGACTGGTTTTAAGAAACTTAGACATATTACTCTTTACATACAAAATATACTTATACATAAAAAAATGGCCCTTGGTAAGCCAGGCGCATCAGTAGATTTATATTAATTAAATATATTAAAAGTATACGTTTTAGAAAAAAATGTTTTAGATAAAAGTTGTAGGTCTCTTTAAGGCAAACAAAAAAGTTCCCTAACATTTTTTTGTACAGGGTGAAGTAAAAAAGTTACAAATTTTTTTCCATTTTGATTTGATGTCACGCCCAAACGGCCTTACCGATTTGGCCCATTAACGAACTCGACCAAGATTTTGGGACGATTGATTTTTTTACCAAATTTCATTTCGATCCGTTAAGAAATGCGACCGCTATCGTGTCCACAGATTTCGTTATATATATATATATATATATATATATATATATATATTATAACATGTATGAATAATAATGATAATATGTTTTGATAATATGAATCACTATGTTATAAAATATTCCTTACCTTTAATTAATTTTAAATTTTAAATATAAATAGTGAATAGGTAAGAATTAACTCAGTGTAATTATTTTCCAATATGATTAATTAAATATGCTACCGGCTATTCCCTTATGTCAAGGTCAGAGTTCAAATATTCAACCAAACTAGATTCAAAATCAATTAATACACAAATTTGCAATAAAATGACTGTATAACCGCACTATCCTAGACCAACAATATTTTCCAGGCATGAATTGCATATAAATTTCTAACCTTTCTAATTCAAAATGTGTCAAACTTCAAAGATACCGTTGATAAAACCAAATATGCATCAAATATATAAAATGAAATATTCTGACTTGAGTTACTAAACAATTTGGATTAAACTTAACAAAAAAAATGAATAATAATAATAATAATTTAGTTAAATACATAAAACAGTGAAATAAAAATGTTCATCAAAATTTCAAAAATCAAACACATATAAAACTCTTTATTATATTGTTACCATTTGTGTGAAGCTTTACTCCTCTTCTGGAATCAGGATTCAGTTCTTAGGACAATCTACTTTCTTCCTCCAATACAGCACAGATTTCAGGAAACTTTATGAAGATCAAATAATCTATTCCTCTTCAAAACCAAGCAATGGATGGCTACTATTTTCTCTGGTAAGCGTAATTATGACTTTCTTTCTTGTTAAATATTAATTTAATCTTCTTTAACTCAATTAAAATACAGTTATACCATAAAGTGCTCAGCCCCATAAATTGAAATATCTATTTCTTCATAAAATCATATAAATTTCTCTTACCAATTGCTCTCTCTGGTTACCTTGGGATATTCTTTATACTTTAAACTGTTTTAATACTTTCTATTATCAATACTTTCAAAAAAAACTCAAAATTTCTACGGAGCAAATTTTTAATACAACTTCTCTTTCAACAACCAGAAAACAAGAGAGACATATCTTCTACAAACTTCTTAACTAATTATTTATAATATAAATCTTACTAATCTCCTTTTAACTTTCTTTTAACATCATAATTTTTATAAAAATCTTCATCGAAACTTTTTACATCCTTCCTCTTCAGAAGGTCGAAAACAAGAGACATTCTATCAAAATCAACAAAAAAACAATTGACAAATTCAACAAACTTAAATCTATACATCTTTTCCATCTAATCGCCTACTAATTTCTTATTCAAATAAAATTTTTAACAAAATCTAATTCTTGATTCAATATTACAATTTAAAACAATGATCATTCTTTTTTTTATATTCTTATGAAATTTACTAGCACTACAAACTAATAATTTTCTCTTTTTCAGAATATTTCATTTGGCATTTGAACTATTAATAAATTAGAATATGGTTGGTAAATACGTATTATTTAAAAGTAAGTAGAAGTTTTAACATGTATTTTAACTATTTGTGATGTCTTTTTTTTTTATAATTTAATTTTCTCATTTACTTACACCCCTAATTCATTTAAAATTAATGTTTGATTACTAACGTATTGGCAATTTTATAAACTTTTAATTATCTACTTTACCCATTTATCAATTTCATAATTATCAAAACTTTATATAATGTAGATTAATCATTTTTGAATCTTTAAATAAAAATCTTTGAAATGTATTTGTATTTTTTTTCTTATTATTCTATTTTCTTTTTTCTTTTTTAGGAATTATGAAGAAGATGATGATAATCAATCCCAATGTTACTAAATTTGCGCTCTGACTCGAAATAAGAAAATCTCCTTTCTCTACTTTCCATTAGATTTTCCTTCTACATCTTATTTAATATAACATAGTAACTAATATCATCTCAAATCCCCCAATTAAAATTTTTACATCAAACATTTCATTGATGTTGGATTAAAAATTATAATTTGAATCTATTTTTTTTTTTTTTATAAATAAACACTCATTTTACAAAAACTTTAGCCTCAATTAATATTATTTGCACAGATTGTATAAACCTTTTTTCAATAAAACCATTCAATCTTAATTTGATATTTACATTTTAATACTATTATTTACAAAACTTTGCTATTAATATCATCTACCCAACATCTTTATGAATTTTTTTAATTTGTAAAATTCTGTTAATCTCAAATTCCTTCCCCCTTTCTAACATTCATTCAAATATAACTTAATTTTTCTACTTTTAAACTTGTTCCCCCTTATTTAATATATTTCCTATACATTTAATTTTCCGATACACCTAAATATCTTGCCTCTTTCCTGATATTTCCAAATATACCTAATACCTACTATATTTTTAAATTTCTTCCCCCTTTCTTGGTATTTTCCTATATACCTAAAAGCTATTATAAATTTAGTTTTCTTCCCCCTTTCTTTATATTTCCAAATGTACAATTTTTCCAAGAATGCTTCTTGCTTTGCTTTATATCCATCTACAAATTTCTTAATAGTCTTCTTCCTTTCTTCATCTATTTTATTTGTGTCTTCCTCTATGCTCTTCAAATTATCTTCCTTCATATAGTTTATTTGTCTTATAAATGTCTTAGTATCTTCTTTTATTTTCTCCAATCTTTTATTAGTCTGCTTCATTTTATCATTATTCTTTTGAAATTTTCTTTCTAATTCCATATTTATAGGTTTCCTCATATCTTCGTTTAATTTTTCAAATCTTTCTTTAATCTGATTCAATTTTTTATTCTTCTCTTCAAATTTCTTTTCAGTTGTTTTATTTATTTTCATAATATTTTTATCCATGGTCATTATAATACTTTTATTCATTTCTTCAAACTTCTTATCCAACTCTTTTATAATATCTTCCTTCCTTTCATCCAATTTTTCATTCTTATCCTCCAATTTCTCTTCAAATTTCTTACTATCATCTTCTATTTTCTCCAATATTTCGTTAGTCTCATTCAATTTCTTATTGTTCTCCTCTGGTTTATTATTCATATCTTCTTTTACTTCATCTAATCCTTCATTATTTTCTTCTAGTTTGTTATTCACATCTTCCTTTTTTATATCTTCTTTCATATCTTCTTTAATACTACTAATTTCTCTTTTAAAAATCTTATTATCTTCTTTTATTTCATCTAACTTTTTATTATTTTCTTCAAATTTCTTATCTATATCTTCCCTCATCTTCATATTATCTTCTTTAATATCTTTTCTCATCTTCATATTATCTTCTTTTATTTCTTTTTTTATCTTCATATTATCTTCTTTTATATGATTAAATTTCTTATCAATATCTTTACTCATATTCATCATATTTTTATTAATCTCTTCAAATTTCTTATCATTGTTCATCATAAAACTTTGAAGCATCCTACACAAATCTGTTTGAGTCTCTCCTACTGGTCTTTCCTGTACCTCCTGCTCTTCTTGTACATTTTCACCAGCAGTTTCATCTGTCTCTATTTCTATCATAGTTCGATCCTGCTCTCCCCCTATCTCAATTAAATTCTCTCCTTCTTCTGTTTCTGCTTCTTCCTGTGTCTGTCCAGTTTGAATCAGCTCTTCCACTCGATAATCTCCGGCTCCTAACACTCTCTCTTCATGCACTTGCACCGCTACTCTGTCGACCTCAATCTCTCCTCCATCACTACTTTCACTCTCATCTCCTACTATCTTACCATCTCTCAATCTCATTTTTCCCTCCATATTCACAATTTATTCTATCGAGATAAATATAACTAATATGAATCACAAAAAAAAATTTCAAATCAAGTTTTCAAAAAAAATATTTTAAATATTATTTATTTAAATAGGCTCTAGTTTTGATTGTTTAGAGCGAAATAATAAAAAAAATTTAACAAAATTCTCAAATTTTAATTATTTGAATCGGCTCTAATTTTGATTGTTTAGAGCCCAATAATGAAACAACAACCTTAACAAAACTCTCAAGTTTTAATTCTTAGAATAGGCTCTAATTTCGATTGTTTAGAGCCCCACGTTGGGCGCCAAAATTTATAACATGTATGAATAATAATGATAATATGTTTTGATAATATGAATCACTATGTTATAAAATATTCCTTACCTTTAATTAATTTTAAATTTTAAATATAAATAGTGAATAGGTAAGAATTAACTCAGTGTAATTATTTTCCAATATGATTAATTAAATATGCTACCGGCTATTCCCTTATGTCAAGGTCAGAGTTCAAATATTCAACCAAACTAGATTCAAAATCAATTAATACACAAATTTGCAATAAAATGACTGTATAACCGCACTATCCTAGACCAACAATATTTTCCAGGCATGAATTGCATATAAATTTCTAACCTTTCTAATTCAAAATGTGTCAAACTTCAAAGATACCGTTGATAAAACCAAATATGCATCAAATATATAAAATGAAATATTCTGACTTGAGTTACTAAACAATTTGGATTAAACTTAACAAAAAAAATGAATAATAATAATAATAATTTAGTTAAATACATAAAACAGTGAAATAAAAATGTTCATCAAAATTTCAAAAATCAAACACATATAAAACTCTTTATTATAACGAGTGCAAAGTTGTTACCATTTGTGTGAAGCTTTACTCCTCTTCTGGAATCAGGATTCAGTTCTTAGGACAATCTACTTTCTTCCTCCAATACAGCACAGATTTCAGGAAACTTTATGAAGATCAAATAATCTATTCCTCTTCAAAACCAAGCAATGGATGGCTACTATTTTCTCTGGTAAGCGTAATTATGACTTTCTTTCTTGTTAAATATTAATTTAATCTTCTTTAACTCAATTAAAATACAGTTATACCATAAAGTGCTCAGCCCCATAAATTGAAATATCTATTTCTTCATAAAATCATATAAATTTCTCTTACCAATTGCTCTCTCTGGTTACCTTGGGATATTCTTTATACTTTAAACTGTTTTAATACTTTCTATTATCAATACTTTCAAAAAAAACTCAAAATTTCTACGGAGCAAATTTTTAATACAACTTCTCTTTCAACAACCAGAAAACAAGAGAGACATATCTTCTACAAACTTCTTAACTAATTATTTATAATATAAATCTTACTAATCTCCTTTTAACTTTCTTTTAACATCATAATTTTTATAAAAATCTTCATCGAAACTTTTTACATCCTTCCTCTTCAGAAGGTCGAAAACAAGAGACATTCTATCAAAATCAACAAAAAAACAATTGACAAATTCAACAAACTTAAATCTATACATCTTTTCCATCTAATCGCCTACTAATTTCTTATTCAAATAAAATTTTTAACAAAATCTAATTCTTGATTCAATATTACAATTTAAAACAATGATCATTCTTTTTTTTATATTCTTATGAAATTTACTAGCACTACAAACTAATAATTTTCTCTTTTTCAGAATATTTCATTTGGCATTTGAACTATTAATAAATTAGAATATGGTTGGTAAATACGTATTATTTAAAAGTAAGTAGAAGTTTTAACATGTATTTTAACTATTTGTGATGTCTTTTTTTTTTATAATTTAATTTTCTCATTTACTTACACCCCTAATTCATTTAAAATTAATGTTTGATTACTAACGTATTGGCAATTTTATAAACTTTTAATTATCTACTTTACCCATTTATCAATTTCATAATTATCAAAACTTTATATAATGTAGATTAATCATTTTTGAATCTTTAAATAAAAATCTTTGAAATGTATTTGTATTTTTTTTCTTATTATTCTATTTTCTTTTTTCTTTTTTAGGAATTATGAAGAAGATGATGATAATCAATCCCAATGTTACTAAATTTGCGCTCTGACTCGAAATAAGAAAATCTCCTTTCTCTACTTTCCATTAGATTTTCCTTCTACATCTTATTTAATATAACATAGTAACTAATATCATCTCAATATATATATATAAAAAAAAAAAAAAAAAAAAAAAATCTGTGGACACGATAGCGGTCGCATTTCTTAACGGATCGAAATGAAATTTGGTAAAAAAATCAATCGTCCCAAAATCTTGGTCGATATATATATATATATATATATATATATAAACTTTTAAACGGAAGGTGTTTTTGAGGTCAGGGGGGCCCAAAACGAAAAAGTCGTGACCTGCGAACCAGCTGAATAGTAGATATAAATCTACTAAAATGACGGTACAGTTAAAATTTTGTATGCTCTCTACATGTATGAAGTGGGTCCAAATTAAAAATGAGCCTAATTATTCTTTTTTGGCAAACAAAAACCCGTGCAGTATTAGAAAAAACTTCCCCACAGAACAATGTTATATGTAATATGAGAATACACAATGGCATAGTATACTTGAAGTAGTTGCTCCGCATGAAACATGCTTTTTAGCTGTAATATTTAGCTTCTTACAAATGTGATTACCTAATATTTGATTTCCAGCTCATGTTGCTATCTAGTACTGGTACCACACCTAAGAATTTTGTCTCATCACAAAATTGGATTTCAGCTGGACCTAACCCAGTGACGGATTTAGGCTTACTGCAGCCCTAGGCTAGATTTAGGCTTTGATCAACAAAGTTCCATACATTCTGATACACAATTGTTATATATTTTTTTATTGAAACAGAGGTAATAAACAATAAAATATTTATTAAACTCTTACAACAAATATAATATCGAATTATCATGTACTGCCTAATTTTAAAACTTTTCTTACAGGCTATCTTGGCCCTTTGGCCCATATTGTGTATAAATAAGATTCAACTCTTCTCAAGGTGGAAAAAGATCTCTCTCCTGAACAATTTGTAGCAGGAATACTTAAAAACACACGTAGAGAAATGTCTACATTTTGATAATCATAGTTTTGTGTGGATCGTACATCTTCTGTATTCGCAATGGAATCTTTGAATTGACATCCTAAATGAATACATCCATTCCCTATATGTCTCTTCCAAATCATCAGGATATATCTTAACTAATTTATTTGCAAAAACTTTCAATTCATTTCTGCCCAAGCAAGTCCGAAAATTTTCCTGACCAGATGAAGGTATCCTTTTATTCACCCAAGTCTCAGCTGCCTGAATTTTTTCTTACGACCTGTATCATAACAAACTTGAACTCCAGATAGTGCTTTGGCTTTTTCTTCATATTCAGAGAGTTGTTTGTCTCTCATATCTTAAAGAAATAATGCCAAAGAACCGTAGATTTATACCAGAGATGATAAATCCACGTGAGATTCCTGAAGCTTCTTACAATTACCAGATTTACCGTTTCTAGATGCTGTAATTTTCGCTGCAATCCCGTGGCTTCAAATCGCCTAGTCGGGTTTTCATCACTATTGTGAGCAATAAATTTCAGTGCATAATTTATTTCAGCCCACTCTTTTTCTTAAGCAAAACATGCATAGAGTTTGAGAAAAACTCTTAAGTCTTAAATTTGTATGCTGCATTAAGATCCATCGATGTGTTGATATAGTAAAGAATAGTTCTTGCCAAGTAGAAAAAAAATCAACTGTTACAGATTATGCTAATAGATTAATCATTGATTCTTGACCGCACTCCTTAATATAAACCTGATACTTTTCTCCACCCTGACCTGACATTTTGCTTGCATTATCATCAGATTGACCACGGCAGTTCATTATATCCAAACAATTGTTTCCAAGAGATTTTAACAGAGCATCTTCAATATCCTTAGCCTTATGGCCAGTACTTGGTTAAAATTCTAAAAATCTCTCAACAATTTCACCCTTATCACTTATCACGTACATATCAAATGGAGTTCCCCAAGGATCGGTTCTAGCTCCTACTTTATTCTTATTACACATTAATGATCTACTAGAAGCAACTATTAACCCGATATATGGTTTTGCAGATGATAGCATCCTACACTGTAGCAAAGCGCACAACCGTCCCATACCTCTAGATATTCTGGAAGAGGACAGAAGATCCACAACGACTTCTCTCAATCAAGATTTGCGAATTGTAGACGAGTAGGGAAAAAAGAATCTTGTTAATTTCAACGCTTCCAAGACAAAGACATGTTGCCTATCCAACAATAAGAGGCAAACATGCGACTCATCCATTACAATCAACGATCAGACGCTGGTAGCGGGCGACTCCATTACGCTGGTTGGTATAACGATCTCCCAGGACTTACTATGGAACGAACAAATTGCATCCATATAGCAACTGCAGCAGGAAAGAAATTAGGCTTTCTGCTTAGAGCACGGAAATATTTTTCTCCATTCAACTTAGCTACTCTTTACAAAGCCCAAATACGACCTAATCTTGAATACTGCTCGCATGTATGGGGTTCGGTGGCTCCGTCAAGGCTCGGTGTTCTTGATGCAATGCAGAGCAGAGCAGTTTGACTAATAAACGACCCCAGTATCACCAAAAACCTAGCCCCATTATCCAACCGAAGAGCAGTGGCTGATCTTTCCTTGTTTTACCGATACATAAACGGATTTTGCTCAGAAGAACTCCGCTCTATAATGCCTCCACTTGTCAGACCAGCCAGAGCAACGCGACGTGCCAACTCCATGCACCCTTATACTGTTCAATGCTGGACATCGAGAACGGATCGATTCGATCGTTTCTTCATCCCCAGGGTCTCCAGATTGTGGAACTCCTTACCTTCCCACGTCTTTCCCACTCGTCCTAACTTGCAGACCTTTAAATCCCTAATTAATAAATTGTCTCTTCTGCCCCAGTAGATATTCTCGGTACATTTGTATTTAGGTCTATACCTACGAAGACATTCTTAAAAAAAATAAAGATTTGCATTCAGCACCAAAAATAAAGTATTTAATATTTTGCAAAGAAGTTTATTAATTCGACTGTTTCGATTTATGGATTTATAAAAAAAAATCTATAAATAATTCTGCCTTTGCAGAAATCCATCACTGACCTAATCTGATGTTTATATTAACTAATGTTTGTTTCTTGAGGAAAAACTGCATTGCTACAGTTTTACTGGTATTCACTATTAGAGAATTTTTCTAATGTATTTAGGCAGGTCATTAATAGATAATAGGAATATTAATGGGCAAACGGCATTGGTAAACAATCTTTTTCTCTTGAAAAAGATGAAGTACTTTCCACCTCGGTATGTAATATACTATTTTTCTGAAAAACTGGTTGCCTACTATCAGTTATTGCATTTAATTTCAGTGAAATGGAAGGTGTATTTGTGTTTGCTGGCTGCGTCAAATTTTTTAATCAACAACAGCAGTTTCATGGTGCGCACGCATGACTTCAAAATGGCGAGCAGGCTCATAAATTGCTGTCATTTTTAAATCTATCAAATTCATCCTGTATAAATGGCGTAAATCGCGAATCTTGTATTTATTGTAAATTGTAAATAGTTCATTGTATAGTTAGTGATAATATTTTGTGTTGTGAATTGATCAAATAGTGTACCAATTGTGAATTCAAAAAGTGTTTGTGTACAGTGGAAATATCTTAACAAAGCCGACGCCGACGTAAGATCGTAAAAATAACAATAAATACATTTTGTTAATGCTCGGAGTGTCTACCGACCAGCAATAGGTAAAGTAATGGTTGTTGTAAATAGTGTTAATTAGGCTGGCAGATAAAAAATACCAACAAATATTCTTTGTGTTATTGATAGTTGTCAAACGCCATTATTTTGTTTAGTACCGGGAACAACAAAATATCATGTCGTAAACAAATCTCTTATCTCTCCAAAGTTTTATTGAAGTATATCTCAAGATATTATTTATTAGCAATGGTCTATTATGAAATATTAATCTTACAGAAATCTTAGAAAATTGTTGTTGAATAGGTTCAGTGAATTTGACAGATGGCAATATTGTTTTTTCCATTGCCAGGGTCTATCCTACTGTATTATTTATGGTCTTATTGATCTCAGTTGAACAAAAATATAATCGTTTTTATTATTCTTATACCTATTGTTCTTCGTCATTCTAATTAACAAGTGTATTGTTAAAACATTTCCAAGTATTGTTTACATTTTTCTAACGACTTGTGTTTTAATTTAAAGTAATCAGTTGTCTAAAAATTTGATTTAGTTAAGTATTTTCTGGTTATTCTATTATTTCTTTTAGATTTATATACATGTTAGTACCATCTACTGCTAGGTTAACCGATATTGATGCCTTTTATCTATATTTTATTAGACATAACAAATTAATACATTTTGATAACAACACCTGCCGTATTTATCCATCTGTTTTTTACTTTTTATCATATCTTAGTTAATAATTCACTGTAGGTATTTATAAACTGAAATTATATTTATATTATCAACAATATTGACGTTTAAGCAAAAAATTTAGAAGTGTTAGTAGTTAGATTTTATAAACCATTTTCAATTCTAAACCAAATACTTTATCTCTATATTATTAGTAGAGTATAAACTATTAATATTTCATCCATTTAATAATAATTACACTTGGTTCCAATACCTATTTCTTCTATATTCTCATTAGGATTTACACATAACCTTATTTTTTAAATTGCTTGTAGATGCCTATCTCTGTTAAAAATAGCTAAACATGTTCTGATCTTCTACCGTTTCTCTTTGTTGTGTGGGCTTGCTGGATTATTCTTCTGTCCATCTCTCAAACAAAATCGTCTTGTTTTCTTTGTGTTTATCTTGGTTATTCATTGATTATTGTCGTATCTTTGAATTCTTTTCAGAATTCTCATCTTTAGATAAGCATTCACTGTATTATTGTTATTGACTGGGATAGCACTAATTTATTTATCAAATTTTCATTATAATAACTTTCGGTTACTTTTATAGCTAATTTTGGTACTATATCTTGTTGTACGTTGACAAGTAGCTGGAAGTAATTTTGGTTTTAGTTAGTTTGGTTGTCCAATCTCTAATTCTCTTTTATTTCCTTGTCAACTGTAATGGACATTGTGGTATTTCTACTAAATCTTACATAAAACGACAGTAGCCCTCATAATTGCCCCTTGACAACTTTTAGTAGGTTTAGGGACAATATTGGTTTTCTATCTGCTAATTGCTGTCGAAATACCTTCATTTGCCGGATAATAAATGGTAATATTACTATTACTAATATTACTATTACATATATTAGATGTTTAAGTTGTCGTAAAGTATTAGGTATTATTGTTTACAAGTAATGATAATAAAAATGTTGTTATTGTTCATTTTCAGTACTTTGACTTTTTATGTTTCTGATTGTATCAAAAATTGTTTAAAATCTTGATTTTGGTCTGTTATCTAGTATGTACTAGGTGTACTTTTTTAAATCTAGCAAAGTATTCTTAGTCTTTTAACTCATGGATTTTATCCATTTTATTTGGTTTTAATCCCTCTTATCTTTTTGCAATTTTAATTTACGTTAAAAGGCTCATTTTTTGTGCTATATAGAGAAGCAACGTAACTCCAAAATTTTTATTTAAGTAAATTAAAGTTAATTGTTGATTTTGTTTTTAGTGACACCAATGAAGTGGTTGGGAGGCGGAGAGGGAGATGGCATAATAAAAGTCGAAATGGATCGGGGTCCACATCGTACACAGGACGATGCAGCAGTTGGTTACGTATTTCAAAGACCACAAGATCCAGAATTCCCTTCTTTTGGACCAAAACAACAACGGTGGGCTGGAGATGAAAGCATTATTGATGTAAGCTACCGAAGTTACCATACATTTTTAATTATTTTATTAATTTGTATTTTTTAGAATCACGACCAAAAGTGGAAGTATCCAACAGTGAACACTACAACTAAAGTGGCTACTCCACCAAATAGTATTTCATATATGAACAGTGGTGCTGCCGCCGCCGCAGCTATGCCTGCTTTGTATGACATGACTGGTCATAGTAAAGGTTTACAACATGAACAACAGTATGTCTATATGTCAAATCAACTACCACCACCTCCACAAGCAGGTATGGCTTTGCACCATCCTCCTTATTTACCCCATCAGAGTTTGACTCAACAATTGCACCAGCAAATGAGACACCAACATTCACAGGTGAGTACAAAATTATACGATTTCGAGATGTTAGTACGAAGGTTTTAAGTTTGTTTTTTGCCTGGTTTGTACAATTGCCAAATTGTAAACTGAAAACCAACTACAATACAAAAAAAACTGTAGATATGATTTTAAAAACAAGTACAGATGGTGCTTTACGTTAAAAAAAATCTTAAAAGCAACGAAAAATTTGTATAATTATTGAGTAACTTACAATGTACAATCCCAAGTAATTAACTGAAATCCTTATAAAATTTTAATGTGTGATAGATGTTTTTATCTTGAGAGTAAAGGATTGCTAGTTTAAAATATTATTTTCGTCATACCTCGGTCGAAAGCACGTACTTTCGTCCCTAATTGCAGGGAAGAAAGTTTAGCATTTACTCCCTGTTTACGGCGCCGGCGGGAGGAAAAAATTTCTCATGCGTAGTTACACTTGTAACTAGGGACTATTTATTCTGTCACTATAGCAAATTGTTTACCACGACCAGCAGCACTTGCTTCGCCGCAAATGTCGGGACAGGCATTAAAAACATACTATCAACATTTAAAGTTAAAAAAAGTATAATTAATAAGGTACTTTTGACAGGCTATGAAGAAAAATCGTATACAATACACAATACACAATACACAATACACAATACCAAAAGTTGAAATGTCGGTCCTGCGCGTCCTTTCGCCTCGGGCATCATGACGCGCAGGGCCGAAAATTCAACTTTCGTTCCTTGTAGTGTAATGTACTATTACAATTTAAATCGAATATATCAAAAATTTTAATAACCAATTAATGAATAACTATCGGAATTATACATTTTAAATATCCATTTTGTAGTTTTAAAACGGGGACTAGAACAATGGAAATACAAATTAAATTAAATAAAAATTATGAGACTAAATCTAAGATTTATTTTATTTCTGCGATTAGTTTTAATTAATAATTTTGATTATTTCATAATCAATTTTTATGTATTGTTTAAAAATGAAATACGTGTCGCTCAGGGATATAATTTATAAATTATTGTAATTAGAAGCTATTTAAATATGTTTAAAATAAAGTTTTATATAAATTCGCGATGTTAGATTTTAATATACTTTTTTGTCTCCTACATTGACAATAATTAATAGATGTATTATATGTACAAAGTAGTCTTTGCTGACTAGTTAAGAGATAAAACTTTATGGATTATTGGATGAGCAGCAATAAATTGGTGTACTCTTTTAAGATTCTTTAATCCGAGCTTTCGGTTAGTTTTTATCAAACTGAAAGATAAAACACCTTTGCTTTCATATACGGATGTTGTCTATAGCATACCTTGTTTAGGTTGTAATCAAGTCTATATTGGCCAAACCTCTAGACGTTTAAAAGATCGACTCACGTCCCATAAGTCTGATTGCAGACTTCACCATGAAATGTGTGCTTTAGGAGAACAAGTCCTAAAAAATGACTATAATTGATTATTTTTTTAGAAATGGTTTATATCAACAAACACCAAACACCTCCTTTCATGAATTATAGATCAGATATAGGTCACCTAAATGAAATGTTTTCTTATCTATTACACCTCGATAACAATAATTTGTCTGATGTCTCATTGCCTGGTTAGTTTCGTAGAGATTTAAAATTCAAATTTCATATAAATAAAATTTTTAAAACGTATCTATCTATTTCCATATTTTATTCAATTTTGTATTATAAATTTAAAATAGCTGTACTCAATTCTATTTATTTAAAACTTGTCATTGTTCCCTTTAATCTACCAATATTACCGAACTTGTTTCTTTGTCTGTCAATTATCCTTCCTGTCATTGTTGTCATTCTTTGACGGTACCACCCCTTCTGGTTCCTTTCTACTTAAACTAATAAACGGCTAAATTTTGCTATCTTAATAATATCTTATAATTCTAATGTTCATTTACTTATTATCGATTTTTAAGAACAGTATTTTACACATATCACTCCAAAAATAACATTATTGCAGTTCCTCGATGTTGATTGTAACATTGGCCAAAAGTTCGGATTAAAGAATCTTAAAAGAGTACATCTATCAATTTATTGCTGCTCACTCAATAATTTAATAATTCAGCAGAATTATGCATATAAGAATAAGAAATTAAAAATCATTGCGAAAATTTATTTCCACATAAAAGTTTTATATCACAACAATTACCAATCCACAAGACAAAACTAGATATTACTATTAATCAGCATTTTATTCGTATATGCAAATGAATAATAAAAAAAATTAATACTTACATTAAGCCTTATCTTGATAACAGTGGTTTTATTCCTGTTATACACTCAGATGCAACAAATTCGATATATTTCTATTTTATAACTTTTAAATTAGGTATAGACGTAAAAGAATGTCGTAAATTTTAATAACACTAATTCGGAAAATATAAAAAAATATAAATCTTTGAATAAAAAAAAACAGCGTTTCCTTCTCTGACTTTTATAACAGGCTAAACGTTTTGGGCTCTAGATATCAAATTGGTCGTATATTGTCGGAAGATTCTTACGAAGCTCAGAAGATTCCTACTAAGCTCAGCCAAGTTGTCTGAACCAGGTTTCCGTGCTAGAATACGTTTTCCCATTCTGTCCCATTGATGTTAAATTGTGAGTTAATGAGTTGATACACACATTCTCCACCTCTGTTACATATTCATTGACTATCTTAGCATGTGGACGCGCGTCATCGTCCATAAAACTAAAATTTTGTCGTATAAACGAAGTAAAAAGTTCACTTGTCAAACTAAAATGGTTGTCATGTATCTTTTAGCCGCTACAGAACCTCTATCCATATAACGGAGTTTATACCAGGTTAAATTATAAATGAGCCTTCTCGGTAGCTTATTCTATCCGCAATATTACATTAGGTAAATTTTTCTTCTTGTCTTCGCTGCCATCTGGTGACCTCAGACCATCAAAGAACAATACATTGCTCCAATTTGTGTTATCCTAGTTAGCGGTATCTGTTTTAAAATGAGCATGTTTGGGTGGAAAGCATATAAATGGAGTTTTTTTTTTGCATAATCGCTCCCAAATATTACTAGGAGTGATAATTTTACTATGCGTGAGTTGCAAAATGTGGGCTTAACTTTTTATAAAACAATATATGAAAAATGACCGAAAACTCAATATTTTTTCCTTTCTTTTCATATATCTCAGAAACAATGAATATTGTAAAAAAAAGTTTTGTAATTAAATTTTGAAAATTATTATTATGAAAAAAGGAACTATTTAATATGTTTAATCATCACTCGAAGTTGCATTAAAATCGATCAAATAGCTTTCCTAGTAATATTTGGGACCAATTTATGCTTCTCACCCACTTTAAAACAGATACCGACTGGTCTAAGTTTTCGCTTTCTCTTGCGAGTTCTGCAATGTTCTACTGTTAGCAATGGACATAAGGCTGGTTGTCTGGATAATAATATTACTTTCCATCTGCTTACATCCACTTTCTTATTAAGTTTGGACAAATGCCATCTTAAAGCCGGTTTAATTACATCGCTGAATTGCTTGGTGAACTGTAGAACGACCAACGCCTCAGTTGTCTTGTATTGGCTTTGACCATCTGGCCAGGCGTTTTTTTTTATTAAGGATGTCTTCGTAGGTGTACACCTAAATACAAATGTACGGAGAACATCTATTGGGGCAGAAGAGACAATTTATTAATTTGGGATTTAAAGGCCTTCAAGTTAGGACGAATGGGGAAGACGCGGGAAGGTAAAAGGAGACCCTGGGGATGAAGGAACGATCGAATCGATTCGTTCTCGATGTCGGGCATTGAACAGTATAAGGGTGCATGAAGTTGGCACGTCGCGTTGCTCTGGCTGGTCTGGCAAGTGGAGGCATTATAGAGCGGAGTTCTTCTAAACAAAATCTGTTTATGTATCGGTAAAACAAGGAAAGATCATTGCATTTAGAATTAAGAATGCAACAACAGTAAATCAGTATGGTTCTTGAACTCAAATCGACAAACAATGAATATCAGAAGCGTTTAAAAAAATAAATTACTATTTTTTTTAAGAAATACAACATTAACGTAGGACATATTAGTTTACAGTGCGGCTGATTACCAACCGTAAGTTAACAGTTTTCGAAAAAAAAAAGATGTCTTATTTGTTAATTAATTAATTGTGCAGTGAGTGGATGTCAAAAAAGTAAAGTTGGTTAATTTAAAAAAGTGGTCCATCCAACTTTACTTTTTGACATGGACTCACAGCAAAAAAAACAATTAATTCTCATTTATTTTATTTAGCAAACTTTTTTTGACACGAGGAAAGCTCTCTTGCAATTCATCACAGTTTAGAATATTTTGCGGTAATTCTGCCTGCAGCCAAAATGTTTGATATCCTCTTTAAAAATTCAATTTCAGCTTCTCATTAGTGCTAAGCTCGAGTGCTCCTCTTGTAATATCAGATTCTCCACTTTTGTTTCATCAAGTGGTAATATTTCCATGCATGGCAATTAAATGTTAAACGTATGTCTAAATATTCTCATATCTGTGAAAGGTTTGAAAACTGAAATCGACCAATATTTTCCTTAAAAAATCGCTCAAGACATTAAATATTAATTCATCTTTAGCGCCCGTCTTCAAAGTTTTCGCGAATGGTAGCTCTTCATAAATTTGTTCGTTCATAACAAAATCGAACATATGCCAATAATAATGCTTCGTTGACCCACTGAATAATTACAGAGTATGCAGGTTTTTACATTTAATAGTCGCTGTACTTCGTAAAATATTATCTGCTCTATGTTGATAGGTGAAGTCAAGCCAAATTTTTGGATTTACAATTTAGATCTTCACTATCGAAGCCAGATAAATTTTCGTGGGCCCATGAATTGTGAATCCCCAGTTTATCCTCACGCTAACGTAGACCCATGCCCAGTCTCCCGTGGACCCCTGGGGGTTCACCTGGACCATTTAGGGAACCTCTGGTCTAAATTAATATATACCAGTTAACAAGTTTATAGTTTTAAAAGTTGATTATTTTTATGCATTTGAGTGTATTTAGATCTTCTAAATAATATCAGTATAATAAGGAAACTCGTATTGATGCAGTATGACTGTTTTTATAAAATTATTGCTTTTTAATGTATAAAAATCGAATTAAAATACCGAGACATTAATAAGCTACCTATTTCAAATTTTTTGGAATGCATTTATAGTATACTCTTATTTATTTAATAACAATGTGGGGAAATCCTTAACAACAATTTTGCAAAAACAAATTCATATTTACAGATTAGAAGCCATTAATTTAATATAAACCTAAATATTTATTAAATATCCATCCTTCAATTCAAAATTTGCATGTTTATGTTTATTCGTTCAATCAAAACAAATTTAATCGTTTGAACCATCGTTATACAATTAATAATAATAATAATTAAAAAAATGACGGCATGTTTTTTACAAAAATATTTTGTATGAATATTTCATGATATTCACGTAACAAACGGTACTTTATTTTTTATTTTTTTAATATATCTGTTAAATGAAATACTTGTTAACAAATAAAGTATTTCACATACTCTCCAACTTTTATCAATACAAATAAACGAAAAATAATATTTTTTAGGTACGAATTTGATATAAACAGATTAAATAGAAAAAATATATTTTTGTGGCATTATTTGTTACAGGTGGTTTCCTTCCTCTACCTGTCCTATATAGTTCCATTTCATTGATGATTAAGAATATTGTGGAGAGGTTATACTTTTTTTTATTTTTTTACTTACTTTATCTTTCTTTCCTTCCTTGACATATTTCAATATATACGAGGGTTGTCTTTTTAGTTTTGCGTATAGCTATAAAGACAAAAAAAGTACTTAAAGTACTTTATTAATTTTCAAAATATGTCCCACCAAGATCGAGACTCTTTTGTGTACGTTCCAACTAATTGGTTAAACAGTTATTCCAGTCTTCAGTTGACACCTTAAAGTCGCTGTTTTAAAGGCATTTGATCGATTCTTCTGGCGACTGAAATCACTGCCCACTCATTGAATTCATGATATTTGGGAACGTGAAGAAGTCGTTGGGACTTAGATCGGGACTATACGGTGGATGGTTTTAACAATTCGATGTTTTGAAGCTTTAGAATTTTTTTGAATTTTAAAAATGCTATCAAAATGATGGAAATTCCATCCACATTTAAATGCCATTTTGAAATTTTTGAAAATATACTACACGGTGTTTGGGCTAGGAATTCGATGTTTTGAAGCTCCAAAAACTACATTGTCTTTTGGGCAGTGTGAGCATTTGCATTGTCCTGATGTAGGATGATTCGCGTTTTGTTGCTTTGTCGATAACTTCTGGTAAACAAACATTTATGTACCAATCGGAAGTAACCGTTCTTCTATCTGCTGAAGCAATTGTTGCCACTTGACCAGATTTTGACACAAAAGTTGCGACCATTTTCTTTGATACCCTTCGAGAACGGATCACTTTTATTGGTTTTTCTTTATCTTGAAACACCCACACAGCAGATTGGCGTTTATTTCCCGGTTCATAGGCGTACATCCAAGATTTATCGCCGCTAACGATACCATAAATGTTTTTGAGCTACCTTTGTTGAATCGTCACAATGTTTTTCGACACCAATGGACGCGAACCGCTTTTTGCTCTTTTGTGAGCAAATGAGAAGTCCAACGGGAAATCAACTCCCAGTTCTTTATGTAGGATCTTTTGGATCGAGGTCTTTAAAATGCCCAAAGATGTCTCTAACTCTCGGTATGTCATCGGAATCGTCAGAATCTGATTCCTCCAATGAAATAATTAAAGGAGGAATATTGTCATTTGAGCAGTTTCCCATGTAAGTAGTCCAATCTGCCAAAATAAGTTCGTCTGTATGTCTACAAAAATTTTGCCACATGTCTGGTGTACATTTAGTCAATGCTTCTGTCCAAGTTTTTTTAACTCTTTCCTGGTCAAGATAAGTAGATGTAATATGTTTGTTATAATATGTCTTAGTAAACCCCCATGCTAGTTCTATTGGATTGTAGTGACAATGGTATGGTGGTAGTCGAAGTACTTCATGCCCTCGTTGTTTTAAAATTTCATCCACTACATATGTCTTTTCGTCAGTTTTATAAGGTAAGATTATAGAGTACAGTTGTTTCTTTGTCATTTTTGTGTCAAACCTAATGTTATTGTTAATCAACCATTCCTGCATCATTGCTTTTTTCGCTGAAAAAGAGGGTGGTTTGTTAATTTGAACTGAATGGTATGGCGCGTTGTCCATGACCACCACACATTTTTCTTGAAATACAGATAGAGCAGGAATGAGTTGATTAACAACCCAGTTTTTAAAAAGGTTACCATTCATACTTTTGTGATAGTCAAGGTCTGTATTCGAAGAGTCTAGTAACAAGTCACATCCTTCCAAAAATCCAGTATCAGTCCCTGCGTGTAAAATAGTAAATCGCTTTCCTTCGGATTTTACACGAGCTGGATTACTTTTTAGTTCAGATCGTGCACCCACTGACGCACTGAACTACCATTTTGATAGATCCATGTTTCATCTAGGTACACGAATCTAACTCTCTCAGCAAGACTTTTTAGTTGTTTATATTTCCGAATGAAAGCGATCTTTCTAATTTTAACGTGTCGTTGTTCACATAAAATATGTCGTCCATTTACTTTTTTAAATTTGTATCCCATTAATTTTATAAGTTTGTATAGTGTCGTACGTCCCCCTTTAAAATCAAAATTTTGTTTAGCATCAGTCAAAAGTTTGTCTAAAGTAAAATGTTCAGTTTTAGCGTGGTACATCCAAATCTGTCGCTGTAAGTCTTTTTTTAAAATAAACTTCTCAAATGTATCAGTTTTACATCCTTTATCTGCGACTTTCTCATTATTTTTCAATCCTTCTTTAATAATCTTCCGTATTTTCGATACACTGATCTAAAAAAATTAAGCATTTAGAATGTTTGTCATATTAATTAGATTCAAAAAATATACCTCAGTTACACAACGGTAGTTAAGAGATTTAAAAATATTTAACAAAATTTTGAATTAAATTATAGTTACAAAAATGTATAATTTCGAAATTTGGAATCTGACAACATTGTATATAATTTATTATGATATCTGTCAAAAAAGGTTATGTGTTCTTTTAAAAATATAAATTTTATTTAAAAAAGTGATACATATTTATAAATTCATTACAAAAACCTCTCTCAATTAATCTAATGCAAAATATATAAGTTTATGTTAGCGACTAGCATTGATTTAAAAGAAATACACATAAAATCGTACTTACTTGAAAAACCTCGGCCAATTGATTTAAAAAAACACTCTCACAGCTGTTAGGTTGTTTCCTAAACATACCATAACATCTAACGATGCTGTTGTGAATTTCTGTACTTATTTTTTTGGCATTGTATATTGAATCTAAGAAAGCATCAAATATTTCGTTATTGAATCTTCAACAATTTTACCTTTGACAATGTGCTGTCAATATTTCGACAGTAGGTACCAACCCAACAAATTGAAGTGCCAATCCAAGAAATAAAATGCTTAGTCTACTGAGATTGAAATAAGAAGTGAATGAATTATACCAGCCGAACGCATTTAAGAATTTTATAGTTAAATTTTTGTTGTAATTCTAGTTTCTTCTTTTTAAAATAAATTCAATTCACTTACACTAGAAATTCATATTTTAAAAAATCTCACGTGAGATAGGGAGGGTGATGGGGGAGGGGATTGAATCAAATCTCACGAAATCTGATCAGGTGTAGGAAGATACTATTTAAGTTTCTGTGCTTTATCGGTTCCTAAGACCCGTTTGGTTTTTAAAATTTTATCAATTTTCTTTTACTGTCGTTTTCTAATTTCAAATGGAAAGTTGTATTATTCAAGAAGTTATTTTCTAGGTTTAGTTATATAAGTTTTTCTTTATGTCGATGTTCATGTTTTTTACACACTATTCAGTTTTGATTGTAATTTTGGTATCTAATTTTTTTTATTATGACATTTCTTCAATTTAATCATATTAATTTTTTAGACTACTTATAAATGTTCATTGCCTTTTTACTTAATTTTTAATTATTTAACATTATTGAAAATAATAAAATTATTTAAATATAATTCAAAGTTACATTAAATTTCAAATTATGATTTTTATTTTATGTATTTAAACAGTACTTTAATTATTAAGCCTCAAATTTACCAGAGTGTATTCGAAAAAATTATAGTTTACAAATTGTAAATTTCTTTTAATATGTACATAGTAGCTAATCTGAAAATAAATAAAGTTAAAACCTACTAACATGTCAACACTACTAAACATCCCTTTTATTATACAATATAACAAAATTTACCAGTTCCGGTATAGATAAATATATTAAATATTCGCATATATGTGATATGCATAGAAAATAGTAGTTATAATATATTAAAACTATGCTTATTATCGGGTGTTCTTACGGACGGAATCAACTTAAAAGGCGACAGATTTTGAAAATGTTCTACATATGTAATCACCCACTTCCGCCGTAACGCGCACGTATATGACAGTGAATAAAATCGTCTTGACCGAATTACTTTTGTTTACATATAGGTTGGTTGAAAAGTTTTGAAAGTGACACCTATTAGAAAGTAGATGAATCAAAATTTATACGCTATTTTAATATTCCATCTTCCATTTGAATACACAAAATTTTCCATTTTGATTTGCCAATTCATTCTTTGTTTAAAAGCCATTTTAAGTTGACGTATCAGTGTATTTTGTTACAATGGAAAAAACCGAATATCGTGCAGTGATAAAATTCTTTGTTTTGGAAGGTTTCTCAACAACAGAAATTCACACTTAAATGGTATAAGTGTTAAACGGATCTGCTCATTTATTTCCAACTGTGTATCGATGGGTTTTAGAGTTTAAACGTGGTCGTACAAGCGTCGAAGGTGAACCACGTAGTGGACGACTAAAAAGTGCAACAACACCAGAAATCATTGAGCAAGTCTTTGATTTTGTTTGTAAAGATCTAGGTTTGACTGCACGTGAAATTACTGATACCATAGGCATCTCAGATGAACGAGTCCTCCATACTTTACACGAAGAATAACATTTGAAAAAGCTGTTCGGAAAGTTAGTATATTCGTTAACAATTCAACAAAAACTGAATTGAAAACAGCATAATTTTGCTCGTTTGAGAAGAATACAACGGATTTTGTACCTCGTTTTATAACTGAATAAGATCTACCATCATGATACTAAACTGAAACAAGAACGTTTACAGTAGACAAGCTGGTTAATTAGCTCCAAAACATATGAAGTTAAAACGATCGTCAAAAAAGGTATGGTATCAGTTTTTTTCGTATGCAAGAGGGATTTTGTTGATTGATTTTCTGGAAAAACGTATTATTAAAACTTTTTGGACCAATTGGATAAAACAACATCGTGAAAAAAGACTCTGTATACTGCCACGTTTTTTTCCTCACTTAACAAAAGGTTACCACATGACCTACGATGTCAGGGTTTAAGCACTTACCGACTCAGAAAATCTCTCTACAAATCTCACAATGTGCTTTTCCCACTGGACACGAAATAAAACAAAAATATAACCAAAACGTAGATGAATTTGATGGCCCAGTCGGAATTAAAGGGTAGTCTCAAAATCCAAAATTAAAAGGCGAAGATGCACTTCGATTAAACAAGGCCGCGATTTTCCTCTTAGTCGATAAATCACTTACTCGGGTGCTGGTTACGGTGAAAACGAAATCTGACAGCGTGTCCCCAAATTGTCATATGGTAACATGCGTATGGTGCACAATAAGCTGTACTAGCTGCGATGCAATCCCACGGACTACCCCTAAGCTAACGAAGTGGCTATCTGCACGAATTTTAAGTAACAGGCCAGAATGAAAAGAGAAGTTTAATTCACGTCGAAGACAATTGTTTATAAACAACAAATACTCTACTTCAACGAAATAATTCAACAATTAAGTAATGATATAAATACAACTAGAAATTCAAGGCACAGACGACAGTTAAAATTAAATAAAATGAAATTATGGAAAAATAAAAGAAAGAAAACGATTAATTACCGAAATAATATCTATTGTAAAAATTTTCTATCAGATAGCAGGTAAGTTTCATATGATTTTACAATTTCAATAGTTAACAATAACAATAATAAGAGAAAATATGCCTGTTACAATACATCAAGACAATGCAAGTAATCACACAAGTTTGTTGACGATGGCTAAATTGAACGAATCAAAGTACAAATTGTATTCCGTATTCACCAAAATTTGTCTCCCTCAGACTATTAACTCTTAATAAATTTGAAACAATTGCTTCGTGGAAAGCATTTTTCGTCGAATAAAGAAGCTATTGCAGATTGCAGCCGTGGAGCAATATTTTGCAGAGCTTCCGGAAAATCATTACAGAGATGGTATAAAATTACTAGAAGATCATTGGAATAAGTGTGTTCAAGCTGAGGGAGTTTATATTGAATAAAAAAATAGTATATTACGCTACAAGGGACGAAAGTTGAATTTTCGGCCCTGCGCGTCATGATGCCCGAAACGAAAAGCCGAGGGCAACATGACGCGCAGTGTATACTATTTTTCTTCATACCTCGGTCGAAAGTACTTGCGGAACGAGCGAAGCGAGTGCAGCTGGTCGTGGGACAGGCATCAAATACATTCGAAGAGTCAAGTTTTGTCATTGATAATTATTTTTAAGGTTATAGATAGAAATAGAAATGACACGAGAATAAACAGTCCCTAGTTACAAGTGTAACTATGCATGAGAAATTTTTCCTCCCGCCGTAAACAGGGAGTAAATGTTAAAGACGACAAAACATCATGACGCGCAGGGCCGAAAATTCAACTTTCGTCCCGCCGTAAACAGGGAGTAAATGTTAAACTTTCTTCCCTGCAATTAGGGACGAAAGAACGTACTTTCGACCGAGGTATGAAGAAAAAACAATTTCATTAAAAACACATTCTTTCACTTTTAATTTCAAAACTTTTCAACGGACCTGTACATGACAGGTATTTATGTGTACATTTAGTCGGGCACGTGTTTTAGAATTTAACTATATATAAATTAATCATCATTATAAAATATAACAAAACATGTTATCGTTCTCAGAAAATTCTGTCAATTGACACATTCTGTTACGATACGAGCAGATCTTTATCTAAAAAACATATGAGGATTTTACGTAATAAATTTTTAATTAATTTAATATGAGTAATGAATTATGAAGGTTAATTGCGACATGTTTGCCCAGCTTTAATCAAAGACTTATTGGCCAAGCGTTTAACTGTTTAATATTTTTTTAATTATCGGATGGTGAGAGAAGTTCGAATTATGAAAGAAAACTTTTCACTTTGTAACTGTATAAATTCCCACTGAAGGGATTATATCCCGTAGCTAGCTCAATTAAGTTGTGGCTCCTTTTCTGAGTTTTACCAGTCCTTCCCAAACATAAAATAATAGGGCGCCAGAGTACAAAAGCGTTGCCAGATTTTTTTTTTGCCAAGTCGGGATTTTGAAAGTTTTGAGTGAAAAAAGCGGGATTCTTTCATCGAAAGCGGGACATAATAAAATACGTATATAATTAGACGTATTTAAATATTTATTTGATTTTAAAATACGATTACTTGACAATAAGATGGCAAAAATAGTCTCTCTCATCTCCAGTCTTTAAGCGCCGGGCTGACGGCCAGTCCACATCCATCTGTGACATCCGGACGCACTTTCTTAGCAAGCTGCACAAACAGTTAAGTTATCCCCGAAAGCGGGATTAAGCCTGTCCCGCGCGGGACATTTAATTTTGACTTAAAAATCGGGACGTCCCGCCAAAATCAGGACTTATGGCAACGCTTAGATGTACGATACATCATCTTTAATAACTTGTTACAAGCAAATAACACTCAAACACCAGTTTAAATGATTTATTTAAAAAAAAATGTCAGTAAAAATAACAAAATTAAATTTTAGTTCGTAAATTAATTTAAACTCTTATCTTTGTTGTTGATTCTTGGGAAAGGATTTCCTTGAACAAATTTCTTCCTGTGATGAACTGTATAATCTTCGGTTAATTCAAATTAAATTTCTTCCTGGGATGAACTGGGATCTAATTCGAAATTCGGCTTTTTATTCTCAAAATGGCGGACGGCTCGAACTCGCCTCCAAATAAAATTATTAGCTCCTACGGAGGTCTCACTAATGTGACAATAACCCTAATAATGAAATTTATAATCAGAATTCCATCCCTTAATGAATTACAATCAAGTAGAATCACTTTCTGTTTTTTCCATATTATAAATTAATTTTAAATACACGTGTAAACAGGACTACAATTCAATCAATGATCACAAAAACTGGTGTTTGGCGAAAGTGAAACTACTTGAAATTATATGTTAGTAATATTTAAAAAAAAATCACCACAATTTAAGAAACTTGTACAAATAAAATAATTAAATCAAACAATAAAATGAACTTACTTGTATTGTTGAGGAGAAGTTACCACGAGGAAAACAGATATAAAAATGAATGTAAAAATCTATCGTAGCGAAAAAGAAGACTCCGATTTATCAGTCAAACCTGTCTCAAACAAATTATAATCACAGCGATAACATTAAAATAAATCTCACCGAATATAGTCTGGTGGATTTCAATACGAAAACGATCCAATAGATCGTTACAACTTCTGTAACCATTTCCCAAAGTGCCTCAACCCATTTTTCTAACATTAAAGCTGTAATTGAAAATGAAAAGTGTATCAGTAGATTTAATAAACGAAGATAGTGGTAAATGTCAACGATTGTGTTATGTTTAATTTTGTGAAAAACCTTGAAAAATCATGAAATTTATTTAAAAAAACGTAACAATCGTGTAAACTGGTTATTTAATTATAATCTGATATTGAAATCATCAAAGAGAACTCTTTCGGTTAGTCCCTCAAGTTTTTTTATATTTTAATTTGTTTCATGGAAATATCGTCTACGTCTAATTTACACTGTGAACTAAGTATAAAAGAGAAGCTAGTTACTCAAATACGTTACATTCATAAAGTTTTCATTACAGTATAATGAATATTTTTTTAACCCATACAGTCATATTAAAAGCCAACCACAGTATTTATTTTATGACTCTGACTGACCGAACATTGGGCAATAAAACATCTTGTTTGTTATTCTGAAGAATTTATAACAAATCCAGGAAATTGTCGTGAAAAGGTGACTTTAACAAAATTTTTCGGATAACTTCTAAAACAACTTTCCGTGCAGTTGTAAACCTTCATAAAATACTTATTTTTCTATAAAAATGGCTTATACTTCTACTTAACTTTTACTTATATATAGATAACTTCTTTTAATCTATTTCTAGATACCACAAAAAAAATTTCTGCTTCGTGTAGCTTTCGGTAGTTCATTTGGTAACAGTTGGATGAATAACCGTATGTTCTAAAAGAACGGGTAGTAGACGGGGGAGCGGCGAAAATCATCGGGACTTTCAGGAATTATTGATTAAACGTCAACGCTTCGCGATATTTTGTTCTTCACGG
This sequence comes from Altica lythri, assembly GCA_964028335.1. Taxonomy (NCBI): domain Eukaryota; kingdom Metazoa; phylum Arthropoda; class Insecta; order Coleoptera; family Chrysomelidae; genus Altica; species Altica lythri. Next base: position 29,101,565 of record OZ034801.1, on the reverse strand, counting down.
TTAACTGGCTCTCATTTTGATATTAAACAGTTCGCGTTTTCGATTAGATATTTGCTACAGAACCGGGTTTGGTAACACAATAAAAAGGGGTTATTTAGTTGAAAGGGAAAGAGAGATAATTGTTAAATATGCTTTAAATAAAGTAATAGGGAAACTTGGCACATTTTATTACTTCATAATTATCAGATCTTTTAAAAGGTTATAAATTTTTGGAAGCATAGCTTTCCTGTGACGGGTTACGTATACAACGATTGGATCGCTGAGAAGTATAAATTCCCAAAAATTGAATCATATTTCCCGTTCATTGGACATTTTTAACATAAAAAAGTGTTATTCATATGTATGCTCGGTCAAAAAATGCTTTAGAACGTAAAAAAACTTACGATTCTCATTCCTTGGTCATTTCCACATCCCTATTTTTTTATATAGGTAAGTATACGGAGAGAGGTACAGTACAGCTTTTTATTTATTTTTTACATGATAAAGTAATACATCAAGATTTTATTATAAATTCTTGACTTTATAACCTATGTACTACTACTAGTCCGGTAGAGATACTAAGTCCCGTGCGTTTTTTGCGGGGACCTTTTTTTTATTACTGATACTCAGTTTTAACATGATTTTAATTAATTTAAAGATGGGAGCCACTTTATAAAAATTGTCGTTTGGCCGCCATATTGGATTTCATCCTGAAAAACGAAAAATGCTTAATTTAACTTACCTGCTTATAGAATTTTGTTATTTTAAACTTTTAGGTGTACGTTATAGATCTGTAAATATTTAGAACATGTATTCTGGAATTAATTTACAATACAGGGTGGTTAAAAAATATATAATAGTTACGAAACAAAATATTAATAATTATTCATCATCCGTGTTGCTCTCTTCAACTGATGGATCCATAAAAATGATTGGTTCATCAGCTTCTTCTTCTTCCACCTCTTCCTCCATGTCGCTGTCTTTAACTGCTGAACCATTTACAGTTATTGGTTTGTCGGCTTCTTGTTTTTTATTACTTTGGTGTTTAAGAAACTTTTGGGCAACCACCGCTCTTCCAGCCCCAAAAATTTCTTTAAAAAAATAATAGTTTATACCTAATGAAAGCTCTTAATTTGCACCTTTCAAAAATGTATTTTTCATAATTTGCACCTTCATACTTTTTTTTAAAACTTGATTAAAAAATTGGCTTACTCAAACCAGATTCAAACGCTTACCTATATCTCACTCCCTAAAATGTATTTCGATATGCGCCTTTTACCAAAAATTTGCAATTTTAATTTTCTAATTTGCACCATCGTAAAATTTGTGAAAAACTGTAACAATTATTATAAAAATTAATAAAATTAGTTTCGGACTGCTGTCAGAATTAAGTAACTGCGGGTAGTGAACGCATGCGCAGTTATTTATTTCTGAACGTACATCAGCCAGGAAATGATTTTATTAATTTTTATAATAATTGTTACCGTTTTTCGCAAATTTTACGATGGTGCAAATTAGAAAATTAAAATTGCAAATTTTTGGTAAAAGGTGCATATCGAAATACACTTTAGGGAGTGAGATATCTGAATCTGGTTTAAGTAAAGCAAAATTTAAAAAAAGTACGAAGGTGCAAATTATGAAAAATACGTTTTTGAAAGGTGCAAATTAAGAGCTTTCATTAGGTATAAACTACTTTTTTTTAATGAAATTTTTGGGGCTGGAAGAGCGGTAGTTGGGCAACCGTAGGTAATGCAGGTTCTATATACATAACAGACCGCAACCCGGTCTCTTCTGACTCCCAACCAAAGTTTGCAGGAACTAAACGTTTTGTATTCATAAGCCTGCAAGTGACTCCTGAGACAATGCTGTTTAAAGGAATCCATGTCTGGCGGCAACCGTGCGGTATCAAATTGTTGTAATTGCCGCCACTTACGTGCCCTAGCATGAGCCAATGTTTTGCTTACTGGATCGTTATATATAGAACCCTAATTGTTAATACCTCGAGATCAAGTAGGAGCTGTTCTGAAAATTCGTCACTAGAACCAAGTTGCTGTATTGTCTGATAATAACTGAATTATCTGAATTAAGGATACGTTTCATTGTAGTGACCTTCCCCATACCAAAGAACCCCTCCACAGAATCACACCCAGTAAAAGTATAAACACCAACAGCAGCCGAAGCTTTATTTAAATCTAAACACAGAGATCCACAATGAAAAAACTCTGAACCACTCGGTTTTTTCTTATGCATATACATATTCTGTTCAGTAAAATGGCGTATGTATAATGCAATAATCCAAACATCTGTGTCCTCAAAATCAAAAACAACCGAGTGAGAGTCGTTTAGTTGTGCCGCATGGAAAAATGCTCTAATATCCGCTTCAGATGGTGAGGGTGCCTCAAATCGGGGATCGAATTCACCAGTTGTAAGGTTATAGCAAAAGAGGCCTTTTGTGCAATACCAATCAGCAGTATGATCATATTTGACCCATTCCTTTATAAGAAATTCTTGCAGCCTTGCAACAACTGTTGTTGGGTTTACTATGTTTATTTTGGTATTTTGTAATAAAAAATCTTAAAATGGAAAGTAATAGGTGGTACTTCAACACTAGATACAACAATTTTCCAGGCGCGGAATATTTTAAGTGTTTGGTGATAAAAGTCAATATGGCGGCCGAACGACAATATTTTGGAAATGGCTCCCATCTTAAATTTAATCTTTTAGACCTAATAAACTAATTACAACAATAAAAAAAGGTCCACTATCAAAAACGCACGGGATGTGATGTGTCGACCGGACTATACAGAAGTTTTGAAAAAAACACTAATTTATCCTTTGGCACCTGGACTATTTTAGATCAGATCAATTGCTTTAAATTAGTGTTTGGGTCAATTGCACTAATTTTTGTGATTTTTATCGTTTTTTTTACTAATGAATCTGTATAAATTCTATGAAAAAATTTTCATATGAAAAATATTGAAAATGTATGAGAAGTTATGTTTTGGAAAACTAAATTTTATTGAAGCCATGTATTTATTAAAATATTTAGGAACAACTCTATTTTTGAATCTATAATAATTTTAAAATTTATGAATTATACCATTAAGGAAAAATGCCACATCCTAAAGGAATCGAACCAGTGATCTGAACTAAGTCATCTAACAAACCTATTCTGTGTCTCCTTAAGCACAATTATAGGATGTCAATAAAAGAGAGAAAGATGTAGTATATTGTGTGGCAAGGGGTGAAACAAGACGATTTCTGACTAGGGCGAGAGTTGACTGCCCGAGCGAAGCGAGGACTATCTTCGCCCGGTCAGAAATCGACTTTGTTTCATCCCGTGCCACACACTATATTTTTCATATCACATGCGAGTTTCATAAACAGCGAGTTTTGATCTACGTAGCCAGTTGAAGTAAGACTATTTCAGACAAATAGCGTAGTAATATCTTGACAACGATTTGACGACAGCTGTCAGACGATTATGATTATAATCGCTTTTGTTTGTTACAAATGCGATTTTGATAGACTTGAAATAAAGACATAAATAATAACTAAATGAATGTGCCGGGCAGGAATAACGTTGTTTCTCCCCTAGGGCAGAAAAAAACTACCAGTTTCTGACTGACAGTTGCATTGGTCTGAAATTATCTTGTTTCGACTGACAAAACAGGGATCAAAACAAGCTGTTTCAATGCATGTCATATGAAAAATTATTAATTACCAAATCGACAATTGAAACGTCGTACTCCAGTCCCTTTTTTGCACACTGTGTATGTATTTTTTAATGAAATTATTTTTTTTATTCAATATAATCTTCCTCAGCTTGAACATACTTATTCCAATGATCTTCCAGTAATTTAATACCATCTCTGAAATGAAAGCTCTGCAAAATATTGTTCCACGGCTGCAATAGCTTCTTCATTAGACAAAAAATGCTTTCCTCGGAGGAATTGTTTCAATTTTCTGAAGAGGTAATAGTCGGAGGAAGCTAAATCTGGTTTTAAAGTCTAGAAATTAATTAATCAAATTGTTTTAATTAATCAAATTGTTTTGGCTCAAATGGCATTAAAGCACCCCTGCCAGATCCGGGTTATCCACATTAAATTTTTAGTCAAAAAACATTTATTGAAACAAAAAAAAAAAATTTATAACTAATTATTTCGTGATAGATTTGACACCGTAAGTATATTTTTTCATCATAGTATCTGTTAGTTTATGTTCATAAAATGAATTTCTTAAGGTAAATGCCCGATGACGGCAACAATGCCAATCATAGTCGTTTTGTAAAGTCAAAACTTACCGACGGTGAGACGAGTCTCAATACAATTAAACTGCCATTGCCAGCCAAGAGGCGACATTACTAGAAGACGAAAGGAAAGAAGAAACATCGCGTAGTCGTTGGTGTGTTTTTTATTTTATTCTCGATCTACGTCGAACCATTAATTTCCTTTTCATCCGCTGGGTACAACGGAGTGAGTTAATTGTACCAAATGTGTTTTTAAATATTATTTTTTTATATTTCGGTATGGATCCTTAAGCAGTTAAAGTGATGAGCTTCTCTTTGTACTACATGAGTGTCATGGTTCTTAATTTGTTACTTCTTTCATTATTTACTGAGTAAATTAAGTAAATTACATATAATTCTTTTATATTATGACTGACCATTTGCTTGAATGCTTATTTAATTTTCTTTTGTTCAATATTGATCATAACATTTTCCATGTTCAAAATGCATTTACTGAAATTTATTCTTTACAAAAAAGTCCTGTTCTATTTTAAAAATTATTCATTTTTTTTGTTCCGATGTGTTTCAATTATTAAGCATTTTGTATCAACCCGTGTTAATTCCAACGTAACGATTATTCTATAGTTTTTATTTTTACTCTCACATTTTATAGTCACGTGTAGGTCACGGGTAGCCGAAGAATTTTATTAGAAAACACACTACGTTAAATTCTGTAATATTGATGAGGAATTTATCTATTTTGAAATAATTCAGCCAAATAAGGTATACTGCTTTGGTTATCTATAAAACTTATAAGTTAAACAGATCGTTTTATTGCTGTTTTCGATTTTTTTTAGTGCTAAAAGAGTTACATTAGAAATCATACAGCGTGAAATCGTTAAATATTGGGTGGTAATAACACAAGAACATCTTTTCAGTCAAAGGAACATTTTGCTCAGTATAAGATTAGGTACCTACTTTTACTCGTTAAAGTACTCATTAAAAATCATACAATTTGAAAGATTCGAATATTAATAATGTGTTAATAAACAGAAAATATTCTTAAAAAAAACAAGATGCAACGATGTCTTCTCTAGATTTCAAAAAATAATAAAAATGTGTTTCTCGTTTCAATCCCGTCCTGATTTCGAGAAATAATAACAATAAATATTTCGTATCGATTTCTGGATAAAAATTATAATTATATTTGACACTAAAATAAACTTTAGGTGCGTTAGATAGATAGATAGATATTCATTGGGTTGGCTGTTAGCCTGTATCACTGCGGCCTTTATAGATCTATTGTGAATACCCATCATCTATAGAATAGAATTAGAGCACCTTGTCTAACACTACCTTTTTAATGAGACTTAATAGCCTTGACAATGGCCTCTTCACGTAACTTGGAGCAGCCAGTTTCTCCTCTCCCAGTACTGGATACCACGTCCTCCTCTTGGCAGTATCGACAGATGTCTTCATCTGCTAAGTTCAGCTGACTTATGTGTTTTCTGAGCCGACAATGTCCTATCAAGAGACTGACAATCATTCTGACTTCGTTTCGCCATTGTGATAGCAGCTCTGCAGTAAACTTCGCCGAGTGACCTTTTATGAACTCATTTGCTTTTCGCTTGTCCAGTGATTTTTCCCACCACTCCTGGGCCTTCTCCAGCCTCCATTTCTCAATGGCTGCCTTTCTGAAGGTGTCAGCAACCCCGCCGAATGGTTCCTGGGATATTAGCTCCCGCTCGGGCCAATTTATCAGCCTTTTCATTACCCCTAAACCCTGAGTGTCCTGATATCCATGCCGGTGTTAGAGAAATCCGACTTGCGGCATGTGTCAGGGCCCTAACGCAGTCCCACACCAGCTGTGAGCTTATTTGTACCGAGAATATCGCCTTTAGAGCTGCTTGGCTGTCCGAGTATATGACTACGGTTTTACACGTTATACCCTGACAAGTTTTACGATCTCCGTTGCATAGTGTTGTATGGCCATTACTTCAGCCTGAAACACTGTAACATACGCACCTAGACTTAGATTTGTATCCTGTGTCTTCTACTATAAATACCTGACTCTAAAACAAACTGTAGGTTACAATATCCTGTAAGTTGATCTACTCATTGATTTCAATTGTACATAAATTTTGGATTGATTTAAGTACAGTAAGTGAGTTCTTACAATTTTTTTTAATTGACATTCTTTTGTGTACGAGATGAAACAGAAATTTCTCTAATTGTTCCAAAGGATAATCCTTAATATCATTGTCATTATCCATCACCTTTAAAAACGTGTCAAGGTTAAGATTAGACTGCAGTAGTTGCTGCTTTAAGATGTATTTACACGTTAGAGGAGCTTGCCAAGAGTACTCGCGGTACCCTTTACACGGGAGAGTGAAATTCGCCCAAAGACGGAATAATTTAGGCGCTTACCACACATTTTTCTATTTTTTCCCACTGTATTTGTATCAGTCTTTGGCTAGTTTTTCGAGCACTAGGTTTTTTTTTTAATTTTATTTTTATAGACGCGCTCCTTAATGTCCGAGAGGATTGGATTATGCCTCGATCAGTCTGCAAACTTCCTCGTGCGTAAGTTTTTTGGTGAAGACATTCTTGAGAGTACTCTCATAAAGTCAAATTCGAATCGCATTTCTGAGAGTAACTCTCAGAAGCGTTTACACCTGTTACTGTGACGAAAGAGGGGGAACTCACTGTGAGTTCCCCCTCTACTTCTACCAATAACTCTCAGGACCCTTTACACTTGCAAGTGTTACTCTTAAGAGTAAATCGGCTACTCTCGATAGTGAAAAACTTGCACGTGTAAACGCACCATTAAGTGATGCTTAGATTTTTGTGATAAAATGTCATGATGTAATATTTTTCATCATTTACTGTGATGTTACATCTATTGACGTCATCACTCTTACAGAGAGCTTAGATTCAATCAAAGGTATTAATCGTAGCAGTAACTTTTATAATTATAAATCGTTTTCCAATAAGATTTCATCATTTTTTGAGCATTGAGAGATACGATTGTAAATAATTCTATGCTTCTCTTTCTTATTGGCATTAGTGCAATTGGTTTGTGCTTAATATCTTCGGGCGTCCGAGTTGTCGCTAACATGGGAACTAAATACCTAGTTTGCTTTGAATTCTGGCTGCGTTACGATAACTAACTTGCAATTAGTAGCAACTAGGAAATAGATAGAATATTGAGACATTTCATAATGAATTGGTTCGATAAATTTGTTCGGCAACTATAATTACTTTAAATATGCCATGAGATCAAATATATAATTAACTAAATTGTTTTTAATTAATATTTAGACATACTTATTCTTTCATTAAACTGTCAGTGGGTTCCCGAACGTCTGTTTTAGTTGGTTTTTGATTAATATCCAGTTCAATTTCGAATAAGTAGTCAGTCCTTTTTTTGTTACTAATCAAATTTTTTTGTTAATTTATGTTTTAAAAGCTGTACAGTTCCTGATATTTGTAAATTATTTAAAGTAAAACCAATTTACAAAAAAGGTGAAAAAACTGATAAAATTTTCGACCCATCTCAATAATTTGCAATTTTTGTAAAGTATTGGAAATTCTTCTGTACAATAGACTTTATGCTCATGTGCAAAAAACAATTACACCCAATCAACACGGCTTTATGGTTGGGCGTACTACTATTACCAATTTAGTCAACATAACTCAATTAATTGCCGAAGGAATTGATAAGAAAATCCAGTCAGATGTTGATTACCCAGATTTTTCAAAATCATTTGATAAACTAGATCATGGTTAACTCTTATCCAAGTTAGCCCAATTCGAATTATTTGTTCCATTTATTAATTTCTTCAGATCATATTTAAAATATAGGCAACAGTTTGTTAAATTTAACGGTTTTAGATCTATCGAATATAAAGCAACATCTGGCGTCTCTAAAGGTAGTAATTTGGGGCCCTTATTATTTAATATTTTCATTATTGACATAGTTGACGTAATTTCTTCTGAAACTTTAGGATATGTAGACGACTTATATCTTTGGTATTGGTGATTGTCACAACTTATCGTTAGATTTAAAACGTTTTCAAGACTGGTTTATTAATAACAATTTAGAGTCGTTCACTCTTAGCAGCAATCCAATTATATTCAACTACAAAATAACTGTATTCTTGAGAGTTTCCAAACTATTACGGACTTGGGGGTAACGTTTGACACTAAGCTGTCTTTTGCACCTCATTGATGTGATTACTTTGGCAGCAAACAGAATGTATGGCTTTATAGCACGGAATTCGAGCGAGTTTATACAAAGTTTAAACTTTGTACTACTTACTCGTCAGGTCAAAATTTGAAAACGCGTCAATAATTTGGAGTCCTTATTATTTGATACATATACAGAAGCTTAAGTCAGTTCAACGTGGTTTTTTGAAACCTCTGTCCTTTAGAAAAGATAAGGTTGAATCACAAATTGGTATATCCAACACTTTGCTTTTGGATGGACATGGATGCGACAAATATTGTCCTATCGTTTCTGGATTAGTGACGCTAACTGTAATCTTGCCTGATCGGCCAACTGCACTTAAAAACCCTGGCTTTAAAACCGGTGATAATAATAATAATAATGACTTATTCATTTGGCATTCTTAAATGGACTACATCAGAGCTGGGCGAAATTCAAAGTCTCACACGAACCCTGATGACGAAACAAAGCTGTTACCATCCAAAGTCATCAACGCTTCAAACAACCTATATTATGGACAAATAGATAAGTTACGTGAGTTGCTACACGAACGCCACCATTATTACAAAGGCAGATAGAAACTATACGCCTCTTAATCTTACTTTATCTGAAGTAACGTTTAGATAGACACCCTCGTAAAAATAGTCAGGGGAGGTTCCAAAAACTTTAAAACTCAATGTTCAAAAAACGGAGTAAAACAACCAATAACATCCCGATTAAAAAAAATGCGGGAAATTAAAAACTGCAGGGTTTCCTACTAATTTTACCGTCATATCGTGGCCTAGAAGTGGTTCTGTAAGGAAGTAGCTTACAGTAAATGTGGCAACATGGAACATTGAATGTTACGCACCTCGAGCGTTTGGCGGCGGCTGTGGCTGTAACACCGCTCTGCCGAGGTTCCGAAGGAGGCGAACAGGCCCTGAGTTTGCAGCGGAGCCGGTCAACTACACTCGCATTGCAGCGTCGCGCAGGCGCGTCCATCTCGACGTTCCTTTGTTACGTTCAGTCGGACGCCGAATACCGCACCTAAAGCTACGATTTATCCAAGAGTTAGCCGGAACCGGGCCGGTTGTTTTGTGTTTTGTTTTTGTGTGCACTAAGTGAAAAAAAAATTTTGGTGGAAGTTAATTACAAAGTGGAACAGTGTACTTTTATGGGATAATGCCAGTTTGATAGGATTATGAAAGACATGGGACCCGATATGGTAAATATTTTTTTAACTTGTACATACAATAGGTATATTTATAATTCAGATCCGTTTCTAGGATTTCCTTATTGTATTCAAATTTAATGTTATTATATATTTTAAAATAAAATAAAGTATTACAAATTTACCGGTTTTGTTTGATAAACATGCCCCTCCTCTTATTGAGTTTGTTTACAAAACATAAAAAGGTTTTTACTGGAATATATAGCAATTGTATTATAATTAATGATTTTAGCATTTAAATATAAATGTTTATTAAAAAAAACTTAAAAAATATGTGAACAACTTATTTAGTTACTATTACGTTTTCGGCATTACACAAGCCCCGCCCCGTTCTAGGATACTGACTAAATCCAACTTTGGAAAAGTTTTATTTTGGTACTTAAACTTACAAACAATATGTAAAATAGATGTTTCATGAAGATTTGAAAATATATACTCGACACATTGATTGGTTATTTTATAAGCACATTACTTCAGTCTGTTTAACGATAAAGTACCATTAATTTGGAAAAAATTACAAGAGTAGAAAACACAATTTTTGTCGTAAGGCTTATACCTAGATTGTAACACAAAGATAAAAATTTACACAAAAGAGACTTTGATTTAACATCGACCTACAATAAAAAGCTCGAATCAGTAATAAATGATTTTTTCTCTCCAAATAAATGTTTATCGTTGAAATTTTAATTAAAAATCAATGGCTAGATAAGTACACTATTGAATGACTCTCGAGATTGTACCATACAAATGACAAAATATTGCCGGATGTTCTACGGCTGCCGTTAGAGACAATACGGCAAAGTTTAATGGAAAGTTTTACATATTTACATTTATTCCTCTTTGTTAAACCTGAATAGTACTTTTAAAGTACTGCAAAACTGCCTGACAATAATGAATGAGGAGGATAACGTTTCTGATATTTATCACTGATAATAAATACAATTTTCAGACTGTATTTAAATATATTGTATATACATCTTATAATAAACCAAAAATATTATCAAAGTCAAAATGACAAATTTGGTTTTTCCAGATCATTTTCAGAGAGAGATATCCCTTTTATGATTCCGAGTAATTGCACACCTTATTGTAATACTCAATGTAATGTATTTACTCACCTATTCTAATATTGTGCACAGGTATACCATGAATACTCGTTTGTGAATAAAAGAGTGAAATAATATTTGATAAAGTCCCAGTTTAATAATTTTAGATAGTTGTGAATTAAATTTTAATCCAGTTTTCATCAAACTTGGGTGGAAATTAAGTGTTTCAAATCGTGTATAGTAACCAATTTTAATAGAGTAAAATGGAATACACTTTATTTTGATCCATTCCATCCTGTTTATCTTTTTTTGAAAAGGCCTATTTACACCATATTACTCTACTCATTGTAGTTACTTGTATTTAAATACAAACTCTTTTTTTGTAGAATATATTTAAATACTTTCAAAAAAGTATTTTTAACAACCTTGTTTATCAGTACATGTTATAGAAAAATAAGTATTTGGATGACCGAGCTTTGCTCGTGAAACATCTAAATCATAAAGCTTTCTGCTCGTATGTCAGTCAAATTTTGCAAACATCGTATTTTAGCAGCGCGGATTCGACGAGCATAAACCTGATCATTTGCATTAATGGTTTCTTGAAATGATTCTTGATACGCGAAGTTTTATAAACCTAACCTGTTTGTATTTGTTTGATGAGGATGGGCCCTTGGATTAGTCCAATACTTTGCTGAATGTGCTACCTGAGCAGTTATGCATTATTTCACAGGTTAGCTTACCCTAACAACCATGTTATGTGAAAAATGGAAAAAACGAATTTTCCCAGACTTGGTACCTGCTAGATCGTTTTTTTTTCCTTCGTGTGCACCTATATTTCAAATTTCAACGAAATCGTTAGATCCGTTTTCGAGAACCTACGGCAATACATAGTTGCTCTCTTAATATTGATTATCGATAAAACACGAATAAAATGACATTTTCTAAAAATGATTCCTAGCTAGATCAATTTATCGCCCCCAAAATTTCATGAAAATCGTTGGAGCCGATTCCTAGATTCCAATTATACCTATGTATATATACAAGAATTGCTCGTTTAAAGATATAAGATAAGGAGATACCTAGACTAGTTGTATCACCGAATATGTTATCTCACATTAGGCTTTTAAAAATATATAGTTGAAATAAATGCTGTTGCATGATTTCGCATACTTTGAAGCACTTCCAAAATTTACTATGCTTGTGCTATTGAACCTACTCCATGGATGTATTTAACTATTTAAACGTATAACTTTATGTTTGCATTCTCGCTAAACTAGTAAATATTTGTAATTACGTGTTCTAGAAGTTAAATGAGTTCTTGTAGTTAATTTCCATGTTCTCTGTATAGACTGTTTGCGAATTTTGTTGTACTTACATAAGTTAACTGAATTTCGACCGAAATGAACGTTTAGAAAATTGCATGCAAGTGAGAATCCTATTTAGTGTCGTGTTCACTGCCTTTTCAGAATGTGTATGTGCATATAACTTCTCATAAGGTCCTGCTACTACGATTGTTCGTAATTTGTGATTATCAACATATTTAGTCAATGTAGAGGATCTGCAATTTTTCCAACATACATACGAACTTGAACTATTCAATCGAACTAACAGTTTTATCATTACACTAATGTAAAAATGAAGCTAGTTCTGTGAATTTGTGTCACACTTCTAAAGTTAAATTAGTTTTGCATTCAATTTATTTAATTATGTCTCGTATTCAATACACAGAGTTTACCACAACTCCGGAATTTCATTAGCTTAATTTTGGATCTGGAAATTGTTCAACATACCAATTAAGTAACAGAAATACAAATAAAAACGACCCTACCCTGTCTTGGGAGTAAACATTCCCCTTTTTACATATTTTGTTATCCTAAAGGGTATGTATATCATTACCCTATGTTACATACCCTATCATTGCAATTCTAGTCTTTTAGTTCGTTATGAAAAAATAACGCAACAGGTTTTGTATATCGTCGTTGTGGGCTTTTGTTTGTCATACATAGCGTAGCTACTCGGTTTTTGACAGGTAGATAGTGGCCGCGTTCAAGGTGGATTGAGGTACCGACCATCCGGTCTGTTTTGTTTTCGTTGTTTACCTCTAAACGAGACGTGTCGTCCTGGACGATGGTCCTTCTGTACAAAACCTACGGCAATGTTGCCACTGTTATGTAGGTTCACAGATAAAATTATAAAAAATGAGTTTGCTGCTAGAGATGTTGGAATAGCACTGAAGTATCGATACTGGTATTGAAAAGAGAAGAGTATGATAACAGAAGTATCGATATTAGTATTGTAACTAATTGTAAGCTATTTTCGGTAATAAGATTTTTATAAAATAGACAAAAAATGCATTTTTGAAAAAACTGAGTGAACACCTTCTTGTAATAATAGTTTCGGTTAGTATCGGTATCGATACTCGAATTATTATGAACGATGAAGTTTATATACCTATTAGTTTGGGTCAATTATATAAAAATACATTGAAAAAATAAAAAAGTGATATATGTATTTAATAGATGAATGACAGATGGCAGATTGACAGACATATGACATAGAAACGTTGGAATATAATATTTTGTTGTCAAGAAACAAGCCACAAGATGCATCATGGAGACTAAATAAGGAGCATGCACTCGAATGTGCATTTGCCAGAAGATGTCTACCGTTTATCGCAAAAGTTAAGTTTTCTTTTTTTACCACTATCGTCACTTATTTTCTTTTGTACCGTTGTGAATATAGAGAATTAAAAAAACGTGACTTATTTTTTTTATATACATCTGAAAGATCGAAATATTATTTAAAATTAATAGAATTTATTTTAACTCCTAAATTCCTTACATTTTGGTACATATGGAACACTAGCGCCCTCTTAACAAACGCTGTTAATATAGTACGCTTGTTACACATACGAGTGCGTATGTAGGTAGTCTCCATGAAGCATACTCAACTCGTTTCTTTTTTCATAGTGAGAGTGATAGAAGATAGAAGAAATTACTACTCTTCCATTTATTCGGTATTGATATTGGTATGGTATCGAAACGGAAACGTCCGATATGAATAAAGAATCGAATACTGTTTTACTTGGTATTGAAACAAAAGTATCGATACCAGTATTATATCGGTAGTATTACAGCATCCCTAGTTGGTGCTGATTCAATACGTTGGCAGTTCAATCAAATGTATTAGTTTTCAGTGTTTAGTAACATTCCATTTCTTTCCGCAAAATATCCTAATTTATCGTTTACTAATTTGATTTATTCTCAGCATTGTATCTTAATTTCTCCTGTTTTTTGATTCCATTATTATCAGGCCTTCTTTCTCACACCGATTTTGAGGAAACACAAAAAATTTCTATCTGAGCATTGTACTGGTTCAATTTGCTTACTGCAGCCTGGTATTTTATACTTCACTTTAAAGTCTGAAAATATCTCTTGACTTGTGCACTGTAAGCATTGCAGTCGTAGAATATGCTTTTGGTTATTTCAGTTGTATTACCATATAATCCACATCCGGATTCCTGTATATTTTGACCATTTAATACTTATCTAAATCCGTCCAGTACTCAGAAATTTATAAAAACACAGTATATACCATATAATATATTCGTCTTAAATAAGTTGTCCAGTAAAAGTTGACATAGTTAAAAAGATTGTCCCCTATATTGACATTTTCAGACTGTTTTAATTTTGTGCTTCATGTGGGTCATAAATTCTTTACCAAATAAGTATCTCACAGATAATTACAATATCAAAAGTTTTATTGATTAAAGCATGAAATTACTTTTTGATTGCTTGTTAATATTTCAATACTTCCAATCAACCCAACAAAAATAAACTATTTTTACCGACTATATGTCTATACTACTATTCTGCTTTTCATTAGGATAAATGGTCTGAAGTAAATTATTTAAAAAAAGGAATCATTGCTACTTTCATTTAATTATTTAGTGTAGGTACACTATTGTGTATTTTTTTCATATATTTTATTGTATTGGAATGAGCCTTACCTATTTTTGGTTTAAACAGAATGAATCATCTCAAGAGTTTTATATTTAACTTCCTTGAAATCAAGAATTGTCTTTCCATATAAATATCACATTATTTTTACATTAAAGAATGTTAAATTAGAAAAATAAAATCATTCATCATATTACATAGACGTTTAACTGTTTATATAAATGTATTTTTTCTAATCATTCACAGATTGAATACATTCATTTCGTTTCATTTTTCATTCTCAAGGTTAGTCGTTCTAAGAAATACGTGCCTAGCGTACGTTTTCGTGTTGGAAATAGTCTTTTAGACTTACAAGACACAAAAACAAAGACGAACGCCCCACAGCTCGAACATCATCTGTACAAACAAAATAACGAAACACACACCGACAAGGGAATTAACGTATACTGCCAACGTTGCAAAGATAAGTAAAAGCAACGTTGTCAAATTCAAATTTGAGTCTTTCCAGAATATAACTAAAATTAGGTAAAAGCCTAAATTTATTAATATATGTCCAATAATTGTCGATTAGATGTTGTAGATATAACGATGCTAATCTAAAATTACAGTGATTAAATTGTTCTAAAATATATTGATGAGTATGTATTCCCCGAATTACAATTAATGTAAAAATCGTGGTGATTAGATTGTTGAAATTTTGCAAATACAAATCAGTGATACGAGAAAAATTGTTGAAATCGTACAGGTTCATATGCAAAGTGTAGTCTATATAAGTGACTTTTTTAAGTAAAAATATTATATGGTAAAACTTATTAAGAAACTTGTAAAACTCAAACTAATCTTTTATGGAAGCTCAATTGGCGGGAAATTTTCTCTGCTGCTTCACTAGAACATTAAAAACTAATTTAACATCTAAAAGTTTAAGTTTTTAGCCATACATCGGTCAGTACAGTCACTAATTGTAAGAAACAAAGGGTTACTAGAAGACTTGCTAATAGCTTGAAGAGATCTAAATAAGCATTGGTCTAAGTAAAACACAAAGGTATATTCTGAATAATTAATGAGTCCTATAAGGACGTTTTACTTCATTTGCTTTAATATTAGAATTAACTTTTTTGTTTAATGAGATTCTGTCCTGTAAGTCACAAAGCTTTTTTGATCCTATTCACAGTCGCTTTTTAATGGAAGAGCCGCGCGTCGTACATAATTTAAAAATTAATTAACTGTTAGTTCGGTATTGATTCGAGAGTGCTTAAAGGTTAAGGTATCACTCAGACAAAGGATATTTTAAAAAAAGTCATCTTATTAGTAGAATTATATACTTTGCAAAATTATATTTTGTGAGGCGATCTCAGTTCATTAGTGATGTGGGATAGTTTTTGTTTTTAACCGAGATGGTTTATATTCGCCAAATTGATTATTTCAACAACAGGAATAATCCTTTAGATTTGATACACCACAATTTTTTTTTATGTAGTTCTTATCAAAAATAAATAAACGAATGAATCTAAGTGGGAATTTTCATTATATTAATATATATGTATTAGGGTGTTTTATTTTTAGGCGATATTTTTTTTTCCTTTGTGTTACCTGATTATTTGATACCTTTTATGAAATAAAAAATTTTATCGCTTAAGAAAACATTCTAAGTGCTTTAGCGACTTAACTCTTTCAAAAATTCGATTTTCCATATAAATAACACGGGAAATTTTTTTTTGGTTTTAACTTAATCCTTCGGGATGAAAAATTTCTTTTTTTGAAAAAAATGTTTGCATAGCTTTTGTAGACTAATAAATTTGCTACAAAAAAGTTTATTTGGGCAAATGCTGTTTCACCAAAGTCACTAAAGCACTTAAAATGTTTTCTTAAGCGGTAAAATTTTTCATTTCATATAAGGTATCAAATTTTCAAGTAGCATATGTATACAGGGTCATTCAAAATTAGCGGAACACTTGATTTATGGCTTAACTATGAATTATACGACTTTTAACATTTTCTTTACTAAAGATAATGTATTTGTGTGATTTCAGACATATCTCCAATCTAGTTGCTCTTAGAGCTTCTGGATGGATATCTTCCTTGTACTGATGAGAAGCAATACGTCGAAACCGGTCTACAAGTGATATCCTTTCGAATTGCAAACTAAAATGGTTAGTTCTATCTTGTAGATATACTAACCCCGTTTAACTTTGAACTGTAATTCAATGTCCGTCGTGGCATATAGCCAGGGAAGTAGTTGTTGCTTCTTAGTAAACGGTCTATATGTTCTTTGATTTTCAAAGACTCTGTAAAACGTCATAATAGTATTAGGTATACTATTATTATCTTTGATAAACGTTTTACTGAAATGACAATTGATTAGCAGGAAACTGCAATCAAGTAGTTAATGATCACACTGTATTTAATTTTTTTTTTCGAGTTGGTATGACCTGTCTAAATTCATTAATGGTACATTTAGTGGGTCTGAGACTTATGGTTTTATAAATATCAATTAATTAAAAAAATTATTTGACACCAAATGAACCATTATAATTTAATATTAAATAAAACACATTTATTTAAAGTAGGTGTTGTTCAAATTATTATGGTTCATTTGGTGTCAAATACTAAATGTCCCATTAATGAATTTAGACAGGTCATACCAACTCGAAAAAAAATATAAATACAGGGTGATCCATTTAAAATATTGTCCTTTGACGTCATATCTTGAAAGCAATTACTTTTTTGGAAAATCTGAAAAGATCAATAAATAGTACATTAAATGTACTAAAACTTTTATCTAAGTCAAATTATCGTATAATTCATAGTTAAGCCATAAAGCAAGTGTTCCGCTAATTTTGAATGACCCTGTATTGATTTGATTGATTTAGCCATACATCTTACCTATATTTTTTATATAAATTTGTACTTATCTTATATTTTACAAAAATGTTCTAAAATTTATTTAAATAAACTAAAAATTTTTATTTTCTTATTCTTACATTAGATTTCCTACGTCATTTGTTTACTTGCTTGATTCATAATAATACGTGCTTTATCACCTTAGTTTGAGTTATCCGTAATAACAAGCATGTGCACATTTTTTTTTCGTCTACTTTTTAAATATAAGGTTACCGGTTCTGTTTTAATGGCGAATACACTGATAACTAGCACGTTTACAATTATTTTTATTCAGACGGAAGTCATTGGTTACTTATAGAGATTACACAATTAATTTCCAAGTGAAATTTAAAACTAATGGATAGGTAATTGTTAATTGTTTATAATGTTGTTTCCGTTTCATGTTGTTAAGGTGTTTTTCTTGTTATCAGGATCCATAATGTGGAAGATTTTTTAGACAATAGATTGTTTTATCTTCCAACATGTTTTTTTACAAGTAAGAAAGAGGTTCCCCAAAAAATTATACTTTTCTGTTTGATTTCAACATCTAGATACATTTTACATAAATTGGCATTAGCTAGGAGAAACCCAATTTTTAAATATGTAATATAATTTGGGAAAAACCGAAGAAACTGACGTCTACTATTTTTTTAAGTGAACACAAGTAATTTGACTATTGCTTGTAAATAGACACAATTAACTAACAAATATGTTCACTAAAATATGAAATATTAATTTACCATATTTTCTTCCATTTTATAGTATTGTAACGGTATAACCCAATAAGAAAAGACTGTTTTTAGGTTATGTATTTCAGCAGAGTTCTTGTGAATATGTAACAATTTTGGTGAACAAGTTCCCATAAGTGTTCCAAATTTGTGTCCGGTGTGGGGTATCTGTCGAATCGGACTTGTATCGCAAGTATCAATTTTATGTGAGTTCTTTCAAGTTTATTTTTAGAACCAAATACAGGTTTATAACGGTAAAGTAGGTCTCTCTTACCTGTTTCTTTCCTAATTTTGACAAAGATGGATCTAATTTTATCATTAATTGTTTGATTCCGTTGATCTCATCTGTTTCCATAACGTTTACCTTGAGAATTACGGCCGGTACCGTTTCCTTCTAAAGTTCCCATTTTCGTGTCGAAGAAAAACTGGATGATCGTTCAGGTTCTTGACTCGGATGGGTACCTTTTTGGTAGATCAAACAAGACTCTTTCCCACATACAGTTCTTTTCCAAATCATAGTCATGGTTCTTTGGCTCTATCATGACTGTGGCTCCATCTGGCTCCTTTCCATCCATCCGTGCTGTTACGACACATTCGCAGCTCGCCGGAAGTTCGATATCATTGATTAGCTTAATTGTAGCATCGTCAACTTGTTTTGGATGCAGGAATATTTCTTCATGACCAGTACGAAGGATATGTCGGCGAAGATCCAAATAGAAACCACAGTGGAGTAGAACGTCCATGCCCAGAACAACATCTTCGTCAACATCAGCCACCAACACCGAGTGAACAAGAGAGGTTGATCCGAACTTTAGCGTTGCCTGTAGAGTAGACTCTAGCAGATTCTCCGGTAACGGTACGCAGTCTCCAACTGGTAGGCAACATCTTCCGCATAATGATGGTTGGTCGGACTATAGTTTTCGTAGCTCCAGTGTCTACCATCATCAATGAAGCCATTTACATATAAGCTACCATGTGGTGTTACCAATTTAATGGTATAAGGGGCTTCGGGATGGTTTTGAGTACAAGTATTTCTTATATGGCCTAGTTCTCCGCAGTTCCAACAGTATTATGTCATTATTAGATGTATATTCTTCATGTTTCAGTTTTTTGAAAGCATGGCTTTCTTATGACAGGTTACGCACAGAGCGACTGGTTCACTGAGACGTGAGAACTGAGAAAAATTGAAAGAACGATCCAAAGTTCATACCTATATTATGCAGATTATTTAAATTAGATGCACTGTAACATTTAATACGTCGAAACAGATCCATTTAGCCTTATAACCTTTAAAGTTTCAATTCAAAGCTTTTTCTTGAATCATTTCTGAATAGATATAACTGCCACAAATTAATGTGTAGCATTAATCTAGAAAAAGGTTGTTTCAAGTTATTTGAACTTTTAACTGAAGACCTTTTTATTGTATTTGAATAAAAAAATAGTTGAAAAGATTTATGAATGTTAATAATATAACAATCATGATGTATATCAGTATAAATCTTTAAACAATATCGAAATGAAGAATTACATAGGACTCATAGCTATTTTGCTACTGCATATACCTACATTCTGAGTAAATTTTCAACAAGTATTTATTTACAATATAAAATTTTATTACAATTTTCTGAAAAAAATCTTTAATAGAAACTCTGTAGAATCACACTATTTGTTATTAACTACAAACCACATTTCAATTAATCATATAAAATTGTAAGAGACCGTTATTGGTATAATTTATTATTTCTTTCGTTTTATAATAGTGAAAGCAAGTCATTTATATTATCGATGATTCGTGTTACAGTTACACCCAAAATTAAATTAATTGACGTATTGTTTGATAAATTCACAAGTTATTTGGAAAAAGTTTATAAAAAAATTTGAATGAAAAATAGAAAGGACTAACTAGAATCCTCTTGGTAATAATTTATTGGTTTGTATTGTAATAATTTGAGAAATCGGCTGAATAAAACATAACCAGATACAGTCCAGTATAAAGATTGAAAAGAAGCGGTAAATTTAAATAACAAAAATGCTGCACTTAGTCCAATTAGTTCACTGTCTTGTTTTAAAATTTTATTTCAGTAAAGAATCAGATTAATAATAAATAAATAATAGTTATGGTGAAGAGCCATTGGTTGCGATGTTTCTTTGAGTATAATTAAATCTGATTTTGGAGACAAAAATATATTACGTCCCAATTTTTTTCGTATAAGACTGATATATGAAGTCAAAGTGGAAACACTATTTTTCTAGCAATATGATAAGATGTGAAAATTGTCTTTTCTATTCTATCAAAGCTAATTTATACCAACTGAGCATTATTTGCTAACGTTCAAAATCACTTGCGACCATAAAGGAGACTCCCTGACCACATTCTACGAGTTATCAAACAAGTTCCCAACCAAAGTTATTAAAACTTAAAATGTTGATATATTCTGAAATCGAGAAACACAGATTGTGGGAATCTTCTTTTTCAAATAAAAACGACACATCGAAAAGTTAGTACACTCAAACAACGACCGCTCAAGTTCTTGTTCTAATAATATTCAAACTGTTCGCAAACAATGCTTGGTTGGTGTAAATGGCTCTTAACACGAATTTCAACGGGTAATTAAGTAGAAGATTTATCAAGGGATAGTTTGCTAACATTTCACCGTAGAGGTAGGAACAAAGTTTAAACAGTTTCGCTTCTACCATAAAAGTTTCCATAAGAGATTTAACCTTTTGAATAAATCAAATATTAAAATTATTAATGTTTGAAAACATTGTTTTAGAATGATTTCTATTTCTTTGGAAAACACTTCACACATATTTTGCTAATTATTAGTCTAGACTAGTCCAAAAAGGTCTCAAGTAGATGAAACCTCTCACAAACTCAGCAAAACAGACAAAAATTAAAGGTTGGGCTTTAAGTCGGAAATAGCCACCGTTTTTTTTTTTGTAACAAGAAGACACTGTTCAATCAAGTGTCAACCTGCTGGATGGTACTATACCTTCCATACTAAAAATTCTTCTTTTATATCCATCTTATATTCTGGATTTATCACTATGTGACTTTCATCTGAAAGAAGAAATAAGTGTCTTAAATAAAATATCAGGAGTATGGTGATTTGTCATGCGACAAAGAATTCTTAGTTAACTAGAAATTTGTGCAAATGTTATACTGAGGTAGAAATTTAGTTTGGATTCACTTAAAAATCCTCTTTCACAAGACAGAATGGGAAGCGCAAACTTATTTTCGAGAAAATATTTACGTTCGTATTCGCGAACTGATATTGGTTTAATGTAGTCTAAGAATACAGGCAGTGAATTATAAAAGAATGGAGGAACAATGCCATTCCTACTTACCATGTAGAAATTAATAATCATTAAGTTGTGAGAAGATAAAAAGAAAAATGTGCAATGATTAAGCCCAAACAGTATACAGAACTTTGCATTTTAAGATAATTTTAATCCAGATGATTAATTTGTTTGAAAATATTAATAAAAATTCTTGAGAAACAAAATCACCGTTTCTAGAAAACAGAAGATAAACAAACTAATTTAGGAACGAAATAAAAAACATGTGGAGCTCAGTGAATTTCGATGAAAGCGACAACTTATCCGAAACTAACATTAAAACATTCACTGAAGAAGACAGGTAAATAATAAAACAACCTATTGCACATTTAAGAACTATCTATGGAGATATATCAGTTTTAATTGGAAAACATAATGGAATGTATAGTTAGAAGAAAAGGTTAAAAATACGACTAAAGATTGCTTAAAAGAACTGGTTAACAATAACTGGTAAGCAATAATGATCTGGTACATAATTGAAGGAAATTGATGAAAGCATGAAAACTGGTCAAAAATACTAATCTGGTCGTTAAATATGTTGAAGGTGCAGTTGGAATAGGGTTATTAGTGGCTTCTAGTAGATCATTAATGTGTAATAGGAATAGAGTAGGAGCTAGAGCCGATCATTGGGGAACCCCAGCGTTGATCTTGTAGAGGTTGGAAGAATGTCCATCTGCAGTCCGTATGAAGGCAGTTTGTTCAAAAGAGCTGCATGCAACACTTGATCAAATGCTTTTGAGATGTCTAGCGATACTATTTGAGTTTCCCCATAGCGGTGGATGGCATCACTCCAGACATGAGTTACATATGCTAGCAGATCGGCTGTTGACCTTTGTTGGCGAAAACCATATTGCCTGTCACTTAAAAGGTTGTGTGTCCCAAGGTAGCTAATAATATATAGAAGAGCTATAGGTCTGTAGTTATAACACAGGGTTTCTACTGGTTGTACTCGAGCAGTTTTCCAGAATTTTGGAAAAATACCAGTATCATATGATAGTTGAAATAGCTCAGTGAAAACTGTGCTAGTTCAGGAGCACAAGCTTTTAAGAGTAAAGCAGGTATTTCATCAAAACCGCTTGCTTTTTTGGTATTTAGAGCAGCAAGGACTCTGTACACGCTTAACTCTAAATATAATATTTTTCATTGTGTGGGGAGCCCGTGGAATGGAAGGTAGTTCCATGTTGTCCGGTGGGTTCAGTGTCGAGTTCGAAGAGAATGTTTTGGCAAAGAGTTCTGCCTTTTCTGGAGCGGACGTAACTATTGAGCCGTCATCTGCTGTGAGTGGAGGGAACGAACTATTTGTAATATTATTGATGTGTTTGGCGAATATTAAACCAGTAAAGGTGTGGATGGAATATACCGACTCGATAAAAAAATGGCCATTCAGTCATTTTATCTATTGTAAATCCAACATTAGGAATGAATAAAACCGAAACAACACAAGATTTTTTTTAATTGGTTTACATTTTCTAATGATCCTGATTTTGTTAATTATATTTCTTTTTAGTTTGCTGTATGTATCTAGTTTTCCTTTAATGATATGGAGAGATTACCAAATGCTACAGTATTTTTCGAAGAATAGAGATTTTTTTCTTATTTTTAAACTTATTTATTACCTTTTACTTAGCGTTTTTGGTATATTTGATACCGTAAATTGATAAGTTGTGGTTAAAACAAACGTCAATTCCGCAAATACGGACATTTTTAAATATAGTATACACAATCCACTTTTAGAAACCTTACATAATCGTGTCGTGCATTAATATAATAGTTTTTTTCTAATATTCGACATATCAGTTAATCTATTTATTTTTAAAACTAGAGCTCTAATGGAACCGTGAGATTAGAAGTAAGATATCAAATATTATTGGCTTGCTCTAGAAGGCGGAAGTGCTTTTAGTTATTATCTCTAATTTTATAACCCTCGAACGTTTATGAAAATCGAAATCTGCTTGCGGCCTTTAAACTTAAAATACTTGCTTGATACTTTTTATAGTGTCTTTCACGAGATACTAAAATGACAAAGAAAATGGAATTTTGTCATAAATGTTGATGTAATAAAATGTGACTTTGATTTTCTTCATAGTGATCATACGCTTTTATATAAAAACGAATGACTTCATAATTTATTTATTTTCAGAACATATATCTTATAATTTGCTATTTTATAGTTATAATATAATAATATACAACTGGAAAAAATGGTTTCTATATCTGGTAAAACCGATGAAGGTTTTTTGCATATCTATTTATAATTAATAGATAATTGTTGCGAAATATGTTTATCGCAATCAAATCTAGAACGTGTTCATTTCAAATTCAGTTAGAAGTCTACGCTAACCCATACAAAATAGTAAACATACGTAAATACATATTTGTATTCACTTCTAAACATCAAAAATAAAGTTTATATTTTTCGTTTTTACACAGTAATCAGAATGATTTATTGTTATATTGAGTGGTAATTTAATTTTTTAACTAGATTTCTAATAAACAAAATAAATTTTTAACGATATTGTTAAAATAGGTTGAAAACAGCTGTAATTTTCACATTTTCATATTTTGTATTATTAGGGCATGTCTGTAACTATAATAAATAGAGTAATTTAATTAGGTACTTTTGACGTCTCTCATGGATTTTTATAATTTAGAAACTAGGCAAACAAGAAATGACATTAAGAAAAAAATGAAAAAATTTAACCTGGCAGGTATCAAACCTATGATCTCTAGATATAGCTAATAACTCCTTAGATCGTTTGGCCATGGATAATCCTAGCGGTTATTCAACGTTTTTGATCATATTATGATTCAAATCAAATCGTCTATTACACCCATTAAGCACATATATGCTTTTAATTGGATAAAACATTGTAACCTTAAAATTTCCCTAGGCTAGCTCCTGAGGGTCGTGGCTTCCTTCTGTGTTTTTGCTTAATTCCCCCCAAACATCTATTATAGGGCGCAAAGTACAGCCACACAAATAAAATTCCAAAAATCAGTTTTAAGTTAAATTATTTCAAAATTTAAGTAATTAAGACAAAAAAGTTTTAAATCAATTAATTAATTTAATCTCTTATCTTTTTTTTTCGATGGTCTTCCTGTCGGAGTTTCGATAGTGAAGGAACAGCCCAAGTGGATGGAAGTGATCTTCCTGTCGGTATTTCGGTAGAGACGGAACAGTACTGCCCAAGTGGGTGGAAATGGTCTTCCTTAGGAGAACTTTCTCAGAAATAATCCCGGAATGGATGGTCGGCTTCAAAATAACCGTCGACAATCAGCAATATTTTCAGAAATGAATATCTGCAATCTCAGTAGGGCCCTTTTTAGATTTGGCATTAAATCCAGACAGAAGGGCGAAGGTAGTCAGAAAATAAAATCTGAATTTACCAAGAATCGAAGACGAAATGCACGAGTAGAGAAATCATTCCGTCGACGAAGCATCATTTTCCACCACCAAATCGGCAATCGACCTTCGCATTGGCGCGATAAAAATTAAACAGAATAAAAATGTATAGTCCGGATGGAATGCTCAAAAACCAACGTTACAAACGTTACAACATGTTTGATAAATGGGATAATCAATCAAATTCGTAAGTCACTTTTTTGCGCCCTGTCTTATTTGTTTTTTATTTAAAAAATCCAAAAATACTATGAGAGATGTCTAAAGTAATTAAAATACTAAACATCTATGGTTCCGTTATTTTCCCCATCTTTTAAAATAAGTATCTGGAACATAATTTTTGGGCAAAATTAATTTACTGGTACACACTAAATTATATTATATACACGTAGTCATCGACAATATAGTCTAGTCGAGAAGTTGATATCCTGCGAAAAATAATTACCAGCCTCCTAAAAATATGGGTGATAGCTCAAACGATCCAGAATGGCATTTAGAGAAAGACCATTTTTCGATTTTTTTCCGGAGATAAAAATTACAATTGTTATTAACAAAATAAGATGAAAAAACAAATGATATTTCGTTTTTTGTTCGTAACTCGAAAAATATTAACATTTAAAAAATTTTGAAAAAAGCTCGTTAAAGAGGAGGAAATTTCCAATAAAAAAGTCCAAAGTGCCGGAACTCTATCTCCGTTATTTATAATTTTAATTTAACGCTGAAAATAGGTTTGCGCTCGACATTTTTAGGTTGCGCGCGTGGCGTCAAAAGCGAGTACGGCACATTTATTAATTTATTTAAGGTATTGATTTTTTTTTTTAAATTTGAAAAAATTATGGTGTGTTCTGAACACTATAAATAATTTATTCCCGTTGGAAATTTTACTTAAAGTTAATTTTTCAACAAGTTAAACAATTGTTAACTAACAAAATTTTCTTGAACTTTTGTCTTAATTGTAAATAAAAAAAAATGTTTAAATAATTGCCGTAAAAATTTTTCGCTTCGTAGAGCCATTCTTATATACATACTTTACAAGATCACGCCATAAAAATTAAAAAAATATTTATACTTTGTTTATAATAATTTTTGTAGTTAAACAACATTGCTTGGATTTTTCAGTTTTTGGTTAATTGCAAAAATTATTATAAACAAAGTATGAATATTTTTTTAATTTTTAGGGCGTGATCTTGTAAAGTATGTATATAAGAATGGCTCTACGAAGCGAAAAATTTTTACGGCAATTATTTAAACATTGTTTTTCATTTACAATTAAGACGAAAGTTTAAGAAAATTTTGTTAGTTAACAATTGTTTAACTTGTTAAAAAATTAACTTTAAGTAAAATTTCCAACGGGAATAAATTATTTATAGTGTTCAGAATACACCATAATTTTTTCAAATTTAAAAAAAAATCAATACCTTAAATAAATTAATAAATGTGCCGTACTCGCTTTTGACGCCACGCGCGCAACCTAAAAATGTCGAGCGCAAACCTATTTTCAGCGTTAAATTAAAATTATAAATAACGGAGATAGAGTTCCGGCACTTTCGACTTTATTATTGGAAATTTCCTCCTCTTTAACGAGCTTTTTTTCAAAATTTTTTAAATGTTAATATTTTTCGAGTTACGAACAAAAAACGAAATATCATTTGTTCTTTCATCTTATTTTGTTAATAACAATTGTAATTTTTATCTCTGGAAAAAAATCGAAAAATGGTCGTTCTCTTAATGCCATTCTGGATCGTTTGAGCTATCACCCATATTTTTAGGAGACTGGTAATTATTTTTTGCAAGAAATCAACTTCTCGACTAGACTAATAGACGTCCATGAGCAAACTTTATTTCGTATCTCTTTGAAGAAGTAAGATTGCATCTTTTAACATCTTGGTTACTGAATCGTTATTAATGAAAAGGAGTAATGTTCACGCATTACAAAGAGATCGTAGTGATGATGACAGTCATTGGCAGCAATTAAATTACCAACTACTTTGTTATAAAATCTTTTTTTCAAGATCTATAAAATGAGAATGGATGGATTTGGCAATTTAAAATAATAACTATCAGCACAACACAAGGACCGAAAGTTAACTATCCACCTTCTTTCTCTTCCTTCGCGGTAGTATAACCGTATATGTATATAATATCAACAGTATGGCACTCGTATATATAGCAAATTATCGATGTGTTAGAGCGTCTCATGACTGTGATGGCTGGCATAATATTTCTCAGCCTCTCATGAACGTGATTGATAACGGAAGAGTTTTCTTCGTGCAAAACACACATAGTAAAACCCGCTAGAAGAAATATTCATTTTTTTTATTAAGAATGTCCTCGTAGGTATAGACCTAAATACAAATGTACCGAGAACATCTATTGGGGCAGAAGAGACAATTTATTAGTTTGGGATTTAAAGGCCTGCAAGTTAAGACGAGTGGGGAAGACGTGGGAAGGTAAGGAGTTCTACAATCTGGAGACCCTGGGGATGAAGGAACGATCGAATCGATCCGATCTCGATGTCTGGCATTGAACAGTATAAGGGTGCATGGAGTTGGCACGTCGCGTTGCTCTGGCTGGTCTGGCAAGTGGAGGCATTATAGAGCGGAGTTCTTTCAAAAATGAAGAAACTTACCAGCAGTTGTCGCACAACCAAAACATGATGGTTGTAAGTTTTTCGTTATATAACTACCATAAAGTTAAATCGTATGATTAATTACTATAAAACAAATTTTATTTAAAAAACAGACAATTAAAGTTTTTGCCACTGGTATATATAGCCTATTATCAGCTGGTCAAATATTTCTCAGCGTCTCGTGAGCATGGCGGTTGGCCGAAGATTCTCTTCCGTTCAAAACATGCACAGTCAGTCCCATGTTTATGAAAAAAACAATAATAATGAGTCTCATCTATTTACTTTATTCCACTACTT
The DNA here is from genome assembly GCA_964028335.1 of Altica lythri. NCBI lineage: Eukaryota > Metazoa > Arthropoda > Insecta > Coleoptera > Chrysomelidae > Altica > Altica lythri. The sequence continues at coordinate 29,073,642 of OZ034801.1, read as the reverse complement.
CCACTTTAAAGCATCTTGAAGATTTTTTGGCTTCACCAGGAAATCTTAATAGAACCGAAACTGATTTTTGCTTAGAAGTACCAGCTTCATAACTGTTTATTTTTTTTAAAGGCGTTTTTAAAGCTTTTAGATATTTGACACTTTTTTATATTTTTGAATACTGATTAAGTGTCATAAATGTATTGCCTGGGTATTTATAAATATTTTGTTGGTTTCGATGTCACGCTTAAACTGTTGGAACCTTTTTATCTATGAAACGACCTAGCTACAAAAGCGAATGTAATGATGCAGATCTACGTATTGAACAAATAAAATCAATTGTTTAATGTAATAATACGTGGTAGTGTTTCGCAAAATAGCCTACCTTTCGGACACTCCCGATTATTACGCCAAAAGTTCAGCTCGCCTACGACCACCATAAATTCGTACAAAAATTAACTACTTTTGCATATGACCTGACGATTTTTGTTTTTCTCTTTGAAAAATACTAAAAGCGGTCTATTTCCTCATTTAGAAAATCTATAGTATAATCTGTTTAATTACCAGTTAGCGCGTTGATCAACACATAAAAAAAACTGTTACTTTCTCTCGATGGTCGACATTATTACGGATTACGTTGTACGATTACGGTGTCTGCCCATCAGAATACTATGCTTGAAAACGAAACTTGAACCACGCAAGACATCGCCTTTCGGTAAATGGACTAAGCAACTGATGCTTACACATTATGTAATAAAAAAGTGAATTGCCGTAAATTTATTCTTGTAAACGGAACTGTTACGTATTCTGAGTACTTATTGTTTTTTATAAGGAAATATTTTTTGAAATGTATTTTGTAGCAAAGCATATTTTTATTTCTGCTAATATTATTTACATATAGAATATTAGTTCAAAAGTAAAAGTAAAAATTGGCATTTTAACTACAAAAATATGATTACTGTATTGATTGAATCTAGAAAAATGGTGTACAACCTTAGTTTAAAAAAAATATAACACACTAGCAGCCCGCCCCGGCTTTGCACGGGGATTAAAGAAAAATAACAAAAGCCATTAAATTTATCGGGTCAACGCTTCCCTGTAAACAATATTACATGTTATATTATTTTCTGGCAGCAAAATAAATTGATTTTCAGGTGCTCCGACCCGCCTTAGACGGTTGGCCATGAGGAAAACCGATCCCTACTAATTGGAAGGTTTGACCGTGAGACTTATTATTAGTAAAAGCGAAAGATGTTTTGATAGGAAATTGAAGCGGTTTAAATGGATTTGGTAGATCACTTGGGATCATCGGTATCCTCAGTGTATGAGCTAGTTGCCAAGCTGGTGGTTCAGTTATAATGATTGCTACAACTTAATTGTTCTTTAATTCCTTTATAAGTAGCCTCGTCCCATTGCACATGCTAAATTTGTGATATCTGTCACGATTATGAAATGAAATAAGTTATTTTGATAAGGATTAATACCAAGATAAAAACTTTTAAATAATTAAAAAATTGTTATTGTGGCGTAACTATAACAGTTAGACATATGCTGTCGTGGCATTTTTTTGTAGATATTTATATATTCTTTAAAATCGTAGTACATTATTTTATTCTATAATCAATAGTATTCTCAGCGCACGCGATGTAAGGGTTTTAAGGTCATTTTTGGTTACATTAATGGCATTTTAGTAAGGATCCCTATTTTTTTTTAAATGAAACATGGCCTATGTCACTTGGGAATAGTGTAGCTTGCCAACGGTGAAAGAATTTTTGAAATAGGTCCAGTAGTTTCGGAGCCTATTCATTTCATACAAACAAACAAAAAATCAAACCTTTCCTCTTTATAATATTAGTATAGACAATATAAAAGGGGGTTAGAGGATCTACATGTACCCCAGTAAGACTTCGACAAGATACTTAAATATTTAAGAAATTTCAAAAATAAAAGTACATGATTTAATAAGTATTGAAAAGAATGGAAATGCAACTCGTTTTCTTTGTTCCTTTAGGACATTTATATAGCATACTCAGGTATACTAGCAAATAAACAATTTGGGTATACATTACCACGTGCTTGCATTTATACAAACAAGATAACCAAATCGTTGCAGTTGTAGTTGCAAATTGTCTGATTGCCAGCCATTTTCCAAGACATACACACATTTAATGAAGGTCGACCGACTATCAATTTACTATGCTAGTGCTAATCGTATTAACCGAACTATTATAGTGAATAGTTAAATATGTGTGCATGTTGTGGAATATAAAATCAAACATGTGCTTTGTTCAAATTTCAAAGAAAATATAACAAGGAGTTCTAGTAATAAACTAGTTTACATAATTTTAAAGGAATTATGGAGCACCCACTGTCACAATTAAAAAGTAATGAGTTAAAATATTAATTAATAACTAGTGTTTAAATTACCTTTCAACTTTCCACTCTATATTTGGTTGAACTTATCGTTAATTTCCTCTACAGCTTTATTCACACGATTTATCTAAAATGACTCTTATTAGGGATAGTTTAAGATCATAGAGATATTATAAATATATTAGGAAAGGCTGGCTTGCAGTAGTCACTCGATTAGAAGCAGAGAAAAGATCGCGGTACCTACTCTATCGTTCTCAAATGTTTCTGCAATATATTATAGTATATTACATAATGAGTGTGACAAGGCACTTTCCTGACAAGTAATGTACACTATTTTTTCTACGACCACCAGATAACTTGACCAAATATTGTGTTATGTGATTGTTTTAATATGACAGGTTCTAGTTCTATATATTTAGTTTATATCATACATAATGCTGTTTTATTTAGGAGACTTAAACAGTAGTAGAATAAAATACATACAAATATTTAGACGATGAACAGACATAAAAATATTATATTGTAAACATTTCCAAAACATAGATATGGAACTGGGCACATGTGCCGTGTTAGCTCAGAAGATTAAGCAAGTGCCTTACGTTTTTTCTGTGGCACATTAGACGTTATGGCGTGTTTACATGATGCCAGTAACTGGCGCCAGTCTTACTGGCATGCCAGTGCTTGATTAAGACAGCGCTGGACTGGTACGTTTACACGTATCCAGTAGCTAACGACAGTCTCACTGGCACCCTAGTTCCTACTTGGTGAAGTTTACCCTTCACATGTACGCCAGTCACTGGAACGCTGTGTTTACACGTGTCTACAACCACTGGCGCGGGGTTGCAGGGGACGCGGACGAGGGCCACTGGCATGAAAAATAGACCAACTTTCCATTCAGGCGTGTTTACATAATGCCAGTCTCACTAGCATGCCAGCGCTGGCATGGTACTGGCATCATGTAAACACTTTCTTGTACCAGTCCAGCGCTGTCTCGAATATATTTGCAGTTATTACATTTTTAAATATAAATCAGAAAACCGTGTTTGATTGCTTATGTATCCTTCCGATTGGAAAGTAATTTTCCGCACATGTGCGAAACAGTAACTTTCCGCACACGTGCGAAAAAGTAGCTCTTTTCATAGGGGTAGAGACTGTGGGTAAGTGTTACTTTCCAATGTGGTCGTAGGAAAAACAGTTTTTATCACAATTCTGGCCCATTTTTTCCATTACCGTACTATTTATATTATAAATTCTCTTTTATATTCTTTTAACTTTGTGCGCTACATTTGTTTACATTTTATTATCCCTTATTGCACATGCGTCACGTCCGTACAGATATTGCGATCTTTTCTTTCTTTGTAACTGTCAGATGTTTCCGCTTACAAGCAGCCATATGTCTTACATACTCTATCTATAATACCTCTATGGAGATAAGATATAAAGGTAACATGAGTTCTTTTTAACTTCGTGAGCAATTTTGAAAAGTACATTTATAGAAGATTTTAATAAACATAAATTGACACATGTAGAAAAAAATAGGTATAAAATAATTGTATTTATCTCATGGATAATGTTGATAATCCAGATACTTCATTTATAAACCGTTCTGGCAAACTCTTCCAGAATAAATTAAAGAATAAAAGCATTGGTATTCCTAGATAGGAATATAAATTCAGAAACAGAAAAAAATATTTTTAAAAATTATGAAATAGTATATTGTAATACAAGTGTTACAATGACAGGTTACAGGTTTCGTAGTACGAGTGAAGTCTGTGAAACGAACAGCGAAGCGGTGAGTTTCGCAAAGAACGAGTACTACAAACCGTCATTGTAATTCGAGTTTTACATACTATTTTTTATAATGAACTTTTAAAAGTATAAAAAAATCAATAAAATGAGAGTTTTTCGAAATATTTATTTATGTTGGCGATCTTGACACTTTTGACACTTGACAGTTTTAATGATTTTAAATTTGAATGTTTGTCAAATTTGAATAAAATATTCTGAATTTCGCAATATCGCTGATAATGTACAACATAATTCTTGATTTACTACCTGAACTCTTTCATCTTTCGTTGATAATCAGTGCAGTGCAACCAATTGTGTAAAACAAAAAGTTACCAAAAACAGTGTTACAATGAATCTATTTCGATACTGTTTTTAGTGTCGAAATAGAAACTTTGTGAACGTGAATTATAAAAATATGTTTATTAATAACTGCTGAATAATTCCACATCAAGTAAGCAAAGTTCATAACCCGACCCTATCAGGTTCTCCTGAAATTTAGCACACTTATCTTTATCATCAAAAACTAGTCATAGTTAGTGATCCATATACGTTAATTATGTTTTTTGCACAACTTTGTTAGAGTATAAGAAAAAAGCGAAAGATGTCAAAATTTTTAAATTGTTGTGGGCAAAAGGATTTTTTTTTAAATTATTTTTTAATATATCTTCTTTGGATAATGTTAAAATGACAAGGAGAAAACTATGCTTAAGAAATAGAATCAAAATTTTCCAATTTTAGAATTTTTCCCGGTTTGATTTTCCTTTCCATGTTTAAAATTTATAACAAGATTCTTCAGAAAATGTTGCATAAAAAATACATCGATTATGTATTATTTAGTTTTTTTTACTTATTGCTTAGCAACATATTCAAATTCCTGATTTTGTAAAAAAAATTAATTTAGACTAATGGGGGTTTAAAATTTACATGCGTTATTTTTTTTATATTCAGATTAATTGGAACTTTGTGGGAATTGAACTTTGCCCACTTAATGTGGATTGACTCTACTGTATACTCTAATTATTCAAAACTACATTAACAAAACTGACGTGTTGCGTGAATTAAGTTGACCTACACAAGAGCCTTCCAAAATGGAAACATTGCAAATATAATTTTAGTTAACCTGCTCGACATAAGATATTGGCAAATACAATAAAATTAATATTGGCCAACTTAATATCGCAAAGGACCTTGCTCAGCCTATAAATTGAGGACGCACTGAAGCAACAACGGTCAACATTTACGGTGTGTGCTGCTTATAAAATTGTTGATGATTGTAAAATGAATATAGACTGCACACCGTCGTCCTTTGTCTGAATAATCCTAAATTATCAACGTATGATGTAATCGAATTAGTATGAAATAATTGTTATATTATCTAATACAGCACAACTTTTAATGCCATCCCATTACTAATAGAGATTTCTCCTCTTTTTTAATCTAATGATTTTTTAGGAAGATAAATCTCAATTTTTTGTGCTTGTTCTTGAAAGGACATAGATTAGTTTAATTTTCTTCTCGATAACTTTTAAGAATCCATTGGACCATTATTTACCCCTAAACTAAATCATATTTTTTATACAAAAAAAGTTGATTTTCAACCGTATACAAAGAGATTGTTAATTATTTTTTAGTAAATTTAACCTTTGACAACCGGACTATATTGGATGTAAAACAACTGTACTAAAGTAGACACTGGTTTAATTGCACTCTGCTTATTTATTTTTAACCTTCTTCAAAAAAGGTGGAGGTTCTCAATTCGACCAATTTTTTATGTATGTTAACGAATATCTCCGGTATTTATAATCCGATTTAAAAAAGAGTAAGGTGTTCGTGTGGTCCCATAGTAATTTGGTTAAGGTCTGGTCATTAATGTGTAAGATATTCCAGGAACGTACACAAAAATCAACATAATAAACTCTGCAGTTAAGTTAATATTAATACCATAAAACCATAAAAATTAGCCCGTTACTGTCTCACTCTAAAGCCCCCTGTCACAAGGAGAAGGAATGAGCACTTAATCAACATGCTTGCTCACTGCGGGTTGTTGATTTCAAACAATTAAGTCCACGTTTCATCACGATGTTTCCTTCACCGTACGTGCACGGTATCTCTAGGTTACCCTCTATTTTAATCTTATTAAATCTAGATTTCTAAATCAAACCGACTTCAAGGAAATCGAATTCAGTTTCCTAGTTGCTTCCAATTTTTTTAAGAAATAAAGATTGTTTCTAGTTTTTTAGTGCATTTTTCTTTTTTTGAAGACGGTTTAATTTTTTTAAAAACGTTTTCATTTATTAACTCTACTATACTGTTAAAATAATTTAAATATTTTTGATTTTTAGTGTATCTAGTTCTTTTTTATTAAACTTTGCCATCATGAATACCTAATAAACCTTTACAGGTTAGTGTGTTTATAAAATTTTGTTTTCATTCTAAATAAACTTATTAAATTTTTTTCTTTATGCTTCAAAGTTATTAATTTGGTTCCAAAAGGTTTTTAATCTCCAGATTTACTGTCGACTGTTTTAATTGTTCATACGAATTTTAAGACTGTAATATAAAGTTGATTAATGTTGTCAATTTCACTCACTACTTTATATTCGTCAGTTTTCATTAGTTTTCGGAGCTTGATGATTGTATGTGTTATACACAACAACGAGAAATAAAACAGACTATATTCTGTTTTCATATCACATTTAGAACTAATGAAAGATTTGAGTATTGTACACTTGTTCATGGGTCTTTACCACAATATAAAAATAAAAATATCAATCTACATTTATTTCAAAATATTAACCAAGCACCGGTTAATGGCAGTGTTAGTACATAGCTGAAATAAACACGTCAACGGTATGAAAAGTGAAAAAAAAAGTAATTGACTCATCGTTAAAATATCTTGTTATCCTGTGAGTCCTTAATTACATTTCAAATCGAGGCTACCATTACAGCTTGACCTGGTTACAATTTCATTTGAAACTGTTCGTTCCACGGTTTAAAGGTCGTCCACCTTCGAAATAATCAATATAAATGTGGGAGTGATATCTATAAAATTACCTAATTATGTTTTTCTTATAATTCGGTTTGTAAATCGGAGAAAATCAATAACAACAAGCTACATTTCTGTAAGGATTTTAAATACTAATAGAAATATTCCAGGATACCCTTTGATGTTATGTATTTGAATTTTATTATTCTGTTTATTATGTTATATGTTCTTGCAACACCTGCACATTCATTCGTTGGTAATTATGAATTTATGACCGTTAGACGCTAGTTTTGAAGAAGAGGAAATTATAATAAGAAAAAAGGGTATTGGGACTTCCTTGTAGAACCTCACTTTATGGATAATGGATAATTAAAAACAGCAGTCAGTAGTTCACATAAATTAAATTGATTGTAAATATGGAAAATAAAATGTTATGATAGCGCTTTTGCAAATTGCACCATTATTCTTTTATTTAATATCATTAATTCAGCTGCATATTCTTTACTTAACGTGTTTTGAAAAATGATCAAAAATAGGTTATCGTAGTTTTTGTCAGAAGAGTGTCAGTTTTGTAGGAATTTAAGAAAAATTACATTAAGTGAGATTGCTGTACTTTAAGAACATTCCCAACGACGAGCGTAGCTCGCGTTCACATATTTAAGATTTTTTTTTTGCTAAACGGAAACTGTTTCTCAAGAACGACTTAAAGTGAAAAGTTTATGAAAAAGTTAATCAGTTCAAATAAAAAAGTCTTTCCGGGCAGGGATCGAACCCGGAGCTTCAAATACGGAGTCCAGTGCATTCTCGAAGTAAAGTATGGAATAGCTTTTCCACGCTCGTGTAACCGTCTTACTCGTCTCCGGCTCGTAGATAAACTTTTCCGCTCTCGTGGAATATAAGGCATTCAATATTCGTTCTAGTCTAGAATATACTATTCTTAATTATCAAGATATCCAACTATATCGTTGCTGATCTTTCCAATGATACATCATTAGACTTGCATAAAGAAGGCCAAAGAAGTTGTTAAATTGAAAAACCCGTATTATATAGTATTGTTAAGAGAACAATTAAATAAATATAATAAAAACGACGGACTCTTCATGATAACAATAATAAACCCAAACAAGTGAAGAGCGCAATATATCCAGTACCGTTTTGTTTTCATTCTTATTATAAATAAATAAAAAGTTTTAATATCATAATTCATTGTTCGTGACAAAGGCGAATTGAATCTTTCGTTTGTCCTCTCTCGCAGCCGTAACTGACAGCCAATGTTTATTTACAAAAATAAAATGAAAACAAAGAACAGCTTTGGTTGCTTCAATGTGCTACTCACAAACATTCTAGATAACTTTCGACGAAACCTTTTGTTAACGCGATGCAACCGTCACACAAAACTTGAATAAATGTTGATTGTTAGTATACATGAGTATTTCTCATTGTTTTTATCTGAGGTTTTCTTATCAATATAACTTCAACAAAATTAGTTTCTCCTTCTATGCCTACTTCTTTACAATTGGCATCAGGGTATAGACAAAAAGTGAGGTACAGCGGGTATGACCGAGGAAGGGAAGTATCGCTTTTTTTTAAGGCTTTGATTTACATTATTATTTGACAGAGTCTGAATATGCGTATAAAAAACATGAAGTAATAGGAAGTTATTAATGTTAAAATTTGTTTTAAAAAAATATCAATGTGTTAATTAAACATTAATTAAAATTTGTTGTTTTACTGTAATTAATAGGATATCTTCTTTTGGCTTCATTTTTATATTTGTTCTTGTTAAAATATAAAAAAAACGGCGAATGTAAACAACTTATTAGTTTTTTTATTTTTTTATTTATATACTCCACAATATCCAACATATCAAGCATATCAATCCAACCCCGTTCAGACGGCATGTCCGGCCCGGTTTTAAATAAGAAATGGTAATCGTGACACTCATTCACACGACATCCGGCGAACTGTAACGAATTTCTATATTCATGTGTTTTTTTTTCAATTATCTCGATTAATTGTTTATGGAATTGAAAAGCTTTTTAAAATCCCAAATACCCATTTAGAACCTTCCAATACCTGAAAAAGATCTTCTATCGTGTCTAGACATCCGGTTTGCAGGGACAAAATCAGATGTAAATTTGGCTGGATCCCGCAAAATTTCCTAACCCGGGACTCAGTCGGATCGTGTGAAGGTGCAAATTTAAAACTATGCGCCACTAAGCAATCCGGAATTTTTATAGTTCCGATAAACTACCCGGAACGTTCCGTCTGAACGGGTTGTTAGTTCTATTCGGTTTATTCTGTGCGTTCGTCAGGTTTTCGGAGTTCATACGTCTCAGCGATCCAGCCACTCTGTGCCTAACCCGCCATACCATAAGAAAGTTAAACTTCCAATAATTGTAACACATACTACGCGTTTCTTTATGCAGCTTTCGAGCGCTTCCAACTTTTATTAACATTTTTACCTTACGCCTTATACCAACCCTACTAATACCGTTTTAACAATCGCATATATGATATACACATCCTTTACACTTTACACAAATACAGAATTATATGATACATGAAATAAAAACACGGCAAAGTTCTGCTTGTTTTTTAAATACAGGGTGCGCCAGAGAAACTTACTTTTTTAACCCTTTCGCTCACAATGTATTCAATTAAATACATACAATTTATTAAGCTATTATGGCTATCTAATGTATTTATTACCCCTTAAGTAATTTTGTATTCATTTATATACATATCTAGAAAACATAAAGTGCCTAAGTTGCCATCTATTAATAATAGTTTGAATTTTATAAATTTAAGACTAAATCGATATCTGCTTAGTTCACTAAGGTAGAAACCTTTTTTTTTTAAATTATATTTCAAATCCAAAGGGCGTGGCATAAGATTGAAATAAACGTTATTCTAATAGCATTATTAGTTTGTTTTAATAAATGAAACGTCAAAATCTATTTATATTTAGTTGTTTTGTGTCGAGAGAGTTTTAAAATCAGTGTATTCATTCGAATACATATTTAGTCAAGGACCTACATTTTCCGAAAGATAGTATAATGGTAACTATTTTTTGTTTAAATTTTTGATGTTTATTTATTTTTTTATTTACACTCTTAGGCGTTAAATTATAATATGAAACGGTCATTATCGCACCAAGAATTATTAAAGCTTATAGAGACAGGAATCTCAGATATTGAGTAGGTATCTGAGTGACGACGACTGTGAAGAAATGCGGTGGAATGATATTGAATCTAGTAGTCAATATAAACTAATTAAAGAACCTTATAATAAAGATAATTCTTGGACCAAATAGGACACTTCCATGAATATGATCAAAAAAAAATTGCTTCCAGGTGCAAATATCCAAAATGTAAAGGACAAAGTAGAGTAAAGTGTATAAAATGTAAGGTACATATATGTTTAAATTCTAACAATAATTGTTTCTTATATTTCCATTTAAAAAACTAATAAAAATGTATTTTGTTTATCAATCTTCTATTAAAAATCAATTCATTTCAAGACAAGCTATATTTACCTACTGGGTCCGTTGACTCATTATGTATTCAATCGAATACAAGCTATAGCTTTAACGTGCGCTATAAAAACTAATTAAAAATATAATGATAATTTTACAAAATAATCAAGTTATTATGGCACAAAAAATTAGAACTTTCTTGCATTCAGGCAAAAGTCGTGAGCGAAAGGGTTAAAAAGTCATTAAAAACAAAAGTACTTCAGTTATTGTTACAATTCATTTTATTTTCAAAAATACAACATCCCAAATTTTTTTTTGAAGCAGTTTTGAAAATGGTATCAGACAAATGGCGACCCTCATTGTCTATATACTGAATAAGTCGACTTTTAAAGTTCCTCTCCACTCTTTGCAGCATATCGATCGGTATATTGGTAATGGCGTCGCAAATGTTGTCCTTAAGGTGAGCTATGGTCTGTGGTCGATTGACAAAAACCAGTGATTTCAATTAACCCCACGAGCCGAACGCCAGGGGGGAGCGCAACACTGATTTTCTCACACGTTTAACATTTTCCGGAGTTCTGGTGGTCCGTTGACGTCCATTTCTGGTCTTAACGACGCGACACTTCCACACTCCCGAAATGAGGTAACCCACGATAGATTCGAATTTTGTCCAGGAACCAGTCTGTGTGGAGGAATATCAAAGGGAGCGCAGAAGGCACGTTGGGTGGCTACAATCGAGCCTCCATTAAAGGTCTCGACGGCGAACGCGTGCTGCTCTCTAGACCACAATATGATGGCAACTGACTATACAGGGGAACAAACTTTGGACCTCCCCCCTCCAGACGCGCTCCCTCCCATCACTCAGTCACATTCACTCGTCACACAGGAATTTTTTCAAATAAGTAAGTTTCTCTGGCGCACCGTGTATATAGTTTTTTATAATTTCAAAGGTTGCAAAGAATTAAACTATTGGAATGCTCGCTTGAATTGATACTTTGATTTAATCGGTTTACGAATGGAAATTATAAATAATATATAAAAGTGACCTATTTCTGTCTTACTACTACAACAAATATTTTTTTGAAAATACATATTACATTCTTAAATCAGAGCTAACATCAAACGACGCAGACGCATATTAATTTGTGCAAAACTAAAAAATACAACACTATGAGTTTGAATTAAATAATACGATGATATCCAGGTTGATTCAAGGTTTAAATAAATAATTCTTAACCGTAGATAATAACCATAGAAAATTTATAACAATTAGGTTAGTCATTGATTGAAAAATGAAGAGTAACTGCGACTAATAGAATTCTATACAAATGCGATTAACGTACTGAATAGAACTCGAATAAGATGATTAACAATTATAAAGTGATTTAGATATGTAAGCAAGGTTATTTTGAAGTAAATTTTAATAGTATATTACATAAAAAGTAGAGGTTTACACACGAGTGTAAAACGCATTACATTCTAGTTATATACTATACTTCATCTACACCCACTTCTATAAATTGAATAAGATAAAGCAGAAAGTTATATTTTTTATTAAAACCTTAACACAGTACTTAAAACTAATTTTTATTGAAATTTTATTAATAGTTACAGTCCAGTTGTTAAATACTAATTTAGAATGTTCTTGTTGCAAAGAATGCAAAGATTTTAACTATATATTACGTTTCGATGCTTAAATACGATTATTGGAGTAAAATTGACAGACTTCAAAAAAGGAGTAGGTTCTCAGTTCGACCATATTTTTTTATGTATGTTATCGAATATCTCCGGTATTTATAATCCGATTTGAAAAATACTTTTTTGCATTTAAAAGAGCTTGGTTTTGCCCTTGTATATTTTTATTTTTATGTATGTCGCAGCATATTTTGTCTAGAGTTAGGAATTCTAACCAGACACAAATCTATTTTATGTATCATTCAAAGGTTTTCATCTAATTCTCTTTCTCTCATTTCTCGATTTATGCTTTCTATCCAAGTAAGTCTTGGTCTTCTTCTTTTTCTTCTACCATGAGTGGTCCAAGTTAGGATTTGTTTCGGGAGTCGTTCTTCTGACATACTTTGAACATGTACATACCATCTCAGTTGTTTGGTACTAATGTGTGTTTCACCTTCATTATTTCTCCTATTCTGTTGTTGGTTACCCTCTCTAATCTTGATTTTCCTGCTAAGTGCCTCCAGAAATCCATCTCTATTACTTCAAGTTTTCTCTTGTATCTTTTTTTCATTTGCCATACTTCGCTGCTATAACATAACATAACTCTTAACAATTATATTGTATATCCTATGTTTGTTATGCTATTGAAAAGGGTAATTGGTTTTCTTCCCTGGTTGTTTCTTTCTTCTATCGTCTGGTCTACGTTTCCTTCTTGTGTGAGGGTTTTAAACTTGCCATTATTAAATCAAATTTACAAATATCTTCTTTCACGGGTTCCTTGAGAGACAAGAAGCAAAAGACATATATTTTATATATATATATATATGTATAAATGAAATAAAGATTTATTATTGTTTGATAATTAGAGTTTACAACGTGACCAGAGTAGAACATTTAACTGACATTCGTCCGCTCTGGTCCACTAATTCAGTATCAGCTATACTGAAGAAAAAAATTAGAGGCATTCTTATTCTAGTTTCAAATAAATAAGGTATCTAATTACTTGTGTGATTAAATATAGAACTAGATATAATAAAATCTAAATACTGATTACTTTTTTAATCAATTTAATTTAAAGGTGTAGACTAAAAATATTTCTTGTCCTTTTGCTATCTGAATTCGATAAATTGACGTTATCCAAAATATTACGAAGCATATTTGTACAGGTGGTTACTTATTTCCTATATAAATATGATTGCAGTTATTTATATTTTTACAGCAGATTACTTAGAATTTTTACGTAAATTTTAAAATGAATTTTAATTATAACACATCCATGGGAAGTAATTTATATTACATGTACTCAACTATAACAGTAAAAATAAAAAATCAAACTAAATTGTTATGATGGAATCTTAAACACTACTCTCGTCCCAGCTTTATATAATATGGATGTTAAAATTAGTCATTTGTCAGACATGCTGTTATACTAAATACTTTCCAGTAATGAAATTAATTTTCTTTATATTCAACTTTCATCGAAACACTTTACTTTTAAAAACCGATTTATTAACTTCATCTGGCGTTCACAATTGACTTTAATTCGATGTTTTTTCTCCTTCAAATAATCGATTGTTTACAGTTGTGTGAAAGCTGGCATTGTTATGATGACAAATGTGCGAATTTGTTGGATGTTTTCCTGATTTAGTCGATGATTTTTGACAAACAAGTTGTTGTATACCATAAAGCGTTAACTATTTTTCTATTCCTCAATGGTATTGTTTGCGGATAAAGTCGAAGAACAAAGCGATCACTTCCTTGGTAGATGTTGCGAAAGTACTGATTTGGGAAAATCCAAAAAAACAACCAATTTTTAGATTTTTTTGACCGAGAAAATTTGAAAGTTTTGATTGATAGGATGATAGGTACATTTTACCTAGACAGTTTATTAGAAAAGTTGATACTTACCATGAAAAAATAGATAATTTGAACGTAATTACGTTGCTGTATTCCATGTTGCTTATATGCTTTACTTACATAGGTATAAAAGAATTTTTCACTCTTGTATAATTATTAAGCATACTAATAGTATTCTAACCAACGGCTTAATAAAACATTACATTAATAACAACGACAGTATAGTATAAAGATGAGATATGGCTGTCATCCATCAAAAATTGCTTTCTTTTGTATTGCAAAGATGTATTTAATATTTTGTTGTCGTAAAGATATATATGCACGCAAAATGTAGGCTATGCAATGTCAGTCCGGTTCTTTTGTATCCCAGACGTGGGTGTACAAAAATAGTAACAATGACATTGAGATTAAAGAACGTGTTAATAATTTCTGATTGTTTTGTTTTTATAAATATGAACATTTATAAAATTGGACATCGAATCTAAACAAAAATGATAACTTGTTTTTAATATTTATATGTAAAAAATGTTATTAGCTTTTTAAAAAACCAAAATATTAACATCCAAATATATTTGATTTGTTTGAAAACAACACCAAGGTCGGTAAACAAAAAATAAATTACTATTCTAACAAAAATTTTGACAGTATAAATCCGAACAAAAAATAGGAAAAATTTTAGATATGACAAAAACATAAACAAAATTAAATACATCAAAGAAGATTTTTAAATTATGACAATCTGGTTCAGTGTTTTTCAATCTTTTTGATTTCGCGACCCCTTTACAAGTTGAAAAATTCTGGCGCCCCCCTTGCGTAAAGTATAGAAAGACAAAGATAATAAAATTTAATTAAAACACTACGATAATTTTTTTTTCTATTTTGGTACATTTATCTGTTATTACGATTCGTTGCAAAATTAAAATCGATAATGCTAAACATAACCTGGACACACTGTTTTCTTCATCGACAGGCTCTAGCTGCTAAGGTAGTACCTTCTGATTTAAATGACGTGCTCAAGGAGGTAATAAAAATTGTGAATTCTATAAAAGGCAAAGCCTTGCGAACCCGGCTATTCAGAATCGTTTGTGAAGATATGGGCTCGCTTCATCAAAATCTTCTTTATCACACAGAGGTCAGGTGGCTATCCAAAGGAAAGGTATTAACAAGAGCTCTAGAACTGAGAGCTGAACTATTAATGTTCTTACAAGATGCAAAATATGAATATGCTAATCGCTTTTGTGACCCTATTTGGCTCTTTAAATTAGCATTTTTGGCAGATCTTTTTAGGCACCTTAATAACTTGAACAAGAACCTCCAAGGTCGAGAAGAAAATATTTTAACAGCTAAAGATAAAGTCAAGGCATTTCACGCAAAACTTCGTTTATAAAATTTATTTGAGTCTTTTCCATGGTTTCAGAAGATTGTTGAAGATAACGCATCAGACCAAAGTCTTATAGTAAAAGCTCACATTCCTTGCATGATACAGAGCTTGCCTAATTTACAAGAGAAACTTTTGACATACTTTTCAGACTTGAACTCTGAAGCTGACAACGGGCGTAGATGGATTTTAAACCCCTTTTTGGACAAGTCAATAGATTTGGCTGATGTCAACATAAATATCTTCTAGATATAGTTGCTGATGGCATGCCTAAAATGGAATTTTATTCGCAAAGTATTGACGTATTTTGGATGAAAAGAAAACACGAATTTCCAGAGCTGGCAAGGGAAGCTCTAAAATTATTAGTGCCATTCGCTACTTCATACTTTGCGAACTGACATTTTCTTCAATGGTAGACATTAAAACCAAAAAGAGAAATAGACTGCAAGTAGAAAACGATTTGATTATTAATGCTTCAAAAATAGCACCACGACTTGATAAACTTTTGAAAAATAAACAAGCCCATTCTTCTCACTAAAATTTTGTTTTTAATGTAGTGTTAGAACCTTGCTTTTTCTTTAAGTCGGCGACCCCCCGAATAAGGCATCGCGACCCCCCAAGAGGTCGCGACCCACAGATTGAAAAACACTGCTGGTTGAACCACGTGAATGAAATTTTTTTTATTGAATATCATTCTTTACTGAATTCTACAACTGGTGATAAAAATTATATTTTAAGCCGAAAGAGTTCCACGAGCGTAGAATATGGATACATAGAACTAGTGGAATCAATAGTTCAACAGTTGTTTTCCATATATACGGATCATATTAGAGGCCCAGAAATTAATTACATCGAACAGAAAAGATTGGAAAAAAAGTTCATCACTTTGCTTGAGTGACATTTCTAACAATTTATGCAATAAAATGAACAAAATAGATATAAGCGGGTATCTAAGAGTTCATTTAAAATTAGGGTTGCCATCTCAAAAATCTATAAACCAGGACAAGAATCCTGAAAACTCCGGATTTCGGAGAACACAACCCGTACGTTTAACCAAATTTATTGAATTGTTTTAAAGGCTCTACCCAACTTTCAATGTACGTTTTTATTTTGTTATAAAATTTCAGGACCCAATTTTTATCTCCATTTTTCTATTCTCATTTTCTTTGCTCAAAATGCTCGGCAAAAAATTTTCTTTAATTCGGCCATCTAAACTTTTTTGTGATAGATGTAAGTATGTATCTTGTTTCAATGATAGAATTATCACATTTTTCTAGTTTCTCTATTTTTGAATGAATGATGTCCGATAGAAGATTTTCAAAAAACAGTTTAAGTAAAACAGGTAGCTTTACAAGGCATTCACAGACTTAACCATCGCGGCTTTGTATTTAAGAAGTTGCCTGAATTTGACAGAGATTCAGTTCGTACTATATAAGTAGCAAAAAAAATATAGATTTTTAAGACAATAGAATCAACATCGACTGGCAGGAAATCGCATCCGTGATGCACTGCGTTAATGATGTGTGAAGAGCAACCCATGCCAACTATTTTGAGATTAAGAGTTTGTTTATGATTCTGGAAAACACTGTTGATGCCTCGCCGTTCTTTCCACCAAATTTTGTGTTGTAGTTGTCACCACAAACGCAATAGACAAGAGATAATGCTTGTTTTATAACCAGTTAAGCAATTGTGTCGGATGTTTCATTTTCCCTGTGTTCAATTTCGAGAACTCTTGAAGTAATTCCGTTTTTTTTACGTCAAAATATTGAATCTCCAAAGGAATTAGTTTCGTGTATATGTTACTGTGAGAGTCCGAAATCCGGTGTATGTCGAGATACACTGGTGTATATCAACATTCACCAAGTTACTTGGTGTATGTCCGATATATTGATCAAATATAATTATTTCGGACTTACACCGGCGCATGTCGACATTCGTCATGCACTCATGGTGTATGTCCAAAAGAAACATTTTTTCTAAATGAGAACAAAACAAAACGTTATAGGTTATTATTTATTTTTAATTAAAGCATTACCTAAAACATGGGAAAAATTTTCCAATAAACATAAAGAACGTGTTGAACTTAAAACAAACAGCAAAAAAATTTAATATATCAAATAAAATACATTTTATTTTTAACCGACTTCAAAAAAGGAGAAGGTTATCAATTCGACCATATTTTTATTTTTTATTTTTTTTTATCTTTTTTTTATGGATGTTACCGAATATCTCCGGAATTTATAATCCGATTTGAAAAATTCTGTTTGCATTCAAAAGAGTAGAGTTTCCCATTGGTCCCATAGAAATTTGGTTATGGTCTGGTCATCAATGTGAAAGATATTCCAGGAAATAACATAAAAATTAACAAAATAAGCTCGGCAGTTAAGTTAATATGTAAATAATGATGTATAACATAAAAACATAATAATTGGCGCGATACAGTCCCACATTAACCAATTTAAAACAAGAGGGGGTTCTCAATTCGACCATAGTTTTTTATGTTACCGAATATCTCCGGTATTTATAATCCGATTTAAAAAAATCGTTTTGCATTCCAAAGAATAGAGTGTCCGTGTCATCCCATAAAAATTCGATTAAGGTCTGGTCATCAATGTGGAAGATATTCCAAGAAACACCACAAAAATCAATAAAAAAAATTCTGCAGTGAAGTTAATATGTTAATGATGATGTATAATATAAAAACATAATCATTTGTCCGTTACTGTCCCACTCTTAAGCCAAAGACCTCTTCTTACAAGCAGAAGGAATGAGAATTTCAACAATTCTCTTGCTCACTGCGTGTTGGTGATTTCAGACAATTAAGTCCACGTTTTATCACGATGTTTTCCACGTGCTTCGTGTTTCTAGGTGTTAGACAATTTACTTGTGACTGCAAAAAGTCACATTAGTAAATTAAACCTCCTTAAAAAAAAATGCCCTAAAAAGCAGGAAATAAAATCTTTATTTCTTAAAAAAATTAGAAACAACTAGGCATCTGATTTCGATTTCCTTGATTTCCACTTGGAAGGGAACCGAAGAATTCGGGAAACACAGTTGTCCCCTCTCCTTTCCGACATCCACCAAACTCTATGTGTGTTTGTCGACACACACCGGTGAAGGTCCGAATTTATAATGAAACTAATAAATTTTTGGTCTTTCACAAACACATTTCGTGTCTGTCGACATTCACTACCTTCGGTCTTTCACGGCAACATATACATGATTTCTGGCATCAGTAGATGGTACGTTTTGTAAATAATTTATAAGTTCGACAACCAACAAAGGGCTTAGGACTCCGGTTGCTATTTCAGTTGCTTTTGTTTGATTGCAAGACTTTCTTTGCGATATCTGTACCCAAAAATATTTTGCTGTTAAGAGAACAAGTACAATCCAAAGAATGAAAAGACATATATGATTGGCTTACTAATAAAAGACGAGTGCGCCTTCAGCTTCTCGAATAAGGAGATCTTGCGAAGTTGTTTCTGTATACTCAAATGCTCATTTTTGTCGGTAACTCCCTTGTTTGCAATAGAAATATTCGTCGATCAAATACTACCAAAAGCCTCACAAGCATATTTTTCTTTTTTTAACATGGGAAACTTATTTTGATTATTTTGCAACTCGCTGTTGACTAAACATTCATTTTATTTTATCCATGATCCAAACCCGGGCCGGACAGTCCCCGGGCACCTTCTAACCTAGGACAAATCCGAGGAAACCCGGACGGATGGCAACCCTATGTAAAATGGATACATTAAATAAAATTTTAAAACTATTAAACTAAAATTTGTTAATAAAATACCAAAAGTAACAATAAGACCATTGATAATTTATTACCAGATAATTAAAAAAGTTTATGAAACAGTTCAAATAAAAACAGTCGCAACTGGAAGGGATTAAACCCGGTGCTTCAAATTGAGAGTCCAGCGCTCTACTGACAACCCACGGTATAGGTCTCCCAACGAAAGTTTGGGACAGCCACGTGTTAGTCGGCGCAGGTAGGCGGAGTCTTTCTATCAGTGGCGGACGGAAATAAAAATATATTATACATCATAAATTAATTTTTAATGTATGATGCTAACATAATTAAGAAGAATTTATTTTATATAAATTTGTTACTGCCCACTTTAAACTAAAAAAATACATACATTTAAAAAAACTCAGAAACTCTCTCAGCATATTCGTAACTAAATACAGTTTACAAAACCATTCAAGCTACCACACTGACAAGCTTTCAGAACGGTCATTGTTATCGTAACGCTCGTAAACAAACCACTGCGCATTGAACGAGAGGCCACGTGGCTGTCACAAACTTTCGTTGGGGATCTCTACCTGTCAGACTATTTGACAAGATAATTATTTAAGTACACTATAATTTTGTAAGAATTATGAAAAATACAATTAAATTTCACAAGTAGTAGCAGAAAAAGTAAAGTCAGATTACTCTCAATGGGGCTTCTTTGGTTTGATCCTAGCATGCAGTAATTTTTTTGTGAATTGAATTTTTAGTAGAATAATTAGAACAGTAATACAATAAAATTGTTTTAGAGTGAGAAAATTTGATTTTTCCATTCTAACACAATGGTGATATAAATGTTCACAGTTTGTCGAGACGACATTGATTCAAGATGTAAAAATGAAGTTGTAGAGTAGATAAAATTAATTTAATTTTTGTAATCATTTATTCTTTTGTCTATTACCTTTAGAATCAACTTGATACGGATTTTTATTCTTTGTGTTTCTTTGTCGAATCCACATCTCACTATTATCTTGAATCCAAACAAAAACAACAAACAAGAGTGACAGTTAACATTTTCAACAGAAGATTGCGACTTTTATTGCATCCAGTCGATACCGTCACTCATTGTATCAGTAATTACGACATTGTAAGAACTTCTTAATTAAAGAAAAACTTATGAATTGTTTTTATTTTTTTTTTTGAATCATATAACAAAAATTTTAATCAACAGATATACCGATTCGAATTGATACTTCTTCTACTAAACGATATAAACAATTTAAACTTTTTTTTCAAATAATGGAACTTATGTTTGAAAAGAACTAACGAAACAAAAAAAAATAAATAAAAATGAAAACAAATTATTTCCAGTACCCAAAATATACCGAATTAAACAAAAAAAGTCAGGTAGGTGCGGCTAACAAGGCCTACCTAAGGAAGAATGTATATAAAGTAAAAACTAGTTGTACTATTAAATTTAACATACTTCTATAAAATATGCTGTAACCAAACATAAAATTAGACATTTTAAAAAACCAAGTGAGGCCTCAGTATACTATGGTAGGACCTAATAATTTAACAATCCTAAATCAAAATGGGCGTCCAATATTTAGTAATTAAGATCAAAACTAATTATATTAGTTTTAAAATTACAACATATTTCTTTATTTAACAGACATCAGGGTTCTCAAAACAATCTGATGTATCCTCTGTCAAACAGACATATTCATCATGATACTACCTATCACATTTTGAAAAAATACAAAAAAGTACAAGAAACAGTTTTCTATTGGATAGTCTTAGAATATATCTGCGTGATGTTGCAGCCATTGTGGATATCCCGAATGAGTACGAAATATAACTAAGAAATTATAAATGAAAAATGCTGAGCATCTTAATTGGAGTAAAACTGAATTGTTTTAAGTATTGTTTGTAAGCTTTCAATCCAGAAGCCACTTTTATGCTTTTAAAACCAAAAGATAGTCTAAACAAAACATTTTTTGACACCAAAAAAATTATAGTAAAGGTTGCAGTAATCTTTTAATTTATATAATATAAAGGAGGAAACGACAGAATAAATTTGGTTTTGAGTTAGTACCTCATTTGTTCTGTTCCCCAGATGTGTTACTCAACGGTTTCTATTTCTATATCTGATTGCTATAAGAGATTTTGATCTAATTCCTAGGTAATGACTGCTATTTAGAGCACTTGATTCATCAACCTAAGAAGATATTAATTTGGAATTAGTGTGCAGGAAACTTATATTAAAAAATAAAATAGTTTTTAACGAAAAGTACTTGCGTTTTCTTACGTAGTTACCGAACAATCCTCGTACAATGTAGATTTCATTGTACCATGTCCTTGAATTGAAGCGAACGGACGGATCAAGATATCGGCGTCAAAAGTACTTCGACGATGTACTATGTACAGTGAACGAGAAAGTTCAGTAAACCAAATTCATGGTCAACCACTCGGCGAAGTCGAGCGCCAAGGTACCACCACACCGCACCGAACGACTCTTCGACTTGCTCGATGGACAGGATGCTGAAACTATTGCAATCCTCTATTATTATTATTTTGATTGTAGTACAATTTTTATTTCGTATATAGTTATTAAGAGACTATTGCCACCATAATTACTTACATAAACCTTGCTAATGAATACGTATAAACATTAAGCATGTAATTAAATTTAAGTACTTTACAGAATCTGCTAGTTGTCATATGGTGAATATTGTTTTCTCCAAACTTTCAAAAACAGCATTTACGAGATAATGAACTGTTAATACGAAGTGTTGTTTTGGGAAACAAACTTTTTTAGTACAATAAACTATGTCGTGTGAACTAAACAAATAATGTCACTTGTTTTAGAAAATTTTATGTTGATATTTTTTATAAAATATAGGTATATGATATAGATTTAGATATAATCGTTTTGATGAACCAATCACACTTCCGAGCAGTTAACAACTTACTTCTAAAAAAAGGGTGGTTCAAAATATAAAAATGCATGTTGCATGTATTTTTTAGCCGATTTTAAATTTTTTTCTTAGCTTGTTTTGCAGTTTTGCTGGATGGAATTTCAGCTGCGGCGTAAAATAATAAATGATCAAAATTTAACACACTTTTGCGATCACGCAATTATACAAGTTGACTGTTGCCAATAATCTGGACGTGAAATTGAAATTTAAAAGTGCAGATTATAAATTAATAGTGTTTGAATCGAACTTTCCTTATGATTGTAAATAAACTAAAAATTAGTTTACCATCTACGAAGTTTAGAAACAGAACCAAAACTATTCTTTATATGTTCTAAATACTGAATAAATAAGTCAAATCTTATATTTCTTTTTTGCCAAAGACTGTGAAATTGGTGACGTTTGAATTATTACTTTTGTCAAGGTTTCACGTATTGTACTTGTTAACGGATAATACGTTTTGTGTTTGAACACAGAAATCAAGGTTAGGCCTTTTAGAACAACCAAACTTGTCACATATTCATTTAGTCATCTTCAATTAAGGTTTCTCTAAAAGATCGACACCACTGCAGTAATTACCATTTGCAAATTGACATTTTGCTCCAGTATTGATCTGAAATAAGATCAAAGGAATCTCTGAAAGCAGAATTTATACAACACATATGTATGTAACTCCAAATTGTGTAAAGTTACTATAAATGTTATCTAAAATTTAAACAAATATTTTAAAATCAACTGGTTTAATTAGCAAGTATGTCAGTTAGCAGGAAATACGAATACTCTTTTACCATTGCCATTAATTTATATTTAGTTAGCAAATATCTGTCAGTGCTAATTCCAATATTATTATTCTTTTGCAAAATTTAATAGTTCTAATTGAATTCAAATTTACAACTAAAATGTTTACAAATCTTAACCTGCAAGAAAGTACTGAACAAAATACTGTTTTTATCTGTTTGCAAAATCAGTTCGATTTTGTATTATTTTTAAAACAAAGTCGTATATAGTTAGAGAGCAGTTTATTTCTGACAAAGCTAAAATAAGTTACCCTTATAGAAAAATTCTACATGTTAGTTAGACTCCATCATTCTTGTATAATCGTTGATGTTTGAATTGTATATCATTATAGAACTATTTACCTATATCCTTTCATAATCATTATCTGTCCAAGGCAATGATGTGCAAAAGATGAATATAAAGATTAAATTAAGAAATCAATCATTTAAATAACAAAATATAGACAGACAAAATAATGAGCGACCCTTTAAAGGAAACCAATAACCAATTGATTTTTTTTACAAAGGATGTACTTTTATATTATAAACGATTGTAATTTCTGCGACAGATGGCCTCTAACTGCAAAAATTCAGTAGACAACCCAAAACACAGTAATAAAATTGTGCAGATTTGAGGTAATCTGGCGCAAGGATAGCCGCATCTTATGTGTTGTCTGGCACGGTTACAATCATTTATTACAAAAAATCTGCTAGTTTTCATAACTCAAAAGAGAGCACTACAATTACGCTTTTGTGTAAGTCTGAGGGAATGTTAGGTCAAAGAATAATTAAAAATGGGATCATAACTGATTTTAAATGCTTACAAGTAATCACAACTGCTTACAAGTGATTGTAATTGATCACAACTGTAGACAACGGATATCGAGTACATATAAGTGATAACATATGATTTTCCTACGTACGTTCGATTAAATAATACTTGAGAAGTACCTTTCGTTATGTACATATATTACAAATAATCAAACTACACAAGTTTTATGTTCTTTCCGACTATACTATATGCAAAGCAGACTTCAGTACTGATAGAACAAACAGTATTCGTCGATTGTTCCCGTTATTTCTAAATTAGGCTAGGAATTTCCTTCTCTAAAGATTTTTCAAGCTCTGCTCACGGTCTATATTATCAAAATTGTTAGCACATTCACACAAGCATAACCAAATATATATTACATTAATTTCGTTATTAGGTGCTTTTCCTTGACTGACATTGATTACCGCAAAGGCGGAAGCTAGTTATGAAAACCAAACGGAAAAAATATGATAATTGAGAGTGTTAAATGTTTAACTATTTAAGATTTGTTTGGTTTTAATTATATTTAGCGAGTTGATTTGACGGTCGAACGGGACGACCTTGGCAATGGAGACATGGGACAATGACTCTATTCCATTCTATTCTAGTAATTCTGACGGATCTATAATGACGACTAGTTGCTTATTTTTTATCTATGTTTTTTTATATTGTATTATTCATATTTTTTCAATCTTACCAATAAGAGTTCAATGCTACCTATTTATGTTTGCAAATTAGTTGATAATTACATGTTGAACTTGGATTGATTGGCATCACATAAACGGTTTTAATTCTTAGTTTGTGTTTTATCAGAATACTAATTTTAAAATTAATCTGTAACGAAGAGTAATAATTCTACATTATCTTACATTGTACAGATATAGAAGGTGATATAATATATTATATCCTAATAACTCGTATCGATAGGGGAGAGGGTGGCAAGATGGGGTACTTAAGCTTTAAATGTCAATAATGTAAAAAAATACATAGTGAAACAATTATATTTATTTTTTAATTAACCACTAATTATTACTCTTCCAATATTTGGTGTCATTAGGAACTTTTGATCACACACTTAAGAGAATAAAATTAAAAAAATATAATGATGTTTTGCCCCGTCTTGCCCCATGGTGGTGGTAAAATGGGGTACCCCCTGAGGTAAGATGGGGTGATAAGCATAGTCACGGAAAAAGATTATTATTTTGGCTGGCAGAACTCGCAGACGTGGAAGGCTTCGTCATCATCATCATCTATTCATGCACAGCTATTATGAGCCCGCCTTCCACGTGATGAGCATGATATCCACCCTTCAATGGAAACGGAATATACTTCCTCACAATACATACATGGTGTGCCCCCCTTCTTTACTTTCATCTCCAGGTGCGTTTTGCTGTTCGGCTATTCTTCTTTGATTTTTTATTTTGATCTTTTGTACCCCGTTACCCCATCTTGCCTGCAGAGCCATTTTCTAGAAATAAAAACAATAAAAAAAAACAGTCAACAATTGTACGGAAACACAATGTCTAAAGTCCATTTCATCGTTTTTGGCCGATTTGATATTAGAAACCACTGAAATAAGATTAAACTGTCATCCAAGTTACCAATGGCGGACAGTTTTTTTTTCTAAATTAGGTCGTAAATTTCTGAAACTATCAGTGTGGTTTGACATCTACAAAAATATGACATTAATAATTATTAAATTCAATCCTTCAACAACGAGCCTATATGACGGTTACTAGGAATGTGAATTAAGTCAAGACTTCCGTATTGAATACTTTTTATCTACCGGTGAAACAAGATGCAGTTACGTGAGTGTTGTATTAAAAAACAAACGTCCTCATTTAAATTTCTAACTTGCCTGTATCTGAGAGAGATGTAACTCTAAATTTACTTCGATTATGATTTCTGTCATCGGCCAAAAACGGTGAAATGGACTATACCTTATTATAGGTTAGTTTAAGCGTCAATCACAGCAACACCTCATCAGCTAACGTTATTTCACAAACGTTAAACACTTTGTAGTTAAACACTGTTTTTAAATTTTTTTGACAAGCGTGCACTTGTCAACCATTGACCGCCGGGCGATTAACAAGTGTCATGGCGGCGCGCCAAACGATGAATAAACGGGCGTGATTGGTCAGTTTGAACTGTGAATTTCGCATGGTACCCCGTCTTACCCGCTACCCCGTCTTAACTCCTTCTCCCCTAAAAGTCGTATATTGCATTGACATTGCATCCTAATCTATTTTTATTCTAAAGGAACTGTATACTAAAATAGTTAATATATAAAATATGTTATTGAAAATTGAATATCTAATCAACAAAATTTGACAACTTGTCGATTATAGATTAGATCTGTAACTACTGCAAATTTTATTGACAAATAATAGTATATTACGTATCAAGAGTGGTAAGTAGGACATTACGTACGAGTGCGTAATTACACGAGTACGTAATACCTCTTACCACTCGAGTTTTGTACTATGCTTTATCTACGACTCAATATTTTAATTCTGAATTTTTGACATCTCTAAAAAAATATATGACGTACGTACTGTACTGTACTGTACTGTCATTCCAACATGACCTTTCATTACGCACAACTGTGCGTTATAGCTTACTTACCCTGCATGGTGACAATGAGTATAAATGACATTTACTGTCAAAGGAGTAGATAAAAATTTTTATGCCGTGCCTAAGTTGAAAACAGTCATCAAGATTTTGTATTGTATTCTTAATTGGTCTTTAAATTTTACCAGTACCTAATTTCTTCCTTTAAATATGCATTTTGAAATCTTAATTGATAATTGAGGATCTAATGAGGTTATTTTGCTCAAATTGACTGCTTTCAATATGATTTTTATCCACTTCTTCTTTTAGATTTTTGCAATT
Source organism: Altica lythri (assembly GCA_964028335.1). Classification (NCBI taxonomy): domain Eukaryota; kingdom Metazoa; phylum Arthropoda; class Insecta; order Coleoptera; family Chrysomelidae; genus Altica; species Altica lythri. Next base: position 29,046,933 of record OZ034801.1, on the reverse strand, counting down.
CTTGCCTTATACGTATTTTAGAAAAGGACTACAGTTCTATTTCACGAGATAATCGGAAAAGACCATAGACCTCAGAGCAGATTACGTTGAACAAACCACAAAAGTGCCAAATGAACCTCTATAAGTCAATATTTGGGATTTTGGTGTTCTATTCACATTTCCTTAAATCGTTTGATCTATTTTACAGTTGGATTTCATGTTTGGTTTGCAAAAAAAAGACTTGTACAATTGTTATTTAAAGTGGAACGCTTTTGCAAACCAAAAAGATTTGTTAACATTTCTGATACGTTTGAACGTAATTTAAGATTGTGATGACTCTCTTCTTATATATAGTTCTTTTTAGAAAGTTTTTTATATTTTCGCCGTGTTCTGTGTCTCTGTGTCATTCCGTGGAATTTGTAATCGAATTTAAACCTATTTCCCGACTACCTAGAGCTCTGAAATTTTCAGGATAGCTAAGAACTGGATGACAATGCATGTTTCAAGTGTGTTTAGGCATATACATAGATTTCGAAATTTATACCGAATTGATATTAAACATGATCTAAGTTGTGTATAGATAATATTATTTTGAAAGTTATTAAATAAATCGTTCGTAGCGTAGTTGGTTAGGCGGCGGATCAGTCCACTTGTGACAGTTCTGTTATGTTATCATAATGGGATCGATTACGCGACAGAGAAGTTTTTTTTTTCTTTTTTTTTTGTTCTTACATGTGAAAACAGTAATTATTATTTTAACTGGTAATAAAATAAACTGTTTTAGAAAGTTTTTAGATACAACTACCCTTGATTTTGTTAACAAGGAAACAATCTTCTCTATGATCAATCACAGCGTTGTATGACTTAATATTTTTACAATGTCAGGGATGCTGTGCATTGTTGAGATGACACAAAATATGACCTATAAATCAGTAAAAAACTTTCTATTATAAAAAGTTCTTTTTGTAAATTGTGCTTATTACTGTTATTTTAATCGAATCTTAAACATGTTTTTTCTTTCTGCATAGATAAAGCTTTTAATGTTGAAAATCTTATTTTAATCGAAGATTTTTATTTGCTTATTACCCGCATCTACCATATTATTGGATGATTTTAAATTTTTTATATTCGCCAGTCCCGCACGCACAAGGGTTTATCTCCACAGTAGAAATCTAAATAAGGTACTTACGCCTAATAAGGCCCAGTTCTTAAGATGGCCCACTTTCAATATTTTGTACGTCTAAAAGTTCAAATGAATTTAAATTTTGCGCCCATGTTCGGTTAGTGCCATAGACAAAATTGCAACTTCATAAATAAGGAAGACAGTCGTCATTTTTGCAGTGGTTGCCAGTTTTTTAGTGTCGTTGCAAAGGGTTGACGATTTATAATCTTCTAATTTAAACCTTTTTAGTATTTTCCTAAGAAAACAAGAAGTTTTCGTGTTTTTTTTAAATATAGCGTTACTTGGGTTTATGGGCACTTGACTCAACGTAAGAGTTGTTTATATTATTTGTTAATTTTCATTTATAAAAAATAGTTCTTGTGGCGGGGTAAATTACCCTATAAAGGCCCATCACATCCTATGATGGCTCGGGCCAATCGAAGATATGAGACAATTCAGATGTTTTTGAAAAAAATATTTGGTCTTTAAATAAACATGTTTTTTCCAAAAGTGATTATTAGAATAACGCCACAACATTGTTATTTGTTGAGTCTATGTAGAGGTTTTTGTTTATTAAATTAAATTTTGCTAAGTTCGAAGATGGCCCACCGTCCAATTTGTGACCCAAAAAAAACTTTTGTATCAGACTGATTACCTAAGAATATCATATAATATTTGGTCAAGTTTTACATAAATACTTATTTTTTGTTTTGATAGGGTTTATTGATTACATAATTAATATCGGGCTATGATAGGTGCCTATGTTCCTAAAAAAGCCCACTTTGAAGGTTTTAAAAAACAATTATTATCTTAACGAATTGTTTCCAAACATGTTGATTTGTATCATTACTTTATTCACAAATAAATGAACTATGTTGTGATAAAGGCAGTTTTCACAAATTTATATTTCTTTTCCAGCTATTAAAATTTAGCAAAAAGTGGGCCTTACAAGGCGCATGTACCTTACTGTTACTTGTATGTACAGAATTTAAACCAAGAAATTATAAATGAATAATGATATTAATGATGAGTGTCTTGATTGGAGTCGAACTGAATTTTGAACGTCGTGACGTCTTCTATTTATAGTATTTTTACTGTTATTTTTATCTAATCTTAAACATTTTTTTACTCTGCAAAGATAAAGCTTTTAATGTTGAAAATATATATACATGTATGTATGTAGGATCTACTTTTGCATAATTCTTGGTCTCAAACAAAGTCACTTTAACCGAAAAATCAAAAACAATACACTTTTTCACGCTGTATGTTTTTTAAAAAATGATACTTTTAACAGATATCTGCAATATTTAAAAATTTGCTTGTTTATTATATTAAATTTCATGGTGTTTGAATTTTTTTCTTGATTTGGGTTAATTCATATAATATTTAGGAGAAAAAGAAATGAGATATGTGATTAAATAATATTTAAAACAGCAAGGTGTGCCTCAAACGACTAAGTTAGTATGATTCGTGATAGGAAAAAAGGCTTTGCAGCGAGTAGAAACGCTGTCGTTGGTCGACATACTTCATTTTCCCGGCTGTTTCCTCGGATACAACCATATATGAATTTATGGTTAAGGATCACGTAACTGTAATAGATTTTCCGGAAACAGGGAAACGCGGGACGAAGAAGAGAGAAGGAAAAGTTTGTAACGTACTGGCAACCTGACGACGTGCCCATAAATAAATCGTTCATTACGTTTACGATTACACTAACGAAAAAGCATACTCGAGGTTTTATTATTGTGGACTAAACCATACGCTCCAACCCTAAAAAAATGAAACAAAGTTAAATAAACGTTAAAAAAAATAATATTCGCAGTGATAGTTAAAAATGTGTTTAATTTGTTTATAAATTTACCATTTTCAGATTATTTTCACTAGGTTTGTCTGAATAGTTGCCAAATTGACAAGCATTTTTTCTTTTAAGTAAATAATTTCTTTTAACAGTTTTAACCATTTTAAATAATAGTTTCTGTATTTGTCTGCAAAATAGGCATTTGCGTTTTCTGTCATCGCTTTGGTCAGTGATAGTCAATGTCCTCCAAAACAAATATTTTTTGGTAAAGAAACAGGAAAACGTCACTGGAGCCAGACGGGCAAATCTGGAAAATACGGTGCATACTCAACCAATTTATGTTGTACATGGATTTTGGATTTGAAGATAGTTGAAATGTCAGTTGTCCTTTTCGTGCAATTTCTTTGTTTATTTCATTAATTAATAATGCTTAATAGTCTCTTGTTATTGTTTTACCTTTTTAAAGATAATCGCAGCTGGCAACTCACTGCTTTGATTGTTCTTTTGTTGTATTGAAGTGGTGGATCCAAGTTTCATCTACAGTTATAAATCGACACAAAAAATTAAACTCATTCCGCTTAAATTGCTCCAAAAGCAAAAAGGTCATTCGAATGAGTTTTTGTCCCAAAGAGAGCAAATGCAGCACCCAACTTGCGGATAGCTTACGCATGCTTAATTTTTCGGTCAGTATACGACCAACCATAAAAGAAATAATAGATAGATTTTTATTGGGTTGGCTGTTAGCCTGTATCACCGCGACCTTTGCAGATCTATTGTGACCACCTATATTATCTCTATAGAATAGGATTAGAGCACCTTTCCAGCCCTGTCCTTTTAATGAGACTTAATAACCTTGACAATGGCCTCTCCGCATAACTTGGAGCAGAAGGTTTCTCCTCTCCTAGTACTAGATTCCTTGTCAAAAGAAATGATTCGAAAGGTGAAGAGACGAATCCAATGAAATCCTCATCAAAGTGCCAATCAATTAGCAGCACGTCTGCATATTTCACGATACAAACCATATTGAAAAATGAATTACACTTGAAGCCCTACAAGATAAAAATGTTCAAGATCTTACGAAGACACCAAAGAACAGGAGCATTAAAGGCCTTGGATGAGGTTCCAAAAATTGTTTTTTCTGATGAGAAAATTTTACCATTCAACAGTATGTGAATAAACAAAATGAACCTGTTTGGTTAGAGCACAAGCCCAACGATAATATGGACGCAAGAATTGCCATGCGCAAGCAATCACCTGCTTCTGTTATGATTTGGGCTGCAGTGACTGCGGGTGGACGCACTCCTCTGGTTTTCATCGAACAATGAGTCAAGGTAAACCAAGAGGTGTACCGCCAAAAGATCGTCAACGATGCTTTGCTACCTTGGGCACGTAAATACTTTGATACGAAACGTTGGACACTCGAGACCGTCACACATTGCTCAATCGATACAGCAATTTTTACAAAATTGAAGTCAGCTTTTGTTCGAGAATGGAAAAAAATTCCACAAGCCCACGTTCGGTCAGCATGCAATGCTTTCTATGGAAGAATGAATCAAATAATCACTGCCAAGGAGAACATAGGGAGCAGTAATATGTTTTTCATAAAATGTAATTTGTTTTTAACATATTGCACAAAATTTCAATAAAACATATTCATTTGGTAACACTTGGTCTCAGCCACTCTGTATAGTTTCAAACGTTTGTTTTTTCTATTTCAATTTTGATAATTGAATAATTTATTAAAAACTAGTTGTACTCGCAACGTCGTTCGCGTGGCGTGTGATTGTTGTATAAAAATTTCTTACTCCACCCCATTTAAGGAATGGGAGAGAAATTTTTATACACCAGATGTTAAGTTGAAAGAAGACAAATACATCTGTGAAAACCGCATTCGAATCGGATCAGTAGTTTTCATGTGATGCGCGCACAAACATACATACAAACAAACAAAAACTAACCACATTTATGGGCGCTATTTCGATGTACCCGCGACGTCGTCCGTGTGGCGTGTTGATTTTTGTATAAAAATTTCTTTCCTGACCCCGTTAAAGGGGTGGGGAAGAAAGTTTTATACACCTGATGTTAAGTTGAAAGAAGACAAATACGTCTTTGAAAACCGCATTCGAATAGGATCAGTAGTTTTCATGTGATGCGCGCACAAACATATTCATTTCTACAGTTTTATTATATGTATAGATAGACTAGCAATATGATAAAAAATTAAGTTTGTCAAGGACGTATTTGACTGGATCTATGTTGAGAATTAAATTTAATTATTTCTTAAACTAATGACAAACATTTCCTTGGTCTAGCTAGTTAATTATTTCTTTTAATTTCTTCGTTAAAAATGACTTATTATTGATAAAGATTTTTAACGAATTTAATTTGTCACTGATTCTAAGCATTTATTTGTATGATTTTTTAAATATTGTGTAATTTTGGAAATAAAGCTTTTTTTGTTTTAGCAATTATTGTTATAATTGATGTTTCTGTAATAATTTACGTGGTCTGATGAATTTCTAGGAACAGCTGTTCATTTTTTTATTCATACTCTATTTAATCGATTTTTTTTTATTCAAAATAGCCTATTTTTAAATTCAAATTAGTTCGATGATTTGATAAAAGTAAAAAAAACGGACTTAAGGAAACCTTGTCCTTTGTACAAACAAATCTAATCTTGATGTCTGGGGTCGATTCAGACAACTTTTGAATCTATTTTAAATGAATTTAAATAAATTGTAGTCATTCTGCGGCAATTAGTGTTTGTTTTGAAACAGTCGTGGGCTAAATGACGTTTTTAGGTAGGTATTATTGAATCAATAACAAAATATTGTTATGGAGAATTTACGAAACTATGAATTTCCTCATGTAATATTAATAATAAAAATACAATATGTAATTGATAATAAATTTTAGATATCTGTCAAATATTTTTGTAATGAAACTAGTTACTTATAATGGTTTTTTGTTGAGTAACTTAATGCAGTTATAAAGTGACATTAAAAAATATTAAGGTTTTTAAAAATATTAGTGACTTATCTTCAAACTTTCACAAATATGTTAAAAGTTCTTAGAAGCGACCATTTATTATTACATAAAACCACTTTAGAATCCAATTTATCTTAAAAACTGTTTACGTTTAGTTCTATCTACATCATGGGATCTAGTGTCATGTGCCTAACACAAATTTACAAATATTATAAAGAGGAAAGGTTTGATTTTTTGATTGTTTGTTTGAAATGAATAGGCTCCAAAACTACTGGACCGATTTCAAAAATTCTTTCACCGTTGGCAAACTACACTATTCCCGAGTGACATAGGATATGTTTCATTAAAAAAAAAAAAATAGGGATCCTTACTAAAATGCCATTAATGTAACCAAAAATGACCTTAAAATCCTTACATCGCGTGCGCTGAGAATACTATTAATTATAGAATAAAATAATGTGCTACGATTTTGAAGAATATATAAATATCTACAAAAAATGCCGCGACAGCATATGTCTAACTGTTATAGTTACGTCACAATAACTATTTTTTAATTTTTTAAAAGTTTTTATCTTGGTATTAATCCTTATCAAAATAACTTATTTCATAATCAGGACAGATATCACAAATTTAGCTTGTGCAATGGGACGAGGCTACTTATAAAGGAATTAAGGGACAATTAAGTTGTAGCAACCATTATAACTGAACCACCAGCTGGTCAACTAGCTCATACACTGAGGATACCGATGATCCCAACTGATCTACTAAATCCATTTAAACCGCTTCAATTTCCTATCAAAACATCTTTCGCTTTTACTAATAATAAGTTTTAAGGTCAAACCTTCCAATTAGTAGGGATCGGTTTTCCTCATGGCCAACCGCATAAGGCGGTCGGAGCACCTGAAAATCAATTTATTTTGCTGCCAGAAAATAAAACAACATGAAATATTGTTGCAGGAAAGCGTTGACCCAATAAATTTAATGGCTTTTGTTATTTTTCTTTAACCCCGTGCAAAGCCGGGGCGGGCTTCTAGTGTATTATATCTTAGTAACTGAATTGAAAGTTTGTTTTAAAGAGATTAACTGGACGAACAGATTATAAGATCTTTTGTATAGCAGATATGTATTGGTTATTATTTTTAATAGTATAAAAATTGAACATCTTAGAGGTGTTGGATTTTCTCGACGCGGCTACGTCATCATGCGCAAATTCCTGATATTCGCCTGACGGTCAAGGTACTGAGAATCTGAAAACATCGCCACAAAATTTCTATCTAACAAGGAGTTAATATATATATATATATATATATATATATATATATATATATATATATTTTTTTTTTCTTTTTGATATTTTTAGATTATTATTAAAAAATAAATATTCATTTTTTTACTAATTGTTTTAAAACAAACTGATATTATAATTAAGAATCTAAAACATTATAGTATGAATTTATAATAAAATAATTTTCAAAATGTTCAATTAAAAACTTTTGCCTTCTATCACTAAAAATGTGTTTGGACACAGAAAAAGTTCGTTCTAGAATATTCTAGATCTACTGACATTATAGGGCAATATTTTAATTTAGGCAGTTAAATTAATTTGCCACCTCATATGATCTTAAGAAAAGTTGCTTTTAATAGTTATTTATTGTACAAGACGATAAAATTGTACTTTATCTTCGAGAGCGTTTTTTAGCGTCGAGACGTCAGTCGAGACGCTAATTACGGTCGAGAAGATAATGCGATTTTATAGTCGTGTGCAATACAACATTTTTTTCTTTAGCAAGACTTCAAGTTCAGGTGAAAAATAGAATTTCAAAAAAAAATTTAATTTTGGTCACAAAAATCGCAATTGTGTTTCTCCGTTGCTAGGGATATGAATTAGGTTTTCTGTCAACAAATGTTACGTTTTGGTTTTTACGGAGAATGTTGTTGCGTTTTGTGTACAAAGTGATTAAATACGAAAAGAATTGACACAAGAAAAGGAAAACCTGCAATCAGATGTAGAAAAGAATATCAATGGCGTGACTGAAAAAATACTTCTGGCTTATTTTTCTGAAAAGTCGAAGAAAGCGATGCCATCGTCAGTATGGTCGTATTATTCGATGCTGAAGGGTACGTTGTTAATGAATGAAAATTGTGACATTTCTACATTCAGCAAGTTAACCACTTTACTAAAAAACTTGAGTGGAGGATACAAAGCTAGAAAGTCCAAAATTTCAGTTGTTTTTGATCCTTAATGTGTTTGAATTTTTAAATTTTATTGAATATCTACTCTTGCTGTTAAAGTGTCACTTTATCTACCCTTGCGGTTAAAGTGGTACTTTATCTACTCAAAACAGTTGTTACAGCAACACTTTAACATTAGCTATGGAAAAAAGATACGTACAACTTTCTTCAAGCAATCGTAGCCTTCATTTTTTTCTAATAAATTTTTTAATTTATTTCGAATTTTAATTTTTGTATTTCCGGGAATTTGGACCCTTAAGAACGACTTGCTACTCTATTAAAATAATCTTTTTCTTGAAAACCCCATTATTATTAAATTCAGTTAGTAATGGGTAATTCCAGATAGATAATGACATTGTTCATTCCAAGTTAAAAAATTAAAATTAAGAGAGGAAAATTTTAAATTTTTGGAACGAAGTTCCCTTTCGGTCGTTACGACCAGTTACGACTGAGGCTAGGAGCTAGCCAAAAAAAATTCAGACCAAAAATTGTCACGACACGACACCTGTATGTTTCTCTCTCTCACAGACCAAAAACTAAATAACTCTCTCTCCCTCTCTCTCATAGATAGATATATTACAATTAAAAAGACACTATTTTAATTTAAAAAAAAAATGTACATTAAAAAGAAAATACTGTAGAAAAAATAATAATTAACTATAATAGTATTATATCATCCTATTTTTATAAATTAATAAATTCATAAACATTTTCAAAATAGTTCTTAACTTGACTAGTTAGGTACCTACGTCAAATTACCTTAACTGTCAGTTACTGTCAAATATTTTAATTTTAAAACCTCTGGTATTGTATAAATGGACACTTTTGTTAAAAGAAACGAACTGTTGAAGATATTCAGTTGAAAATGGTGATAATCTATTTTGCTTTGAACAGTGTAGTGTCGCGACTTTGTTAAGTTTATACAGGTTTTTGTAGATAATAAATATTAAAATAATAGAAAATAATAACAATAATGTATCCTGACAGTGTTTCTGCACAAGTTCCGGATATTGCTGATAATGCTGATAGAGTTAGGTAAGTAAAGATTTTATACAGACAATAATAAATGCTTATGTATGTATAAACACTCTGTTGTGTTTACAAATTACTAATTCCTTCACTAATTAATCGAAAGGAACTTCGTTCCATCCGGGTGTCCCTTGACACCTCACACTTTTTTTTATTTTATGTTTGTTTTATTTAATTTAATGTGATTAAAAGTTGTTCCTGTAAGCTGATCGCATATCTGTAATTGATGTCTTGTTATATTATTTATTTTTAAAATATGCAAAATAAATCATGTTTAGCTTAAATATACAATATTGTTTAAAATAAGCAAAAATATGCATCTAGATGCACTTTGCATATATTCCGCTCTCTAGTTATCTTTAATTGTTAGAAAACTGCATGTAGTAAGTGCTGAAACAATCAATTTGATAATCAGATATTTTTTCCATAAAATATGTAAGTTAAATACAAATACGTTTTAAATTAATTAATCACGACATGGTAATCAAATTTCTACACAAAAATATTAATTTTTTTCTCAAAAATATATTAGTTACAACTAAAATTAATTACGCTAACTTAAGTTCGTTCCCAATTGAATTAAAAATTTCACTGTACTATGTTTAAACCCATGTTTTCACTATTCACTTATACAACCCTTGTCGACTTACTTCGGACTTTGGCCTGCGCGCAAATATGACGTAGCCGCCACGAGAAAATCCAATACCTTTACCACCGATATCTCCCGAGTTACAAATTGCACATTTACCAAAGCTTTGAGATGCACTTTGAAAATGCATTTTCCTTATGCACAAAATCAATTATCGTTAGTACCCAACCGATTAAGTTCACAAACTGTTCTTACGCTCTCCCAAATCGAATTCAAAAAGGTGCATGTTGATTGGTTTGCCTGCTGAAAATTGGTAGGTTTATTGCTGCATTGCCTCGCCTATGGGCCCGGTTCTTAAAAACGCTAAGCTATATTGAATAGCACTCTGTGAGTTTTTTATGTTTAGGTACCCAATGATCATAATTAATCGTAAATTTAATCGAATTTGTTCCTTCTTCACCTTTGTTTTCTTGCTATAGATAATAGGGTAATATGCTTGTTCTCTAATATAGAAAAAAGATACTAAAACACGCAAGTTAATATTCAGATTGATTATTATTCTAAAGGACCGCAAGCGTATAAGTTTACTTACAATCGTCTAATTTGACATTCATAGGAGTGGCGTTATTATACTACGATTTAGTATGATTTGATTAAAATTTTCGTTCGTGTTGGTTTATATACACATACGTATAGTCCATTTCATCGTTTTTGGCCGATTTGATATTAGAAACCACTGAAATAAGATTAAACTGTCATCCAAGTTACCAATGGCGGAGAGTTTTTTTTTTCTAAATTAGGTCGTAAGTTTCTGAAACTATCAGTGTGGTTTGACATCTACAAAAATATGACATTAATAATTATTAAATTCTACCCTTCAACAACGAGCCGTACATGACAGTTACTAGGAATGTGAATTAAGTCAAGACTTCCGTATTGAATACTTTCTATCTACCGGTGAAACAAGATGCAGTTACGTAAGTGTTGTATTAAAAAACAAACGTCCTCATTTAAATTTCTAACTTGCCTGTATCTGAGAGAGATGAAACTCTAAATTTACTTCGATTATGATTTCTGCCATCGGCCAAAATCGGTGAAATGGACTATATACATTATGTGATTATGTGACAGAGATATGGAAAAATCAATCTACAGCAAATTTTAATGAAATGAACTTCATAAAAATTTAATATTTTAATCAAACTAAAAATTAACTCCGGTTTAGTTATTCTGCCGACCTGACACAACCTACGCTAACCGTAACCTCAATCGTTGCTATAAAATCAGCATTCGCGAAACAAAAGATAAATCATCGAGAACGTAACGTTGATCCAGTACCGTATCCGCCTATCTCGGAATTACGCCGATCATTGACAGATTATTTATGATGAAATTAGGCGGTAATTCCCGGTCAGTGATTTGTATTCTATTCGATAATGGATTTTTTCTCTCTGAATTTCTGAATCTCTGCTAGTTTTAGATGTATGGTAGTGACATCTCTGAATTTTCCGTAAACGAATCGTTTGTATGGCTATTAAATAACGAGAGTGCTTATAAAAAAGAGATTCATTTAAAAAAGCGTTATACAATTGAATGGTCCCGTTTAATTTACTACCACACCACTCCCTACCCTTCGTTTAAATCGTTATTTTGTATTGGTTAAAACAATTAAAGTCTTCTTTTGTAAAAGCAATAAAATGCTCCGTTGATTTTCAGTTCACCGCTTCCATCCTCTCTAACCGGGTTCCTTGTAAGACAGACTTGATCTTCTCGTGGTGGTACCAAAGCTTTCAAATTATAAGTTTGGTTCACAGTTTGATCAAATGAAACTCATTCAGTCGTCACGATGGTGTAATTTTGACATACTTGCTTTTCTCATTCTTGGCAATGCAGAAGTTTTCCAGTGCTTGGATTTCCACTTAGTTTTAAAATCATATTGGAATATTCAGGTTTCATTACAGATAATAACGTTTTTTATCGATTTAGGCCCACATCTAACTTCTTAAGAAAAGCTAAGCAAATTTGTTGATTAAGGAGCTGTTGGACAAGGTTTAAATTTTTGGAACCAATTTTGCAGATTTTTTTGACAGTTTCTTTATCGACGTTTATAGTCCCAAGGATCATACGACTATCTCCACCAATAACTTCATTGTGTGCAAAGTTAAAACGAAGACAAGTGGAGCTGGTCGTTGGTCGGCTTTGGTGCTCATCTTCTACAGCTATAGAATAATACGACAATTCTTATCATAAATTTCTTTTAACAACCCATAACATTAGGAGTTTATTATCTAACAAGAAATTTTAGATTGATTTGTTGCTCGTGTTTATTGTAACAGAGTGGTATCGGTACAAGAAAAAACACGTTCGCTTCTAATACACAAAAATATACCGAAAAAAACAATACACTTCCAGCTTTCCAACGCTATTTATTTTTCCTCTTCGCTTCTAAAATGCTTTCTGCGCACCCAGAATCTATATTTAATAGCATAATTCGTATTACAATGATTGATAAAAAAATTATAAGTATTCAAATTAGTCTATGTAGACCCAAGCATAAAACAATTTAACGTCCAAACTGTTTATAGTATAGTTTCTAGAAATTGAGACTTGTCATTTTTATCTAGAAATAACTGCATTTATATTCATCATGTATCAATATATTAAAATATTCTTTATAAAACAGTTCAAAGTTGTATTTGTTCTTTTCATTAAAAATTAAAAAATTGGGTACATCTTCTATACAAATAAATAAAATTGGAATGTCGGTTTGTAATATTAAAATAACCACTTTTTACTAAATGCATATGTACGTATACGTATATAAAAATAACAATTTTTTAACAATTTTTCTCTGTCTGTCTGCATTGATTGAGTTAAAACTTGGTACAAAAAAAATCAAATCAAAAATAATTTATTTACCAATTTTACAGAGTTTACAGTAAAAAGCTTTTATAATATGTTTGAATAAATTATGGTTCTTCCACTAAAGGCTGGGCCTTGAAAGTGGATTTTAAAGTTTATTAAATTTATTGTTTTTGCAGTTTAACCGAAAACGGTGCATGTTTTTTAAAGAACAATGCAGAAAACAATACCTATTTTACTTAAAGTACTTAAAATAACATAAAAGATATTACTTAAAGAAAATAATATAAGATAAGATTCGAAGATAGAAAACTCAACATACATATATAAAGAAGACATTTATTTATCTAATAATTTCGAATGATTTATGAACTTCAAGCCGAGGGATTTGTGAAAACCATTTGTAGAACTTGTTTTTAAATAATTTTAAATCAAATTGTTTAATTTCAATAGGTATTGAGTTATATAGTTTCGGACCTAAATATTGATACGATCTTTGATAAAGCGTTTTTTCGGGTTTTGGTACCTTAGATGATATTTTTTTATGTCTAGTTTCATAATTATGGTTTATTGGCAATAAAATATGTCTATATTTGTGCTGTCTCATTATAATACTACAATAGAAAAGCTGTTTTATGTCCAATACTTTTGATTCCTCAAACAATTTATCTGTAGGGTAAGTATATTTTTTTTTTAATATTATTTTAAGTAAATATTTTTGAGTTATTTCCAAATGATGTAGATGAATATCAAGTGCACCTCCCCAGACGACTATGCCATATCGTAGGTGACTTACCACAAGAGCATGATAAAGTGTGAATAACTGAGAAGGAACATATAGCAAATGAAATAACACGATAATAGTATGGTGACCTTGACATGATGCTGTAGCCAGAATATGCTGCAAAGTACCTATACTCTATTTAAAAACTACGAGGAGTAATTTGAAAAGCCAGACTTACAGCCAAAAAAGTTACTAGAAAATTTACAAGGCGGCAAATTTAAATACATTTCTTTCATTTAAATAAAATTGAAAATAAATGTTTATGGACACTTTATATATGGTCTAAGATGGTCACAAAGTAAACTTACAATAATTATATTAAAAAAAGAAATCAATTAACAATAGTCACCATTATAAATATTTCCCACTTTTAAAACATAACCTATAAATGTCACAAATTACTTGATAAATGTAAGTGGCAAATTTTTATAGTGTAAACATGGAGACTAGACAAGGAGTACGAACTCCATGTATGCAAATAGGGCTACCAAAATAAGAGGGCGCTGGTGTTCCATTTGTACCAAAATGACGACCAATGAGGTCGTAGTTTGAAATAAAATAAATAATTTTTAATTATTTCATTATTAATTTATTTACACAATGAAAAAAATAGTTCGATCTTTCAGATATAAATAATAAAAACCAACTTAATAATTCACGATTATTTAATTGTCTATACATACCGGTACAAAAGGAAAACTAGCGACGCTAGTGGTGAAAAAAGTAAACCTAATATGTACGATACCGTGGACAGATTTTGTCAATTCCCCCGGTCGAGTGCGTACTCCTTGTCTAGTCTCCATGAGTGTAAACTTGACTCCAAATTAACCAAAAACAAACGCGATTGCTGCCAACTTAAATTCAAATCGCTCCTCCTAGTTTTTAAATAGAGTATAACTCCTCGAAAACTAAAAGCAGATTTATCGTATTTAGGTTCATTGACAAGGGCTCGATCAGTGCATAGAAGTAATTATTACTTTTTAAAAGCTTTTATAGTGCCTGTGTTTTTTTTTAAATTTTTCATTAAATCTTGTTATCATAGAATTATACAAAGGCTGTTCAGAAGGCGTGAGCGGCCTACTGCTAACGTTGTGTCTGAACGACTTTGTTTAATAATAATTGATTTCCAGCACTTATATAATACGTTTTCAAACGCGCACGGAATCGGGGGCACGCTAGTTTGTTAATATAAGGCCTTGTCAAGATTTAACTCAGATAATAGGGGCGAAGTGTTACGGGTACAAATACCCAAAAAAAAATATAAAAATAAAACGTTGCTATACAAATATTATTATACTCATCTTAACACTCGAGTATTGTGTTTTTAGGTTTAGCACTCATTGTTTTCTATCTTAGTTGTTTATCATCATTACCTACCACTTTTTCGTTGTATTTTCTTTTTGTTAAAGCTAAAAACAACCATAGAACAGCTAGGATTAACTGATTAAAAAATTAATAACTATGAATTACTAATTCATATGGTATATTTCGGGGCAAGGAAGGTAGTGTGACTTTTGTTTGTTAGTGAACTAGCTATAGACTTATTTTTGCAACTGTACTGTTAGTATGTGTTAAAACTAGTCTAAAGTTAATTTAAAATGTGTTTGAGTTGTTCCTCTTTAATCTTGTTAAATATTCTAAGGTATCTTAAGCAGTCTAATATTGTATTTCAATTAAGTATTATTAAGGGGGAGTTATTTAGATATTCTTATATGCTTGTTAAGTTATTTTTATTTGGCACACCTGTTCCATATTATAATGTATTCATTAATATTTAGGGCTATTCATTCTCGAAAGTAATCGAACGAGTTCACGAAAACCTGTTTTTTAATGACTTCCCTGTATTACGGTCGTTTTTAGTACAGGGAAGAGATTTGTTGTATTATTTTTTTTACTAAATATTTATTACTAGCTGTTGCCCGCGACGTCGTCTGCGTGTAATTCGAATAAAATCAAGGTCTTTATGTAAGCACACGCCTGAGTAGCTCGCAGATTGCAGAATTTTTTCAGACTTAAATGACATTTATCGTTATATTTTGGACAATTCACACAATATCTTTATAAATTATAGCCTATATGTTATTCTGATCTATAAGCTACATTACTGTAAAGTTTCATTAAAATCCGTTTAGTAGTTTTTGCGTGAAAGAGGAACAAACATCCATACATCCATCCAAACAAACTTTCGCCTATATAATATTATATTAATATTATATTATATATATTATTATATTTAATATTTATTATATTATTATTTAAACCTACTATAGAGTTACTATTAACTTTTTATTGTGAATTCTCTATTTTCTATTTACAGATTTACTCTTTCGAGTTTTAATAAGATATTTTGATACATAATTTATCAATATAATTTTTGTGGAGTGCACATGTTCTAACAGTTGTTTCGTTTCAGTCTGACCTTTCCAGAATATTACTCCTGCTTATTTTAGTCCATTTTCTACACTGAATTGATTTCCTAGTGCTATGATAGGGTTTAGTTATTCAATAGAACTCGTTTTTGGTGAATGCAAAACGTCGTTATTCGAAACACTTGGTTGTTCTCTTTGAGCATCTACTAACTAAAAGCAGCCTTCAATATAAACGCGAGCCGACCAACGACAGAGATAAAATGAAACCATTCTGCTATCTTTGCGTTGTAACAATAGGTATATGGCTATTCGTACTACCCCCTAATTAGAGAAAGGTTAAAAAAGTTATGCATATACTTTATCGCTATGTAGTTACTCGTCTTGCTTTAAAAGCATCGAAAACCAGCTCTAGTTAGTATATAGCTGAAAGTTGTTCCAAATAGTTTCTTAGAACTACCTCATCTACATATGTATTTAAATTAAGCATCTATCACTTGATATATAATCAAACAATCATTCCATCAAAATCGAACCATTATTTTTATTTTGGATTATCTTATTTTGTTCTATAACAATCAAAGACTTGAACCCTTCTTAATTTTGCTCGTTACTAAAATTGAGCTTTAGTCCTTTACATATATCTTATTTTATTATATCACTGACTTTGATTTTTTCGAGTTGTCGACAAGTGACTGATTTTTTATCATTTTGTACGACTTGCTATTCTTATCATCTCTGGCTGGACCACTTTTTTCATCGTGATCATTAGCCTTGGTTCACTTATAAATCATGTTTTGAAGCACCACTTTACTTGTAACGAACAGAGGGTAAAAAAGGATGATGAAAATAGGGATATTTTTATCTTACCGATAAATCAACCCCAAAAGGCATATTCCAACCAGATAGGAGAGAAGTAGCTAGTCGTCAAATTTACGAGATTTATTATTTTACTTTTATTGGAATTACCATCCTCGATTTAATTTTATTGATATAACGATAAAACATGAGTATAAAAAATTTAATAATGTAAATGAGTGTTTGAATACGTTATTTTTATTATAGTCTATAAAATGTTTAAATTGATATTCACTTGAACGAAACTTTTTCTATAACTCATTTTTGAAGTTATACTTCTATTCATGCACTCGATTTGTGTGGGGTTAAATGAGAAAAATCATATGTAATGGTGTGAGTAAGAGAGAGACAGAAACACATATAAGGTATATTGGTCGGTAAAAACAAAGCTGAAATATTTACCACATGTTTAGTCATAAGTCCTTTAAATACCGTTTAAACATTCAGTACATTGAAAAGAGATAGATATACAAAAAACAGTCTGAGCTAATGTTTTGGAATATCATAGTGACGTATTACATTGCGTTTGACAGCTTATTTTATAATTCTGTCACGTATAAGTAAACATATAAAGTTTAGTATTTTATATTAATAATATTAATAATAATATTCAGTAATGAGTATTGTATTGTAGTCCATACTACCGTCACATGGTTGCATTATATCCTGCACTGTGCTTTTGAGGTTGTTGGCTACATAAACAGAGTTTTAAGAATAGTGGAAAAGTGCATTCCGAACAGACAATAGATAAAAAAATTACAACTCTGTAAGTATTCCAAATGGGTTCAATTTATGTACTCGGGGTTTTTGAGGTCGCTGAACACGAATATCATATAATGATTTTGCTAAATCATTCGCATAAAAATTTATGAATCCGGGCGCTTGCATAGAAGTATA
The DNA here is from genome assembly GCA_964028335.1 of Altica lythri. Lineage (NCBI taxonomy): Eukaryota > Metazoa > Arthropoda > Insecta > Coleoptera > Chrysomelidae > Altica > Altica lythri. The sequence goes on along the minus strand of OZ034801.1, from coordinate 29,029,389 downwards.
ACTTCTGCCGGCAGTCCCACTGATTGCCACACCCTTTTTTTTGTAACTAAGTTAAATTTATTAAAGATTTTTTCAAATGATCATATTATACAAAACATATTCAGATCAAATACATTTGGCCAATTTCTATTCGTAACGTTTGTTGTTTTTCCTACTATTACTATTATGTGAAAAAAACTTAACTTATTCTGTAATTGCATTTACTTATTCCAAGCGTAAACGTAAATGTTTAGAAATTTTTGAACACACTGAACTTGTTCAAAATCACTTCCTTCTCGATGTTTATGAAAGTATTCCTACTAAGGAGTCCCAGATTTTCAGGGCTTTTTAAGACACTCTTAGGGATCAGGGCTGTAGATGCATGGCATATCTGTTGTACCTCAATGGCAAGATCGGTGTATTTTACTGCCTTCTTGTTGTGTTTATCCAAGACTTTGTTATTATTCGGCACAACAATATCCAATAAAGTTATCCACTATCACAATATCTGGCCGATTATGCGATACCTTTCTATTTAACAGGCCTACCGTAGAAGAGTCTAAAATCAGCATTCTGAAGAACTGACTGCGCATGGTACTTGCAATAAGGAGTATATTTCCTAATTAAACCAAATTTATTGGCCAACTTCTGGTAAATGATGTCGCACGCCTGGTTGTGTCTGCGTAGGTAGTCGGTGCCAGCTCCGGTTGAACAGCCCGATATTACATGCTATATGGTTTCCGTGGCACTTACACTTGTCTGATACACAATTTAGATCACCTATAATAAATTTCATGTAATTGTTGGTATTAATGACCTGATCCTCAATCGCATAATCCTTCCGTGCCAGAGAACAATGTGCCCCCAGAAACCCACTTATTTGACGCTTTCTTGTCAATGTGGTGTAAGTTTAGGTCATGTTGGTGTCGACCATGTAATTATTATTATTATTTTACTTAAAATTATACATATTATATACATTTGTAAAAATCTAGAAGTAAACACGCATAATAAATTATCCCACATTTTGAATGCTTGTTTCAAAAATACGCCTGAATATCCTTAGATGAATAAATTAATTATAAAATTCTGTCAATATAGTAAAATATAAAAATTTATCCTTACCTTAATTATGATTTCAAGCTTATATTTTGCATAATAAACGCGTCCGTGAGTTAAAGATTAATTCTATATTCTTATTGTAATTTTGATATTACTTAGAAAAGATGTCCTCTGAACTATAAATAGAGGTTAACGAATTGAATACTTAGAATTATAATTTATTTTCTCATTAAGTTTTACAACAGTAATTTAGTGGGAAATTATCTTAACATATCAATTAAACACGTTCAAAAACAAGCCGGTAGAATACCAATTTCTTCTCCGAAAAACTACAATGCCAGTGAATTGGCAAGTCACTTTTTTAGCTCATTTAATTTCAGATTTAATTAATTTATGTTTTAAGTATGAAATTTTAATTAATCGTAACGTTGTTTTAGATATGTACGCGGAGAGATTTTTTAGTAATCTATTTTTGGAAAGTAAATACACTTTTTCGATAAAAATTTTATTTATTTTCCAACATAGTCTCGATAGAAGGGTGGATTCATTTTTTAAACCATCCAGAAAATTTGAATTTCTCGAACTATGCAATCAGTTATGTTTTCCTCATTTGCTCCGAACCAATTTTACTTATTTGCAAAAAAGGGAAAAACTTGCAAACGGATGCATTGGTGAATATGGGGATGAAGATGCATTTCATAACCCAATTTTACCAATTTCACTCTAAACATTGCGCATGAATAAGCTGGACATTATTGTGGTAGAAAATAGTATATTGTGTGGCAAGGGGTGAAACAAGATGATTTCTGACTAGGGCGAGAGTTGACTGCCACACACTATGTTTTTCATATCACATGCATTGGAACAGCGATTTTTGATCTCTGTAGCCGATTTTTGATCTCTGTAGCCAGTTGAAGTAAGACTATTTCAGACAAATAGCGTAGTAATATCTTGACAATGATTTGACGACAGCTGTCAGACGATTATGATTTTATTCGCTTTTGTTTATTACAAATGCGACAGACTTGAAATAAAGAAATAAGGTTGTTTCTCCCCTAGGGCAGAAAAAACTGTCAGTTTCTGACTGACAGTTGCATTGGTCTGAAATTGTCTTGTTTCGACTGACAAAACAGGGATCAAAACAAGCTGTTTCAATGCATGTGATATGAAAACATTTTTTTCATTCAACGTTGTCGATTCGATTTAATTTTTTTTATATGTTCGATGAAGATCACACCTTTTAAAATCCTATCAGTGGTCCAACATCTCTCCTGCTTATTATAGCCTTACCTTCACGTTCTGCAGATGATTTTCACTATGTGAAACCCATGCATTGAATGATTTTCTTGTCTTTCGTATGTAGTAATGAATCTTTGTTTTATCAACGATTACTAAACCCAAAAAGTTAGCCGAATTCTCTTCACAATTCTCAAACAAAGTCACTACAAGATTTGGTTTATCTTCCGACAAAGAGGAGATGATAAACATGTTCAGTAAAGGACCTACAAGAGAACGAGCCCAAAATCCCATGCTTTTTCTTATGAAGGTCCGAAAAGCGAATTTTGTTACCGTTCAAGGTCGTCTGACGTCATAGCCCCACCCGGCCCCACCCACTTTCACTTTTAACCTGATTGCTTGGTTCTGATTGGCTGACAGACTCCGCCCTTTAATTGCTTATTAATGACTTGTTAATTACTAGTGCCCCATTGCTTCGTTCTGATTGGCTGCCTGACTCCGCCTCTTAATTATTATTAATGACTTGTTAATTACTAGTGCCCCATTGCTTGGTTCTGATTGGTTGACAATCTCCGACCCTTAATTACTTAATAATTAGAAATGCCCCATTGCTTGGTTCTGATTGGTTGACAATCTCCGACCCTTAATTACTTAATAATTAGAAATGCCCCATTGCTTCGTTCTGATTGGTTGACAATCTCCAATCCTTAATTACTTAATAATTAGAAATCCCCCATTGCTTGGTTCTGATTGGTTGACTGCTAGCAGACAACTGTCAATTTTCGAGTGGCCTTTGACGTTTGGCGCAAGCAGCCAACCCTCTTTTCTTCTTTTTGTATATTTTCGAATTTTTTCGCGCTTTACTGACATCCTACCAACTTTACATGCTACCAACTTTACAGTGCTACCAACTTTTGACCTTTTACATTCGACGCAAGCAGCCAATTCTTCTTTTTGTATATTTTTGAATTTTTTTTCGCACTTCGCTGTCATCGTACCAACTTTACATGCTACCAACTTTACAGTGCTACCAACTTTTGTCACAAATGCCCCATTGCTTGATTCTGATTGGTTGACAATCTCCGACCCTTAATTACTTAATTACAAGTGCCCCATTATCCGCTTCCGATTGTTTATTATTTAATAAACCCCACCCATAATTTGATATCGAGTAGCCATTGTTTTAAATAATTAATATTAAGAGTAATATATTGATAAGCATTATAACACTATTAAAAATCATTAGGGTGATTATAGGATTAAATAATAAAAAAATATAATAATAAGAAGTTTGTTTTATTAAAAAATATATACATATATTCAAAATGGTAATACAACAGTTTTAAACTAATTATTTATTTCTACTTAATAATTAAATGTGTTTATAGACATATTATACATAATCTAAGTCGTTTAATACTTTTGCTTTATAGAAAAACATGTATTCTCTTAAAGCTGTAACTAATAAACAATCAGTACACATTTCACAAAATTTTTTTAGAACTTCAAATAAAGTGAAATTATTATTATTAATATTATTATGAAAAAGAGTCTTAATTATATCTAACACATGATAATAATAACTACAAAAGTTTATACTGTCCAATAGTGAGACGTGATATGATAATAAATTTTGATCAGCTTCCAAAATTTGTTTTATATCTTCCTCATTTAAATGAAATTCAACATCATGCTTTCTAACACTTAGCAGTTTTATACCATCATATACAACTTGAGTAATAATGCAGTAATCACCACATTGAAATGTTATAGGAATGTGCTGATCCAATGTATCACTTATAAAGAAATCATTCACGTTATTATTCAATAATTCTATTAGAATGCTCCATTCAATAATACTAAACGATATTTTAGATGTGTGATAATATTGCGATAAAGTTATAGCTGAACTGAATGATCTGGCTGGTGATATTCCAACTTTTATCACATAACTTCCAATAGGAAATGATGTTTGTAATAAATTATAATGCTCCAGTTTAGCTGCAGTTTCATATCTTTCTAAAATTTCATCGATTTGATCATTATACTCTTGACCTACTGATGAGGATGTTGATGCACTAAAATAACCTTCACTACTCATATTTAAACAAAATATTGATCACAACTATGATTTATTATATTTTAATCATACTATTTATAATACCAACCCCACTACAATTACTTTTTATAGAACAGCATCATTATAATGTCATTACAAAATAAATCATTAAAAATATTTTTATAAGATTATTAAAAAACATCATTATAAGACTATTAACAAGTTATAACAGGTCAACATGTTCAATCCAAGAATTATGTTTATTATCAAAACCAAGCCACTTAACAAATATTTTGTTTCCCTTTCTTTTTAATATTTTTTCTACTAGATAGATGTCTGCATTATTTGTTTTCTGTAATTCCTGTTCATAGAAAGCCCCTTTAATCGGATTTCCCTGTATATCCTCCAACAAATAAGTTGTAGGATTAGTAATATTAACTTTTATGATTTTAAAAACTTCTGTGGTCCAATTAGGAGTATAACCTTTTTCAAAAATATGTTTAGCCTTCGATATTCGCACCAGATCACCTATTTTATATTTTCTTGGTCCTGATGTTTTTATATAATTAAAACGATCATGTAAAATCGTTTTTTCATTTAGCTTATTTATTTCAGATGGTCTAAATTTAATTGTAGAATGTATCGTATTGTTGTATTCTTTAGTAATTTGAGGTAATACATTAATCCATTTATAATTACCATGTAAACTAAAATATTTGTATAATTTTGATTTCAAAGTTCTTATAACTCTTTCAGCTATCGCAGCTTTCTTGACAGTATATGTACTATAATGGTTGATATTATACTTTCTCATTAAATCTTGAAATTTAACGTTATAAAATTCAGTTCCCTGATCAGTTTGCAGATTTTTAGGATAACGTTTTGAATGTTTCAATATACTTGCAAAAGCCTTTGTAATTTCTTCTCCAGTTTTAGTTTTTAAAGCTACTGTCCAAAGATATTTAGACAAGCAATCAATGACTATCATTATCATTTTATAACCCTTATTACTATTAGCATAAGGTCTCATTTCCGCAAGATCCATTTGCCATAAGTCATCTAATCCTTTGAGAATTATTTTTCGACGAGGATAATTTTTACGAGCAGGTTTGTGAAGCTCGTTAACTAATTGAAGCTTCTCTTTCGTCGTCATGATAATGACTAATACGATAGATGAATATATTATTTAGTGTTTAATTTTAGATTTAATATCATAAATTTCCTTAAATACATCATTAATTTTCATATCATGTAATTGTAAAAGATCAGAGGTTTCTCTAAATTTTTGTAGCCATATTTCTATTTGATTATTAATTTTACTTATCTCATATTCAACTTTATGTCTGCTAGTATTCTGTTCATCCTTATATTTGTTTAGCTCCCGTATTAATTCACCATGTAGTTTTGCTAAATCAATATTGTAAAGTGTATTTGCATCATCTACGTATTTCTTTGTTGCCATATGTTTTTCAGAAGTAGGAGGATGTCTTGAAATAAAGTTTTCAATTGAATCTATTTTGTTTTTTATAGATAAAATTTTAATTGATATTTGATCTTGTAGTTTTGGTAAATCTTCATTATACAGCTGATTTTTTAGAGATAATAAACCAAGCCTAAATTCTCCTTTTAATTGTTTTAATCCAATTATTTGACTTTGATGACTACGTCCAAACTTATCAAGACTCATTATGAAAATGATCACACTACAACGTTACATTAGTATATAATATCTGCTTCTCGTAATTCATTAATGATGGAAACAATTTCATTAGAATGAGATGTATTACCAGCTTCTTTCGAAGCATAGAGTAATTGCAATCTTTCACATAATTCATTTGGATCATCCCAATACACATATTCTACAGGATCATCATTATATGTTAAATACATTCCATTACCTAAAGTCTTAGATGTATACATAGGTTTTATAATATACTTATACTTAAATGTCGAACTATTTTTTAAATATCCTCGCTTATTTCTATGTACATTTGTTGCTTCTAATAAGAGTTTGTAATTTTCTAAATCTTTAGAAGTGTAGTCTTGAGGTGCATCATAGAAAAGTAATTCATATAGTTCAGGTGATCCTGAAACATATCCTTCTTTTGTGAAAACTGCTCCCGTTTTAGTATCAAAGTTGATATTTTCTGCTCCAAGAAACCATTTAGATGTCGATATATCATATGTTGGACCATATACTTTATCTATTTTATCATCATTTTGCCAAAATTCTTTTAAATATTTTAGAACTCCTTGTGGATATTGCTCGAGGTACTCATTTAAAACAGTTTCTGGAATATCTTTATCATCTAATTCTTCCGATACTTCCGCGTTATCCTCAACCTCATTCTCAACATCACTATTATCACCTGCTACATGTTTAAGTTCTAGAAATGATATGTTTTTATTCTCATGTTTTTCTTTTTTAATATTAGGTTTTTTTTCATGTTTACAATAACTTAGATTAGCTGTCGATTGATTTAAAAATTTTGATGATTTAGCAATATCCTCCAACGGTTTTGATATAGGTTGAAAAAGCTTATTTAACGTTTCATCTTCTTCTGTTCTATTAAGTTTTAATGCAAGATATTTTTTTCTAATATCTTTGGTTAGTTGAGCTATTTTTCTTTTTCGGGCAGCTTCCAAACTATTCAACATTTTGTTGTAGACTGATTAATATTATTCAAAGCTTAAATTTTAATATATTTATCAAAACCCTTACGATAGCGACCGTTATTTAGAGGGAACTCCTTAACAATAACCATCATACCATGTTTTTCATTCCAACACTGTGAACATATGTTTTTAAATTGATCAAAATTCATATCTGGTGATACATGTCCATCGAATATATGTTTAAGATTTAATTCATCTTGTTTGAATATTACAATCATGTTACAATTATCTCTTATTAGCACTTTCGGTATTTTAGAAAAGGTCTGACAAAGATATGCAACATCAATATTTTTATGTCGACACATAGAAAAATATTCACGAATTTTTTGTTGTTTGTCACATGCAACGTCATCAAAGATGAAAACTGAATTAGATTTCGCATCACTAACATTTATGATTTCATCATTATCTCTAAACGGAAAATATTCAACACCTTTCACATTATTTAATACTTCTGCTAATAACTGATATTTAGGTTGATAGAGCGATTTAGAATATACATAAACGTTTTGAAACTTTATCCCATTTGGATTAAAGAGTAATGACATCATTGCGTTTGTTTTACCACATCCTGATGGACCGCATATGATAATACGAAGAGTATTTGGTAGCAATTTGCTATGTTTACTTTCTTCACATTTTATATTAAAATCTAAGTTATCCACAGGTAGCGACTGTACTTGTCGAATGATTTTCATTTTGTGTTAAAATATATAGCACGTTTTTTAATAAATATATGTTTATTGAAAACAAAACAGTTAGTTCTCATGCTACTGTTTAAAGGTGAGGGTCTAGTAAATAACTTAATAAACAAACTTCCCTTCGAAGCACATTTATTGGGTGGTTATCAGTATTGTGGACGTAAGTATTATAAAAAAAATGTTTAATTTTTATTAACATTTTTTTGTTTTTTTTAGCTGGAACAAAACTACAAAAACGTCTATTACGTGGAGATCCTGGTATTAATCCATTAGATGTTGCTTGTAAAGAGCATGATATTGCATATTCAGGCGATAATACAATAGCGGAGAGGCATAAGGCTGATCAAATTCTAGAAAATAAAGCTTGGGAACGTGTCAAAAATAAGAACGCGAGTTTAGGTGAACGAGCAAACGCATTATTAGTTACAGGTGTAATGAAAGCTAAGCGAAAACTAGGTATGGGTATTAAACGAAAAATTTCTTTTAAACGTGGAATTATAGATAAAATTAAAAAATCCTTAATACCTAACCTAACATTAAAAAAGACTATTCAAAATGCATTAAAATTTGCTAAAAAGACTGTTTCAAAAGCTGGAAAAAAGAATATTCGAGTACCTAGAATTATACCGTTTGAGAGCAAGATGGGAGGTTTTTTGCCGTTGATTCCTATATTAACAGCTTTAAGTGCGATAGGGACAATAGCAGGAGGAAGTTCAGCTATAGCAAAAACTATAATTGATGCTAAAAACGCTCAAAAGAAACTTGATGAAGATCATCGTCACAACAAAGCTATGGAGTCTATAGGAAAGGGATTGTATTTAAAGAAAAATATCAAAGGAGGCTACGGCTTGTATCTGAAGAAAGAAAAAAAAAACTTCCAATAAAGCTACCCAATAGACCACTAACTAACATCGATTTAATTAATTATGCAAAGAAATTAAAAATACCATATTTTCGTGGTGTTTTTATGCGAGATAGTCTTCCAATTAACGGATCTAGAAGATGCGAGTGTTCAATTGTTAATTTAGATATATCGCAAAATGCTGGAACACATTGGGTAGCTTATAAAAAGATAAATAACAACGTAGAGTATTTTGATTCATTTGGTAATTTGAAGCCGATGAAAGAGCTTGTTAAATATTTTGGTTCAGGTGTTAGAATTTTCTACAACAATAATCAATATCAAACATATAATCAAATTAATTGTGGACATCTGTGTTTGGAATTTTTATATAATGGCAGCTTACTTATCCAAAGAGGCACTTAATATCATTGAAATACTTATGGAAAATATTTCACCTTCAGTTTGGTATAAACTGCCATGTGAAATACGTGAGGATTTAAAAGAATATTTACCATGCAGTATAGATCCGGATTGTCATGAATGGTCAGATGTTTGTGGAAATATGACGTCAAAATGTCTATTTTGTTTTATATGTTATAAATAAATTTAATGATTAGCATATTAGTCTATTATTTAAATCATAACATTTTCTGATAATGGTTAGTCATGTCGCAACTTTTAACCTTAACGAGTACCAATAACGAGTTCTCTTTTACACCGTCAACACCTCTTGTACTTAATCCATATAAAAGTTACTATTTAGCAGTGCTAGGGTTTCATTCCTACAATTCAATACCTAATATTGATGGTGAAAAATTTTACTACTTCGAGTACGACAATTTAGAACAACTTAGAGAAAGAGAAATACTTCTACCTGTAGGTTGTTACGAGATTAGTGATATAGCTGCTTATATAAAAAAACAATTGATGTTAAAAAAAAACATTGCTGAAGAAGATTTTTTCTTAGAACCAAATAATAATACCCTTCAGTGCGAAATTTATAGTAAACTATATGAAATCTCTTTTGAAAAGACTGATAGTCTTGCTAATCTCCTAGGATTTTCTAATAAAATATTAGAACCTGGAATAGTTCATTCTTCAGATCTACCTGTGAATATTAATAAAGTGACAAGTCTACTTTTTGACTGCAACATTACTGAAGGAGCTTTCTATGGAAATACACCAGCTCATATAATTTTAGATATTCCTATAACAGTAGATCCTGGTTTTGCTATCAACGAGAGACCTATCAATCCAATATATTTGCCTATAAAGAATTTGAAAGAAATTAATCACATCATTGTAAGGGTGTCTGATCAAGATTTAAGACCTGTTAACTTTCGCGGAGAAAGAAGCACCCTTCATCTAGTTTTACAAGAACGATAAATGGGTCTCATTATAGAACATAAAAGGACGGTTCCAACTAAAAAATCATCAGTTTTATCTAGATCTTGCAAGCATCGTAAACTAACTAGAGTAAACAGAGATTTTTTACAATCGATTGGACTTAAAGTTAAATATGGTAAACCGTAAATATATACGATCTGAAGTTGAATCTAAGCGACTTAAAGTTGACCCCATTTTTGATCTACATCGTGAACCAAAGTATGATGATTCGATTAGAAAAGAAGAATTTAGATCGTACACTCCATATGTGAAATCATTTAATAACAATGATGTCGTAGAGTTTGTAATAAATCAAGCTGATTCGTTTTTTGCTCTACATGAATCTTTATTAGAAATTAAAGGTAGATTAGATATAGTTGGAGGTGGAAACGTACATCTAGCTCCCAATTTTGGGGTATTTCTATTCGATTCCTGTTCATATAGTGAAAGTTCAAAAGAAATTGAAACAGTGAGAGATCCCGGAATTGTTAGCGCCGTACGTAGTATGCTATGCTATCGCAGTGATTATGCAAGATTTATGAGTATTGCTGGATGGAATTTTCCTAACCATCCGTTCTTAAATGAAGATGATAAATCTTTTAGTTTGTTGATTCCTCTTAAACATATTTTCAACATTTTTAATGATTATACAACAATAGCTTATGGGAGACAAACATTTCGTCTCGTACGAGCTAGTTACGATAATGATAGTATTATTGTAAATGAGGTAGGTGCTGGTAGTACCGCAACTACAACAACTGTTAAGATTATTATAAATAGTATGGAACTGAAAGTGAAACATGTGTTTCCCAATGATGAAATTAAAATTAAATTGATGGAACCTATTAAAAATAATATACCAATATATATTCCATTCAGAAAGTGGGATCTTAATGAACTACCCTCAATTAAAGACGGTGCAAGAAGAGAAATCTGGAATGTTAAAACAAGCTCATCAATTGAAAAACCGCGTTATGTTATAGTAACATTTCAAACTGAGAGGCGCAATAGAAAAGAAAAGGATTCAACAATTTTTGATAATGTTAATATATCAAGTGTTCGAGTATCTCTTAATGGTGAATATTGGCCTAATGAAAGAATGCAACTGGACTTTGAGAAAAATGATTATGCTGCAGCTCATTATAACTACACTGAATTTTATCCTAGTTATTCATATTCGACTGAGAGACGATCACTTTTAGATTATCAAGCATTTAAAGATCATGCCTTATTTGTAATAGATTGTTCAAAACAAGAAGATGGAATGAAATCTTCAACTGTCGATATAAAATTAGAAATTGAAGCTAACAATGGTTTTCCAAAAGATACAAAAGTATATTGCATCATTATTCACGATTGTTTAATGGAATATTTCCCTCTTACGGAGGTAATCAAGAGTATAATATAAATACCTAATTTAAATGTGTTATATTACCTATGTAAATATTATACTTTTTTATAATAAAAAAATAATAAAAAAAATGTGGTTATTAATAATAAAACAATTTTACAATTATTAAAAAATATATTTAATATTTTATACTTCTATAACTTCAAATGAAGCCGCAGGCTTCGGTTTTCCGGTGTCCACTAACCCGTGGAACACCAAGCCATATTTTTGGCTTTTAAATTCTTCCATGAATGGTGTATAATCTTCAACCACACGTTCTGGTAGAAAAACAACCATATCCAACATTTCTAAAAGTACAGTTTTCCCATAGTTTGATTTCACAATTTTTGCATCTAATATTTGATATGATGTGCCCACCTCCAAGGAGGATAACTTCACCACAGGTTTCTTTTGCGATAAAACAGACGATTTGTTTATTTTAGAAAAATCCATCTATAAGAAATAAATAAAATTGTAAGTATATAAATATCGTAAAGCTCATTATATATAAAAAACAGATAAAATGTATAATAAATAAATAAGTCAATAAATTAATAAAAAATCATGTATACCTAAAGGATATAGAATAGTAGACGCATATATATAACTGATAAAATGTATAATAAATAAATAAATAAATAAATAAATAAATAAATAAATAAGTGAATAAATTAATAAAAAATCATGTATAAAGAGTATAGAATAGTAGACTTACTGTAATAATTATAGGTAATAGCACTTCAAGAAACAACTGGAACTAACTTAATAAAATTGAATATTTCGCTTATATTTATACCCACTCTTTATATTAAAATCTAATTTACAAGAAAAAAATAAATATAAAGTAAATAATTTTAGGGAAATTTTAGTATAGGGCAAATTATATATAAAGTACTTTGTAGGAATTTTTACTAATTAATTTTTAATGGGAAAGTTAGAATATAAAGTATATGACAAATTATATATAAAGTACTCGAGGAAATTTTTACTATTTAATTTTGGTAATGTGAAATTTAGTATATTAAGTATCGATTTAGAGTCGAATATGACAAATTATATATAAAGTATTTGGAGAAATTTTTACTATTTAATTTTGGTAATGGGAAATTTAGAATATTAAGTATCGATTAAGAGTCGATTATATTTTTTTTATCTGTAACACTTTAAAAATTAATAAATTTCCGTTAATATATTTATTGTTAAATACTTAAACGTAAATTAATGACTTTATATTTCATATTTTCTAATTATGATTGAAAAAACTATTTAAAATATGGTGTTAACAGTATGAGAGTCTTTATTGTCAAAGATTTCATAGAAGTTGGTTGATTTTAATAGTCTGCGAAAAGTGATAATTGAAGTGTGTGTATAAAATTTTTTGGTAAGTTTTTTTATTAAATAATTTTAAATAGCTATAACTGTTTATATGGATTATTTTGTATCATATTGAATTTCAAATTAATGTTTTTTTTTTTTACTAATATATTTTTTTTTTAAATTTCATTATAATATTTTACCATTATTATTTTTAAAAATTAATTATTTAATATTTCTCTTGCAGTGTAGTTACCTACTTTATATCAGACACATAATTAAATTTCTTTTTTTTCTATCTAACTATTTAAAATTTAGCATTATGTCAATAATTACTGATCTTATTCAACATATAACAGCTATTTTAGGATTTATAAGTATTACCTATGATGGTAAAACAGTGGAGGAGGGGTTGCTGGAATGTACAAAGGCTGTCAGAAAGATAAATAAAGATATTAAAAATGCTACTTCCATGGGCGAAAGACAACACCTAGAGGCTTGTTTAAGAAATGTTAAATCGTTAAGATCTCAGATTAAATTAACAAAAAAGAGAGGATCTGGAATTATGACTAGGGCAAAAGAGTCTGGAATTAAAAAAGTAGAATGGGATGATTTGACTTCAGCTTTTAAGTCTAGAATTCGAACTGGAGTCATTTCAAACCTTAAACATAAAGATCCTATAGCATTTCTTGTCGATTGTAAGACACTCTTCAAACGTAGAATTGGTAACGCACTCAAGAAAGATGAGTCTGTTAAAGTGAACACAGTTTTTTGTGGTGAATTTGAGATATATAGAGGCCTACAGATCATAACTGAATATAAATATTTCACCACAGCTAACTGCCCCATCTATAGAGATACAAATTTAAATAACTGGTTTGATGATAATGTGACAAAACTTATTCTAAAAGACCTGGAAGAATTCCAGGAACGTGATAGCGGGTGGTCGTTAAAAAGAGTAGTAAACTTGGGCGTAAATATTAATAAATTTGTTCCACAACTTGGATCATCATATATTGAACTACCACCTCAAATTAAAAGAAAAGAAGCATGCATTAATGTTAAAAATGATGATCAAGCCTGCTTTGCATGGGCAATTACATCAGCTTTGTATCCTGTTAATAATAATCCGCAAAGAACAAATAAATACCCACATTATTCTGAGGTATTAAAACTTAAAGGTATTCAGTTTCCTATAACTATCAAGCAGATTCCAAATTTTGAAAAAATGAATAACATTTCTATCAATGTTTATATCCTAAAAAAGTATAATAAACAATTTTCGACCCTCCCTACATATTTAACAGCGGAAAAGAAAGATAAGCATGTAAATCTGCTTCTAATACAAGATCAGTATGACAAAGAGTCTACTAAATATCATTACGTTTGGATAAAGAATCTTTCACGACTTTTGTCTAAACAACTCAGTAATGAAAATGGTCAAAAGTACTTTTGTGATAGATGTTTACACTACTTCCGTTCGGAAGATAAGCTAAGTAAACACATAGTAGACTGCATTAAAAGAAATGATACCGCCACCAAAATGCCTACAGATAGCAAAAAGATGCTTAAATTTAAGGATTTTAAAAACAAAATAAAAGCCCCCTTTGCTGTATATGCAGATTTAGAGAGTATTTTAAAGCCTTGTGCAGAAAAGACTGCTTATCAAAAACATATTCCAGCAGCAGTAGGATATTATTTTAAATCTTCTTATGATAACAATCTATCATTCTACCGTTCATATCGAGGATCCGATTGTATGCAGTGGTTTGCTGATGAAATGAATCAACTTGCTGAGGATGTCTCTACTATATATCTATGTCCGTATAATATACACATGACTCCTCAACAAGAGAGTGATTTTCAAGCATCCACCCGCTGTCATATTTGTGAACAACCCTTTAAAGTTGGCGAGAAAAAAGTGAGAGATTATAATTACTTAATTTCTGAAAATAATTACCGTGGAGCTTCACATAATGAGTGTAATGTTAATTATCAAGACACGCACACAATCCCGGTAATCTTTCACAATTTGAGTGGTTATGACGCACATTTCGTGATAAAAGATATTGCAACCCGAATGAAAGGATCTATAGACTTACTGCCTCTCACTAAAGAAAAATATATTTCGTTTACGAAGCATATTGATGAAGCTCGAATTCACTTTAGATTCATTGATAGTTTTAGATTTATGGCATCATCCTTAGATAAATTATCATCTTCTTTAACAAAATTTACAAATCTGAGGTCTCAGTTTAATAACATACCTGAAGATAAGTTTAATTTGTTAACAAAGAAAGGTGTGATGCCATATGATTACATCAATAGTTTTGATCGTTTTAGTGAATCCTGTTTACCTCATCAAGATGCTTTTTATAACAAATTAGATAATAAAGCTTGCCCCCGCCGTATGTATAAAAGAGCACAACAAGTATGGTCTTCGTTTAACTGTAAAACTCTAGGTGATTATGTAGACTTATATATGAAAACAGACATTCTACTCCTAGCAGATGTCTTTGAACAGTTTAGATCGAGCTGTCTTAAGACGTATGATCTAGATCCAGCCCACTATTTTACGCTACCCGGATTTACTTGGGATGCTATGTTAAAGTTTACGAAACAGGAGTTAGAACTTCTTACTGATATGGATATGTTTTTGTTTGTAGAGCGAGGCATTCGAGGTGGTCTCAGTCAAGTCTGCTCTAAAAGAAGGGTTCATGCAAACAATAAATATATGTTGAATTATAATCCTGCAAAACCGGAAAACTATTTAATGTATTTTGATGTCAACAATCAGTATGGTTGGGCTATGAGTCAAGCTCTTCCATATGGAGAATTTGAGTGGGTGGATTCAAATATTGATGTCACTACAATTGCTGATGATAATAATGTAGGTTACATGCTTGAAGTTGATTTAGAGTATCCACATGATTTACATGATAAGCATAAAGATATACCTTTCTGTCCAGAACATATCAACCCTAAGACTATGAAGCCTCCTGCAAAGTTAAAAGAGAGTACTAAACTTATGGCTACACTTTATAATAAAGAGAAATATATCATACACTATCGATCACTAAAACAAGCTTTAGAACATGGCTTGAAATTAACGAAAATACACAGAGTATTAAAATTTAAACAGTCTCCTTGGTTGAAACCGTATATTGATTTAAATACGGAGCTTAGAAAAAAAGCTAAAAACGAATTTGAGAAGAATTTATTCAAATTAATGAACAATGCTGTTTTCGGTAAAACTATGGAGAATGTAAGAAAAAGGGTTGATGTAAAACTTCTTACCGAATGGGAGGGTCGTTATGGAGCTCAATCATATATATCTAAGCCTGAATTTAAGAATTGTATAATATTTGACGAAAATTTGGTGGCGATAGAGATGAAAAAAATTGAGGTTTATCTAAATAAACCTATATATGTAGGGCAAACAATTTTGGATCTTGCAAAGACTACAATATATAGCTTTCAATATGATTATTTACAAACACGATTTGGAGAAAACTGCTCTACTTGCTACAGTGATACAGATTCCGTTTTATTAGAGATACGAGGAAAAGATCCTTATCAAATTATAAAGAATGATTGTGAGAAATACTTTGATACTTCAGACTATCCTACAAATAATGTGTATGGAATACCGCAACTAAATAAGAAAGTTTTAGGTATGATGAAAGATGAAAATAATGGATGCATTATGACTGATTATGTAGGACTGAGATCAAAATTATATACTATGAAAGTGGCCATCTCAGAAGATGAGGTGCAAAAACTGAGGGCAAAATTAAAAGACGAAGAATATGATGATGATGAGATTGAAAAAAATGTTATGAATTATGGTGTAACCAAAAAAGCAAAGGGGGTTAAAATGTCGATAGTAAAAAATAGTATAACTTTTAATGACTATATTGAATGTTTAGAAACATCTAGAAGTAAGACCACTTCACAGAATCTCATACAATCGAAACATCATAAAGTCTTTTCAATAGAACAAAAGAAAATTGCTCTCAGCTCTGATGATGATAAAAGATATCTGATACCAGGGAAAGATGAGACATTACCATGGGGGCATTACTCTATTAACCCTAAAATAAATGTTTATGATGATGATCAAGTAATGGATTGTTTATAGAGTTCAAAATTATTATTTTAAATTTAAATTATTTACATAAAATTGTTTTCTTTTTTTTTTTATCATAATTTAGTATAATTGTAATATAATAAAACTACTTGTTTTATATAAATTAGTATGTATAAGCGTGTCTGATATTATGAAGTTTGATCAAATTGGATAGAAATTTACGTACGACTATGGATTAAAAATGAAGATGGAATATATAAAATGCAGTCTGATAATAGATGAGAGATATATGGATAAAATAATTCTACAAACTGTTTTGACAATAATATAAATTTTTTGAGTTGGATATTATATAGGTGAGTCTAAAAGTTACTTTAATAATTTTTTATTATAATAATGTTTTTTCTTATATATGATTTTAGATCGATTTCAAACAGATGGGAATAATATTTAATCAATCCGGAATCAATCAAAATTTTTATATAAACCTATCATATAGATAAGAAGATTAAAAGTGATTGTTTAAAAGGAGAAATATTAGATTGAAACCCCACTTATCCAGCCTTAAAGCTTAATATAAAACGAAACTTTTATACAAATTTTCAGTTTCATAGAAGGCATCATGAGAATAGCACTTGTAGATATTCAAGGAATTATCTTTGAGGATATATTTTATCCGAAAGAATTGTCTATACTGATTGGAAAACATATTACTAGTTTTCTGTTTAAACCACCAGTACCCTTCCACACATTGAGTTCTAAGGATAAGAGAACTAATAATTATGTTGAAAAATATGTTCATGGAATAAAATACGACTCTGGTGATATTGAATATAATGAAATTAATAACATACTGGAAAAATATTTATTAAATTCAGCAGACTGCATATACGTCAGAGGTAGTCAAAAACTAAATTTTTTAGAAACCAAATGTCGAGAACTTGGAATTTCGACAAATATTTACGATGTTACAAAATATGATGGAACCCCCTGTTGTACTGACGTCTTTCAACCTGTATTCACTCAATGTTTCAACCACGCTTATGGAAAATATATGTGTACTCAACATAATGTAAATTGTTTAAATAATTGGTTAAAAAATGTTGTCTTACCATTTTAAATATATATTTTTTAATAAAACAAACTTCTTATTATTATATTTTTTTATTCTTTAATCCTATAATCACCCTAATGATTTTTAATAGTGGTATAATGCTTATCAATATATTACTCTTAATATTAATTATTTCAAACATGACTACTCAATATCAAATTATGGGTGGGGTTTATTAAATATTTATCAATTATATATTTTTATTATAATGTAATTATTTCATAATAATAGTTGTGGGGCTAATTAAATAATCATCAATCAGAACGAAGCAATGGGGGTAGTAAACATCAAAAAATAATTAAATAAATACAAAATGGGTGGGGTTTATTAAATAATAAACAATCGGAAGCGGATAATGGGGCACTTGTAATTAAGTAATTAAGGGTCGGAGATTGTCAACCAATCAGAATCAAGCAATGGGGCATTTGTGACAAAAGTTGGTAGCACTGTAAAGTTGGTAGCATGTAAAGTTGGTACGATGACAGCGAAGTGCGAAAAAAAATTCAAAAATATACAAAAAGAAGAATTGGCTGCTTGCGTCGAATGTAAAAGGTCAAAAGTTGGTAGCACTGTAAAGTTGGTAGCATGTAAAGTTGGTAGGATGTCAGTAAAGCGCGAAAAAATTCGAAAATATACAAAAAGAAGAAAAGAGGGTTGGCTGCTTGCGCCAAACGTCAAAGGCCACTCGAAAATTGACAGTTGTCTGCTAGCAGTCAACCAATCAGAACCAAGCAATGGGGGATTTCTAATTATTAAGTAATTAAGGATTGGAGATTGTCAACCAATCAGAACGAAGCAATGGGGCATTTCTAATTATTAAGTAATTAAGGGTCGGAGATTGTCAACCAATCAGAACCAAGCAATGGGGCATTTCTAATTATTAAGTAATTAAGGGTCGGAGATTGTCAACCAATCAGAACCAAGCAATGGGGCACTAGTAATTAACAAGTCATTAATAATAATTAAGAGGCGGAGTCAGGCAGCCAATCAGAACGAAGCAATGGGGCACTAGTAATTAACAAGTCATTAATAAGCAATTAAAGGGCGGAGTCTGTCAGCCAATCAGAACCAAGCAATCAGGTTAAAAGTGAAAGTGGGTGGGGCCGGGTGGGGCTATGACGTCAGACGACCTTGAACGGTAACAAAATTCGCTTTTCGGACCTTCATAAGAAAAAGCATGGGATTTTGGGCTCGTTCTCTTGTAGGTCCTTTACTATGTTCGATTAAGAAATTTAATTTTGAAATCTACATTTGTGGTCATCTTTTTTGGACCACCTGAACATTCATCATCAAAAACCGATGTTCGATCGAAAAATTAACTTAAATAAATTGAAAATGGATTAGAAATCGAGACAAATATTTGGTCCGTTCCACTAAAAACATGTAACTTGACTTCATAAAACAACTATGAAATAGGTGTGTCTAAAATTTTGACAATCTGTCGCTTAAAATTTTGCAATCAAGCCCAGCTACTTTACTTATTCTAATTGTCATATTCAAAAGTTGTTTAACGATTACTGCTGGAAAAACCAGTATTTTTGTAATTAATTATGACACGTTGATCATTTGACAGTAACGATTTATGGAGATCTCATTGAGCTCTTATTTTGATTTGCTGGGATTTATTTGATCTATAACACAGATCAAGAATGAGATAGTCTTCATCGCTTAAAAATAGTTATTATCCTAACAAGTGCGGAAAGTTATACTTTCCCGCACGCGAACTGCCGATGCCCGAACGACGCGAAGCGGAGTTCGGGCAAGCAGTTAAGTGCGGGAAAGTTAATTTCCGCAAGAGTTAGGATCAATATTTTTTCTACAAGCATAAAAAAGATACTTTATACATTTTTTAAATTTTATTTTAACTTCTAACAACGTAACAAAATTTGAAATTATTTATTATTAATATTAATATTAAAAGTACAATTTATAGCTTTTTGTAGGCTAATTGCCGAATTAAGTTGTTGCTCCACAGTTGGTCTACTGCTTTCACTGAAGGATATAGCTGGAGTCATGTTTAATTGGCACGCTTCCTGCGCTTCTGGTTGTGGTTCATTTAGTGTTAAAATTTTGTTGCATAGGTTCTTTTTCTTTATTTCGGAATCTTCTACGTATCCCTCCGCAACGGTGGTAGATTTCCAGCCGCCCAGTCTCTTAATATTTGTAATTTCTTCTCCAGAATCAGCCAAAAATGTCGCAGAAGAGCGTCTGAAGCTATGACCTGTATAGCACTGAGGATCCGGAAGCTTTAGGTAGGCCGCAATTTCAGAAGGCATTTTTCCAAATGAGTTGATTCCTACACATTGATTAGTGCATTTGCCTTGTTTAAATTGTACAAAAAAACGACGATGAGGTGTGTTTAAAGGTCTCAATGATGCATATTTTTTAATAAGCTTAAAATATCTACCGTTGTTTACTTCTTCCGAGATTACAAAAGCTCTGGATGTGTGATTTTTCGAATCAGTTATTTTTATTGTGATGTAGTTTTCTTTAACCTCGATGTTTTCTAAGGTTATATTTGTGAGTTCTACTCTTCTGCAAGCTCCTGCTAAACCGAAGATAGTGGCCACTTTAATTAATAAATAAACATCATCTGGAGCTTCGACCATAAATTTGGCAATATCTTCTTTATTGAAAACCTTGGCTTTTTTTGGGGAAAAGCCTACAGATTGTTTTTTTAAAAATGTAATTAATTTGTAGAAGTTGCCAATATCGAAATTTTCTCTTAGTTTCATAACAGCCTTTATCATTGAGAATCGGGACCAAAGAGTATTGGGTCTTATAACTTTACTTAGTTCTAAAAAATAAGCCAGTAAAACTTCCTCTTTTTTTAGATTGTTGGTTCCCTTTTGACGAGCCCACTGAACAAAATGATCATACTGCCTTTCATACCTTTGTTTGGAAATCGCAGGAAGGAGTTCTAGGTTGGCCTCAGCAGCAGCCTCCAAAATACTGTGCGGAAGGTCTTCATCGCAATTATCCATTTAATTTTTTTGAATCAAAACTTTAAAAATCACCTGGATTACTATTCAGATACTTGAAAAGATGCAATTCTGACAATTAAATCTTTCATAGTGTCAATAAATACACGACTGCAGCTATAGCAACCCTACTTAAACAGGTGAATTTGTTGTTGCTTTGAATAAGGTTTACAGGGGTGATTTAATAAATTATGATTTTTTTAAAAACAAACATTTTAAAAATCCCTATTTTCATGTAAAATAATCTTAATTTTTTTTACTATTTGTATGTAGTCCAACAAGATAAAGATAATAATACAATAATTTGTCAAAAAAGTTATCGAACAACATCTCTAATTAATAAAAAAAAATGCGTGCGGGAAAAAATCTTTCCCGCACGCCGTGCGGGAAAAAGTATTTCCCGCACTCCGTGCGGGAAAGAGATATTTTCTGAATTAAAATGCGTGCGAGAAAGTGTTGTTTTACGCATACTTGTAGAAAAAATATGCATCAAGTGTTGATTAGAATTTCGCAAGTTTTTTTGTACTATTTCACAATTGCAGCAAACATTCTTTCGTTTCCATTGTTGCAATGGCAGTTGTTTGCGAGTATTTTGTAGAATATTAAAGTTTGCTGGGGAAATGGCTGGATCCTTTGTTTCTATATTAAATGAGAAAAATCGAAAAAGTGCTTAAAAAACTGAATTATTAAAAAAAATATATAAAAAACGGGAATGAAGTTAAAAATTAGATAAAAGCGAAAAACATGCAAAAAGAAGAAAAAGCAGCTGAAAAAAAAAATTGAAAATGAAAAAAAGAAATATTGAAAATAAAGTGGAAAAAATCAAAATAGTGAAAAAAGCTCAATAAATGTAAAAAATAAAGACAATTGGAACACTTAAAGATTAAAACAAATTAATATCACTCCTTTAATTTCATTTTATTTTATTTAACGTAAGAGAAAAGAATATCTTTATTCACAGACCTCTGTAACGACTTACTTAAATACTAATTTTTAGGATATACCTACTCTTAAGCAATACTCTGGTTTCTTTATCATCTTTTCCATGCTTATCTTATATTTAGAACTAATTCTTTTAGTATACTCTTTCCAAAGTCAATGTAAAATCGCTTGGTCTTTGTCAGAATACTAAACTTCTTTGTTTACCATGCCGACCATTGGCGTGGAATTAAAGAAATTTTTATTAATTTTTATTTTAAATTTCAAAAGAAAAACGTATATTTGTATATTTTGTAACAATTTGAAAATTGTCAAAAAAATGAATTCTTTGAAATTAAAACTTGTTAATTTTGGTTTCTAATAAGAACATTTGACTCATTATTCAAATGGCACGTAACTCATAATATTTTTATAACAATTGTTTGCAAGTAATACTTATTTTGTCAGACAATCTTAAAAGATAGTCTGTCCAGCAAGGACCACGAGGGGGTATAAGCCTTCCTTGACTCTAGAAAGGAAAGGGTTGGGTATGTTAGTAAGAATCTAAAATAGTTTTCTTTTTAAAAACAAGTTTTCAGGATACATCACGATAGTTTTAAAGGAAATTGGTTTGAATGACTAACAAGAATTGTCAGAGTCTTCTGAAATAAAATCGGTCCCAGGTTGAATAACTAATGGTGCTATTAGCGATACAACAGGATATTCCTTTTCTATTTTTATAACCTGATCTTCGCAATTTTGCCATACATTGCTATTAATGCCACTAATTACCTCTCGAATATTATCAAGGACAATTGCGCTTAAGGTTGTTGACTAATTATATTTTGGTAAACGTTTTTTTACAGTACTCCAAACCATTTCGATTGGATTAAAAATACAGTTGTATGGCGGTAAACGCAAAAGGGTATGACCGTGTCTGCTACAAATGGTGTCAATGACGTATTCATTTTTAAAATTCTGACTTTTGATCATTCTTAATTCCTTCTTTACTGGAATCTTTTTAGGAACAGTGATATTTTTGATGGCCATAAATCTTAAAATTTCATTCTTTTTTGTGTTATTATTAGGTACATATTTTGTTTAATATGCGGAAATGATACGACGCATTGTCCATAACAATTACTGAATTGTAAGAAAACCCAATAGATAGTGTTGAATTTCGATTCATAAATAAATAAATAAACGAAAAACTAAAAGAAAGTGGAAAATTAAAAACAGAAAAAATGCGAAAAAAATAAAGTCAAAAAATACCTTTCTAAATCAAATAATATAACGCCACCGTAAGGTGGCGCAGTTATTATCTTATATATTTAAACGAGTAATTCTTACTATATTAAGTACTATCAAGCCTACTGTAATATATATCTAATATAAAAAATCAAGAAAAATCACTAACGCTACTGTATACTGGAATGGGGAACAAGACTATGCGCGGTATTTAACTCACGCAATTTTCCTCTTTGATTTTTCGTTTGATGTACCACCGCGCTTAGTAAGAGCCGTTGGCATTACTTTACATTAATATCAAAGGGGTACGAACCGACTTTGAAATGGCAAACTATATACACAATTTTGCTTTTCTCAAAAATGTCTTTAAGTATAAGTAATATATACAAAATTGATATCATTAGAAGTGAAATACGAAGAACCTAGTTAATTAACTTAAGTATATATTTTTTAAGAATATTTTCATATTATCTTTCTAAGAGTCATTGACGAACAATTGAATAGTAAAGTAGAGAGAACATTTTCAATATATATATAAACTTAGGAATTTTCGAAAACATATCTGGCAACCTAGAGTCGGTTCCTTTGTTGGGGTTAGAAGGCGTGGTTGTCTTTTTACATTAATATTAGTTAAACTATACAAGCAAACAGTTTTTCTCACTTAGACACTTATTCTACAAGAGGGTTGTTATTATGGATTAGCGCATCGTTGTATAAACAAAACATTAAATACCATACTCGAAAATTTCAAACTATGTAATTATATAAACATAATAAAATAATATCCATTTTATTATAGCGTAGATTAATTTTTGAACTTAAAGGCTTTATTTAGATTATTAAAATAATAATATTTTTAAACATTATTAAAAACGAAAAATGTTGATTGAAAAAAATAAAAACAAAATTGGGTAAACTTTTTACCCAATTGGGTAAAAAGTTTTTAAATAAATCAAGAAAAACAGAAAATACGAATCACAGAATATTTTAAAATAAAACAATACCGTTGAAAACAAAAATGAAAAAACTAGAACGAAATAAAAAAGGAAGAAAAAATTGAACTGACACAAAGAAATAAGTAAAAACAAAAAAAAAATTAAAATACGAGAAAATGGAAAAAACAAGAAAAGTGGAATAATCTAGATACATATAAAAATTGAACAAAATCAGAAAAAAACTGTTAAAAAACGAAAATATGTTAATAAAAATCTAAAACAACAAAATAGGTTTAATAAGAAAACGAAAAAGAAAAGCGAGCGAAAATGACAAAAAACAGGAAATAGCCAACAAAGGTTATATTAACTTAATTGTAAGACATCATTTTAGTAGGTCGTTGTATCATTAATAAAACTGTAATGATTAATGAATAAATCGATACTTGACCTTAACCTTTTCTTAAGATAAACTATCTTAATCCCTTCGAGTTTATAGAAATAATAATAATTGGTAATTTATGAAAACATAAGAAAGCAGACAGAATAGTAGGTGGATGTAAAATTTGTTCTTGAACAAAGTTTTCTCAAGTTAACTTGATGTGTCTCGAGCATAGACGGACGAATCTGAACGAGGTTAGAAACATTGGAAGTTTAATGTATCAAGGTCAGATATGACAAGAATTTCTAAACTTTGTCATTGAGAAGATCATTACTCACTCCATAGCAGTATTTTTATTATCTGATTTTACAACTTTATTAACATAATATTTTGCTATGAAGTTACTTGAGGTACTAATACTGAAAATTTCTAAGAGTGAGAAATTTATTACACCACTTATTTACTAGATCATTTTATATACCATATGAAGATCGAACAATTTAGCTATAGTCTTTTTCTCAAACTCAAACGGTTTTTTATGTCGAAAGAATAAATTTTCAAGCTAAATTAACGTTTATCTATTTCCAACGTGTCAAATGACTTGGTAAATTTATTTAAAATTGAATAAAATAAATGACACATAAAAATATTGAATTCTATATGAGACTAATTCGTTGGCAACCCGTCCGTTCTCTCTCGAAAATTTCGTACATTTATCACATTTAGACACACTCGAGTAAATGCTTTTCTACCTTGATCTTCATCACTCCATGATGGATGGTTCTTGGAAAATATTAAAATTTATGGAACTGCTGCTGTCGCTCGGTTTTATTATTATACATTAGAAGGCTCTAACGGCTACGAGGCGATTTACTGATGTGAAAAGAGGCACATGTGGTTCGTTGTATCCACAACAATTGCTCAAAGTGGAACCTCAAGCTATAAGGATTATATTTCATGACAAGAACAAGAATGATTATCACTGGAGCTATTATTTAGTGTAGTAACTTGTCAAAAAAAACTTTTACTTATATTTTATTTAAAAATGATGTATCTTTAAAGCTTACTTGACATTTATTACGATGATTTCAAGTTACTTGAGGACGAATATGCATACCATCAGGGTATTATATTCTGATATAAAATCATGACCTAATAACCTAGTTTGCTTACCTTGTAATATACTGGTTTCATAATCTAACTGCGGGAGCAAGATTACTACAAATACGAAAAATCTCTGAATGTTTTTATAGTTACTTAAAAATCTCTGAAGGTTTTTATAGTTACTTAAAAATCTGTATACCCTACCCCTTTTTTATTAGCCTTACTTGCGAAGCAGATTTCTTCCCTGTTGGTAACAACTTCGCATACGTATTCTGATTTTAGTTGTTCCGGAGCCAAAACTGTTGGTTTCTGATGAAACATCGAGCGTTCGTATATAACTCAAGACAAGTTCATAACAAGTCTGCAACTTGAACAATTCGTGCTTAAAGGTATGTTGTCTAAACATCCCCTATTGAGAGTTTCCGAAATATCCCTTTGGTTCAGATTCATTTCATTTGTTATACTTTACTAAACAATTCACTTTCGTTGTTTAAAATTGATCCAACTTTGTAATTAAAATTATAAGGGATAATAACTTTCTACGTTATAAAAAGCTTAAGGTTACTTCTCTTTAATTTAGTCACTTTTTTGTCTTCTTTTTTTACTTTAAAGTATAGATAACACAGGCTAAGAAAGTGAAACTTACCTTCTTACTATTAGGTATATTCCGAAAATTTTCAATGCGCTTAATCAATATCTATTCGCAGAATTGTTCTATCACGTCAGGATTTTGAGATACCTTAACGTTAAAGGACAAAAAACCTTGTTGCTCATATTTGTACCTTTTGGATAAAAAGATGGTTACCAAGTCGATGTGATTTACCTAGACATCAGCAATGCATTTGATGATAAAATCGACCATTTAATTTATATAAAGAAGCTTTCTAAAATAGATTTACTCTCAAGCTGGTAAAATTGTGGGTTGCCTCTCCAAATTTTTAAGTATAGCTTCAATAAATAAGGCAAATCTTAAACTTATTTCAAATTAAATCATCTTGGTCTATACTTGTAAATATAATTTGCTTGCAATGTTTAAACTAAATCGCAGTTTACAGTTATGCCAAAGACTTAATCTAATTGAGTAACTATCTAGTGGAATAATGGATTGCACCTATATTTCTAACTGCGTCATCAATCAATAAACTCTAATCACTTCAAAATGTCTAATAACAGCTTGCCATAGTGACCAGAGACTTATGCTAACCTGGCCGGGTACAACCCTCGAAACAGAGCCAGGTCATGACCCCTAGGTCTTTGGCCTAGACCTCTCTCTCCTGTTCGGTTCGACTAGGAGGCGGTGATATGGACCGCAGTCGACCGTCTCTGTTGCCGCCCTTGGTCGATACCTTGTCGAAAAAGCTAAACTGGAAAGCAAAAGGAATTTTGTACGACGCACTGCTGGTGCGCGATACAGGGAATGCATTAAATTTTCTCAAGTTACTCATAGGTTCTTGTAGGTTACTCTCCCGCGCAGTGTTGGACACATAATAAAACGTGACAAGAACATGAATTCATTAGAAAATAAAAAACTAAGGTTAAACAGTTTGTAGAAAACGATATTTCAAATATATCATGGCTAATAAAACAAATTAAATATTGCAGATACTAGAGAAAAAGAAAAACATGCAGGATAGATATTAATAAAAATTTGATTGGTAATGTAAAAAAAGAATTACTAACCCGATAAAAAAGAGGGTGGTGGAAAATGAAAATTTATTTGCTCATTTTACATTCATCTTTGTTTAATACAACATTCAAAATCATGTATCGACATTTATCTTACGAAAAAGTTCATGATATATTTTTGTTATGTTTAGCTGACAAAGTTTATACATATAGTTTGTGGTGTAAAGTTTGTTTAAATTCTTGTATATCGATCATAGTGTTCCTATTCTATTTTGGTGCGGTGGCGGTTGTTTTGAGAACGCATTGGCGCGCTTTTAACGTCGTCGTCACCTGCACTACGACACCCGCACACAGCCGCCGTCAAACCGCAACTATGCGATACAATGCGACTCTGTGGTTGGATCTACTTTATCGTGATTTTATTGTAAAAGTTAATATAGTTTTACGTGTCATTATTATCTTAATAAAAACCATAACTTTTATTACGTGACTAGCTGACCCGGCGAACTTCGTTCTTGTACCATTTTTTTTTAATTTTTACGATTGTGTTTTGTATTTTTTATTGTTTTCAAATTTTATTTTATCATTTTTATCATATTTTATCGTTAGGTACCAGTTTTTAATATGTTTTTCACAGTACTTTGTAATTTATCGATTAGATATATTATATATTAACTGCGCCATCTTACATTGGCGTTATAGTACTTAGTTAAGTAAGATAATAAGATAATAACAGCGCCACCTTATGGTGGCGACATACTATTTAATAAGGTAAGAAATGCTGCTATAATAATACTTAATTTCGTAAGAATTGCTGAAATAATAACTGCGCCACCTTGCGGTGGCGTCGTAGTATTTATTTAAATAAGAATTGTTTTTTTAAATATAAGAGATATCATCTGCGCCAACTTATGGTGGCGTCAGAGTACTTAATTACGTAAGAATTGCTGGTGTAAATTTATAAGCTCTCAACTGCGTCATAATACTTAATTTGGTAAAAAAAGATCGTTTAAATATATGTAATATTAACTGTGCCACCTTGCGGTGGCATAATAGTATATTACGTAACAAGAGTGGTAAGTAGGACATTACGTACGAGTGGAAAAGTTACGCACGAAGCCGCGTAGCGGCGAGTGCGTAATTACACGAGTACGTAATACCTCTTACCACTCGAGTGGTAAGAGGTAAGAGGTCATTCCAACATGACGTTTCATTACGCACAACTCTGCGTTATAGCTTACTTACCCTGCATGCTGACAATGAGTATAAATAACATTTACTGTCACAGGAGTAGATAAAAGTATTTAATTAAGTAAAAATGCTTATTTAAATACATGAGATATCAACTGCGCCACCTGACGGTGGCACCCTAGTGCTTTCTTTAGAATGAATTGCTCGTTTAAATATATGAGATATAACTGCGCCACCTTACGGGGGCGTCATGGTAGTTTATTAAGTAAGAATTGCTGGTTTAAATATAGTAAATATTAACTGCGTCACCATACGGTGGCCTCATGTTAATTACTTAGGTAAGAATTGCTCATTTATACGGTGCCGTTATTGTACTTGATTTAGTTAGTATTTTCTTAGTTTTTTTACCGTTTTTCGTTTTACTTTAGTTTCTCGTTTTTCTATTTATTAATCGAAAAATGACACCATCTTACCTTATCCAAATAAACTAGGTTACATCGCTATCTATAAGGAATTAAGAACTCTCGTTTATGAAGTAAACAGCAAAGGTGTACAAAAGACTGCAAACGGTAATCAGTGAGGTGTTGGAGGGTGAGTCGTGGATACAATTGAACATAGGGTTTTGCAAATATGAACACTGCTTGAGTTTTATATTCCTTATTTTTTACAGATTTTAGAATCATAACAACTACTGGTATAGGTATTGTTTAATAATAACTGAATTAACAAGATAACAATCTGTTTTAATTAGAAAAAAGTCCCAACAATCGAAACATAGATAATTACAGTCTTCACCATAAATCATACTAAAGATCTGACGATTTATTAACATTTGCAGTAAAGATTATGTGAATAAAAATATCTATAGTTCAAGCTTACTGTAGTTTAAAAATGAAAAGAAAAAATCTTTATTGATATTGGAATTAAAACTATTAAATTATACCAACAGTGTGTACGAGGTCTCTCCGTTAAGTATTCGACTTGGTTTTGTACTGTTGGTCCACACCAATGAGCAGCTTTTTTACATTCGTCTGATTTTGCTATTGTTAAAAATAACCAAAAGTTTAGATCAATAAATTTGCGTCAAACTTTGTTTTAAACTCCCAGAAACTAGAGCAGAAATTATTCAAATGATGTATAGCACATTTCGAAAATATTTGACAGTAACTAACTCAGGTTTTAATTCTTGTAAAGCGACACATTATATGAGTATAACTGTTGTAATTAAAATGCGGGATTTATAGTAAAGATTCAAGAGTATGTGTCACTCTCAGCTTTCGTCTTTCGTCGTATCTGTCTTCGACAAGGAACTTTCGGTATGTGTCACTGTCATTTATTTCCGAATTGTAGTATAGAAGGCGTTTGGGTATAATTATATGAAGAAAAGGGGTTCCCCACCGAATCTAAATTGGCCGCACCAACCTTCGACGACAATAACACTGTATAATATCGAGATTGTGCCATTTGCTACTGAAGAACACCAACTATGCGTGAATTAAAAAATGATCTTGTAGTACCAAAAATTACAATTTAAGAAAATTTAACCTCATATTTAGAAATGATACTTATGTGCTCAAGGATTATTACAAAATTGCTTAGTGCAGTGCAACAAAACCTTTGCTTCTAAATCGCTTAGAAAACTTAGAAATGTTCAGTAATAAGAGAGATTTACGTAAAAAGGTTATTATTGCTGATGATTCGTGTGGGTTTATGGTTATGATTCCGAAACAAAACAACAATCTTTATAATGGAAACTCTAGCCAAAAGCAGCACTTCAAAGTCGGAGCAATGTCAGAATACGAGAAGAAAACGGCTACATTTTTAGTCAAGAGATGACTGCCTTCTCCATCACGATAATCCTCCTGCCAGTGCAATGAAACAAAATAGATAGATATGTTAAAGTCGACAATTTTGTATAGTTTTAAAACGATTCTCGGACGGACTACACTTATTCATTTTCGTGCCCCGGCAAACTAATTTTAAGAGCAAAATATAGCAAATTTTTACGGTTTTGTGGATACTTGGGTAGTGACCTTAACCTAAATTTTAAATTGAACTAATATGCAATTGATCATACACAAATACTTATTAATTAAACTGCTTAATTCACAATATGCAACTCCTGTGTCCTGTTTATATTGTGTTTACTTTTACCGAAGGAACTATCTATAAACTCGTCATTGCTAGCATGACACATCTTTTATGTAGTGCACATGAACGTGACACTACGATAAACGATTTTCGGAGTGATTGATACAAACTTACTGTAATATTTCTGAATTTAACAAAATCGCTCAAACTGCTATGGAATTGTGTAGACTCAATGGGAGCTTTCCATATTTGTACAAATGACAATTCAGACACCTCTTGACCGTCCGGTATAAAATTGTTGATTTTAATAATTCCACTCATTTGACTACGCAATATTTACAGTATTTAATAAATATACCGATAGTTTACTTTGAAGAAATTAAAACAGTCCTAAGAGATTTTCACCCTTCAAGAAGTTATCTTTTAATCTTTCGTTAACCGGAAACTTCCTTATTGACAAAAGAGTAGGTAGTTATAAAAATTGCGTTCAATAAGATGTAGGATGCTTGTCTTGCTTTATATAGTTAGTTAAATATTTTACAGGACATACCTCATAAAGTAGATATGATGATGATTGGGTAGTAAAAAATTAGTGAAAGTTCTAGAACAAACAGTCGATCTAAAAAATGTTTACAACTGAATTTTAAATAAATGATAAATCGAAATGTAAAAATATTAATTTATGTTGTATTAAAATTTTATCTGTAGGGAACTACCTAAAGTTCTATTTTATTATTTATTCGGTGAAACCATGAATCACTTTTTCGTATACTTCTGAAAACTTTTGAATAAATAAGAAAAACATCACCATTTTTCCTTAACCTATTTTAGTCCCTTACACATTTTCCAACGAACAAGTTACATAACAGACTTCCTGACCGTATGTTTAGCGAGTATAAAAATTTTTCTTTCTATAGAGATATTCACAAGGGTAAAATTAAAAGGGCCGTCGACCCGATAGGAGGTATACAGAAGAGCCTTTCTTATTTATGTATACCCTCGACATCAGACAGACCCTTTTTAGGGGATTGTTAGTTTGGCGTGGTCTACAGTTTGCATCGGATGGTTGTGTTGTGTATATATTGTACAGATGTACAGTTTTGTAAATAGTTTTAAATTCAATATTTTGTTGTGAAAAAGTGTAATCTGTATTTGTTTGAATTGTGTTTCGGTAACGGGTTTTCATTAATCTAGACTAGATGGTGGTTTGGATTATAACATATTAGAAAATATGGTTAGTACCTTTCTATTTACATATTCTGTAAAAATAAGTATTTCAATTCACTTAAAATTTGGATTTAAATTAATGTTTTCTGTAAATGATTAATGAATTATTATACATTAGACAATACACCATGTAGAATTGATAAACATAGTTCTAGAAATTAACAGTACATGACAAGTTTTGATTGATTATCTAGAAACTGCAGTTTAATGTAATCGATAAGTTTACTTACATACTATACCCATTGTACAACATGATACATGATATATGAAAATAATTGTATCGTGCAATGCTTTTATATAGCTTTTAATCTTAATCTTAACCATAGTGAAATTTAAATACTTTATGTTATTTTCAACATCAATCTTTGTTTCTCTTGAATTTATAATTGCTACCTACTTTATCACTTTTACAAGCGTGCTTCTCAAAAATCTAAAGGACTCTTAAAATTAACACAAAGATATACTACCCAATGTAAAATAAAAAACAAATCGTCAACCTTTTGATTACATATATTTTTTAATTAGATCTTACATCATTACCGATACTACATAATTCTCTTATCGATATAATAAATTTTTATTTCTCGTATACAATATTTCAAATGTGTATATTAGTTAAAAATTTAGTGTTATGGTCTTTTATACATAAAAAAACGACGTTAGTGCTCTTATTAACCATTCTTTTCTACGCGATAAAAATGAAGATAAGAGAAGAAAGTTTTAAAAATATAACGACTATTTCGTAGCTTGATATGGTGTACGAAATGTTGTGGTCGTACTAGTTACTAATGTTGCTGAACGTTCTAACCGCCCAAAAAAAGCGATTACTAAGCTGTTGCCAATGAAATCCATGATGATATGATACTCGAAGATCGATTGACAATACTTAAGATCAGTAACATTGTAAAGATTTCGATTGAGCACATAGTTTATATTGTGCAATGTGCATGAATGTTTGGACATGAGAAAGTGCCGAGTCTGCTCAAATGGAAACGTGTCGTTGCATCTCAGCATTGTATGGATCACGAAGTATAGATACCAGGAGTCTACACGGTATACGCTTTTCCATAATATTTCTGGTCACAATAATCAACCCAGATCATAGTTCTATTTTTTGCCAATGGCGGCGCAAGTAATCAGGAGAACCGATGTTTATGAGATTTATGACATTTAAATGTCGCGAAATTAAATTAAATATATAATATTAATTTATTTATTTAAAATTAGTTGTCATAAATGCTGTCAATAGCAACAAAACTTCCCGTGTAAGGATTTAAACGAGTATCTCTTGAACACGGGCGCACTCAACCGGCAATAATAGTTCTGTCCCCTAAATTGAGACCATTTGTTTAACATTACGTTTAAACTCCTGGTATCTATACTTCGTGGTCTGGATAATTGTAACCATAATCCAACGGATTTTTTGCGACATTATGTTACTG
This sequence comes from Altica lythri, assembly GCA_964028335.1. Classification (NCBI taxonomy): domain Eukaryota; kingdom Metazoa; phylum Arthropoda; class Insecta; order Coleoptera; family Chrysomelidae; genus Altica; species Altica lythri. The sequence goes on along the minus strand of OZ034801.1, from coordinate 28,996,396 downwards.
TTAATTTAACAAATATTCTTTACTATACACCAGAAACGAAACGGCAGTAAAAAAATGTAAACTGAACATGAAAAACCTGCTCCTAAGAAAGCAGAAGCAATTCTATCAACTGATAGATACATTGTTTGGTACTAAATGGTAATCTGGTCGATTATATTTAGAAGGAAAAAACTATTACATGAGGGTATTTATCTCTCATTCTTAGTTCGATTTGATGAGACACTGAAGAAAAAGAGGCTCTTTCACCACGACAACGTATACGCTTATTCGTTACTATTGCAATAGCTAAATTGGTAGAATTACGGTAAAAAATCTTTAAGTACAAAATTTGTATTTTTCTTTAAGTGACAGATTTATAAAACCATTCTGGTTTAGATAATAAAATTCAGTATATAGATAGATAGATAGATAGATATTTTGGGGTTGGCTGTTAGCCTATATCACTGCGACCTTTGCAGATCTATTGTGAACACCCATTATCTGTGGAATAGGATTAGAGCACCTTGTCCAGCTCTGCCCTCTTAATGAGACTTAATAGCCTTGACAGTGGCCACTCCGCATAACTTGGAGCAGCCGGTTTCTCCTCTCCCAGTACTAGATACCGCGTCCTTGCAAGGCCTTCACATTGGCATAGGACATGAAATGCAGTTTCCTCTTCCTTTTGGCAGTATCGACAAATGTCTTCATCTGCCAAGTTTAGCTGACTCATGTGTTTTCTGAGCCTACAATGTTCTGTCAAGAGACTGACAATCATTCTGACATCATTTCGCCTTTGTGATAGCAGCTCTGCAGTAAACTTCGCCGAGTATCCCTTTATGAAGAGTTTGGCTTGTCGCTTGCCCGGTGATGTTTCCCACCACTCCTGGGCCTTTTCTAGCCTCCATTTCTCAATGGCTGCCTTTCTGAATGTATTAGCAACTCCGCCGAATGGTTCCGGGCCAATCATTGGGGTGTTAGCTCCTGCACGGGCCAATTCATCAGCCTTCTCATTGCCCCGAAACCCTGAGTGTCCTGGTATCCATGCCAGTGTCAGAGAATTTTGACTAGCGGCATGTGTCAGGGCCCCAACGCAGTCCCACACCAGCTGTGAGCTTATTTGTGCTAAGACTATCGCCTTTAGAGCTGCTTGGCTGTCCGAGTATATGACTACAGTTTTACCCGTTATACCCTGACTTACGATCTCCGTTGCACAGTGTTGTATGGCCGTTACTTCAGCCTGAAACACTGTGGCATACGCACCTAGACTTAGTTGGATTTCTATCCTGTGTCCTCTACTGTATATACCTGACCCTGTGCCTTTCTCAGTCTTTGAGCCATCGGTATACCAAATTGACTCCCCTTGGATTGGGGGGCCATTGTTCCATGAGTCCCTTTCCAGTATTTCTACTGAAAAGTTTCTCACAAAGTTATACCTGGGGACTATCCTGTCCTGAGGCATACTCATTATTTGATCTGCCTTGACCCTATTGTATAACTCTGCTTGCTTTTTGCCTTTTGATACGGTATATAACCTATACTAAGTTGATTTGTAAATAAAGTTTATTGACCAGATGCAATGTAAAACTCACTTTTCAATTACGGTTTTGGGATTGAGATAAATCGGACCTAAACCTGTTTTAATTTAACACAAAAATTTTCATTTTTTTTTTTTTAGTTTTGTTTCTGTGAACCTTTTTTCTATTTATTTTTTATTTAATTATATGCTTACAATTTATAACAAACCCGAAGCAAACTTTAATTAAAAATCGACATTTTCGTTTATTACCCTCGTCAGTCGTCTGCGTAACAACCCCTTTTACTTCTCACATTTCGTTACGACGTGAAATCTAATTAGAACCCATGAATTTCGCTTTTCAGGAAGATCAAACGTCCCCAGGCAAAACAAAGTTGTGTTGAAGCATATGCGCAAATAAAAAAAATAATCGTAGTTGCTTTCAAAGATGTTAAATAATCGTCCTGAAAGTAGTTTTGTCGTTATTAAATAAAATATTCGTTGTCATCTGTTTTTTCACTATTTAAACGTTTATAAACTTAAACCCTCAGGAGCTGTTGTGACAGAAAAATCGTCACATCTATTTCGTAGGTCCCACTTCCGTGTACCTCAGATATATTAAAAATTTCACTTTCATTCGAATTCACTGAGGGTCTCCTCGTTTATATTATTTTTTAGTATATAACAGTATAACCATTAGCTAGTTCGCCAGCTCTTTTCGAGATTCTATTTGTAACAGTTTAGCACTTATGGTATTTACAGGTGATAAAATAATACAATACAGATATCTTACTATTAGTAATTTTTAAAAAGCACATATAATAAGATGGAACACATAAATTTGTACCCGAAGGTTAGAGAAGATACAACTATTAGTTATCGTTTGTATAAATGAAATCGACAATTTTGATTAGACCTAACCAATCAGAACGTTTATCCATAGGAACAATTGCTATATTATGACCTTTTTATGTCTAATCATTAATCATTCATATATTTTTTTTGATTATATGTTCGACTTTGATGGTTCTAGCTTAATGCTTTTAATTGGTGAATGGAATCACCCATCTACTGGTGTTTTCTGGTTTTGCTTACAGTCAATAACCAAAAGTCAGAGAAATAAAACTTATCTAAATAGGTATATAAATACCAGTGCTATTTTCAAATAACGGGTATTTTTGAATTACCATTGCAGTGGATAAACTACTGTGTCAAAAAACCAATTTTACATCCACAAAACATAACTATATACCTACCAATAAAATACGATAAGAAGTATTCGCAAATCAAGTATTAAATGATCGTTGACTGTAGGTGGGTTCTTTTGTTCTTCAAACTATGTTCAATTGCGCCTAATGTAGTTTTGAATTGCTTCGCTTGACAATAATCATTTATTGAAATGTATTCGGGACACATTATACTAACTACGTAATGTTAAATTCGTAGTAAAATCTGTCATTACGCATTTGAATCTAGACCAATGATATCATCGAAACGTCCAAAGTCAACGAGCTCTAATGATTCCTATCTGTTTACTTAATCAATGGTGCAAACATAACGGTCAGAACATTTTTATAAAATTGATTAAAAGTGGGTTTACTATACGACATATTCGGATATTTGTATTAGCCTAAAACAAAAGGAGCACCCCAAATTAAAAATATATCGAATTAACAAACTAGATATGTAAATTCATGTTAAGAATTAGGAACGAAATATAACTTCAACGAGGTCTATTTTGTGAGTAGTTTCACATACAAGTACGTTTTAACAAAATATTAATAATTTTAAGGTATTAATATATTTTGATAGTAGTCTGTTCTTCAGGCTTGACAGAATCGCACTTTAAACTTAATAAAATATTAAAAGGTCGTTTTCAATCTTCTGTCATCTCGAAAATGTAATTTGTTTAATGCACACGAAACCAGGAACTGCAAATATGAATTCTGTTTTACTGAGGATGAAAGCTAGATTGTAATTCGGCTAAAAAAGGGTTTGTTCTGTTTTCTCAACATTTTAAAAGCATTTTGTGATTCTGTTTTATTGACATTTCTCATTGAGTTTGGTTGTTTTAATTTACTTTAAACCAGCAAATTCAGTTCATGTTTTAGGTAAACTAAACTTTGTTGAAAGCACTTGTAATTATTTATGGTGCTATAGATTTTAATTAAATATACCTCACTCTCGTTGGAATTATTATTGATAACATAAATTTACAAAAAATCTATTGGTTTTCTTACCTAACACACTTATCCAATCCCATTTTAGATTTTTTGAAGGTTAGAGTTTCCTATTCTGAACCATATCCAATATTCCACTGGTCATTTTCATATCTATTTAATGTATTACATATGATTCTATACATACACTACAACCAAAATCCATCCCTCTATAATTCTCACAATCACCATTCTTACGTATAGACAAATTAGGGAATTACTTTATCGCTCTTGCATCGTTCCTTCTAGCCACACTTTCCGGCATCTCTCTTATTTTAAACTTCCTACGGTGATGAATAAAAAAAAAAGATTTTGTTTTGAAGTGCTCCAAATATGTTTTAGTTCCATCCTTCTTAATAGTGATAATACAAGAATGGTTTTGTTGAGAACCTTCATAATCATTCGTTTATTCTAGAAGTAGCTGATTGTTGCTATGAAATATAAGATAACTTAGAATAGACTTATTACCTCTGTCAAAGTTGCACGTAAAGGCGTGTTTACATGATGCCAGTGACTGGCGCCAGTCTCACTGGCATGTCAGCGCTGGCATGGTACTGGTATCATGTAAACACTTTCTTGTGCCAGTCCAGCGCTGTCTCGAATAGATAGTTGGTCTATTTTTCATGCCAGTGGCCCTCGTCCGCGTGCCCTCCAACCCCGCGCCAGTGGTTGTAGACATGTGTAAACACAGCGTTCCAGTGACTGGCGTACATGTGAAGGGTAAACTTCACCAAGTAGGAACTAGGGTGCCAGTGAGACTGTCGCCAGGTACTGGATACATGTAAATGTACCAGTCCAGCGCTGTCCTAATCAAGCATTGGCATGCCAGTAAAACTGGCGCCAGTCACTTGCATCATGTAAACACGCCTTAACATACTCCGACTGTTTTAACTTAAATTATTCAGTACTTTTTTTGAGTTTGTTGACGGAATCTTTGATTTTGTTTTTCAAAAGGCAGATTAAAGTGCATATGATTCTTCTTATTTCAGATTAATAAATAAGAAAACACCACATTCTAATATTTTAAGGTATGGCATAATTTGACATAGGAACTGAAAAACCCATCTATCAATTTGCAATTTGATTTATGCAAATAAATACTTTATCTTTTAATATATGCTACCGTAATCTTACACCAAACATTTTCTCGACGCACACACTACGCTATCATTATTTTAACAAAATTTGCATTATTTCAGGCACATTAAATATAAAAATAATACACTTCCATCATTGTCAAGAGACTCGTTTCGGTCTATGCGGTGATCACTCTTATCCCTGTGGGTAACGCAAATTTGACATGGCGTGCTTATTTATCTTTTTTACTTATCTTTCACCCCACTTTTATAGGCAAGGGAATGTATTAATATAAATGAACCGCTAAAAAATTAAAGAGACAGTAATTTTGGTAAAAAATAGAAGGTTATAAATCACGCAGCAGAAAGCCTAAATGGTGGTGTCACTGTAATTAATTCACTCAATGGATTTAAAAAGTAAAAATACAATTTACACAGTTAAGATTCTATTAAATGTAAATATTTTTATTAGTTATTCGAGTTTATACTATATAAATGGAAATATAAGTATTTTATTGTAAATAAACTTAATTAATAATAAAATGCTACAGGGTTGCAGACAGAA